>OY997268.1:614763905-615963905 GCA_963921465.1 Triticum timopheevii | reverse complement strand
CCGGTGACAGAAAAAGCTTCATCTAGCGATGAAAAAAGCTTCATCCGACTATAAAAAAAGTTTCAACCGTGGAAACGAAGCCATGGACGAAAAACAAAAAGTTGCAACCGACAGTTATAAAAGTTACAACCGCATTGAAAAAAGCTTCAAACTCCTTATCTCAGCTGCGACCCCCCGATGACGATGACGTCGTTTTGCTGCAACCGTAGTAGATTTTTGCTACCACCGGCAGTTGAATTTGCTACAACCGGTTTCATCAAAAAATCGCCGTGGGTATGTAGTCTGCCATGGCTCCGGCGAAGTAGGCAGAGCTCCGATGCATGCGAGGTAGGCGTCGCCGTGGTAGCCCCCCATCGCCCCCGGTTGCAGCATCTCCCATGGTCACCGCCCCTTGGTCGCCGTCGAGATGGAATGGTCACCGTGCAGATCCATGGCAGCTTCGAGCGGGGAGGGAAGGCGCGGTGCTGCAACCAGGGGCAGGGGGGGAGGGATGGGGAAGGGGTGGGGAGGAGGGGCAGAAGAAGAGGGCGGCGCGCGCCCCGGCAAGCTGCGCGAGATGTGCGCGGAGTGACGCGAGGAAGAGGGAGACCAGCCCAATCTTCCACCGGTGCGCCGGCCCCAACCGTTTCCCTTATATATATAAGATAGCCACACCCTTAACGGGTGTCGTGCAGTTTCCCAAAACCCTAAGTCTTACATGGTATCTACCCTAACCGGTCCTATGTCTTCCGCTGCCGCCGCCGCCGCGATCGCACCGAACTCCATCGCCGCCGTCGCGCCGGCCCCTGTCACGGCGCCTACATCACCGTTCCTCTCCTCGCGCCCCCTGATCTCGGTCTACACCGGCCAGTCCTCTATGGTGGGCGCCTCCTCGGAGCAGCCACTACCGCCGTCACCGGCCGCGCCTCCGCCGGCCCCGGGAGATCCTTCGTACGCTGGTCCCTGGATGGGATCGGCGACCTACGGGCCCTATGGGGCCGCTCCCCCGCCGCCCGCAGGCACCTACGGGGCGGCTCCTGTCCCTACCGGGTCGCTACCCTACGGCCCCTACGGGGCGGCTCCTCCGTCGACGGGCCACTACGGGGCGCTGCCTGCACCTGGTGCCGCGTATAACGCGGCGTATGGCGCCTCGCCCTACGTGGCCGCTGCGGCTGCACCTCCTGCCGCCGGCACAGCGGCGCCCTACGCGCCGTCAAACCCGCAGCCCTATGCGGCTGCACCTGGCACCGCGAACGCCGGGTCGGACAGGGCCCCGCCACTGCCCTTGCCCTACGGCGGTTACTACCCTCCGGCCATGGCTGCACCTAGTGGTTCATTCCACCTGAGCTGCTACACGTCGCCTCCTCCTGCTGATCATGTCGTGGCCAGTGCGCCGTTCTACTTCGCGCATCTAATCCCAGTGAAGCTGACGACGGACAATTATCTGTCGTGGCATGCACAGGTGCTGCCACTTCTCCACGTCGCTACCTGGAGGGCTACGTCGACGGTTCCTTGCCGTGTCCTCCACCACATCACCCGGCATACCATGCGTGGGTGGCTCAGGATCAGGCCATCCTTTCGGCAATCCAGTCGTCACTCACCGAGGCGGTGTCCTCCTTGGTCCTCTTCACTACCACGTCCCAGCAGGCCTGGTATGCCCTTCACACCAGCTTCACATCTCAGCGGCAGGCCCGTGCTCACACTCTTCGTACGGAGCTGGGGGAGACCAAGCTTCTTGACCTCAGCATTACCGACTACTTCGGCAAGAGGACGCGTCTCGCAGACACTTTGTCCTCCATTGGTCAACCACTTCGCAAAGAGGATTTCACCACCTTCGTCATGAACGGCTTGGACGACGACTATGATAACCTTGCTGAGAACATCAATGGTCTTGATACTCCACTTGAACCCTGTGAGCTCTACGCCCGCCTCCTTGCCACGGAACAGCGCATCAAGTCCCGCCGTACCAACCCGAGTTTCATCGCTGCCAACGCTGCCACTAGTGGAAAAGGGAAGCCTTTCAAGTCATCTGCAGCGGGCAAATCAGCACCACTGACTTCACAGGCTCCGCGGTCGCCTGTCGCTGCCCCCTTCCCCACGACCGGGGGTGGCCGTTCGTGTGCTTGCTGCCCTTCATGTGGCGTTCAGCTCCCCTGCCAACTGTGCAACAAATTCCAGGTCACGTTGCTTCCCGTTGTCATCGCCGCTTCAAGCAGGACTTCCTCGGCGTCGGCAACAATGGCAAAGGCAACGAGAAGCAAGCTGCCTTGGCAACTCACGGGCCTGCTCGTCAAGCAAGCTACACTCCATCATATCCCATTGATCCGACTTGGTATATGGACACGGGCGCTACGAATCATCTGACGGCCGAGATGGGCAAACTCTCGGTTCAGGAGCCATACCGTGGTCATGATCAGGTTCACACCGCCAGTGGAGCAGGTATGCACATATCACATGTTGGTCAGGCCTCTCTTTTAACTCATAAACAAAAATCTCTCCATCTTCGTAATGTCCTTAGAGTTCCTTCTGCTACTCGTAGCCTATTGTCTGTTCCTCAGCTTACTCGTGATAACAATGTTTTCACTGAGTTTCACCCTTTTTATTTTTTTATCAAGGATCGGGCCACGAGGGACGTTCTGCTTAGAGGTCGCCTGCGCGATGGATTATATGCACTTGATCTGCCTTCTGCCCCTCGAGCACTCACTGGTGTCCGTGTGTCGCCTACTCATTGGCATGCACGGCTCAGCCATCCTGCCACTCCCATAGTTCGTAGTGTTCTTCATCGTTATAGTCTTCCCGTTGTGTCCAATAAAGATGTTGCCTGTCAACAAGGCAAGAGTCATCAGCTTTCGTTTTCAGATTCGAGTCGTGTCGTCAAAACTCCACTTGAGCTTATTTATTCTGATGTATGGGGGCATGCCCAAACTTCTGTGAGCGGTCATAATTATTATGTCAGTTTCATTGATGCTTATAGTCGGTTTACTTGGCTTTATCTTATCAAGCGTAAATCTGATGTGTTTGATGTGTTCCTACAATTTCAAGCTCACGTTGAGCGTCTTCTTAAGCATAAGATCATTCATGTTCAGTCAGATTGGGAGGGTGAATATCACAACCTCAATTCCGTTTTTAATAAGCTTGGGATTTCACATCGCGTGTCTTGTCCTCATACACATCAGCAGAATGGCACGGCTGAACTTAAGCATCATCACATTGTCGAAACCGGTCTCACTTTACTTGCTCATGCATCGGCACCTTTTCGGTTTTGGAGTGATGCATCTGTTTTCTCATAAATAGGCTTCCTACACGATTCCTTGGGATGAAAACACCACTTGAACTGTTGCTTAATGAGGTTCCAGATTATACTTTTCTCAAAGTTTTTGGTTGTGCATGCTGGCCTCATCTTTGTCCTTATAATAAGCGTAAGCTCGAGTTTCGGTCAAAACTTTGTGTTTTTCTTGGGTATAGCTCTCTTCACAAAGGGTACAAGTGTCTTCATATTCCATCCAACCGTGTCTACATCTCGCGTGATGTTGTGTTTGATGAGAGTGTATTCCCGCTCTCGTCTTTGTCCACAACTCTCACACCTCCAGTCTCCTCCTCGCCATCCACCCCTTCACTGCCTGCTCAATTTGTTGATATTGCATATTCTCCTGCGTTGTTGCCTAATCATGCTGCATGAATGGGTCGTGGAGCTCGCCTTGAGTTGCTGGAGGAACCAGAGCCATCAACTACACCTAACGTGGGGAGTGGTCTCGTGTATGCGCCATGCACGCCTGGACCGGGCTCCTCAGCGCCGGCTCTGCCCGTGCCGGCCTCCTCTGAGGCTGGGCCGGTCTCGCCTGGGCCGGCCTTGCCCGGGCTGGTCTCCCCTGTGCCGGCCTCCCCCGAGCCGGTGATCCCACCTGGGCCTGCTTCTCCCGAGTCAGCGTTCTCGCCTGGGCCGGGCTGCCGCGCCTTGGTTGGCCTCGAGCCGACTGATTCGCCCACCCAGTCGATTGTATCGCCTGGGTCTGCCTCGCCTAGGTCGGCCTCGTCCTCGCCTGTCGCCACTGCATCATCACCGGCTGCGTCGCCGGATACTTCTTCATCGCTGGTGCCGTCGCCACTTGCTGCACCACCTGCGGCTGTTCCTCTTCGACCACATACTCGCAGTCGATCCGGTATTGTGTGTCCCAAGCAATGCAAAGATGGGACGGTGGCCTGGCTTGCGGCATGTGTTGCTCATGTCAAGGACGATCCTTTGGCTGAACCGCGTCACTTTTAGGTTGCTCTCGGGATTCCTCATTGGCGCCAAGCTATGGAGCAAGAGTATCAGGCATTGTTGACAAATGGTACTTGGCAGCTTGTTCCCCCGGTCTCTGGTGTCAATATTATTGATTTCAAGTGGGTCTTCAAAGTCAAGAAGCATGCTGATGGTTCTATTGAACGCTATAAGGCACGGTTAGTGGCGAAAGGGTTCAAGCAAAGGTATGGTCTTGACTACGAGGATACGTTCAGTCCGGTGATCAAACCAGCGACTATACGGCTTCTGTTGTCCTTGGATGTTACGCGGGGCTGGTTCCTTCGCCAGCTGGATGTTCAGAATGCTTTTCTTCATGGTGTTCTGGATGAGGAGGTTTACATGCGTCAGCCCCCAGGGTTCGCTGATCCTGCTCGCCCTCATCATCTGTGTCGCCTGGTCAAGGCGCTCTATGGGCTGAAGCAGGCTCCTCGTGCTTGGCATGCCAGATTGGGCTCTGTTCTTCGGTCACTTGGGTTTGTTCCCTCTACTGCTGACACCTCGCTCTTCCTTCTGCATCGGCCTCAGGTGACGATGTATCTTCTGGTATATGTTGATGACATTATCCTCATTAGCTCCTCGGATGCTGCTGCTGATCGTCTGATATCTTCCTTGAGTGGTGATTTTGCGGTGAAGGATTTAGGAACGTTGCATTACTTCCTTGGCCTGGAAGTTTCACGTTCTTCTGTTGGCTTGACACTCACGCAGCATAAGTATTCGATGGACCTGTTGCGACGGGCAGGTATGCTGAAATGCAAACATGCCATGACTCCTATGTCTGCTACTGACCGTCTGTCTGCCTTTGATGGAGATCCTCTCACCTCTGATGATGCCACTGAGTATCGTAGCGTTGTTGGTGGCTTGCAGTACTTAACTATCACTCGGCCAGATATATCATATGCAGTCAATCGTGTCTGCCAATTTTTTCATGCTCCTCAGACTTCTCATTGGACAGCGGTGAAGCGCATTCTTCGCTATGTTTGCTTTACTGCCTCATATGGTTTACTCCTTCAGCCAGCGCCGTCTCCTATGCTTTCTGCTTTTTCAGATGCAGACTGGGCTGGTAATCCAGATGACAGACGATCCACGGGGGGACATGCTGTCTTCTTTGGTCCTAACTTGATCGCCTGGGCTGCTCGCAAACAAGCTACAGTGTCCAGGAGTAGCACTGAAGCTGAATACAAAGCAGTTGCAAATGCCACAGCTGAGATCATATGGGTACAGTCCTTATTGAGAGAGTTGGGAGTTTCTCAAACTCAGCCACCTGTTCTTTGGTGTGACAATATTGGAGCTACATATCTCTTATCTAATCCAGTGTTTCATGCTCGGACAAAACACATTGAAGTTGACTATCACTTTGTACGGGAACGTGTTGCACAGAAGCTACTCCACATCAAGTTCATCTCCTCCAAAGATCAACTTGCTGACATCTTCACGAAGCCTCTTCCACAACCTCAGTTTGTTTGTAGGCTGCAGGCGCAATCTTAACATACTTTGTACTTCAGGGCATAGTGAAGATTGAGGGAGGGTGTTAGACTGTATTTACATATAGCTTGTGTATATGTCTTGTATATTGTATTGTACACCTTGGTGTACCCCTTATATATATGAGATAGCCACACCCTTAACGGGTGTCGTGCAGTTTCCCAAAACCCTAAGTCTTACAGCCAGCACGTCGGTGAAGTTGCCGGAGCTCTGCGTGTGCACCAGCTCGCTGGGTATGCTCTTGGCGCTTAGGCAATGGAGGAAGTCATCACCATCAGGGGAAGCAGTCGAGCATGAGAAGAAGAAGCTCACAAAGAGCGCGAGTGCTAATAAGCGGCCTCTGACTCTGAGCTTACTCATCTTAAGAGTGAGTGTTGTGCGTTCAACTACGTGGATCGAGCACGCTCCTTGTATACTGCTCCCGCCCCCTCTCCGTTCCGAATGAAAGCCTTTCAAAACGGATGTCAAATGTGTATATTTAGCAAAAGTGAATTAGTTAACCACGCATGGGCGGCTACTGCCTAGTGGTCAAGATCAGTTTATTTTTCCTTGATGAATATAAACAATGTAGGACCATTGAGTTGTATTTTGTTATCCTCGGCCATCTATGGCTACTTTTGCTATATAAAAGGACGCTCGTAAAACGCTCGCGAATGTTTTAGGTGACATTTTTAGTTGTGTGGGGATGCTAATTTTTTCAGAGCAACATGACAATTTCTTTAGAGAAGCCATTTTTCGTTTTAAAACCGCCGTCGTTTCATCTTGTTCACAACTAAGACTGCCATTGAATGGCATTTTAGTTGTGCAGGGATTTCAATTTTTCGGAGCGACATGCCAGTTTTGTAATAAAAGGCATTTTTCGTTTGTTTGATCCTTCTTCACGACTGAACCTGCCACCGAATGGCGTTCGTTTGCCACCCCTCTTCCAGCGAACGTTGGTTGGGTAACATTACTGATATAAAACTGACATGCATGTGGTGAGGTGTGCATGCTCGTTCATGATTTTCGAAAGTAAGCAGGAGAGCCGCGTATTTAGATTAAGAATGCCAAGTGTACAGGGGTAGGCAAACGCGTTCACCATGCCAAAAGAACCAAAAAGAAGTCGAAAAAGAGACCCGCCGCAGCGGAAATGTGTTCTTGCGGTGCTCTGGCGGCCCGAATGCGTCGCCGCAGCAGAAAACGTTGATCCGATCCCAGGATACGCGTGTATGTAGTGCGTGTCTTTGTTAAAAATAAGCTAGCCCTAAGCATCGGTCGAGTGCCCTTCTCAGCTCGAGCTCATATGAGTTCGTGTGAACAGTAAAATTCAAAAACATAAACAAAACTTAATACAATATATGCTTCAAAAAAGATATTTTTGGAGTGACGACTTTGTTTTTTGCCACGGCTTTCATAAATGTCATTTTATGATGAAAATTTACCATTGGGAATTGTAAGTGCCGTATTTCTTCTCATAGAAATACAAAAATGCAAGTCTTTAAAATATTGGTCGAATGTCGCCACAAAAAAATAGAATTGTTTGAAAGTTCTAATTTTTTTTAACTTCACTGTTCACCAAAGTCCATGTGAGCTCGAGCTCAGTTAATCCGCATCCCATTAAGAATAGTTATTCGCCCTCTCACCCCTCAAGGGTTGGAAATATGCCCTAGATACAATACTAAAATGTTATTATGTTCATAATTAAGCTTATGCTAGTCGTGAACCCGTACATCCACACGGTTAGTTTATTTTTAGGTAGACGTACATAAGTTGCACTCATATCAAAATTTGTTGCATGCTATATTTGTTGGCCACATGTGTAGTTTGACTTTGACCAAATTTTATACGCGGAGTAAAAAGAAACAAAGCGAGTATAAATTTGGTTAAATTTTGTAAAGTTTGACTTGGTACAAACCTAATGTGCGGAGTAAAAAGGACCCAAGGGAGTACATTTGATTCAGAAAAAGTTAAAACATCTTATATTTGTGAAAGGGGGAGTATTATGTTATTTCTCTTGTTCATAATTAGGTTTTTACTAGTCGTCAACCCATGCATACGCACAACTAGTTATATTAGGTAAATGTACATAAGTTACACTTATATCAAAATTTGTTGCATGCTATATTTGTTAAAAGTACAATATTAATTATAATACCGACGTGTCGGCGTCGCCCGGTCGCCCAACCCTGCAAGGCTTGTGCCTCCGCCGCGCTCCGACCAACCTCGACGAGCTGCCGAAGCAGCCCGAGAAGGGGTGAGCACACCTCCTAGGCCCACCCTTGGCCCCCTTTTACATTCGCCTCGTCACCAATAGGCAACGGGCGGGAGCCGCGGTAGGTCCATGCCGGTGACGTCCGCAGGACGGGATGAGGACTGTGGCGGCGCCGCGGCGGTAATGGGAGGACCTGTTAGGGTTCACACGGGAGAAGGAAATATGCTCTAGATATAATAAAATATTATTATGCTATTTTCATGTTCATAATTAAGTTTATACTAGTCGTCAACCCGACAAGTTTATTTTATAATTCTAAATAAGGCCAAACTTATTTATATGCACTCCTACAAATTATAAGGAATAAATATTTGCTTTTATAATTAAGTCTAGAGTGCTTTTAATTAAGCGGGCATATGTAAGCAAAAACATGTAGCTAGCTAGTAGGCAAAAATAGAGAATTTGTAGTACAAGACAGTGTGACTCACTGGAAGTTGTAAGGAAGTAGTATATCTTCATTGTATTTGAGACGCTTCAAGAACTCTAGCATGCTGTCCTCTACGTCCTTTTGCAGACGTGGATTCATTAGCCATGTGTATTCATTAACGGCGTTTGGGTCAATGAACCCAATGCCAAAGCGTCCACCTTTTCTCATTTCATACATCTTCATCCTGCATAATACCACAGAAAAGAATATAGTGAGGATAATTACAGGTAATGATTGATCAAAAGAATCACTACAGCTAGCTTGAGACTTAAATTACAGAAAGAAATCACTTACACACAATAGCAACTGACGATAGATTTGTCGAGTGCGTCTTGATTGTATAACTGAAACAGTTCAGAATACTCAACGGACAGAGTTTTCTCATGGAAGTAATGCTCCTCCTTGACATTCACCATGAGGGAAAATCGATCTGAAATGTTGGTAATGTTCATGTACCATTGATGCAATTCATACATTCTCGTTGAGGGGTTCTTGACCTTGTCTGGCGCGACCAAAGGTTGGCCCCGGACATATTTCCGTTTTATTTCATCCTCTCTAAGCACAGGCATGGGCTCGATCTCGAGGAGTTGTCCAACAGTGATGTTGAGAACTTCAACCTACATTATATGCTCCTCCGTTATTACCACATTGCCCACCTCGGGAACGTGCACTGTTTGCCCACAATAATATTGGGCGCGCGTACTGTCACGTGTTGTTGGCACAACAAGCGAGGGGATCGATTGCGCCGCCTGTTCTCCCAGCTGGGGAATGGTTTTCCCGCATTTTTTGTCAGCTGCTTCTTGTTTGCTCGATCCCGATGTAGACGTGCTCGCCTCCTTTTGTAGACGTGCTCGATTTAACTTCCTGATGTGGCGCTCATAGTCCGTGTCAACAGGCTTGGGAGCTGGTGGTTGAGCCATACGAATGAAGTGGTCAATCGTTTCCTCAGGCACTTTCTCCCTTGGCGGCGGTTGCGGTTTCGATGCAAAATGGGCTTCCACCTCGGCCTTCGATATGGCTGCGATTTCCTCCTCGGACCTGTCATAAGCCCTCTGCGGAAGAGGCGTGAGGCTTGGACCATATTTATATCGCTTGCCTCCGCCTGTACTTCTAGTACTACCTCGACTCGTACCGCTACGCACCATAGCTGCGGGGTGTCTCTTCTTCGATTGCTGAGGCGGCGGAGACGGCTGACGGGGCTGAGTTGGACGAGGAGGAGTGGCCTGAGGTTGTGCCGGACTTGGAGGAGGAGTGGACGTCTGACGCTGTGGCGGACTTGGAGGAGGAGGAGTGGCCTGACACTTTGCCGGACTTGGAGGAGGAGTGGCCTGACACTTTTCCGGACTTGGTGGACTTGCAGGAGCAGGAGACTGCTGACTCGGTGGCGGACTTCGACGAGGAGTCGACTGACGCGGTGTCGGTGGCCTTCGAAAGATGATGCAATCCTTTTTCCATAGGATGATACAATGTTTGGCCTCTCCGAGAAAGCGCTCGCCGTCACCTCCAGGAATCTCAAGTTGTAGCTCCGAATATGGTGGGTCCACCACCTCATCAACCAAGACACGAGCATAGCCCGCTGGAATCGGGTTGCAATGGAACGTTGCCTCGGGGGGATTTGTAAAAGCAACGGCGTCCGCCACCTTCATGGATATGTTCTTCATTTTGACGTGTAGCTCACAGTTAGTGTTCTCCGTGATGTCATCCACGGGGTATCTACCCAGCATTGCGTCGTCCTGGGCGGCCGAACCCACGCTGCTTCTCGGCATGGATGGGCCGGTGCTATCCAATGCTGGATCATCCGCTAGCTGCTGCAGCTGCTGAGACCCCCTTTGCTGGGTAAGTGAGTCGATCTGCTCCTGCTGCCGCTGGAATTTGACTGCCAATTCCGCTTGACTTGCTTCTAGGCCTTGTAGGCATTCATCGTCCCGCTTCCTCTGCTCCTCCTCCATCTTCCTCTTCTTCTCCTCCGCAATCTTCTTTCTCGCACGGGTTCTGTAGTCGTTGTTCCAGTCTGAAAACCCCTCATACCACGGAATAGCGCCCATGCCTCGTGTTCTTCTCGGGTGTTCAGGATTTCCCAGGGCACGCGTAAGCTCGTCGTTCTCTCTGTTGGGCTGGAACACCCCCGATCGTGCCTCTTCTATTGCAACAAGTATCGCATCGTCGGCTCCCTTCAGACTTGCCTTCGTCGAAACATTGCCTGTCTTCGGGTCCAACTCCCCCCCATGTGCTTAGAACCAAGTCCTGCACCTGGGGGGCCAGCTCTTAGTAACCGGAGTGACACCTGCATCCTCCATCTCTTTCTCAGACTTATCCCACTTAGGCATTGCCACCGCATAGCCACCTGGCCCCAGCTTATGGAACTTATCCTTTTTTTCGGCATTCTTCTTGTTTATTCTCGACCGTTCCTTAGCTAATTCCGAATCCTTGAATTTCACGGAATCGTCCCAATGAGCACGTTGGTTCTCTAGTGTTCCCTCGAATATTGGAGTCTTCCTTCCTCCCTTGACGTACTTGTCCCATTCACGATTCTTGTGGTTCTTGAATGCAACCGCCATCTTCCTAAGAGCAGCGTCCTTGACTTTCTGCACATCTGCTTCTGTGAAATGATCTGGTAGGGTGAAATGTTCCATGAGAGTATCCCAAAGCAGATCATTTTGATTCTTGTCGACAAAAGTAACATCTGGACGTGGGGCAGCGTCCTCTTTGTCTTTTTGTCTTTTGTCTTTTGCTGGCTCTCTCCATTCTTGAAGGGAGATCGGGAGTTGGTCCTTCACAAGAACTCCGCACTGACGAACGAACTTGTCCGCAATCTTCTTAGTCGCTAATGGTTCGCCATTAGGTTTGACTGCCTCGATATTGTACTTTACACCCTCCTTCAACTTTTTGTTCGGGCCTCGTTTCGTCCTTCTGCCTGAAGATTTGCTCGATCCGGATGGCTGAAAGAACAAAGATCGATTCGTTAATATATCTGCAAGTCATTTAAAACATGTGATGATCACCAGATACCTGCTTATATAAAATATATACCTCACCGGTCTTTGTTGTTTCAGGATCAACATGTTCTTCGTCATCGTCATAACCGTAGTTCATGACTTCATTAATTCGGTCGTCGCGATCGAATATCATATCACCCTCTCCGATGTTGTTTAGAAATTCGGAGCCGTCATAATCTTCTTTATTCTGATCATCATCTGGCCCGCGTATCATATCGAACATGGTTTGTTCTCCCTCTCTGTCGGTATTGTCTGCCATAGCTTTTATTTAACTAATCCAAAAGAAATATAAAACAATTTAGTATTCAAATTACATGGTCTCGAATAATAGATATAATCTCGAATACATCGTCTAGAATAATAGATATAATCTTGAATACATCGTCTCGAATAATATATAATATTGAATAATACATCACTGGCTAGGTAGCTAATTAAAGATCGAATACTACAGAAGAATGTAGGACACTCGCGGTTCCTGCGGCGTGGGCGGTGGACACCCAAAGAGAAGGAACCCTCACAGGATCATAGCTGAAGTGAGATCCCCGAAGATACTGCCAGGTATTGGAGAACCTGCCGCCCTCTAACGCAACCATGTAGCGATGGACGTGCTCGTCCTCCTCCCTGACACGTCGACGTACTACCTCCGGCGGGGCCGGGTCCCTCCGCACCGAAACTGGCCCACGCGAACGCCACCAAACGAGATCAGGGTCGACGACGGGACCCGGGGTCGGGTTCCTCATCAAGCGGCGCGCCCCTCCAGGCAGCACCTCCCAGTGCCAGCCCGGCGGAGCCCAGTCCCGGACATGGGTCGGCTGGACGTCGTCGTGGACGGGTCGACAGCGAGGATGCGGGCCGGGCATCGTCGAGAACAAATACTAGCTATATGCCCGCAAAAAGTAACATTTTTTAATGATTGGATTTTGATAACTAAAATTTCTAACATTTCTATATAACACTAAAAATTTTCCATACTAATTAAACACTAATTATATCCATCTAACATGCATTCATACATATATAATAGTGAAAAAATAATAATCTAAATAATCTAAACTAATTAAACATACAAAATACGTGTGTGTGTACTAATTAAACACTAATTATCTAAACTAATTAAACATACAAAATAATAATCTAAATAATCTGAACTAATTAAAGACTAATTATCTAAACTAATCTAAACAATCTAAATAATCTAAAATAATAATCTAAACTAATCTAAATAATCTAAACTAATCAAAAACTAATTAAACATGCTTGTGTGTAAGTGTGTACGGGCTCGGGGCCGGAGGGCTCACAGCGGGCGACGGCGAGGCGAGGCGACGGCCGGGGCGGCGACGGCGGGGACGGCGCGACGGGAACGGGGACGGCGCGACGGGGACGGGCCCGAGGCGGCGACGGGGACGGGGGCGGCGACGAAGACAAGCGGCGACGGAGACGATCGAGGGTGGCGGCGACGGCGACGAAGACGACGGAACAAAGGAACAAACAGAGGGAAACTGAAATTTTGGTAAGTCTTGTATATATAGAAGGCACCTTTAGTACCGGTTGGAGCCACCAACCAGTACTAAAGGTCTGTTTTGGCCAGGCCAGGCGGCGGGAAGCGACCCCCTTTAGTACCGGGTGGTGGCACAAACCGGTACTAAAGGCCCCCCCTTTAGTACCGGTTTGTGCCACGACCCGGTACTAAAGGGGGTGCGCTGGCGCAGGTGCGGTGCGGCAAGTTTAGTCCCACCTCGCTAGTCGAGAGGCTACCGCACTGGTTTATAAGCCCCAGTGCGGTAGCTCTCTCGAGCTCCTCTCCTAACCAGGCCTACTGGGCCTACCTGTCCTCTTTGCCTAGTGGGCCTACTGGGCCTTCGCGGGCCTGCATCCTGGCCCAACGAAAGGTTGTGTCGCTAGTCGTATGCAGGCCGCTTTGGCCCAGTAGGCGGGCTTATTTTTTCTTAATTTTTTTTGCTTTATTTTATTTTGTTTTATTTATTTTTGAGTTGTTTTTTGTTGTATTTAGTGTTTCTTTGTGAATATTTTTGCTTTAGGTACAAAAAATTACAAACTTTCTGTTAGTGCCGGTAGATTTCAAATTTGAATAGTTTAAATTTTGAATTATTTGAAATTTGTGTGAATCACTAATTTGTGAATAACTTAACTTTGAAAAAAGTTTTTTTAGTGATTCTTTTTTCTTATGTTTAATATTAGTGTGTTTTATCATTATATTCAATTTAGTAATGCTTAGGTTATTTAAAAAATGAAATGCCTTTGTAACAGTTCAGTTTTCGTCGGAAACCCTGATACTTCGAAAGAGATTGTCCATTTTGTACACGAAGTGCATCCAGTTTTTGCCGTAACCCTCTCTACTTTCTTGCACATGCTATTTGTATGAAATTATGATACCAATGCCAACTTTCAACCTTTTCTGAGTTCATTTGAATTGCTTTTCAATTTCAGGGTCATTTAGCTGGGAAAAAATCAGTAAATGCATGAAAAGAATTTGTTTACACATAAAATTTCTTCGCGTTTCAAATGCCAAAACACATAACTACCGTAACTATTACAGACATTCCCTCCTGGGTGTGAAACACAGAAGAAAGTGATGATAGTGAAGCCGATCACATCCCAGATCTTTGGGTGTGAAACTTTTTCTTCGCGTGTGTCCCTTTGCGCCGTAACCATGGAAAATCTTCATCATTTAACGGGATGCTCGGGTCAATATTCACTGTGAATGGAGCAATTTCATCAAACTTTTCATAATCTTCTGACTTGTCTGTCTTGTCATCCACTCCCACGATGTTTCTCTTCCCAGAAAGAACTATGTGCCGCTTTGGCTCATCGTACGATGCATTCGCTTCCTTATCTTTTCTTTTTCTTGTCTTGGTAGACATGTCCTTTACATAGAAAACTTGTGCCACATCATTGGCTAGGACGAATGGTTCGTCTGCATACGCAAGATTGTTGAGATCCACTGTTATCATTCCGTACTGCGGGTCTTCCGTTACCCCGCCTCGTGTCATATTGACCCATTTGCACCGAAACAAAGGGACCTTTAAACCACGTCGATAGTCAAGTTCCCATATGTCCTGTATATAACCATAATATGTTTCCTTTCCCGTCTTGTTTTCTGCATCAAAGCGGACACCACTGTTTTGGTTGGTGCTCTTCTTATCTTGGGCGATCGTGTAAAATGTATTACCATTTATCTCGTACCCTTTGAAAGTCATTATATTCGAAGATGGTAACTGTGATAGCAAGTACAGGTCATCTTCAATAGAGGTGTGATGCATGGTACGTGTCTGCAACCAGCTGGCGAAACTCCTAGTTTGTTCACGTGTAATCCAGTCATCAGACCGCTCCGGGTGTTTGGAGCGTAGCAAATTCTTGTGTTCATCCATATACGGAGCCACCAAGACGGAATTCTGTAGAACTGTGTAGTGTGCTTCAGTGAGAGAATGTCCGTCCATACATATTATTTGTTCCCCTCCTAGCGTGTCTTTTCCATCCAGTCTGCCCTTATGCCGCGATTCAGGAACACCAATCGGCTTAAGGTCAGGAATAAAGTCAATACAAAACTCAATGGCCTCCTCATTTTGATGGCCCTTGGAGATGCTTCCTTCTGGCCTAGCACGGTTATGAACATATTTCTTTAAGACTCCCATGAACCTCTCAAAGGAGAACATATTGTGTAGAAATACAGGACCCAAAATATTAATCTCTTCGCATAGGTGAACTAGGACGTGCGTCATGATGTTGAAGAAGGATGGTGGGAACACCAACTCGAAACTGACAAGACATTGCAACAAATCATTCTGTAACCTTGGTATGATTTCTGGATCGATTACCTTCTGAGAGATTGCATTGAGAAATGCACATAGCTTCACAATGGCTAATCGAACGTTTTCCGGTAGAAGCCCCCTCAATGCAACCGGAAGCAGTTGCGTCATAATCACGTGGCAGTCATGAGACTTTAGGTTCTGGAACTTTTTCTCTGCCATATTTATTATTCCCTTTATATTCGACGAGAAGCCAGACGGTACCTTAATACTGAGCAGGCATTCAAAGAAGATTTCCTTCTCTTCTTTGGTAAGAGCGTAGCTTGCATGACCCTAATGTATGCCGTCTTCTCCGTGCATACGTTGCTGGTCCTCCCGTGCCTCAGGTGTATCTTTTGTCTTCCCATACACGCCCAAGAAGCCAAGCAGGGTCACACAAAGATTCTTCGTCACGTGCATCACGTCGATTGCGGAGCGGACCTCCAGGTCTTTCCAATATGGCACGTCCCAAAATATAGATTTCTTCTTCCACATGGGTGCGCGTCCGTCAGCGTCCTTCGGAACAGGTTGTCCGTCAGGACCCTTTCCAAATATCACCTTCAAATCCTTGACCATATCATGTACATCAGCACCAGTACGGTGGCGAGGCTTCGTCCGGTGATCCGCCTCACCTTTGAAATGCTTGCCTTTCTTTCTTACGGGATGCCTGCTCGGAAGAAATCGACGATGTCCCAGGTACACATTCTTCTTACAACTATTCAAATATATACTGTCGGTATCATCCAAACAGTGCGTGCATCCGCGGTATTCCTTGTTTGTCTGTCCTGATAGGTTACTGAGAGCTGGCCAATCATTGATGGTCACGAACAGCGACGCCTTTAGGTCAAATTCTTCCCCCATGTGCTCATCCCACACACGTACACCTGTTCCATTCCACAGTTGTAAGAGTTCTTCAACTAATGGCCTTAGGTACACATCAATGTCGTTGTCGGGTTGCTTAGGGCCTTGGATGAGCACTGGCATCATAATGAACTTTCGCTTCATGCACAACCAAGGAGGAAGGTTATACAAACATAGAGTCACAGGCCAGGTGCTATGGTTGCTGCTCTACTCCCCAAAAGGATTAATGCCATCTGCGCTTAGACCAAACCATACGCTCCTTGCGTCATCTGCAAACTCCTTCCCGTACTTTCTTTCGATTTTTCTCCACTTCGACCCGTCAGCGGGTACTCTCAACTTTCCGTCTTTCTTACGGTCTTCTCTGTGCCATCGCATCGCCTTGGCATGCTCTTTGTTTTGGAACAAACGTTTCAACCATGGTATTATAGGAGAATACCACATCACCTTGGCAGGAATCTTCTTCCTGGGGCGCTCGCCCTCGACATCACCATGCTCGTCGCGGCTGATCTTATAGCGCAATGCACCACATACCGGGCAAGCGTTCAAATCCTCGTACTCACCGCGGTAGAGGATGCAATCATTAGGGCATGCATGTATCTTTTGCACCTCTAACCCTAGAGGGCAGACAACCTTCTTTGCTTCGTACGTACTCTCGGGCAATTCGTTGTCCTTTGGAAGCATATCCTTTATCATTACCAGCAACTTTCCAAATTCCTTGTCAGATACACCATTCTCTGCCTTCCATTGCAGCAATTCCAGTGTGGTGCCCGGCTTTTTCTTGTCACCTACGCAATTCGGGTACAACAATTTTTTGTGATCCTCTAACATGCGCTGCAACTTCTTCTTCTCCAAATCACTTGCGCAGTTTCTCTTTGCATCGGCAATGGCCCGACCTAGATCATCAACGGGCTCATCTGATGCCTCTTCTTCAGATTCTTCCCGCATTACTGGCTCAGCTTCTTCCCCCATTGTTGTATCATCGTATTCAGGGAACCCATAGCCAGGATAGCTGTCGTCATCCTCTTCTTCTTCATTGTCTTCCATCATAACCCCTCTTTCTCCGTGCTTGGTCCAAACATTATAGTGGGGCATGAAACCGGACTCAAACAGGTGGACGTGAATGGTTCTTGACGTAGAGTAACTGCGACCATTTTTACAGCCAACACATGGACAAGGCATAAAACCATCCGCCCGCTTGTTTTCCTCAGCCGCAAGCAGAAAAGTATGCACGTCCTCAACGAACTGGGGAGAGCATCGGTCATCGTACATCCATTGCCGACTCATCTTCATTACACAACACCGAATAGACCAAATTAATACAAGTTCATACATAAAGTTCATACAACACTTAAATGCAACAAACAAATAACTCTCTAGCTAAAGCATTTAAATGCAACAACAAATGTGATCAAGATCGCAACTAAGGTAACAATTGATCCAACAGCATAATGATACCAAGCCTCACTATCGATGGCATATTTTCTAATCTTTCTAATCTTCAAGCGCATTTTCTCCATCTTGATCTTGTGATCATCGACGACATCGGCAACATGCAACTCCAATTCCATCTTCTCCCCCTCAATTCTTTTCAATTTTTCTTTCAAGTACTCGTTTTCTCTTTCAACTAAATTTAACCTCTCGACAATAGGGTCGGTTGGAATTTCCGGTTCACATACCTCCTAGATAAAAATATCTATGTCAACTTGATGGGCATAATTTGTCATAAATACGAAATGCAACAAATAGTTTTAAAAGAGAATATACCACATCCGAATCATAACAAGGACGAGGGCCGACGGGGACGGATATCAAAACCATGGCACTATGTATAACAAACAACGTACGGGTAAGATAATTATTACACGAGTAACTATATATCCAAATCACACAAACATCAATTTTTTATATAAAATTTCATGAACAAGAGGCTCACCACAAGGTGGTGCCGGCGACGGGACGGTGCGGGCGATCGACGGTGGTTACGACGGAGATTTAGAAGGCACTAAGTAAACCACACCTACATATGCAAACTAAGTGTTATTTTGACCTCAAATTGCATATAAATCAAATACTAGCACATATATATATTTCCTCCCAAATTACTAAACTCACAAATTAATAACTATATAAAGCATTGCAAGAGCTAATCTAGCAATGAGAGATGAAAGGACAAAGTTGCTAACCTTTGTGATCACTTGAATGGATGGGGGCCTTCAAATCTTGACAAATTTTGGGCAAAATGTGTGATGAGTTCGAGGGGAGAAGAGGAAGAACAGAGAGGAGAGGAGAGGGGAAAGGGGGGAGAACAGAGCGAGCTGGACGAAGGGTTTATATGCAGGAGGACCTATAGTACCGGTTCGTGGCACGAACCGGTACTAAAGGTGCTAGAGGGGGCCCAGACTGACAACATCCTGCCACCACCCTCATTAGTACCGGTTCGTGGCACGAACCGGTGCTAAAGGTTAGCCACGAACCGGTACTAATGAGAGCGGCCCGGCTAGCCGTTTGAACCGGCACTAATGTATACATTTGTGTCGGCTCTAATACAAACCGGCACTAATGTGCTTCACGTTTGACCCTTTTTCTACTAGTGTCCCCTCTCTTTAATCCGTGGCGTTTTCCTTTTTGCTGGTGATCCTTTCCTGCCTCGGGCTAGGGTTCAGGCTCCTGCTGTTCCATTACTTTCCAAGGCATGGAGTACAGTACAGGCTCCTTCTATCCTGGAAATTGAGGCCCTTTTTGTGATTTTGGTTGGGAGGCATGCCCGATTGCTG
Source organism: Triticum timopheevii (assembly GCA_963921465.1). NCBI lineage: Eukaryota > Viridiplantae > Streptophyta > Magnoliopsida > Poales > Poaceae > Triticum > Triticum timopheevii. The sequence continues at coordinate 615,945,044 of OY997268.1, read as the reverse complement.
CCGATTTTGTTGGCGTCTCGCAGATTTTTGCCGGTGCCGATTTGGTTGGGGCTTTGATGCCGGTGATGAAGTGTTGATTTGTGCTGTGTTCTTAGACCAGAGACCGAGTGCTGCTACTCTGAAATCTCTATTCAGTTCAGACCCGGATGGTTTGGATCATGAAAGCACTATACTCTACTTTAGAGTTAATTGCAAAAAACCACCACATTTGGGGCATCGATTGCAGAAAACCACCTAGTCCCTAATTTTGTGCAAAAATCACCGCGTTTCTAGTAAACATTTTGCAAGTTGCACTGATCAAGTGATTTAGCCTGATTGATCACTTTCTAACAAGTGGGGCCGGATTGTAAGAGTACATTTTTTACACACACACCCCTTGATCTAAAAATAAAAAGCAATCAACCCCTGCCCGATCCAATCCCGTGCTCTCTCATCCCCGACCTCGCATTGACCACGCCCGGTGCTCGCCGTGCAAGTGGACGGTCACCAACCATCGCGGCCATGGCCTCCCTGCTCCGTCCCACCTATCCATCCTCCCTCGCGGCAGCGCCTTCCACCCCGCCATGGCCATAGCCTTTCCCTGCTGCCGCCGCCCGCCACGCTCCGAGCTGGAACGATAGCCAACCACGCCAGCCCGACCGGCTCCCGTCGCAGCCGCCGGAAGCCCACCATCGGCCCCGCCTCTCCTCATCTCTGCGTCGCGCCTCGCCGGAGCGAAAGGGTCATGGCGCGCAGGTTCTCGTCCTCGCCGGGGTTCAAAGCAGTTGAGCAGACCGTCCGGGTCGCAGGTCCCCGCAGTGGTGTTGCTGCTGCCCACAGGCATGGCGGCGTCGTCCTCGATGTCCCGCTGTGCGGCGGCCTGGTGCAGCACGACGACCTTGTCGGCGGCGGCCCAGAGAAACACGACGGCCTCGTCTGTGGTATCCTGGTGTAGCACGGCGGCCTCGTCTGCGACTTCTCGGAGCAGCACGACGGCCTCGTCCGCGGCCGCCTGGAGCAGCACGCAGCCTCGTTCGCGGCGTCCTGCTGCACGGCAGCCCGGAGCAGCACCAGCGGGGAGCTACGGTGCTGAGTAGTAGCACACAGCGGCGCGCGGGGCGGATCACTCGCCGGGCTTCGGAGCTCCGGCAGCACGACCAGGGAGGAGGGAGGCCGCCCCGCCCACGAGCAAGGCCAGGGACGAGGGAGGCCGCCCCGCCCACGAGCAAGGCCAGGGAGGAGGGAGGCCATCCCGCCGGAGGCCGCCTCGCCGTGGCCAGCCACCACCTCAGAGGAGGAAGGCGACGGGGGTGGGAAGGGGCTGATTGCTTTTTCATTTTTTGAATAAGGGTGTCTTTGTGAAATCCAGGGAGGTGTATGTCAATCTTTTACCAAATCATCTCCTTACAATCCTGCCCCACTTGTCAGAAAGTGATCAGTCAGGCTAAATCACTTTATCAGTGCAATTTGCAAAAATTTTACTAGAAACGCGGTGATTTTTGCACAAAATTAGGGACTAGGTGGTTTTCTGCAATCGATGCCCCAAATGTGGTGGTTTTATGCAATTAACTCCTCTGCTTTAACTACTCCCTCCGTTCCTAAATGTAAGTCTTTTTAGAGCTTTCACTATGAACTACATACGGAGCAAAATGAGTAAATCTACACTCTAAAATATGTCTATATACATTCGTATGTAGTTCGTAGTGAAATCTCTAAAAAGACTTACATTTAGGAACGGAGGGAGTAGAACATATCTGTGAGGATTTCGTTGGGTTTACCTATGAGGATACGCTACGGCATGCGATGCTGTGGGGCAAATGAAGTAAAAGTGACGAAACCTGTAATTGATCGCTGCAAGCAAGTTTATGTTTAAGAACGATAGTGTTATTGCTGGTTTGTTGTTTTTTTCTCTGAAAAAGGCGGTAGGTAAATTCAGGGCCTGATATGTTCCACATTGCAGATCCTGAGCAAGGCTTTCGTCCAGTTTTGATTTAAGCATCTTGGGAAATGCCATCGTATTGAATTTCATGGTTATACATTTGCACGCCATCTCCTAGTCACTCACTGGTAATGAACTGGTCCACCTCTCTAGGCAGTTCTGCACTTCCGCCCCACTTCGGCTGACAGAGCTGCTGCCTGCTGATTTCTTTTTCTTGGTAGTGAATTTAAGTAGGCCTCTGTTCAGTGTTATCCAGTAGAGGCTTAAAAGTGAACAAGAGAAGTGTGTAAAATATTTGCGGGATTTGTATTTTAGAGCTCCCACAGTTAGGCTCTCGCCACAAAAGAGAAGTACGGCAGGGATTGTAGCTTCATTGGACCATCAGTTGTGCAGATAATTTTTATCTGTTTACATTATTGGTAGATTGTTCGTTTAGTAGGAACGGTCTGTGCTTCAGTTTTGCTATTGTGGACCGTAATGAACAATGTTCGCAGTTTTCTTCAGGATAGCTATTGGTTTCATTACTGCTTCGATCCATGTCAAAGTCCGAGCCTGAAGATACTACGTACCCTGCTTGAGGATGAGGCGATCTTGCTCGAGTCTGATGGATACCATGGCGGGCGCCTTGAAAATCTGCCACCAGAGAAGCCTAAGTCACTAAGCGAAACACGAAAGGCCGTCATGGCCGAATACAAGGAAGTGCGCATGAGGAATGTGGCCGAGGCCGAGGCCATGCTTAACAAGCCAGGCGCCACGATTGCTGAACTGGAAGAGCTTGAGCATCGGCACATGGCCGAGTACATGAGGTGCTACATGAAGATCAGGGCTATCAACGACGAATCTAATGCACGGCTGCTGGAAATTCGTGGTGAAGCTGCGGACTTGCTGAAGAGCGTGTACGCCGGGGAGGAAGTCTCCGGGGAGGACCAGTACGCTGTCTGGAGCGGATGCTTGAGCTATGCCAGTGACCGGATAAAACCTCCTGTAGAGAGAAGAAGTTGCCCTATTAGAATGCAGTGACTTTGGTAGCTACTGATGAAAGAATGCATCACTACCTCTTTTTTTTTACTTGCTAGTACCATGTCTTTAATTTCAGCCCCAGTTTGCAAGGTACCTGTGGAGTTTGAAAGAATGCGCTGCGGTTCCCTGGAACACCTGTTGGTTCCTCATGTCTACTCTGGAGCCTGTCGAGTTAGTTGTGAACCCGGCTTCGCGATCGATCTGTTAAGGTTGCAGCTCGTTTGTGGATGCATGCATGTTAAAGAGGAAGTTTTTGGAATTTCAAAAAATGTCGTTCTCCACTGGCATCCCGAAATGCGCGGACGGAATGAAAGCCTATCTGCATCCAGAAATTGGGGTTAAATGTTTTGAATTCCTGTGCTAGCTGCAGCAATATGAATGTCGCTGGCTGGAGTAACACGACACTACTGTGCTAACCTAGTGTGCTTCTGGAGCATTATCAGACCTGAGACTGACTGGACAATATGTGTGACTGTCGATGGCCACTTGGATGGATGGATCGATGAGGGGTGGGGCTCATCGATCACTGTCCATGGCAAAAGCCCAACCAATTGGCAAGACTTTGTTTCATACCTGCATCTAGCACACATGTTGGTTGCCCTGCCCTGCCTGCGTCAATAAGTTGACAGCACAAATCCTAGCTAACCTGCAAGTTGTTGCTGTAGCCAAACCAGTCACACACACATGTTAATAACGCTGCTTTTACAAGATATATATTCATCACCAGGTCTCATTCCATGTTCGCTCTTGCAAGTCTACGACTGTCATGCATGTGGCCTGACTGTTTGTTTATCCCTGCTCTTGACTGATCACTGATTGCTTAATTAGCGGCCTGAAAAATACAGGCCCTTCACGTTGCTGCTGCTACCACTACTTGGAACCATCGTCTCGCGGGCACCTGTCTTGATTCTGAACGCGGATTTTTCGGGACTGATTGGTAGCTCTCTGTTTAGATTAGTGCTCGACCTGTACTGAATTACTATACAACATGTTCGGTTTCGTCGGAAAGTGGTTTGCTAAAAGGCCAATGTATGGCAAATAAATGCGGCAAGACGGTCGTTTTTCCCTTTTACTCTGTGTGTGTAACTGAACAAATGCCAATATGTTTTCACCTGACACACTCCTACTCTGGTGCATCTGCTAATCTTTCCAAGTAGGGGCTTCATCTATGAGTATATTTATCAATTTGGATTCATCAGACGAGTGCAGGAGGAGGAGGATGAGATGGAGCACTCTATGCTGCTTGCTGCTTGCTTGGTTATCTGTGGCGTTTTGTTAGTGTTAGGATTTAATTAGTAGATTAAATAAAAGGGATAATCCTACCATGTAATACTCTATGTCGGTTAGTAGTATGGCAACCGACATAGAGTATTCTCTCCATTGCGTCCCTTCCCCTTGTATAAATATGTTGAACATCAATGGAATAAGACAACAGTTGAATCATTTGCTCTCGCTCTTGTTTCGTTTACACTCACATTCAATAGTTAGCTAGGATGGGAAGGTGGGTGAGAGGCCGTTGTTTATCACATGCCATTTGATTAATTAACTAATCCCTGCCTGCCTCCATGTATGAAGCGTTGTGCATGCAACTCCAATACTGTCATGGCATCAACTACTGATTGGCCTCTTTGACTAGTAATTAAAGGTACATGACCCAAGGAAAGCATGTGCAGTGCATTCATTGAGGCAAGTAATCTAAGTCCAACATGCCTACAATGCATCCAACGCAAGGCCCTCCCAAGCAGCCACACATGTACAGCTCCACTTTCCCTGATAAAGAAATGCAAACCGCTAGTTCTGCAGCCAAAGAAGAAGAAACTGTTTGCACGAACCGACAATGGATTCAGTGCAACGGTTTCCGGTATCAGGGCATCTCCAGCGCCGACCTCCTAACCACCCGTATCCGTTGTAGTTGTTCGAACCTCGTAAGCCATCCATTCCGATCCTCACAGGTCCATAGAGCAGTTCGGATCGCAATTCCCCGCAAACGGGAACCAAACGAGTGGAAGGCTTTGCAAAAGTCCGGACACGAGCCACGTAGGACTCCGACGCCACGAGACCACCCAAAACTAAGGTGGGGTATCGAAGCCCGCGCTTTTTGTAACTGGTCCGCACTGTTTTCGCAGCAAAATCCTCCACTCTTCTCTTCCATCCCGCCACTCTTCACCACCGCCGACGCATGGACCCGCATGGGAAGCTGTCAGATACAGTGCTGGTGTAGGATCAGGTGATCATGCTCGCCCGAAAGATCAACTTGGAGACACAGCAAAATCGTTGCCTCAAAGCGAAGGCCACAAAGGTGTCACCCCTGAAGAAGCAGATGGTAGGTGGAGGCGGAGGTGGTAGTCGTGGTGGTGGACGTGCATGTGGCGAACGTGGTGGAGGGTGGCTGGGACGGGGCCCTGCTGCCGTCGCCGACCGTGTAGACACCGCCATGGCTGCAGCATTACAAGGCTCTGTACTACTACACCGCCAAGTAAGTAGTCCCAGGCATCCGCCGCCGGGCATGCGCCCTACATCGTCAATGTCAACCCGGCGCCGCTGCTTTCCTTGGGGTGTTCATCACCGTAGCTTGTCCAGACACGAATGCCAGGTGTGCAGCGTGTCGTGGTGGGCGCACGGCAGATGCCATGGGATGGCTAAAGAGAGGAGGAGGCTCGAGGGCACTGGTGGGCTCCAGAGGCGGGGTTGGCATGAGCGAGCGCGGGGCGCAAGACATACCTAGGTTCGAGGCTTTCCGGAGAGATAACACCCCTAGTCCTGCCGAGTGTAGTTGATGTGCGATAGTACAAGGTTGCTCCTGGAGCTGTATGGAGGGAGAAGGAAGGCTGACCAAGGCTTAGGCTGCTCCTTCTCCTCGGGTGGATTAAGTTCATAAAGAACAGAGTAACGCATTAAGAAAGATGACATGATGTAGAGGGATAAACTCATGCAATATGATATAAACCCCATCTTTTTATCCTCGATGGCAACAATACAATACATGCCTTGCTGCCCCTGCTGTCACTGGAAAGGACACCGCAAGATTGAACCCAAAGCTAAGCACTTCTCCCATTGCAAGAAAGATCAATCTAGTACGCCAAACCAAACTGATAATTCGAAGAGACTTGCAAAGATAACTTAATCACACATAAAAGAATTCAGAGGAGATTCAAATATTTCTCATAGATAAACTTGATCATAAACCCACAATTCATCGAATCTCCACAAACACACCGCAAAAAGAGTTACATCGAATAGATCTCCAAGAAGATCGAGGAGAACATGGTATTGAGATCCAAAAAGAGAGAAGAATCCATCTAGCTAATAACTATGTACCCGAAGGTCTGTGGTAAACTACTCACAACTCATCGGAGGGGCTATGGTGTTGGTGTAGAAGCCTTCCGTGGTCGATTCCCCCTCCGGCGAAGCACCAACAAAGGCTCCAAGATGGGATCTCGCGGATACAGAAGGTTACGGTCGCCTTTGATGTTCTCGGGGTACGTGGGTATATATAGGAGGAAGAAGTAGGTCAGTGGACGCCCGAGGGGCCCACAAGATAGGGGCGCGCCCAGTAGGGGTGGGCGCGCCCTCCACCCTCGTGGCCACCTCGACTGCTTCTTGACTTGCACTCCAAGTCCTCTGGATCACGTTCGTTCCAAAAATCACGCTCCCGAAGGTTTCATTCCGTTTGGACTCCGTTTGATATTTCTTTTCTTCGAAACACTGAAATAGGCAAAAAAAAAAACAGCAAAACGGGCTGGGCCTCCGGTTAGTAGGTTAGTCCCAAAAATGATATAAATGTGTAAAGTAAAGCCCATAAACATCCAAAACGGGTAATATAATAGCATGGAACAATAAAAAATTATAGATACGTTGGAGACGTATCACCGATCCCTTATCCGCCGTAAATTTACTCCACGGCGCGGCGTCTGAGTAAAAACTGCGCCTCTCCCTCGCGTCGCCCCTCCCCCTCCCCCCCCCCCCCCCCCCCGCCTGTGCACTTTCGCCGGTGTGACTCCCGGCGACCCCCCCCCCCCCCACGCCCGCTGCTACCTCGTTGCCTCCCCCGCCCTCCGCTACCCTTCTGCCCGACATCGAGCCCGTTCGGCCCCCGTCGCCGGAAGCAGGTGAACCGCTGTTGCCATTGTTGATTTGCCGGATTGCTTCTTCTTTTTCTATCGGCCGCCGCATCTCACGTTGATTGCACACCACTGCAGGTCATTCCCTCTCGTCGTCGCCGGCCTGTTTCGTCAGAACGACACCACGAATGGTGTATCACCACCGCACCCCAAGTGATAGACGAATTGGCTAGGTGAGTTTTTTGATCGTTTCTTTGTGAACTGAGATGTTTGAATGTAGATGAAGAGGTTGAGGGAGATTGCTTTGGAGGACTCGTCGTCATCCGAAGAGGAGGAAGACAACGATGTCTTTGATATCATTTTAGGCATGATTTTCAATGATGATGTTTGGCGGCCGAGGAGAGGATCACAGATTGGTCGCATACACATCAACCGTGATAGATCGGAGGGTCATGCCAAGATCATGAGAGACTAGTTTGACCCAAAGCCAACCTATCCGGAGCAGTACTTCATCGGCGCTTCCGGATGCACACAAGTCTTTTCCTGACCATTGCAAAAGCCGTTGAGAGATATGATCATTGGTTCAAGCCAGAGAAACGCATGTGGAAAGATAAGTGCAATCCCTCTGTGCATTGCGGCTGTTCGAGTCTTGACATATGGGTGTTCAGTCGATACAATTGACGACTATGTTTGCATTGGTGAAGATACAGTCTTGGAGGCTGTTCGAAGGTTCACTAAAGCAGTGATCGTTGTCTTTGGCCCGGAGTACTTGAGAGCACTAACCAATGAAGACACCAGAGGATGATGACTGAGGGTGACGCAAGAGGATGGCCAGGGATGCTTGGATCACTTGACTGTATGCACTAAACATGGAAGAATTGTCCTGCGGGTTGGAAGGGCCAGTACAAAAGGCCACTGCAACGATCCAACGATCATTCTTGAGGCAGTTTCATCGAAGGATATCTGGATATGGCATTCATTCTTTGGTTTGCCTGACTCTCACAATGACTTGAATGTGTTATCGAGATCACCCCAGTTTTCTAGGCTTATTAAAGGAGAAGCTTGTGCTTGCAACTACTCGATGGGTTACTAACCTACGGATGACATGTCCAAAAGGTAACAAAAACATTCACTTTGCATAATGTCAAGAAGCTGCTGGGAAAGATGTTGAGAGAGCCGTCAGTGTGCTTCAGAAGTGCTTTGCAATTGTTCATGGCTCTGTTGAGTACTGGAACTCCAAGGTTCTATGACGGATCATGACTTGTTGCATCATATTGCATAACATGATCATTGAAGACGAGGAAGATATGCCTGAAAACTTCCGGTACATCACCAACGGGACTTTGATTGACCCAAAGTATGATACGAACAGGATCTTGGCATTCCTTGAGGAGCATCGCAAGACCGCGAGCCGTCAAGTTCATTCTCAGCTCCAGCAAGAACTTATTGAGCATCACTGGCAATATCTTAGAGAGTCCTAGTTGTTCTATCACATGCTATTTTCTACATTTGAACCATTTGGCATGTTTAAATTTGAATAATTTGGTTTGTAAACTTTGAATTCAATTTGTAAACTATATTCGTGATTTGCTTGGACATTCAAATTTATGTTTATTTTCTATGTGTGTGCTAATATGTAGTTGCAATTTATACTAGAACTGCGAAGTTTAGAAAAACAAAAGTTTACTCAGTTATATATCGGGGATCGGCTAAGTCCGGCCAAAACTTAGTGAAGTATATATACTCCACTAAGCTTTTACTCCACCTGATACTCCACTATTTTTAGGGTATCGGTTAGAAATGCCTTTAGAGCGTCTCTAACAGGCGCTGAACTGTGCAACATGCTAAATTATTTTTACAGTGCCGAAATAGCCATTTTAGCGTGCAGGAGGGCGCTTGCTCCAATAGGCGTTGCAAAATAAGGCCGGTGCTATAGCTCCAGCAGGCGCTACAAAATCCAGCGTGCGCGAGTAACTGGTATTACGATGCAACACATACGAACAATATGAAACAACATATAGATAAATACAAATAAATATGAAACAACTATTCATAGCCTAGTTCAAGCCTAACACCACAAGTTAGTCCATACGATACAAATAAAAATAGATAATAACGATACTACGATGCAAATATAGTAGATTAAGTCGACAATGAACTAGATAAACTACTCGTCGTTGTCCTCCTCCTCGGTGGTGTAGTCCGATGACAGAAACGCGTCTTCCCCCCGAGGATCATTGTCGTCTCAGGTCGACGCAGATGCCAGTTCGCACCGGGCTTCTGCCAGTGCCTTCCTCTCACACCTGTCCGCTCGATCGGCGGCTCACTTCACCCTCATCTGCGCCCAAAACTCGTTCCCGGTGGCGACATCCTCCGGGAAGAGCTCGCGCCACGCCGCCATGGCGTGCTCATTCGCCTCAGTGATGAGGAGGCGGCGCTCTCGCCTCTGCTGGATGTGGCGGTCCTCCTCGGTGATTAGCCGCGGCGGAGGCGCGAGGTCCTACGCCTGCTGGCGCGTCCGAAAAATTTATATGCGAACGTGGCCTCGCGAGGCGCCACATCGCTGCGTCGTACGTGCGGGCAGCCTCATGGGCGGTCTCGAATGTTCTGAGACCGAGGCGTGTACTACCAGAGCGGATCTTCGCGTAAAACACGCCGGAGGGGAAGGCGAGGATGCCGCGGTAGCCGGAGCTGCTCCGGGCACGCGGCGGCATGTCAGATGCGGGGGAGAAGGCGCTGGAGGTAGGGCTGCAACTGAGTCGAGTTCGAGCGAGTTGGAGTTGGCTCCGCTCAACTCATATTAAAATCCGAGCGAGCTCAAACTGTGTGAAGCTCAAGATCAAGCTGTAGGACATGACTCATGCTCAGCTTGTACGATCTCGAGTCGACCTCGAGCTAGTTTCGAGCTAAATGAAACGGTAAAAGTTATAAATCTATAGCGATTATTTCAACTAGATAAGGGCACAACACGACAGAACTTTGTACGGCAATCTCGCCGTGCTCGGGAGAGCTCTTCTTTGTCTCTTGGGCAAACTAGCAATAGATGGTGGTGTCCGTGCACGAAAAACAAGATAAGGAGGTGCATATGTTGGAAAATTTTGCGAAAAGCAACATGGTATTTAACAAATAGAATACCATGCATAATTAGGCGTAAATCTTCTCTGCACTTAGTTAAGCTTCCATATTTGCTGGTAAATAAAATGAAGAAAAATCATGGATATTATATATGGTAACGAATTAACTTATTTTCATTTAATATATGGCAATGATCATTTTACATAATTGTATTATGTCGAGCTATCGAGCGAGCCAATATTGACTCAAGATCGGTTTTTTTCTCGGTCGAGCTACATAAAGTGTTCAAACTTGGCTCATTTCTTTTTTGGTCCATCTCAAGTTGAACCAAAAAACAGGTCGATCTCGAGCGGCTCACGAGCCTCGAGCTTTTCTTACATCCGTAGCTGGAGGCGGCGGCGGGGCACTGGAGGCGAGGAAGAAGGGCGCGGCGGCGCCGACAGAAGCGAGAAAGAAGGGAGAGAGAGGCGATGCAGACGGTGGTTGGCTGGCGCCCCCACGAGGGTTTTTAGAGCGCGCTGGACGCCGCGCGCCAAAACTGCCACGCGCGTTGCCGCTTTTTTATTTTTGCGCGCGCAGTTTTTTTCCCACGCTTGCTGGAGCGCACTAAACCGGCTCACGCGCGTAAAACCTTTTTTTCCAGCGCGCGTCATATCTAGCGCGCCTGTTGGAGATGCTCTTACAACTTACAAGTAGCACACATGTTGGTTGTGCCGCCTGCACCAATAAGTTGACATTACAAATCCTAGCTAACCTGCAAGTTCTTGCCGTAGCCAAACCAAACCAGTCACACATGTTTTTGTTGACGGAAAAGCTTACTTTATTAATCAAAGGACGGATATATCCTCTGCCAGCAGACTCACAATGAAATCAGGAGGGGCATCAATCCAACGAGATGGATTATTACCACGTCCCCATCTAGCCAGCTCATGAGCTACATAATTTGACTCTCTAATACAATGCTCAATAGTAAACCTCCCCAAATCTACTAGATAACTACGACATTCATCAAGAACCGGCGCTGCCACCATAGAATAACCTTCATTGAATCTAAGTGCATTCACCACCGTGATATTATCCGATCTCACCACCAAGTTATTGCATCCCGTATCTCTTGCTTGCTTCAGTCCTTCAAGCAGAGCTGCCACTTCTGCCGTGAACACATCAGCTACATGTTCTAATCTCGCCGTGGACGCCGACATGAAAGATCCTCGGTGATCACGGATGACAGCATCACAAGACCCAGCATAATCTCCCTCTGTGAATGAAGCATCGACATTAAGGACAAGCTGTCCTGCTAGGAACGTCGGCCACCTGTTGATCTTGGGTGTAGATTTAGCTTGTGCTCCGCGCACATAATTAATCGCTAGGGCAACCACCGTCGGCGTTGTTCGTTCTGGAGTCAATATTTCTTCTCCTTGCACGAACTGTCTTCTTTGCCACCATAAGAACCAATAAACTGTTGATATGAGCTCTGTTAGCTCGACCAATCCAGAATATTGTCGTCAATAAGAATCATCACATAAAATGAACTCCAAGACTGCTGAACCTGCTCGATCAGCCAATGAAGCAAAATTAATATCTACTGCGATTCCCAAAGCTTCCCAAACTGCTTGCACCCTTGCACACCTAAACAACATATGGCCTAAGTCCTCCGCACCATCTGTATAGTATGGGCATTGGGACAAGTTTCCAACATGGCGATTCATAAGAGTACTCCGGCATGGGATGGTATTGTGCAAGCATCTCCAGATATAAATTTTAACTTTCGCTGGCACTCTCAAACTCCACAACTTCTTTCAAACTGGATGGGGTGCCATGGAGAAGCGGGCCAGACCGCTCTCATCTGTATCGTAATTCGCTTCCCACTGCTTATAATAGGCAGAACGTACTGAAAAAACGCCGCTCCCCGTGAGATGCCATGCAACATAGTCCTCTGTCTCCACATGGAATAATGGGATTTGTAGTATGCGCTCAGCATCAATGTGCCAGAAATTCTCCCGAATTAACATCTCATCCCATTCTCCCGTGATTGGGTCAATTAACTCATTCATTTTAGTAAGTACTTGGTTCCCCCTTACTGTTAAAACTTTTTTGGAGGCACTGTTCGGGATCCAACAGTCATCCCATATATTAAATCTTATATGATTACAATATATAGTTATTGTTTCCATCAGCTCAATTATTGGTTATTTATATACACTTTGCAAGTGCTGCATATATTCATCATCAAGTCCCATATCATGCTCGCTCTTGTGAGTCCACAACTGTCATGTGGCCTGACTATTTGTTTATCCCTACTCTTGACTGATCACTGATTGCTTAATTAGTGGCCTGACTATTTGTTTATCCCTACTCTTGAGTCTTGACTGATCACTGATTCCTTAATTAGTGGCCTGAAAAATACAGGCCCTTCACGTTGCTGCTGCTACTACTTGGAAGTTGGAACCACCGTCTCGTGCACCTGTCCTGATTCTGAAGGCGGATTTTGCGGGACTGATTTGTAGCTCTGTTAAAGATTAGTGCTCAATGCAGTTGCGACCTGTACTGAATTACAGTATGTTCAGTGTTTTCGGAAGTGGTTTGCTAAAAGGACAATGTACTCCCTCTGTTCATAAATACTCCCTCCGTCTCAAAAGAAGTGTAAAATAAGCTTAAGGCATCTATTTTGGGACGGAGGGAGTATAAGCCTTTTTAGAGATTTTAATTATGACTACGTACAAAACAAAATGGGTGAATATACACTATAAAATATATCTATATTCATCCGTATGTAGATCTTATTGAAATCTATAAAAAAGATTTATATTTATAAAAAGAGAAAGTATGACAAATAAATGCATCAAGATGGTCTATTACCTTTTTTATTGTGTGTAACTGAACAAATTTTAATATTTTTTCACCTCGCACTCCTACTCTGGTGCATGTGTAAATCTTCGCAAGTAGGGAATTCTATATATTTATCAGTTTGGATTCATCAGATGAGTGCAGGAGGAGGAGATGGAGCACACCCTATGTTGCTTGGTTGCTTGGTTGTGTGTGGTGTTTGTTAGAGCATTTGCAGCCGGGCACCTCAAACCCGTCTCATACGCTCGAGCGGGTCGTCCGGTCACTGTCCGGTCATGATTTTTTGAACTAGACAGGCCCCTCAAACGGCCCTCAAATGCCCGGGCTGACCGGCACCCCCATATCCAGCCTAAATATGGGTGCGCCCGGGCTCGCCCGCCACGTCTGACCCGGCCCACGCTGGCCCACCCGACCCCACATAAAATCCTTCCCATCCGCTCGCCGGACCAAAGCCTAGCTACTTCACTCCCCGGCGCCAACCAAGCTCGTCTCCAACATGGCGGGCAGCGTATCTGAGTCCTTCACCTTCAGATCCGTCGACCCCGAGCTCATTCCACGCGGCCCCGAGGAGGAAATGGTCGTCCGGCTTGCGCTCCGCCGTGTCTGGGAGGAGGCCCGTGCACGGCTGCGCTCGGACTCCATCCGTCGGGAATCCATTGTGTTCACCCAAATGGAGTATGGATCCGGCCCTAGGCCGTCCATAGCTGCCTCACCGGAGGCCGTGCGGCCCGTCTGGCGTTCGAACGCGCTGGCGGACGCGCAACCCCTTCGGTGGCGCGCCGATATTCGGGACGCACCATCGCCCATGAGGCCATGGCACGGCGTGCTCGCCGTGCAAGGGACCGGGCACGAGAGGCGGTGGCAGCCCTCGCGGCGGCGGACGTCGGCGAGGCGGAGTCACATTCTCTGACGCCCCGTATGGTGCATCAGTCTGCGCGCCGCAACCGCATCGTGGTGAACGTCAACGGCTCGTCCCCAGACGGATCCATCATCGATCTGACGTTTCTAAGCCAAACGGGTTCCGGGCTCCGACGAGGAAGTGTAGGGCAATGGGAGATGGCGACGCCTTGAGTCCCATGAGCAGGCTCGTGTCCCATGCCCTACCCTACCTTGCCGGCGACCAGACCAACACTCCGAGGAGCACAGCCGGCCGCCGGACGTGGCCAGGGTGGAGCCGGACTAGATCCGCTTAGATTAGATTTTACATTGCATGTAATAATATGGATTTGAGGTTTCTAATTTAAAGTACCCGGATGTGAGAATGCGGTTTTTGAGGGGTGACCGGTCAGCGTTTGAGTGGTCGGATTTGCCAAGCCCGACTGCATATACTCTTAGCTACTAGCTAGGTTGGGAAGAAGGTGGGTAAGAGGGCTACGCGTTGTTTATCACATGGCATTTGAAATTTGATTAATTAACTAACCCCTACCTGCCTCCATGTAGCATGAAGCGTTGTGGCTGGCTGCCTTCACCAGCCCAACCTCCCAGCCGAGCTTGCACGAAACTCCAATACTGTCATGTGTCATGTCATTAACTAGTGATTGGCCTGTGTTTGACTAGTAATTAAAGGTACGTACATGACCCAAGGAAGGCATGTGCGGCGCATTCGTTGAGGCAATCAGTACTAGTAATGTAATCCCAACATGCCTGTAGTGCAATGCATCCAACAACACGGTCCCAAACCGTCACACATGTGCAGCTCCTCCACCCTGAGTAAATAAAAAACTGGTAGTAGTCCCGGAGGCAAAGAAGAAGAAGAAACTGTCTGCACAAAACCGTCGATGGATTCATCAGCGCAACGGTGGTTTCCAGTATCAGCATCGTTGGCACGTTGCCAGTTGCCAAGAGCTCAATACCACCACAAGTCCACACTGCATTTCACCTAGTACTAAATATGGATCGATTAGTACGAGTGTCTAAACCCTAAGCTATCTTTTAATACAGGCAGCAGCAACGGAGGAGCTGAGCTACTACTACTCCCTCCGTCTAGGTGTGTAAGTCATCTTACGAAAATCAAATAATCTCAAAATACTTAGGCGCGGTGCATTAATTTCTACCTCGTTTCTTGTTTCTTGACATATCAACCAATAAGAGATGAGGGATGTGCATGTTTTTAATGACTTGAGACTATCAAACACGACATGCAGTGGTCAGTTCATTGCATGCAACACTATTAATTAGCAAATAAACAATAATGTCTCTCGGTTTTTCCTTCTCCTTGGTCACGGTGCACATCCTAAGATGACTTACTCATCTAGACGGAGGGAGTAGTAGTTGGGGTACAAGATCCAAGGCTGCTCAAGTTGTGCCAATTGACTGACAGTCCACTTTGGGTACAGGATCCAAGGCCCCATCAACTTGCTGCTAAAATAACCAGCTCTCCCGGTGTCATTTGTCGGGAATGAGCTTGTTTGTGGCCTCCAACCTGTGCGTTTAGGCTCTAGAAGAGAGCCCACAAACCTGTGTGTGTCTCTCTCCAATCTCCATTAGCCATCACCACGAGTGGGTTCTCTCTGCTCTGCCCTGGAGCTCTTCTTCTTCTGGCCGAGTTTCCTCCCGCGAAATGCTCCGGGTTCCACCCACCGCCTGAAATCTCTCCCGGGTTTAAGGTACAACCTTCTTTCCCTCCCTTAATTCGAGCTTTCAAAAGGTTCTTGTGTGCCTGATTCTCGGTTCAGCCAGCGTGGTCAAATCTCGCTTCACTCCCCTCCTCCTACAACAGTAGAACTAAATCCCCTTGTGCTGCTCCTCTTCCATTCCCCCCTCTCTCTCTCACTTTCCGGCGCCAGGAAATGCGCTGTTGATTGATTGACGGGGGCTGGCGCAGGCTGTAACTAGATCTGAGCGGCTGGATTAGGTTCGGGGCTCTGCTGTGAGCGAATCTCCCTCGGTTCGGTAGCAGCTCCTTAATTTGCTTGCTTCGTCTTAGTACTGTAATTTCTACAGTAGATTTCTGTTACCGCAAGTAAGACCAGCTCTCAGCCACCACCGTCTTCTTGTGCGCGGAGCCGCCGACAGCTTTTTACTGCTGTTTCTGTCCGCTTCCAAATTCCGTTTCGGAAAATATCTCTGGATCTGATTCAGAAAGAGATTTAGCATTCTGTCTTTTTCATCTTGTTATAAGTTTCCTATACCTGACAGCAACCAATCTCCCCTGTGTCATCTGTCGCGAGGCCGGCGCGTCGCATTCGGAGGACACCAGTGAGTGAGTGAGTGAGCGAGCAGTACCAGCAAGCTCGGTTGGTGCTGCTTGCCCTCGTGCGTTTAGGTCCCAGACAGCTCTGTCTCTCTGATATGTGTGTGTATTTATGTAGGCTTCTCTTTGCTTTTGCTCTCTTCTTTCTTCTGCTGAGAGATGCTCCCGGTTTAAGGTAGTACAATCTTTGCTCTTTTCCCCCCTTCGAGTTTTCGAAAAGAAGGGGGGAAAAGCAGAGTATTTCTTTCCTCTGTGTTTGATTCTTGGTTAGTGTAGTATGTTTGATGCTAGCTAGGCTAGCTAGATCTGAGCAGCTGGAAATTAGCTAGGAATCTGATATAGAGAGAGAGAGAGAGAGAGAGAGAGATCTAACACTCACTCTGTTCTCTTGTACTCTCTCCGTCCGGAATTACTTGTTGGAGAAATGAATGTGTCTAGATGTACTTTCCATTTCTCCGACAAGTAATTCCGGTTTCTATTCCTGTTCCTTAAGTTAGTAAGCTCTTCTAATTTTTATTTTTGGTTTACCTTTCTATTTGTGGATAGAAAAGGAGATGCATCTTCTGTAAGTTTGTTCTGCTTCTGAAAAGGGACAGTCAGTAGTAACTTGATTTGCCCTCTTGGACAGCTAACTAACTAACTTGCTGCCTTTTCAGGGAGCAGAGAGGAGAAATTGTCCTGGGGTTAGGTAAAAGAAGAAGGACATGGCTGACATTGAAGCTGGCGGCAAGCCAGCCACTGAGTCTGACACTGCAACTTTGATCCCAAACAGTGGGAACTTAGAAGGTTCAAGCAGGGCCACAAAGACCTGCAGGTTCAAAGACAACGACGAGCTTGTCGAGATCACACTTGATGTGCAACGCGATTCAGCGTCGGTCCAAGCCGTCAGGCCGGTGGCCGCGGAGGCTGCGGTGGCCGCCGCGAGGAAGCGATACGACAGAAGCAAGAGCACCGCCACGGTGGCGCTCAAGGGCTTGCAGTTTGTGACGGCCAAAGTCGGCACCGACGGCTGGGCCGCTGTGGAGAAGCGCTTCAACCACCTGCAGGTTGATGGCGTCCTGCTCCGTTCCAGATTCGGGAAATGCATCGGTAACTACTTGTTGAACAGTTTGTTTCAGTGAATGCAGACAAGTATATGTCCCCTGGAAAGAATTTCTAGTATAGTTCAAGTAGTAGTAATTGCTTTTGCTTGTGTGTGTGTGTGTGCAGGGATGGACGGGTCCGACGAGTTTGCGGTGCAGATGTTCGACGCGTTGGCGAGGAAGAGAGGGATCGTCAAGGAGGTGCTAACCAAGCCGGAGCTCAAAGAGTTCTGGGAGCAACTCAGTGATCAGGGTTTCGACAACCGTCTCCAAACGTTCATCGACATGTTAGTACTTCTCTTCTGCTAAATGTTTTGTCATGGTTTCCTTCCTTGTGAAGATAGGTGCACAGCACTTACCACCTCTTTCTTCAGGGTTGACAAAAATGCCGATGGAAGAATCACAGTAGAGGAGGTCAAGGAGGTTAGTCACAACTCACAAGACCCCAAACTGAAAAGATCTAGTCTTAGTGTGTAAATTTGAAGCATATATTAAGCAAATGATGCACATTTTCGCAGATTATCGCCCTCAGTGCATCAGCAAACAAACTTTCCAAGATCAAGGAGCGCGCTGATGAGTACGCAGCACTCATCATGGAAGAGCTTGACCCTAAGAACTTGGGCTACATAGAGGTATTATGTTCAATCAAGTACATCCTCTGTTCTTTGTTCACACAAAAAAAGTACATCCTCTGTTCCTAAATATAAGACGAGGTAGTGACAATTAGAGATTCGCGGCATGGTTTCTTCCTAATTAACCACTTTATCAAAACGTTAACAGCTCGAGAGCTTGGAGTCGCTCTTACTGCAGACACCATCCGAAGCCGTTGCAAGATCGACCATCACCCACAGCTCCAAGCTCAGCAAAGCTCTTAGCATGAGGCTCGCGCCTAGCAAAGACACAAGCCCACTTCGCCACTACTGGCTGCAGTTTACCTTCTTTGTAGAGGAGAACTGGAAGCGCATATGGGTCGCGGCTCTCTGGATCTCCATCTGCATCGCGCTTTTCATTTGGAAGTTCATCCAGTACCGTAACCGAGCTGTATTTAACATCATGGGCTACTGTGTGGCCACGGCAAAGGGTGCCGCCGAGACCCTGAAATTCAATATGGCCCTGGTCCTTTTTCCTGTCTGCCGAAATACAATCACTTGGATCCGATCCAAGACAAAGATCGGAGCTGTTGTACCCTTCAATGACAACATAAACTTCCATAAGGTAATGTAAATAACCGGCATTTCGGCATCAAGTACAAACATATCCTGAGAATAACCTGCTGACGATGTCGGATCGATAATTTAGCACTTGACATAGCCAGCACTTGTACATTACTATTGTGCAGGTAATAGCAGCAGGGGTCGCAGTTGGTGTGGTTTTGCATGCAGGTGCTCATCTGACATGTGATTTCCCTCTCCTGCTCCATGCAAGCGATGCAAAATACGAACCAATGAAGCCTTTCTTTGGGGAGACAAGGCCACCAAATTACTGGTGGTTTGTAAAAGGAACTGCAGGGTGGACAGGTATTGTCATGGTAGTGCTCATGTCAATATCCTTTGTGTTAGCCCAGCCATGGTTCAGACGTAACAAGCTCAAGGACAGTAATCCTCTCAAGAAGATGACTGGTTTCAATGCCTTTTGGTTTACACACCACCTGTTTGCTATTGTGTATGCACTGCTCATCGTCCACGGAACAAGTCTCTATCTAACCAAGGAGTGGTACAAGAAAACGGTAAAATTCTATCTATGCCCTATATATTAATGCCAGTAGATAGAAAATGCTAATGATCAGAATTATTGATATTTTTTCTTGCTTTTAACAGACATGGATGTACATCGCTTATCCTGTCTTCTTATATTCATGCGAGCGCATTGTTCGGTTATTCAGGAGACATGATTCAGTTAAGATTCAGAAGGTACCACCATGACAAAAATCCCTTTCTTCATATGTATGGTTTTTCCTTGTTTGTCTTTTTTACCTTATTAAATAATCCTTTTCTTTTAAATATAGTGCACCTTAATAAGTGCCAAGCCATTTAACATGGGAGATGGATTTCTCAACAGCAAAGAAGCCTTAAATTATTGAAAATTCTGAATTCACTCTTTCTTAGCCTTTGAATATTGTGTCCTAATTAAACAGGTTGCGGTATATCCTGGGAATGTGTTGGCTCTTTATATGTCCAAGCCACCTGGTTTCAAATACCGGAGTGGGCAGTACATCTTCATAAATTGCGGCGCTGTATCTCCATATGAATGGTACCCACGTCACACTCTTTGAGAAAAAGAAACCAGTTGCATTAATATAATTATGAAATCAGCAGATGACTAATAGTACGGAAAAAATGTTCTATCACAGGCATCCATTTTCCGTTACATCGGCACCAGGAGATAATTACCTCAGTGTCCACATTCGCACAAGGGGTGATTGGACTTCTCGGCTCAGGACTGTCTTCTCTGAGGTAAATCAGCTTTTCTGGGCCTTTGGTTTGTCCAGTGACCTCATCCTATTGGAAGTTTGTGTAACCGGAGAAACATGTCAAAGGATGTCTTGGAGAACGAATCGAGATATGCCAATAACAATGTGTGATAGAAGTACTTATAGGGGGTGCTTCAATACTTTTCTTGCCCCAAATGTATCTTAATGTTGCTTCAAAACCCTTAATTGTCTGAAGCATTGTGAATTGTTAAGGTTTTGATTTTTCATATCAATGCCACTGGTCTATTTTGTGGAACTGATAATAACCTTAAATGTAAACTAGGCGTGTCGGCCTCCCACTGATGGAGAAAGTGGACTCCTGAGAGCTGACCTCTCCGTGGGAATCACTGACAGTAACGCAAGGTGAAAAGGAACTTCTTTAGTTGCTTAAAAAACGTATTACCATACAATATATTTCAAGCTCTTGTTCTGATCCTAAACTTTGTTTGACATGTACTAGATTCCCTAAACTTATGATCGATGGACCATATGGTGCTCCAGCACAAGATTACCGGGAATACGACGTGCTGCTGCTCATCGGGCTCGGCATCGGAGCCACCCCTTTGATCAGCATTGTGAAGGATGTGCTTAACCACATCCAGCGTGGGGAATCGGTTGGCGGAACAGAGCCGGACGGCAGTGGCAAGGCAAAGAAGAAGCCATTCATGACCAAGAGGGCCTACTCTTACTGGGTCACAAGGGAAGAGGGCTCCTTTGAATGGTTCAGAGGGGTGATGAACGAGGTGGCCGAGAAGGACAAGGATGGAGTGATTGAGCTCCACAACCACTGCTCGAGCGTGTATCAAGAGGGCGATGCTCGTTCCGCACTCATTGTCATGCTCCAAGAACTCAACCATGCGAAGAAGGGAGTCGATATTCTGTCTGGAACCAGTGTCAAGACCCACTTTGCCAGGCCTAACTGGCGAAGTGTCTTCAAGCGTATCGCGGTCAACCATGAGAACCAACGCGTCGGTACGTCTTCTCGCGGCCATTCTCACATCGATCTGGTACTACAAATGTTGGTGACTAGTTATCATCGATTGTCTGCTAACGCAACTTAATTTAATTCTGCTTCAGGGGTTTTCTACTGCGGCGAGCCTGTTCTTGTGGCGCAGCTGCGGCAGTTGTCGGCAGACTTCACCCACAATACAAACACAAAGTTTGACTTCCACAAGGAGAATTTCTGATTGTATACTCCTATATGTAGCTATAATGTAAGAATCTGTCTAATGTATGGTCTTCTTCATAATAAGGTTGAGAAATACTAATCCTGGTTTTCATTTGGACCGGTTTAGACACTTTATCGCGAGATCCTGATTACTGAATCCGCGTGCGAAATCGTGAAACTGGTGATGCTTTGGGCTTGACCTGCTCTAGGCTCTAGCTCCAAAAATACCACATCTGAAAATAAAGTCCGACAAAAAAAAACATTTGAAAATCACCTTGAGCTCGGAACTATAGTGTACATTTGAATCCATGGCCTGATCACCACCAACACATGGGGGTTCTCGTTGATGTGAATTACATAACGGCGGATGTCTGGTTTCAACCGCTATAAGATACATGGTGGGTTCTGATATAGGATTTAGTGGTAATTAAAGGTAGATGGAGGTTTTTGTTCTTGCCAAATTGCCAGGGAAAGGGATGGCTGCCAGCAGCATAACAGAGAAACTACACCCATGGGTACTTGATGGCAGTGGCCATGGCAGAAATAATTTTGCGACGATGTAATGAATTTTCGTGGCATAAATCATCCAGTTAAGTAGCAAAAACTGAAATTCCGATAGGACCTTATTCATCCTGTTCCCTACCTGTGAAATTCAGGTAACGCCAATATGCCTAACTAAATAGATAATTATCATTATCGGTAGCGAGGCAAGAGAAAACAAGACCAGCATTGTGCAACGAATGAGCTGTATATAAGTATATTTATATAGTATTACATACATGAGTTAGTCTAACAACTGATATACTAGTAAAATTGAATCAATTTATCCCGATCCGAAGCACCCCTTTTCCATTCATAGAGAGATCCAATAGTCAAAATCAATAAAAAGGCCATCATGGACCAAGATCAAAACAAAAGGAAAAAATATATCATCCATTTGCATGGTCCTTTCTGCCAGCAAATTATTTCATTACCATGAGCCTGGTGGTTAAAAAAAGGGGATGAATGCATGTAACTTAGTTTTGACTTTGTGTAACTCACAAACAATTATTTTATAAAATAAATGCAGTACGAAATTCCTACTGTTTTCCATCAAAAGAAAAAGGGTGGAAGGGGTGCCTGTGAAACTGTTGTGCGATCATCTTACAGTCGCGGGACATATTTCAGACCGGGAGGGCATCAATGAAGCAAGGGCGATATGGGAATGCACCATGGATGCCTCTAGTTTGTTTCTTCGCTTGTTTGGGGAACATGTAACCCAAATACTGCATTCTCGAGGTATCGAGATGATACGCCACCCCCACATGGCTTAGATGTAGTAGGATTACATTTTTATGTGGGTGGAATCCCACGATCCTACAGCTCCACCCTATGTCGTCTGTGTGCTGAGAGCCAAATGTACCGTCATTCTCTTCTGTCTGGCCATCATCATCATCATCTTCTTCTTCTTTGAGAACTAAGCTGGCCGCAATACCCTCACCGATGTCGATGAAGTTGTGCTTGTTCGAATTCCACGAGTACTCAGAATCGTCTCTTGTTGTCTCGTCGTCATCGCTATCTCCTTCCAGACCTAAGGCAGCCGCAACATTTTCGCCCATGCTAATGTCGCTATGCTCTTCTGTGTTCCACAAATGTCCACAACCCTCTCTACTGTTGAATTTTTATGCCTTGTCATGGTTATCCTCCTCTTCAACGTTGTTGCTTCTCTCCTGGCTATTGTATTTGGACAAGCACGCCTGATTGTTTTTCCTTATCTCCCTGTTCATAATAATACCATACAAGTCCCTTTTACTACATCCGACAACCTCCCATCTCATCCCTGGCTGTACCGTAACAAAATCCAATACATCATCATGCGGCCTAGTCCATCGCCGGTTGATTCTGTGACCACCCATACATGGAGCCTCAATTTATTCAGCACCACATAGTGAACTCCTATCTCGTAGCTTGCTAAGACGGACCTCTTGGGCAGCGTCCACGTATTCCTCAACTCTTCCTGCTCCTCCTCCTCCTCCTCCTCATCATCATCATCATCGTTGGTATTTGGCTCGCTTGGTAGCTCCACTGTGTCATAAGTTCTTTCCGAGCAACGCAAGATCATGAGGACACCACTATGACAATGAATATAGAGGGACCCATGCCAATATTCGGCTGACCACCATGTTCGCTCCGCCACATTGCGCGGCTCCTTGACTAGGTCATAGAGACGCCCCGATGAACAACGCCCGGGAAAGAACTCCCGCCTCTCCCATTGGCCGGTCCGCGACGAGAAGACGATCAAACGCAGCACCTTTTGTGAGTGCACCTCCGGTTGCTCTTTTCCAAATAATCTGTGTAAGCACAAGTGCTCATCGTCGACCCACCAAGTCTCCATTGGCTCTAGGATGTCCCGCGACAGCGGGGGAGTTCTTTCTTTCGGAAAGAGGAACACCTCGTGGTGTCGCGACATGGCTGGATCGAAGGTGAGGAACATGCCCTCAACGTCGCACCTCCGTGGCGTTGGCGGAAGGGGCAGGCGGTCTTCCCGCCTTGTCGCCGGGTTGCACACGTAGGTATAGTGGGCAGACTCGAACACATACTTGTCTCTGAGCAGGAGGAGGCCATTGCACTGCTGTTGTATGTAGGCCTCGTATGTGAAAGGAGGGCACACGAAAGTGGGCTCGCTGGCGTTCTGCGGCGGCTGGGTGCGCCAGCCCGGCGGGGCGAAGAAGTCGTACTCTGCCCAGTACCCGTAGTAGGTCGTGAATACGCCGGGGAACTCGCGCGGGAAGACGTGCAGGAGGAGAAGGTTGTGGGCGTCGACCATGCCGCGCCACGCACGGCAGACGAGCCGGAACTTGGCGAGGGGCCGGCCGGGAAGGCGGCGGAGGACTTCGAGGAGCACGTCGTAGGGGAGGCAGATGCCGTTGGCGGCGGCGTCGTTGTTTGCATCGCCCATCTCCCTGGCAGGGTAGAGGTACAAGAAATGGCAAGATACAATCCGCTGATTGTTACATGGAGAGTAGCGTGGAAACAAAGACTGCCCCCCGAGCCGCTCCCGCGAGCGTCCTCAAGGGAAAACCCTAGCCGCCGCAGCTCGGGCCTCCCCTTCTGGTCTTCCTCCCCCGCCGCCGCCGCTCGGCGCCGCCGGGCAAAGCCCGGCCGGCATAGGTGGCGGCGGGGCATTCTTCCCTCTCGGCGCGTGTGGCGCAGGATGCGGGTCCAAACGGCGCGCGGGGGCGTCAGGCTGTCGCGGGGCCTGGCGGCGTGGTGGCGAGCAGGCGGGGCGGTCGTTCCTCAGCTTGGCTGCGGGTGGCGGCGCTCTAGCTCCTTGTCGACGTGCGGTGGCTGCGGGGCGGCGTCCTTCTGGTGGTGGCGCGGGGGTCATCCGCGTCCAGATCTGGCCGGGTCTGGCGCCGTCGGCCTTTGGCTGGCCGGGGCTGCGGGCAGCAAGGCCCACGGCCGTCTCCTCCCTGCTGCTTGCGGGGGTAGGGGAGGCGTGGTGGTGGCGGGGGTGGTGCGGACTGGGGGCGGCGGCCGACTGTTGCTTCTTGATGCCGGGGGCTTCGGTTGGCTTGGGCTGCGGTCGGCTGGGACCTCCGTGCGGTTTGACGGAGGTAACAACGGCGTGGTTGGTGGCGATGCGTGCTGGCCGGATCTGGCATTGGGGGTCGGCCGGCGGCGCGTGGCTCCGGTGGTGCGTGCCCGGCGGCTCCGGCGCTTGGAGCTCGCCGGGCGACGCGGGTTGGGCAGTGGTCAGGCATGGCCGCTGTTCCGGCCGTGGGCGGCAGCGTGGGGAGGTCCGGCGGTGGTGGCCTCCCGGTGTCGTGGCGGCTTCACGGTGGCTCGACGGATCTGCCCGCGGCAGCGGTCGGCTTCTCCGGCGTCGGCTCGTCTGCGTTCGGACCGTCTCGGCCTTCGCCCCATCTCCTTGTCGCCTTGGCGCTACTCCCATCAAAGGGCTGGTCCTCTCCCAGCTACGGTCCACCACTCGTCTCGCGCCCGGTGCTGCAGGATCGAGCTCGTCTCGCGCACTGTGCAACAGGACCGAGCTCGTCTCGTGCACGGTGCAGCAGGACTGACCTCGTCCCCCTCTCAGTGCTGTAGGACCGAGCTCGTCTCGCGCTCGGGGCAGCAGGACGGTTTGGTGGATGCCAGTTCCGGCCGGCCTATTGGGTCTCGGCGCTGGGGGCCGCCCAGGGGTGCGAAAGGTGGGACCTTTCCGCTTGTCTCTTTCGTTGGGGTTGTGGCGGGTTTTGGGTGAGGTGGTGTCAAGGTCTTGGATGCCGGGGCGGCGGCCCTGGTGGTGGTTGCGTGGTTCTCTTGGGCAGAGCTCGTGCCTTGGTGCTGCCTGGTCACCATGGCCGTGTGGGCGGCGTGGTTGCCGGGGTGTGGCGTTCGGTGGCGGTGAGTGTTGGCCGAGGTGAAAACCTGTTCTCGGACGGACCGGCGGCGGCGAAGATCGTTCCCTTCTTGAAGGCATCGTCGCGGCTCTCATTGCCCGTTATGCGGCTCCAGGGGAAACTCTGATCCTTGGATCGGGCGGTGGCGGCGCTCCGATGTCGTACCCTTCCTGAAGGCGCCGCCTTGGAGCACATGGTTCGTCATATGTAGTTTCATCTCTTCGTGGTGGTAGTGCTAGGGGTGATGTGGCTGCGCTCAGCGCCTATGTATCCTGCCCTGGGTGTGTGCGTGTGTTACGGTGGTGTGCGTTTGTACTGGATGCTTGTTGATCGATGCTTTATATATAAAGCGGGGCGAAAACCTTTTTTGGGTTAGTACAAAAAGTGCAATGGACAATGCTTACCATACCATGGGATCACTTGATCCCTCTCGGTACATCTTCTACGCTTTGTGAGTTGATCAACTTGATTCACTCTTGACTTAGTCTTGATCAACCTTGAATCTTTGCAACTCTCTTCATTTGGATGATGTCTTGAAAGTAAACATGAATGATCACACAACCTTCTTCTTCAAGACATGCTTGCAATAAGCTCAACACTCATATGACCAATCTTTGGATAATTCCTTAATAGCACCTTGGTCATCACAAACTCTCATTGAAACCAACAAATGGGCTCCAAGAAAAGCCTATGGGCAAACCCTTCAAATATAACTCAAGGCAACCATTAGTTCATAGAGATTGTCATCAATTACCAAAATCACACATGGGGGCACCACATGTCCTTTCAATCATATTTGTGGCAAAGCCACCATGCATTATTTTCCATACATGTCACTCTTGATTCATTGCAACATCCCCGCACACCGCCGGAGGCATTTATAGTCATATCTTGTTCTAAGTTTCGAGTTGTAATCCTTGTGTTGTAATCAATAGAAGTGTGATGATCATCATTATTAGAGCATTGCCCAAAAAAAAAGGCCAAAAAGAAAAAAAAGGCCCAAAAAATATATATATAAAAAGGGCAATGCTACTATCTCTTTTTCCACACTTGTGCTTCAAAGTAGCACCTTGTTCTTCATGTAGTGAGTCTCATATATTGTGCTTCAAAGTAGCACCTTGTTCCTCATGCAGTGAGTCTTATAAGTTGTCTTTTTATACTAGTGGGAATTTTTCATTATAGAACTTGGCTTGTATATTCCTACGACGGGCTTCCTCAAATGCCCTAGGTCTTCGTGAGCAAGCGAGTTGGATGCACACCCACTAGTTTTTTTTTTGTTAAGCATTCATAGCTCTAGTGCATCCGTTGCATGGCAATCCCTACTCCTCATGTTGACATCAATTGATGGGCATCTTCATAGCCTGTTGATTAGCCTCATCAATGTGAGTCTTTCTCCTTTTTTGTCTTCTCCACACAATTCCCATCATCATATTCTATTCCACCCATAGTGCTATATCCATGGCTCACACTCATGTATTGCGTGAAGGTTGAAAAAGTTTGAGATTATTTAAGTATGAAACAATTGCTTGGCTTGTCATCGGGGGTATAGAAGTTGGGAACATCTTTGTGTGACGAAAATGGAGCATAGCCTAACTATATGATTTTGTAGGGATGAACTTTCTTTTGCCATGTTATTTTGAGAAGACATGATTGCTTTGATTAGTATGCTTGAAGTATTATTATTTTTGTGTCAATATGAACTTTTGTCATGAATCTTTCGGATCTGAATATTCATATCACAATTTAGAAGATTTACATTGAAATTATGCCAAAGTATCACTCCGCATCAAAAATTCTTTTTTTATCATTTACCTACTCGAGGACGAGCAGGAATTAAACTTGGGGATGCCTGATACGTCTCCAACGTATCTATAATTTTTGATTCCTCCATGCTACTTTATCTACTGTTTTGGACTATATTGGGCTTTATTTTCCACTTTTATATTAATTTTGGGACTAACCTATTAACCGGAGGCCCAGCCCAGAATTATTGTTTTTTGCCTTTTTCAGTATTTCGAAGAAACAGAATTTCAAACGGAGTCCAAACGGAATAAAACCTTCGGGATTGTGATTTTCCAACCGAACGTGATCCAGGAGACTTGGACCCTACTCCAATCAGTGCCCGAGGAGGTCACGAGGGTGGAGGGCACGCCCCCCGGGCGCGCTCCCCTACCTCGTGGGCCCCTCGGAGCTCCACCGACGTACTCCTTCCTCCTATATATACCTACGTATCCTCGAACGATCAGACCAGGAGCCAAAAACCTAATTCCACCGCCACAACCTTCTGTATCCACGAGATCCCATCTTGGGGCCTGTTCCGGAGCTCCGCCGGAGGGGGCATCCACCATGGAGGGCTTCTACATCAACACCATAGCCCCTCCGATGAAGTGTGAGTAGTTTACTTCAGACCTTCGGGTCCATAGCTAGTAGCTAGATGGCTTCTTCTCTCTTTTTGGATCTCAATACAATGTTCTCCCCCTCTCTCGTGGAGATCTATTCAATGTAATCTTCTTTTTGCGGTGTGTTTGTTGAGACCGATGAATTGTGGGTTTATGATCCAGTATTATCTATGGAAAATATTTGATTCTTCTCTGAATTCTTTTATGTATGATTGAGTTATCTTTGCAAGTCTCTTTGAATTATCCTTTTGGTTTGGCCAACTAGATTGGTAGTTCTTGCAATGGGAGAAGTGCTTAGCTTTGGGTTCAATCTTGTGGTGTCCTTACCCAGTGACAGAAGGGGCAGCAAGGCACGTATTGTATTGTTGCCATCGAGGATAACAAGATGGTTTTTTTTTATCATATTGCATGAATTTATCCCTCTACATCATGTCATCTTGCTTACGGCGTTACTCTGTTTTTACTTAATACTCTAGATGCATGCTGGATAGCGGTCGATGAGTGGAGTAATAGTAGTAGATGCAGAATCGTTTCGATCTACTTGTTTTGGATGTGATGCCTATATACATGATCATTGCCTAGATATACTCATAACTATGCTCAATTCTGTCAATTGCTCAACAGTAATTTGTTCACCCACCGTAGAATACTTATGCTCTTGAGAGAAGCCACTAGTGAAACCTATGGCCCCCGGGTCTATTCTCATTATATCAATCTATATCACTTTATTTACTTGCTTTGTTTTTACTTTGCCTTTACTTTTTACTTTGCATCTATCTATCAAAAATACCAAAAATATTATCTCTATCAGATCTCACTCTCCTAAGTGACCGTGAAGGGATTGACAACCCCTAAGCGTTGGTTGCGAGTTGCTATCGTTTTGTGTAGGTACGAGGGACTTGTGCTTGGTCTCCTACTGGATTGATACCTTGGTTCTCAAAAACTGAGGGAAATACTTACGCTACTTTGCTGCATCATTCTCTCCTCTTCGGGGAAATCCAACGGAGTGCTCAAGAGGTAGCAGGGGCCGGTTCTAGTCGCGACTCCGCCAGATCTGGCCCTCCGGGCAGCGCGGGCCAGGGGCAGCGCAGGTCACGGGCGCGGCCCCTGCCTCGTCTTCCGGCCAGTGGGGGTGGCACCGTGACGGTGGTGGTTTACCCTCTCTCTTCTGCCCCTTGGCTGGTGGTTGTGGCGGTCGGTGGCGGCCTGTTGGTGGACGTCGGCGGCTTGGCGGGTGCCGTTTGCTGGCCGGTGATGGTGGGGCGAACCGAGGAGGGTGACAGGGGCCTCCTGGTCCCTGTCCCCGATGGCGCGGTGCGGTGGTTGCTGCGAGGACGAGGCTGGCGGCTGCGGCGTGGTCGAGGCTGGTGGCTGCGGCGAGGACGAGGCCGTTGGCTACGGCGTAGACGAGGCCGACGCCTGCGGCGAGGTCGAGGCCGGCGGCTGCGGCGAGGTCGAGGCCGGCGGCTGCTGGCAACCCTCTCCCCTACCCGGATCTGGCTGGCTGGGCCGTCTTCCCACCAAGGGTTCGTTTTGGGGTGAAGGGATCGCCTTTTACCTCTCATCGGTCGGTTCCGTCCATTAGCCATCATGGTGGTTGCGGAGGGGTCATGGATTCTGGGGCGGCGGCCTCGGTGGTGGTGGTCGCGTTGCTTGTGGGCGAGGTGCGCGACTCAGGTGTGGGCTGGTTGCTATGGCCGCTCGGGCGGTGTGGCGGCCGGTGCTTCGGCGAGTGATGGCGTTTCGAAGGTGGAGAGTGCGTGCCAGGGGGAGATGCCCTGCTCGGCTCCGGTCGGGCCGACGGCGGCGGCGCCCGTGGGCATCGTCCCATTCTTGAAGGTGTTGTCGTGGCTACTCTCCGCCTTCGAATGATCCAGGCGAAAGTCATGATCCTTTGGATCCGGCGGCGACGGCACCCCCGTGTCGTTCCCCTTCTTGAAGGCGCCGTCTTGGAGGCCTATATTCGCCAAGCTCAGCCTCGTCTCTCCGTGACACTCTGTCATGGGGAACGACTTCGACTCTCCAAGCTCTGCCTTCATTGCTCATTTGCTGTATGCGTGGAGTGTTGGGGTGATGTGGCTGTTCCTGTACCTGTTGTATCAGGCCTTGGGTGTGTTGTGTGGTGGTGTGGTCTGGTGTTGCGTGGTTTCCGTTGCTTGTACCGGTGTTCGTTGCTTTATAATATAAAAGCGAGGGAAACCCTTTTTCGCTAAATATAAGCAAAACGCGCACCCTCTCGAATTGACACTGCTTCAGCTATTAGTGGGTCTGTAATACCCATACGTGGTTTACACCACGCTCCAAGGAGTCCAGTAGAGGACCTTGCCACACCACCAGCACCACTGCAATTTCTATTAGTGCGCCGTCGGTGTTGATTTTAATCACTCCCGGTTTAGGTGGCATCCACCCATGTCCTGGCAACACCTTTGCCATAGTTCTAGGCAAGTCCAGAATCGCGAAAGCTTCTTTTGTCCATTTCATGCATGAGACAGGGTCCACACCTCCTTCTTCATGCTTTATTCGGTTCCTAGAATGCCAGATCGACCACATGATAGTAGTGATAATAGCCCGATCCTTATCTCTAAACCAACCATCACATAAGATGTCCCGCGCCCAAGAATCCGGATGTAATCTTGGTAGACGTACCTCAAACATCGCAAATGCTTCCTCCCAGAAACGCTTTGCATGGGAACAGTACATGAGTGCATGTTGTAAATCTTCATCCATGGCCAAGCCGAATTTGCAACGACCAATTTCTGCAATGTGCCTTCTCTTTAGTGTGGCCTCATCAGGAAGAATCCCTCGATGAACACGCCACCAGAAAACATGAACTTTTGGTATGACATTTAACTTCCATAAGGTCTTCCACAACTGTTGATCATTCATTGAAGTTTCGGTAGCCGTCCCTTCCTCTAAAGCAAGTCGCTCTGCCTGAGTCACAAGAACAGGGTACGCCATCTTAACATCGTAGCTACTTGTTCTGTCAAAAGCCCACGCATAAAAATCATCGCCGCCTCCGAAACGGAGCGATATGTTAAGGATTGCCTCCGCATCCGGAGCAATGAAGTTGTTATGAACCACCTATTGGCGCCACGTCCAATTATCTGAATCAATAAGTTCAGAAACTAGCACAAGAAATCCTACTCTGTTTCATGTATAAAAAAGGAGAGTAGTCTACTTGATCGTTTACATTTAGAGGTTAGTTGGGTTATCAGAAGAGCTAAAGAGGAGCTCCTCGGACTTAGGGCATCTCCAACGCTGACCCCTAAGCTGGACACCGCATCTGTCCGTGGACCATAGGAGGACTAGTTCGTCGACACAGATGCGGGAGTCGGTCATCCAACCGTAGCCGTATACATTTCAAACTGGACGAATTTCATCGAGCAGGACGGAATTTATCAAAATTTGGATAGAAAATAGCATAAATCATTCATAAAAAGCATGCAAATATCTCTAGTACACTAATAGTTTAAATTCAATGGATAACCTGATGTTCAACAAGTTTTCCATGGATAGATCGAATTCAATGATACAGGAATAATCAGAGCCGGCACATGTCGTCCCACACATACTGTCCCATGAGTTTCATCCAATAATGTATATGCGTGAATCATGTGCCAGCTATATGAACCTATGAGCCGCATACACCTTGAGAACGCGCAGTGGAAGTGTTGATGCTCCCGGACGGCGGAAAGAAGGTGCGAGACTGCGGCGAAACGTGGGGGTTTTGACGAAGGCGACCAGGGCCAAATCGTGATGATCCGGGTGGTGGTGGTGGCACCAAACGGTGGTGTGTGAAGCGGCCGTTGGGAGGACGCGTTCTGAATATCTGTGGCGCTAATATTTGGTAGATGGATGGTGCGCTATATCACATCGGCCATTCGTCAAATATGAAGATTCACAGGCTCAATTTGGAGCGGCCTTCAAAAATGATGTAAATTATGTGAATCGAGCATGGGATGTCGATTCTGCTAAGGTTTATCCAGCCAAAATCAGCATACTTACGGTTATTATATCGATCTGGCCGATATGACAACCGTGCTAGAGTTTGCTCTTAGAATTGTTTAAGGCGGTTTTCCATCTGATGCGAGGGTAAAACGTAAAGTTAGGTCTTATTGATGCAGAGACCGGAGTTTCAACCTCCTTTTTGAAAGAAAAAATGGTTCACATGGCTCTGCTCCACCCTAGCTGCCTTGCATCAATTTTAATGAAGACAGAGGTCATGGGTTTCAACGTCCTTTTTTTTTTCAAAAAAAAAGATGGGCTCACATGGCTCTACTCCACCCTAGCCAAAACCGGTAAAGCACACAAGCCACCTCAACATGGGTTCACCTCTCCCATCTCATCTCACACAAGCTAGTTGCACGTAAGAGATCCTGCCCAGTTCCTGGCTTCCTGCTCATAGCCATCACCTTTCCCATCCCACACCACACTTAGCAAGTGCTACAGATTCTGCCCGGCCTCCTCTCCATCGATCGGTTTCTCCAGCTCACACCTCTCCGCAGAGCAAAGAGCAGAGCCCAGGCAGAGAGAGGCCGGGGATCGATGAAGCGCATAGTGGGGAGCCCAGGGACATGGAGCGGCATGGCGCTGCGTCTGTCGCAGTGCTTCTTCGCCGCCGCATCTTCCCTTGCCATGTGCTCCGCTTTCGGCTTCTCCAACTACAGCGCCTACTTGTAATTTCATTCTCCCGCAGATGCTTCTTCTGTTCTTTCTTCCCCCCTTTGTGTGTTTTCTTGCAAATTCATGAGCAAGTTACTGAAAAGTAGCAAGCATATAACTATGTTTCATTTTGGGTCTTTCAAGGTTTTGGTTAAGTTGCATCAGTTTATCTCTTTCTTTCAAGAGTAAATTTTGGAGAAGTTTCATACACAAAAGGCTAGATGGCCTTCGTGCCGAATACTATACATTTTCCTTCAGCGTCATGACATGCAAATCACTACCCAATTTTTTGAGGAAAACATGGATTGACTTCTTAAACTATATCTGTTAATCAGTCCATCATGCATACACAAGTATCTCTCCAAATTTAACTTGGCACATACGAAATACGACAGAATGCAGAAGGTACAACAGAATCAGGATTCAGGAGGCCTCGGTTTGTTAAACTTCGGAATATATCTTCATTTTCGACAAAATTAGTGAATGGTATTTGTCCACCTAGTAGTGAATATATGGCCTCACCGGAACAAAGGAAATGGCACTTCATTAGGTGATTTCCTAATTCAGGTTCTAAGAGTGTTTATGTAGTAGTAGATTTCGTTCCATTACAAAGTTCATGCCTGTTTGCAGCACTACAAACTCGACACTGTACATATTTATATTCAATTCCCGATAATCTGGGGAGTTTACATGAACTTAAGTCTTATTTTCCATGACAAGAGTGTTCTATTATCCTCTATTAATGTTCTCTGTCAATGACTAGATACAGTGTTTGTCTAATATGTGTGCTGCAGCATTTTAGTTTTCCACTGAATCTATTAATGTTTTCCATTTTAGTTTGTCAATGACTAGATTGTCAGTGTCTAATGTCCACAACCCAACTTCTAGGCATGTGCACTTGTTGAGGACTTACACAAGTGAGGAAACATGCAGGTTAGGCCATCCTACCAATTGACCCGTCCCTAGAATTTTTCCGAGTTAAGCTTCACTTGATGCCATCTAGTCAGGGACCAGTCTGTACCATCGGAAACTGACAAAGAAACCTCATGTTTTTCATTCAATACCTACTCCCATAATAAAAGAAAATTGTGCAAGTTAGGTTCTATGTGTCAGCATATGACATGTCTTGACTGTTGTATCTTTTTCATATCATTGAGACAGTTTGTTTCGAAAAGGATATCATTGAGACAATGAACTGCATAAAGTCTTAAATGTCTTGATTACTTTCAGAATTGCTTGGGCAGGAGCTTAAGTGTGTTTTGTTGACATCAACTAACGAGCATATTATGGTCTCTCCTTGTTTCAGCTACATGAATCTAGTGTTGATCCTGCAGCTTTTGTGGAGTTTGTACTTGGCTTGTCAGGATATATTTTCTCTGAGGAATAACAAGGATCTTCATGCCCCGGATTTTCTATTGTTCTTTGTTATCATTGATTGGGTAAGTCGTGCACTTTGCCACTTTTATTGTCCATGCAACTATGCCTGGATTAACTGAAGGCATGCACTGAAACAACTGAACCCAGTTTTTTTATCAACATTAATTAGTTCTTACGAAAAGTGAAATTCAGGATAATTGCAACGCATGCTTCTCTACTGGCTAAGCTCTTGTTTTGCCTCCCTATATGAGAATAAGACAGCCTTAAATAGACTTGCTGTTTACCTTTGGTGCTCGGTCGAACTTTGGTGACAAATTTTCCACATGAGCAAGAAATTTTAACAACTGATATGCTTTGCATTACCTTTTGGTTGACCAACGGTATGTGAGTGATCACATCACTTGTGAATGCATTGCAGGTCATGGCGATTCTCATGTTCTCTGGATTCTGTGCCTCTGCCAGCGTGACGATTTTCTTCATGAAGGATATGAACTTCTGCGCGGAATACCAGCGTCTGGACTGCAGTCAGTTTACACTTTCAGTCACTCTGGCGTTCTTTACATGGTTGTTGCAAGCTGCGTCTTCTTTCTCCGGGTTCTGGCTACTGGTTTCCTTCTTCTAGTGATCTCTCTCATGCCCTCATAAGCACCATCATGTCGTGCTAACTGTCGGTCAGGAGAGTAAATCAGTTGCAATGTGATCGGGCACGCATCATGCATCACTTGTTAGTACATATATTGTCCGTTTGATTGATAGCTCAGGTGTTGGTTATGAGCGCCTTGAAGTGGAACAATTAGTATTTACATGATGTGGGACCATTAATATGAAGTGTAATATATAGAGATAAGCCGCGATCAACCGTACCTGAAAAATTGCTCTGGTTATTATTATTTTTACTGGTATTTCTCTGGTTATCGATCCTGTGATTTGTCATGTGACTGCGCCATGGATTTTATATCTGTTCAAGAAAAAATGTGCTAAATACATTTTCGGAAGGGAGGTCAGTTAGTCCTTGCCCTGCTCTGTTGCTTCAACCTGGATAGGCTAACAGCAAGCCACACAATTACAAGGGTCACCATGCATAATCATAAATAGGAACTAGATATAATGAGACATACAAAGATAACTAGTAATAAGTAATTAGATGGCCGCAATGCATTCGTATCGAAGTTCATGATTTAGGATTTTTCTTAAGATTCTCGAGAAAAATATTATGCGTGAGCCAAACCTTGGCTCGACCGCTGTGTCATCTTATGGTACATATTTCCGCTGCGTAGGCAGCATGTCAACTACCAAATATTAACATCGGTCAGGCAAAATTTCATTCTCTTGGACAAAAAAGATGCACCAATACATCCAGAAACGTCGGTCGGGCCACGACGATTCCTAGGATCACCTCAGGACCAAACTGATCTTCTTCACCTGGCCTGGGAAGGCTTCGACTTCTGCCGGCCTGCACGTCTTGGGATCTCTAAAACAGAACTGTATGACTCTGCAGTTACTATCTGATGTACTCCCTCCGTTCGGAATTACTTGTCGCAGAAATGAATGTATCTAGACGTATTTTAGTTCTAGATACATCTATTTCTGAGACAAATAATTCCGAACGGAGGGAGTAGTGGTTTAAACCTCTGTTTTTCTTTTCCTTTTGCTGTGTCTACCTGCAGCTGCATGCGGTGTGCATAGTGCTGAGAGTGTTAGTTTGCTGCGGCCGGTTCTTTGCATCCTTAGTCTGTAATCACTTTATCTTTGTTCTGCTGTTATGTCTGAAAAATTGGCGGTTTCTTTAACAGTACAGAAATCGACGAGAAGGCTCGTTGATTCAAAAAATAAAAAAAACACATTCAGAAACATGCATCGTCAGCAAAAGCTGGGAGATTGGATCCTAAAGAAAAACGGTATCTCTGGAAGAAAATGCTCAGGGAAATGAAAAACTGTCCTGACATTTCCCATCATGAACAGCAAATCTGCTCAATTCAGCCAATAGAAAGAGTAACTACGTTACAACAGTTAACTGAGCTCCGAATAAAATAAGCAGGTTTGGCGAAACCATTAGCCATCATTTGAGCTACAATTTTTTTGACTAACTATCTTAATCTCGAGACCAACATAACAATCTGTGTTTTCCACTCAGCAACCATAGCATAAGCCATTCATCATGCAGTGGAGACTTATGAACTCAATTGTTGCGACTCTGACTGAAACATAATAGAAATCGTGCTACCATGCGCACATCAGAAAACAGCTGCAGCCATGCTAGCTGTTGGGACTTCCATTGTAGGAATCGGTTCCAAACAAAAATAAGCTCAGCGATATATATGAACACATCATTCAGAAACACATATAATACATTCAAAACATGATGCCTTAGCCCAAGGATCAGTTACTACTACCAATCACTGGCATAGATGATGACACTGTGGGTGTGGAAAACCATCATATTACAACTCTGCTAGCTTGCTATGGAAAACCATCATATTATAACTCTAATTGTAGCAGCCCTAGAGCCATGCTTGATTTACTATGGAAAAAAGGCAGAAGTATGTACAGATACATGCTACTCATATGGACAACCGAAACGCATTCCCATCTGGATCAACGATTATGCGCGCCTTGAGTTGTTGCCATGGAAGCAGAGTAATCCTTCTTGATATTCTTCAGCCTTGCGACCACGTCGCTCATGCTCATCCTCTGTTCAGGAGAATCACTTGAACACTCCAGACCCAACTCAAATGTTGACACGAGAAAGTCGACGTTCGAGGCAGTGGAGGATGATGCCAATTCAGTAGTATTGCTTTGGTGATGAAAGCCACCTGGTCCGCACCTACTTATCTCTTCACCTTGCAGCAGCTTCTCGTCAACAACATTGATGAGCCTCGCCGGAAATGCTTGTGAAACCCACTGGCTAAGACTGGATTCTCCGATGAAGATGGGATTTGTGGGCCTCTTCCCGGTGAAGACTTCGAGAAACATGATCCCAAAGCTGAACACATCGCTCTTCCGTGATGCCTTCCCCATGAATGCAAGCTCTGCTCAAGATTTTTTGAAGAGAGTTCAGTAACCAAAGAAATAGCTGATGCCTTGCAAAATAATTTGCTCAAGCATGATGGTAGCAAGTACACATACCTGGGGCCATGTAACCAATCGTCCCTGGCATACTCGCTGATACCATGGAGTTATCATCGCCCAAAAGTAACTTTGCAATGCCAAAGTCAGCAACATGCACCGTCATGTCCGTATCGAAGAGCACATTGCTAGGCTTCAGGTCACAGTGTAAAACAACTTGATAGTGATGATGATGCAGGTACTCCATCGCCTCCGACACACCAAGCATAATGTCCAATCTCTTGATGAATCCTAGCGGCTCCCAATTTTCAGTGTGCAAGTGTGCGTCCAAGCTACCATTGGCCATGTACTGAAGCAACAGTGCTCTGAAATCTAGGTTGGAACAAGTATTCAATATCCGTATCAAGTTGCGATGGCGAGCCATTCGTAGCACTTGACATTCAGCATCAAAGCTCCTCACGGCCTGCTCGACTTGCATGTTGATCACTTTTATTGCAACAACCGAACCATCGTCCAGTTGGCCCTTGTAAACTTTGCCAAAAGTTCCAGCTCCAAGTATGTTGTCGTCGTTGAAATTATCAGTGGCTTGAGCAATATCATGGTAGGATATTAACCTATGGCTGATCACGTCAGCCATGTCAGTAGAAGTCGAAACATCTGGTTGCTTCCTATTTTTCTTTCTGTTCATTAGGTATAGGAGAATTGCTATAGCCCCCAGTGTTATCATGAGAACTGGAACCAAAAATCTTAGCGAGTGTTTGTTGGATGGGTGTGAATCAACTAGGCATGGCAAAAATCCTAGACGTGGGGCACCACACAACCCAGCATTTCCCATCAAAGATTGAGAGCTGATGTTTTTTGAGAAAATACCTCCATCTGGTATCTCCCCTTGGAACTTATTAAAAGAAAGGTTCAAGCTAGTCAGAGAAGTAAAGTTGGCCAAATACTTTGGAATAGTGCCAGAAAGGTTATTACAGGATAGGCTCAATACTTTTAGGTTGAGTAACCCTTTGAAAGAGGCTGGGATCGAACCTTGCAACATCTTGTGTGACATATCAAGGTAGCTTAGCAGTCCGCGTTGTGCAAATGAAGTCGGGAGGTTACCAACCAAGTTGTTGGAAGATATATCTAGTATGTCCATTGCTTCCATGGAACTGAAATCAGTGGGCAATGAGCCAGCAAGGAAGTTGTGAGACAGATTTAATTCCCGAAGGTGAATAAGATGGAATAAGCTTTCAGGTATAGTTGACGACAGCTGGTTATTTGCAAGCGTGATACGCTCTAGCATACTTAGGTTACCAACACCACTTGGTATGACACCAGAAAAATGATTGTTTCGCAGGCCTAATTCGTGCAATCTTGTTAGGGCGCCAATATGAGTTGGGATTGGGCCAAAAATGTTATTCCCACTTAGGTCTAGTTCCTCAAGATTCTCTAATAATGTAACAGAATCCAGATTC
Organism: Triticum timopheevii; assembly: GCA_963921465.1. NCBI lineage: Eukaryota > Viridiplantae > Streptophyta > Magnoliopsida > Poales > Poaceae > Triticum > Triticum timopheevii. Next base: position 615,906,864 of record OY997268.1, on the reverse strand, counting down.
GTGGAACTCAATTGGTTGCCAGCAAAGGATAATACACTAAGTCTACTAAGATTTGATATTGTTGCTGGGATTATGCCACTTAAACGGTTGGCGTCTGCAAAAAAGTAATATAATTTTGTAGAGAGGTTTCCAATGTAAGTAGGAATGCTCCCAGTGAAAGAACACATTCCTATGTCGATGTACTGGAGTTGTCTACAGTTGGAGAGAGTGGACAAGAAATCAAGGGTCCCTTTGAACTGATTGCTTTCAATATCCATAAAATTAAGGGTTCTGAGGTTCCCAACGGTTACCGGGACTAATCCAGTTAAATAGTTCGACTCTAGTGCCAGCAAAGACAGTTGAGATAGGTTACCAACAAAACCAGGAAATGAACCTGTTAAGTCATTATATGACAAATGTAAATGCGTGAGGTGACTTATTTCCCCTAATTCATCTGGGATCCTTCCACTTAGATTGCAATATGAGAGATCAAGCACATTTAGCAGAGTGAGATTACTAAGCTCACCCGGAATTGAACCAACAAGGCCATTTCCACCTAAACTAATCCAAGTGAGTTGTGACAGTTTAGCAAACCATGCTGGGACAAAGTCCGCAAAAGAGTTTACGGACAGGGAAACTACTTCAAGATATCTAGATGATACGAGTCCTAATGGAATACGGCCTTGAAAGTTGTTGCCACCCATACCGAACTTGAGCAACATGGGCAGATTAAAGCTTTTGTTGCTAGGGATGGATCCTGTTAAGTAGCTATTACTGGCGAGGATCAGAAGTTGTAGTCTAGACATGTTGAATATGGTTGGAGGTACTGGACCGGATAGCTGATTCCGTTGCAACAAAAGGGTTTCAAGCATGGCACAGGAGGCAATACCGGGTGGTATTGGCCCTGAAAGACTGTTGTTTCCAAAATTCAGATCAATTAACTGAGGTGTGTTGTTGAATGACTGTTGTGGTATCAGACCGCTTAACTGGTTTGTCCCGAGATCAATATTCCTAAGATTATTCAAGTTTTGCAGATCATATGGTATTGTCCCAGAGAGATCATTTTGGCTTAGAACAAGGACTTTTAGCTTTGCGAGATTTCCTATGGTATGAGGGATAATGCCTGATAATCCGTTAAGGCTAAGATCAAGTACAATGAGACGACTCGATCTACCTATATCAGGAGGGATGAAGCCCGTGAGATTTGTGTTGGCGAGGTTTAGGACATGGAGAAAAGAGAGGTTACCAAGATATGAGGAGACCGTTCCTTGGAGCGGTATGCCTGGCAGCACAAGAGCGGTCACACGCTGCAGACGCCGGCTGCAAGAGACACCAACCCAGTGGCAGAAGGATGTACCGGTGGTCCAGTTCCTACCAAGAATACCAAGAGGATCGGTGCACTGTGCTTTGAAGGCTAGCAGCTCAGCTAGGTCAGTGTCATTATTTCTATGGAGGGACGAAGGATCAGCTAACATGGTCGCTGGAAGCAAGAAGAGGAGTGTGAGTATCATGAGGGGAAATGCCATGGCCATGGACAGTGGTGGCTGCTCACACTAAGTGCTTGGAATTTGTAGAGTGTTATATGGCCTGCTACATCGAATGCTGGTAACTGCTACATGGTTTACTACTTATAGAGCTCTTACATGGTACTCCCTCCGTCCTAAAATAAGTGTCTCGACTTTGTACTAGCTCTAGTATAATTTTATACTAAGCTCAAGACACTTATTTTGGGACGGAGGGAGTATGTCTCAAGGCAAGGGATAATTATAATAGTCATGAGTACCTAGCCACCGATTGCAAAAACTTGGTCAGACAAGCAAGACCTTGACTCGATACAGCTTTTTCGACCACTGACGCAAATTGCAGGCCGTGTTGAAAGGCACTGTTGTTGATTGGGAAGGGCTCATTAAGTTGCTATATTGAAAGGTATTGATGGTCCAACTTTCTTTCTTTTGGAGGATATAGACCTGCGGTGATCTAATTGCGGAACTTGTAAAAAAAATCAACACAATGTTCTTTTGCTAAGGATCCTGACATTTATTCCAAAAAACAGGATCAGCATCTCATTGGAAAACAGATAGCAAGAGATGCCTCACAGGTCAAAGGAAGATACACAACAGCCTTCCAGGATCTGCGACATCCCTTACAATAGGTACGTGCACTTGCAGCATTTCTAAATATTTTGTGTCTAATTCAATCATTTAAAGACCATAAGATATTTCTTTTGGGTTGGAAGTCTACTGGTCGCTGTTGAGGAATTAAATCAATCTACCGGGCGGTGTTTGGGAAGCAGAATTGGTAGAAACCGCCGGCAGACGATTACAAATACAAAGTAGCATTAGAGGGCGGCAATCAAGACATTATTAGATAGACCTGTTTGGTATGCTCCTTTCCAAGTGGCTGAATAAGTAAAGAAAATTCAGCGGTGGTGGAGTTGAGGGATAAGGCAGGCAGGCGGCGGCTATGAATAATATGAAATCAAGCTTGCCGACATACATAAGCTATGTACATAAATCACATGTCCACGTTAATACAAGAAAATAGAAACTGTTCCATCTGTTCTTCCATGGTTTGACCAGGACTAACAGACCCTCGGAAATTAATTGTTCTAACTTTTCTCTCTATATATAGTCTCAAATTTTGAACACTCAATGTATTTGTTCATGACTAACGAACCCTGAGAATCTGTTCTGATATTTCTCTCTAAAGTCTCAAATGTTTGAACACTCAACATATTTGAGTTTGGGGCTTCAGCCGGATGCAAAATCTACCATAATTCAACCAAAAATGTACTGGCGCACTAAGCTGGGGACCCCGGAGTGAAGCAAATAAATACCTCGGCGGATTTGGCGCGGGTGTGGAGAAAATCCTCAGCGCCGCTCTCCCGACGCAGGTGCTGCCACTGACTGCGGCGACGGGAGGGGAGGTGGCCGGCGGCGAGGAGTCGACTCCTTTTTTTTTTTTCAGTGGAAGCAACTGGCTTCATGGTTTTTTTTTTTTTTTTGAGCTACTGTATCCTTTATTATAAGTACACCTGCCCGTCGTGGCCGCCGAACTTGGCCCAGAACAGTAGGCAGTTCTTCGCTTGCGGTGCGGCCCAGCGGCCTATACTCTAAGTGGACGGGGGAATAGAAACCCAACACGCTCGTCGACCTATATATTTCGACAAGACGCGAGCTCCGCTAAAAAGAAAAGACAAGATGCGAGTTCTCAAAAAACAAAATCGACAAGACACAAGAAACTTTGAATGTATTAACTTTGATTTGAGTGTATAGAGAAAATGTTTCTCACCTATATGAAAAAATGTATACAATAAATATACAATGTATATGTAGAAAGTTGACCAGGTATTAAAAACTGTTAATCAAACATTAAAAAAATGTTTATCAATTATTTGAAAAACTTTAATAAAGTATTTGAAAAAAAATGTGTATAAAAATGTTTGTGAAGTATACAAAAAATATATGTTTAAAAATACATTGTGTATGAATAAATGTTGATCATATATATAAAAAAAATCAAAACATCTATAAAAAACCTTTCTAGTGTGTGCAAAAATATACAATGTAAATTAAAATAAAACTAGACATCTGAAAATATATATTGAAAAAAATTAAGAATGCTGACATGTGTTGAACAACAAAGAAACCGATAAAAATCAATAAAGAAGCAAAGAAACACAATATAATCCAGAAAAGGAAAACGAACTTGACTTGACTTTAGAAGGATTTGGTGTTGCTCATATTTTACAAGAGATACTTACTTATAAATATGACCATCTTATAGCTCGCCAAGAAATACTTAATGCTACGATCTGGGGAAAAAGAATACCTAATCATGAGGATCCTCCAGAATCTTTTCGAGTGCTTGTTCGAGAACTACGATCTTTGGCTCTAGAACTGAATCATTTCCTTGTATCTGAAAAGAACTTCAAGGTTAATAGGGAGGAAGTTTGATCGGAATAAATATAAATTATTTTCTTATTTCTCAGTGACATACACTGAAATGGATTGCATCTATTGTTCCAAACAAGGCTGATATTAGCATAAAAGCCCTTCCATGCAATTTCTTGCTTCGCTCTATAGACGAAAGTGCCGGATAGTCAATGGTAACCAGAAGATCTATGGTTTTTGAGAGAAGGTAATTGGAAAAATGATTCATTCCTTTGCTTTCTTTCGGTAGAAAGCCAATGCAGAACAATAAAAAAATAGTAGAAACCGAGAAAGAGACAAAGATTTACGAAGAAAACCGATGAAACCCGAAAACAAAAAAAGCAAAAAAAAACAGTGAAAACCATGAAGAAAACAAAGAAAATCAATGAAAGAACAAAAAGGAAAAAAAAGAAAAAATATTTTAAAAACCATAGCAGGGCAAACAACAACACACACAAGCGAACAATGAACTCTAGCGACATGAACGAGTTGCGTTAAAGGGCCAACCTATATGCACGCACCCTTGAGGCGGGACTGCTGATATACTTGCTATAAACGAGATATAGGCATATAGCATACGCGATTCGGGAATAACCCCTGAAAAAACGTGGACGGGGGAATAAAGAGACCTTCTTTCTTTAGGCAAATAGAGAGATCTTCTAGTTCGCGCTTATAGCACCCAAACCTGCGGGACAGATGAGCCACCCAATAGAGAGATCTTCGGCCACTGCAATCTATATCTATACCTACTATTAAAGCAAGGTGATATTTTTAATTTCATCCCGCATCTGATCCTACATTACGTGAAATACATGAGGTGGTACTAATTTGTAGAGCCAAGTTTTGTATGGGCTATTAAAAAAGGTTCGTATCGGCTCAGTCGGGCCTGCGTTCCTCCACCTGGTCCTTCACTTGTACGTTGCGATCAGCCTCATCAGGTTGTTTCAGTTTTGTTTCGCGCGGGATTGAGCTGGCGATCGAGCTCCTCCCGTTTCCGTTTCCTATGCCCTCCCATCAGTTGTTGCTTTTTTTTTTCTAAAAAAATTAGTTGTCCGCCTGGGCCTTATGGGCCAGCAAGTTCAAGTACGTCTCAGCTTCCAATGGAATCAAAAACCTGCTATGCTAGCGTAGGCCTGTACATGATGCGTCTTTTTTGTCAATAATCCAACCTTGCTCAGTTAAATCGATTGCCATCAGTTTATATATGTTCTCAAACAATTAATACTAGTCGCCTTAGGAAATAAACAGTGAGATGATAAAATGGGATTAGCATATGTTGTATACACAAAAGCACAACAATGACTTGAGATACGCCTACAATGAGGCGGATGGGATGCACACAAACCCGATGCACAGGCAAAGCATACAGTTTTGGTCCATACTTATTGGACCGGGAGCATGAATTTTTTCTCCATTGCAATGCACGGGCATGATTGCTAGTGATAGCCAATTTAATGTCCTAAATTTGGTTCCTCTTACACAACTGCTAATAGTACAGTCGTTCTTTGTGTTAGGAAGCACGTGCAACTCCAGTTCGGTGTGGACCGATCGGTCAGCCTCCATCGGTTCCAGCCTGAGGGAGAAGCAGTGTTTGCTTGCTCTGCTTCACAACGATGCTTGGTCCATGTCTCTCCCATGACAACCTCCTAGGGAAAATGATAACCATCTGGACCATGTTGGCACTAGATGGTGTAGTGTTAGCGTAGCATAACTTGTACGTATTTCCTGATGCCTCTACAACAAGTGAACAGCAAGATAGTAGAGGCCTTCAGTTCAGATTTGCTCTCCAATGCCAAAAACAAAATAAAAAGATATCCTCTCTAATATCAAATGAGCTCTAGGCGTGTGCGCATAGAGGATATTGGTTTGTGAAAAGGTAGGACATCAACATCTAAATTCTAATGATCATACCATGAAGAAAACTAAGGTATAGAAATATAACAAAATGACAAATTGTTTCAAAAAAAATAATCGTTTCAAAAAGAATAACAAAATGACAAATGGCATTATTGATGGAAATACTGGAGTCATTCTGTATAAGTGCCGTGCCAATCGTGTACGTGTATTAAGATCAGAAATTCATTCAACTAAAGGTTAAATTTATTCAGAAAAAAACTAAAGGTTAAATTCACAAATCCTTGTAAAATTTCATGGCATTTTTTCAGAATTCCAGGTTGCCGGAGGAAATAACCACAAGCCACAAGAAAACACAATACTTGAAACAAATGTATACCAATTACTTTGTAGTATATCAAATATAAGTCAAAATAGACGGGTGCAGCAACGCGCGCCATCAATAATCTAATATAACAATAACACGTACAAGGTGAAAGGTACACGTGTTCAATCACTAATGATGAAATTGATTAACCAAAAGTAGCCGTGTTGATCTTCCAGCGAAAAATAGACTAGATTAAATAAATTCAAAAGCATATGTTAACCGCCATAGTTCTTCCTTTTGACTAAAACGGACCGTCTGAAACTGTACATTCGCTTTTCTGAGATGACAGGGACTCCTTAGGAGGTAGTATATCGAAGTAGCAAGGACGGTAAGGAAAAGCACCACGAAAACGAAAAATCTCACCTAAATCTTGCATGCTTGAGCTGTCAAGATGATACACCATCACTGCGGGTCTTAAATGTAGGAGAAGAGCATTTTTGTGTGGATGGAAACCAATAATCTTGCACGATAACTTTGAAGCGCCTAGGTCATTGGCAACAACATTTTCGTCTAAGTGGATGAAGTTGTCTTTGTCCGAGTTCCATGAGTACACAGCCCTCTCTACTGCGAGAGTGTCATCGTCGTTGTAATGTGTCAGTAAATTATTTAGTTCTTCTCTGGTATCGGCTACCTACCATTCTATTTCCATCCTTGGTTTTGATTCTCTTGTCAAAAGTTTCATTGCATAATAGTGCGGCCTGAGGTTGGCCTCATGTTCTAGCACCCACTCAAGCTGGCCGTCGTTCGATTTCACTCAGTACCCATACTAGGAGATTGTAGTTGTCGGGCATCACGTAGCGAACTCCTCCCTCATACTCCCTCTGTACCGAAATACATGTCGCTGGAGTAGCTAAACTTCAGCTACTCCAGCGACATGTATTTCGGTACAGAGGGAGTAGTTGGCTAAGACAGATCCCTTAGGCAGTTCAGTGTTTCTTTATGCTCCTCCGTGTTATCGGCAGGTGGATCATCTAGGAGCTTAACCATGTCATACATCTTCTCCGAACAACGCAGATCACGAGGATGCCACTATGAAAATGCACATAAAGTGATCCACGCCAGTATTCACCCCGACCGAAACCGCCATTTGGAACCACAAGGTGCGGTCACCATGTCATAGAGGTGCCCCGGGGCTCATCGTCCCGGTCCAAACTGTTGATTCTCCCATTGGCTGGTCCGCGAGGAGAAAACTAGCAGAGACAACATATTTTTCTTGAGCACCTCATGAACACCTCGTGATGCCCTTTTCTCGTCCACATACGACAAAATTTTCAGATGTAAGATGAACACCTCGTGATGCCACGACACGGACGGATCAAAGGCGAGAAACATCCTCCCTATGTCGTGCGTCCATGGTTCCGGCGGGTTGGACAGACGAGCATGCCACGTCGTCGCTAGATTGCACACGTGGACATTGTTGACAGATTCAAAAAAGTACCTGTCATGTATGAGGAGGAGGTCGTTGCAGTGCTGCTGTACCTAACACCAGTCTGTCCAGTCGTGGGGATCCAGCACCGAATCTTTCCAGGTGAGAGGACGCCGGAAGCGAGCGACAAGGTCGACGCCAGTGCGCGACGGAGGAGGGGCAAAGAAGGCAGAGCGTGGTGAGCACAAGACGTAGGGGGGAGGCGGCGACAATGGCCCACCCTGGCCCCGATTAAGCTCCGCCAGTGCTTGTTCCCTTAGGCTTTGTTGTTTTATGTGTAAACTACTGGATTGTACTTTTCATCTGCCTACAAAAGAGCGTTGATTTGGATGAACAGCTGTCGGCTATGCAGCAAAGTGAGCCATAGTTGTCCATAAAAATACAAGAGTGGGAGTGGTACCATAGCATTGAAATTAATCCACACGTCCTTTTTTTTTGCGGGTTCCATGCCAATATTATACAACTTTCATATACTTTTGCCAACTTTTTATACTATTTTTAGGACTAACATATTGATTCAGTGCTCAGTGCCAGTTCCTGTTTGTTGCATGTTTATGTTTGCAGAAACCCAATATCAAATGGAGTCCAAACGGGATAAAAACGGACGGAGAATTATTTTGAAATATTTATGATTTTTGGGAAGTAAAATCAACGCAAGACGGTGCCCGAGGGGCCACGAGGCAGGCGGGGACGCCCCAGGGGCCAGGCGCGCCCTGGACCCTCGTGGGCACCCCGTAAGGTGGTTGACGCTCTTCTTTTGCTGCAAGAAAGCTAATTTTATGAGAAAATCTGGGCGAAAGATTCAACCCAATCGGAGTTACGGATCTCCGGATATAAAAAAAACGGTGAAAGGGCAACAGAGGAGAATGCAGAAACAGAGAGAGAGACAGATAGACATATCCAATCTCGGAGGGGCTCTCGCCCCTCCCACGCCATGGAGACCATGGACCAGAGGGGAAACCCTTCTCCCATTTAGGGAGAAGGTCAAGGAAGAAGAAGAAGAAGAAGAAGAAGGGGGGGGGGGGGGGCTCTCTCCCCCTTGCTTCCGGTGGCACCGGAGTGCCGCCAGGGCCATCATCATCACCGCAATCTTCACCAACAACTTCACCGCCATCATCACCAACTCTTCCCCCCTCTATGCAACGGTGCAACCTCTCTCTTACCCGCTGTAATCTCTACTTAAACATGGTGCTCAACGCTATATATTATTTCCCAATGATGTATGGCTATCCTATGATGTTTGAATAGTTCCGTTTTGTCCTATGGGTTATTTGATGATCAAGATTGGTTTGAGTTGCATGTTTTATTATTGGTGTTGTTCTATGGTGTTCTCCATGTCGCGCAAGCGTGAGGGATCCTCGCTATAGGGTTTGCAATATGTTCATGATTTGCTTATGGTGGGTGGCGTGAGTGACAGAAACACAAACCCGAGTAAGTAGGTTGTTTGCGTATGGGATAAAGAGGACTTGATGCTTTAATGCTATGGTTGGGTTTTATCTTAATGATCTTTAGTAGTTGTGGATGCTTGCTAGAGTTTCAATCATAAGTGCATATGATCAAGTAGAGAAAGTATGTTAGTTTATGTCTCTCCCTCAAATAAAATTGCAATAATGATTACCGGTCTAGTTATCGATTGCCTAGGGACAAATAATTTTCTCGTAACAAAAAGCTCTTTACTAAAACTAATTTAGTTGTGTCTTTATCTAAGCAACCCCTACCTTTTATTTACGTGCTCTTTATATTCTTGCAAACCTATCTAAAAACACCTACAAAGTACTTCTAGTTTTATTCTTGTTCTAGGTAAAGTGAACGTCAAGCGTGCGTAGAGTTGTATCAGTGGTCGATAGAACTTGAGGGAATATTTGTTCTACCTTTAGCTCCTCGTTGGGTTCGACACTCTTACTTATCGAAAGAGGCTACAACTAATCCCCTACACTTGTGGGCTATCCGTCCTCCTTTTACAATTTCAAATATTACACGTTGTTTAGTACTAGTAGACAACTCACTACTATTAAGCTTCATGCACTAGTCAATGCAAACAAAAATCAGAATTAATGAAAAGTGCTAGGTAATTCATATATATACTTCAACACCCTCTCTCATGTGTGACACGAAAAGTCAACATGACGACACGTGAAACTCACGTATGACTCAAGAGGCCTATACGTGGACACAAAGGTGAGCTACCAAGGACTTGAACTCAAGACCTTGCATCCTGATACCATGTTAAGATTCATGCACCAGCCAACGCAACCAAAAGTCCGAATTGATGTAAATGGCTAGTGCAATCCACATATACTGTAACAACCACCAGGGTAAGGATAGACCAGATTCCTGTTGTATTGAAATATAATCTTGCACTTATATTTGGTCCCAGAAATCATATGTACACGCAAGTCGTTGAGGTGAAATTCGGAAACACGAGTGCAACGCTAGATGCGACGAAGAACGATAATCGGGTGTCAATACCACATTGTACACATGTTAATGCCAAGTCAGAGGGACTGATCTGTGGTCTCAGAAATCATACGGACCCGCTAGTCGTTGAGGTGGAACTTGGAAAGATGTGTGCATCGCCAAAATATATTGCCTAGCACTAGGATAAATTTTTTCTTGAACGGAGCACTAGGATAATTTGGCATGACTATCACCTTGTGCACACGTTTATCCGACAGAGTGAATCGGACGATCCTCCTGGTTTTGAGGGAAAAAATTCAAACATCTGCAGTGCCAGAAGTGAAGGATGATGATCGAAAGTTTGTTGCATCTACTAGTAGAGCAAGATTAATAATGTTGGCTTGAAGCCAGGCCAACTCAACATTGCACGAGTGGTACAACTCGTGTTGCTCAACAAGCCCGTTCCAATCAGGCTCTTTGAAATACTTTTTATCCACATCAGGCCCACCTTCCTCAGAAAAAATAACTTATTCTCCCTCATAGAGTCATAGTAAATTCCAGCGGGTTCAAATGCTGCCCCGTCGACCAGAACTGGTTGTTTTGGCGTTCGTGACTTTCAAAATTTCGGGTGGAAAGCGCCTTTCAGAAATATCAATTTGGTGCATGTCCTCGCGCGGTCTTTCACAATGCTGGGATGGGTAGTTTGGTAAACCAACCAGGTCCATACAAAAAATCCCGCGTCTTCTTTTGGAAGCCACATCCAAATCTCCCTCATGTGCCCTCCCGGTGTCCTTCTCTCTGTCGTTTCGGCATCCCCGTCTTCCTCAGGTGGAAAATGGCACCAGGGTGGAAGATGCCACCATCGACTACCGCTCATTCTGAGTAAGCGAAGATGGCACCAGGGGGAAGGTTGAATCGAAGCAGAAGCATGAAGGCATGTTGTTTCACTTGATTCGTTGACATTAGTTTGCTTTTGGCTATTTTGCAAGTTTCTCATGTTTTAAGAAGTTTTAAAACGCCGTATTGCTACATCTGGTCATTGAGTCTTGTCTGGTAGAGGTACAAATACCCTAGTTAAGTAATTTATTTTTATTTGTAACAAAAATTAAAGCAAATCTAAATTAAATTTCATAATAAACCGGTAATCTCCAAACTCAAATATGTGTTGCATCTAGTTGTGTTGTATCTATGCGTGGTATGAGAGCCATACTTGACATGTAGGACGAAATCTTCAGAACACCTAAGCCTATGCGTGTAGAAATAATTCCTTACTAAACTGTCCTCTTGATCTTATCCCCTCCTTGTTCTGGTTTTCCCTTCCCATCTGCTTTGTTCTTGGCTAAGCTAAGCCCTCCACCCCATGAAGCCCTACTTAACAACTGGCATTCATTGTCCTTTCCTAAGCACCACTAGGGTCACACCTGCTACCTAACCCGCCTAAATGCACCCTGCGCCATCCACCCATCCCCGACGTCACGCCGCCAGCAAGAACATATAGTAGAACTGATTTGGATATATAAAGGCTATGAGTACCCCTAGGGAAACTGGTAAATTCCAGTGGTGGAAGTGTGCTTCTGATTTATTCAAGAAGGTTAATATCTTACCTTGTAAACCGGTGAATACTCCTTTATCTACTTTTGAGAAACTTTTGGCACAAGGTGGTACACTGTGGGAGCAGAATATGCAATACAATACTGAAGTATAGTGGGAGCATTGCAATATTTGATGCTTACTAGACCGCATTTATTTTTTCTGGTTAACAAAGTGTGTCAAAACTTGCATGCTCCTACTACATTGCACTGGTTGGCTGTTAAAAGGATTTTATAGTATGTAAAGCATACTCTCAAGTTTGGATTAAAGATATGCAAATCGAATTCCTTGCTGGTCAGTTGGTTTCTAGATGTCAAATGCAACTGCTGAAATCACATGGATTCGATCTCTTTTGAAGGAGCTACAAGTTAAAGTTCCTCAAAGTGCAAGATTGTGGTGGTGACAATATTGGAGCAACTTATTTGTCAGCCAATCCAGTTTTCCATGGCGGGACAAAGCATATAGACTATCATTGTGTAAGTGAAAGGGTTGCTCATAAATTGCTTGATATCAGATTTGTTTCTTCTGGATATCAAGCAACAGATGGTTTTACTAAACCACACACTGGTCCACAGTTGGAGAATTTTGTCTAGAAACAGTTTAATTTGAGGGGGATGTTAGAAGTAACCATGACTTGTAATAGGATAGTTCTAGAAACCCCTGTAAAGATATGTCTGATTCAAATGGAAACTGAATACCTTGCCCTCCAAGCATTTTTGTAAGCTTATATCACGAATATGTGCAAGGACGAGTTACACGTTCGACCAAATCATACCCTTTCTTTTCTATAATTAATCACGGTCACCTCCTCCTCGCCACTTGGGGCAGACAATCCTAGCGGCTAAATTTCATGTTTTTATCCTTTTGCGAAACTTAATCGAGATCTGACCTTGCCTTGCAAAAATTTCGGGATCTGACATTTTCTTACCGCCAGGGTCCCTGGCGGTAGGTTATAACAGCCTACCGCCAAGGTCCCTGGCAGCCGTACCGTAATTTTTTCCTAAGTATGAAACATAGTGCACGCTCGCGCCTACCGTCAGGCACCTTGACGGTAGGGTTTTACAGGCTACCGCCAGCCTGTTTGGCGGCAGGGATGTTTCCTACCGCCAGGGTCCCTGGCGGTAGGCTGTTACACCTACCGTCATGGAACCTGGCGGTAGCAAAAGGGTCAAATCTCGAAATTTTTGCAAACTGGGGTCAAATCTCGATTAACTTTCAGAAAAGGATCAAAACACGAAATTTTGCCATCCTAGGCTGTTGCCCAACAACACCTCCACCCCGCCAACCGGATCGCCCACCACAACACGAAAGGTAGCACAGTACTTTCGGATTATGGATGTTGGACTCTTATCGATTGTTCAGTAAAAGTGACCGAGACATATATCTGCAGATTGCCATATCCTAGACCAAAAATGCTACACATACAGACTTTTACGGGCCTCTTACAAACCCTTCCACAAATTCTCTTCGCCCCCCCTCACCCTTGGTCCAACTAAGACGCGCCAATTCAGGAATCAGCCCGTATACTTAGTAAAGCTCCGTACGTCTAGCAAAACCCATCCTAGACATCCTTGCCGGGAAAAAATCCCAATCACCTGACTCAAAAGACAGATCCTATAGGAAACGGCTATGGCCCGTTCCTTGCGTGTTGCCTGATGCAAATAAAAGGTATACTATTGCATATGCAACCAAAAATAGTAATCTGCTACTGCAGTAAAGTTTATGCACCAATAAGGAGTCAACTCGTGCACACATGCTTTCGGCGGAATAATTGTTCCAACTGCCCATTCCTTGCGTGTTGCGTGATGCAAATAAGGTAGTATTGCTTGTCTTCGATGCAACCCCAAAAGATAACCCTAAAAAAAAGATAACAGTGGCGATACTGCAGTAAATTATCTGCACCATCAATATATTATAATAATTCCTTACTTCAAGTTGGAGCAACCCAAGATACGAAATACTCGTGCACACATGCTTTCGGTGGTCCGTGTATATAAGCAGCCTGGCTGCCGTTGAAAACGCAGCTACGTACATACACCGCCATGAATCCCGAGCTTCTCATGGCGGTAAACAACGGCGATCACAAGCACCTGAGGCGCCTTCTTGGCGGGGAAGATCAAGCTGCATCTCCAGCCACCGCCGCCGCCGCCGCCATCGTCGTCAACATCGACCGCCACGCTACAGTGAGCTCCGCAATCCTGCAAGGCGTCACCCCGGACGGCGACTCTGCGCTCCACGCAGTAGCAGCCTCCGGGGACGGCGACAGGTACCTGGAGAGCGCCAAGGTGATCTACGGCAAGGCCGGGCACCTCCTGGGCGCGCGCAACACGGGGGAGAGCACGCCGCTGCACCGCGCCGCCAGGGCGGGCAACTCCCAGATGCTCTCCCTCCTCATCGAGCTGGCCAGAGCGGACGGGACGAGCAGGGTGGAGACGATCCTGAGGACGCAGAACGGGGCCGGGGAGACAGCGTTGCACGAGGCGATCCGCGGAGACCACGCCAGCGCGGTGGACGTGCTAATGACAGCGGACCCGTGCCTGGCCCGTCACCATCTTGTCAACGCCGCCTCGCCGCTGTTCCTCGCCGTCTCGCTGTGCCGGTACGGCATGGCGCAGAAGCTGTACGAGAGAGACAACCAGCTGTCCTATTCTGGACCTGGGGGACAAAATGCTTTGCATGCTGCGGTTCTTCGGAATAAAGGTACGTACGTGATATGAAATTGCACGGCTTGTTACACATACATACACACTATAACAGAGTGCTCGTATGGATCTAAATTGCACGTGACATATTTGCTCTTGATCTAATTATAATTGACTTTGAGATGTTAGAGCATCTACACCCGAAGACATCAAATCCGGCCCCTCAAACACCCGCAGATGCGTTTGCGCGTCCGCGGGCACTCCTCATTTTGCTGCGTCCGTTACCCATGTATCTTAAATCCGACCCCTCATATCCATGCAACACATGCACGTATGAAAATGAACTAAAGTAGATCAACGAACTAGCACCAAATCTAACTAATTCGAGCATAATTCTAGCATAAAATATTGATGGACATCCAAAAGATGCGGTTTCAATCAGACAGTACACTAAACAAACGATTAAGAATTTAATTAAATGGGGAAAGCGTGGAGGAAATCACCATTTCCTCGCCGCCCCTTCCCCCTTAGGGTCGGCGGTGCTTCTTTAGCCTTTGGTGTAGGCGTCGGCCGCCGGAGGGTCGTCGTTGAAGCTTGATCCGTCGTCGGAGCCGGCCCATGACGGGAGGTACGTGAGCACCCGTTGTCCTAACTGGTGCAGAAGGCGCCGGTTAGGAGCTCCCATTAACTATAGTCTTGCACTCTTGCTCTTTGCCTTGTAAGTTTTGTTCCAGGCTCGTCAGGGGCAATAGGATGATCGAAATGGGCCAGGTTTCCTTCCAGCCCAGGCTAAACCGAACGGCCATTCTCGGCCTGACTTCAAAACTGGCCCGGCCGATCTGGCCGGAATGGGCCGCGTTCTGGGCCGTTACTGCTGCAACTGAATGGCCCTGAGTGAGTAGAGAATGTGTGAGACAGCCGGGTCGTTAGAAACCTCTGCTGCGCCGATCACAGGTGTATGATTTTCGATCCATCCATCTTCTTTTTTTGTGTGTGGACTTCGCATTTTGATTCCATATATAATGGGCGTCAACATGATATTCACCATGGCTGGAGCACGGCCACCGGTCACAGCAGTAGTCGCAAACTAAGGAAATGTAGTTTTAAGCGTAATTTTTAGGGTTTATGGTCTTTGATTCACAAATGAATAAATGGCACGACTGGCACCTGGTACAACATTTTTTTTGCGAAACAAATTGAGTGGTAGGTGCAAATAAATTAGATATCAAAAATTGCTCAAACGATTAACTAATACATTCATTATGTGATGATGACTCGGTGTCATGATGTGTGATGCTCATTGTCGCCTCGTCAGACCATAGCCCACCACATGTCATAAACTTCAAGTATATAAAAAAGGTTGCAAAAGCAAAAAAAGAAATGCCGAAAGCTATGCTGCTGGTCGAGAACCTGTGGCGCTGGGCGATATTCCGCGTCAGCATTGGCAACAAAATGGAAAGAGGTAAAAAACGGCCCATAACTCCAACTCTAACGTGACTGCTCGGTTAGTACCACCTCGTGTACCTAGTGTGCGTTGAAGCCAACACATTTTATAAATATAGAATATTCTCAACAAAAAAAAATAGATAGACAAGCCACGCATTACGATGATCGGCTTCAGCCCATGTAAATTGTTGGGCGGAAAGCTAAATTCTCATACTGTAAAAAACGGGAGATGGTAAATACGAAAAGGAACGGGATAAAAATGATAAAGGCGCCAGAACGGGACAAGATTTTCCCATCCCGTTTTCACCCCTATACCCAGCAACTCTTCGGCACCTATCCCCACCGCATCGTCAAGGTCCGTGCTGGCCGCCTCACTCCCGCTCCATCTTGCTTCCCTCCTCTGCCCGCCTGCCAATCTAACATCTCGAGTGGCAGTTGAGTTAGGAGATTTTGCTGCAATCCGAGGCACGGCAAGGTTGGAGGCCGAGGATTCCCGTTAGGGTTTGGTCTCGTCATGGAATGCAAGCAAGGGGTGTCGCCGATGCAGTACTGGTGCTGATTTCGTGGATTTGTGTCGTGATATGGGTCAATGACATGGGCGAATTGTGGGTGACTCTGTGCTGATTTCGGATATCTCAGTCTGAGAATGTTAACCATGAAATCATCACCTACATTAATAATTATTACTCTCACTAACCATTTTCTCGAATGTATTCCCCAATAATGTAAATATTGGTAGGATTGTAATTTGAGCTTCTCTCTCTTAGATTCATATCATTCCTAATCTACATGCCTAAACAAAATATGCCTTATATCGGCTGTAATCATACAGAAAATATCTTTCAGCTCAATACAAAATACGCAGCTATCGTATTCGAGAAAAGATATGCCATAATATAGGGAGTACATAGGGTGAATTATAAGAAGGGATGCATTATAAGTTCCCCATCTAGTAAATTAAGACTTTCTCCTTGGATGGAATCATATACAAAAACAAATTCACATTTCAACAAACATAAAAATGAATATTGTAAATGAGTACATAACATATGTTCGTACATAATAGATTAATAGCAAGAATACATGGTTTATGTTCATGAGTACATGGTTTATGTTCGAACATCATATATTATTAGCATTATATATTAGCTAGATTGGACATGAGTGTACATAAGTTCTACCATTCATATATTATTACATAACAATGATAGCACATATAATCCATACATAAGCATATCAAAAAGGTTCAGGCATTATCCCAGTATTTTATATAGAAAATAACAAAGAACAAGAAATTCGACTTGGTGGATCCTTGAATTTTTATGATTTTTCTGTATTTAAAAGGACAAAAAAATGCTTTGATTAGTTCAAATGCTTAAATTTTAATTGTCCCTTATTTCTTCATATATTTTGTGAGATTTTTGCTATACATTTCCAAGCTAAAATGTATTAGTTTTATACAGCCGATATACGATGGGAAGTTTCACCCAATATATGGTCCTGACTCCTGAGTTTGTATCTAATTAATATCAAATTCTCTGTATCCGATCTAGTATTTATGATAAATTTACATATGTCCCAGATCCATCCTTGGCTAGGATGATCTGGCCGGTAAATATCCAACCATGTTTCACCGAATACAAACATTATCCATATTAATAGTAGAAATCAATTTCACCAACTACTGCACAATAATGGAAATCTCTCTTACCGTACATATCCATTGAACAGTTGCAGTTTTATACTTTCATTTTCTCCACTATGTTGGGACAAAAGGCTATGTTGTTGCTGTTTTTGTATTTTCTCAATAGTATTATTTAACACAAACATGGCTAACTTGCAGATATGGTGGAACTATTAATAGGATGGAACACGCGGCTTACTAAACAAAGAGATCAATATGGAAACACTCCTCTACATTTTGCGCTATCAGTTTTGGAACGTCACCCACATGGAATGCTTCCCATATATGCTGTGCCAGTTATAAAAGGAAAAGGTATTACAACACTTCTGAATATAGAAGAACCTCCGTTGGAGCTCACCAGGCAACTATTAGAAGCAGATGCACTTTCAGCATATGAACCAGATAAAAAAGGGTCATTCCCCATACATATCGCTGCATCATCAAATAGACTTTCAGCCATCATTATTTTAGTCACAATGTATCCCGGTTGTGCCAGTTTGCGCGATGCTGATGGAAGAACTTTTCTTCATATTGCCGTCAAGAAGAAGAGATTTGATATAGTTTGGTACGTCTGCCAGACACCTATGTTCTCGTCAATTTTGAACACACAAGACAACGAAGGCAACTCTCCTCTACACCTAGCTGTGGAGACCGGGAATTTGTGGACTTTTGCTTGTCTGTTTGTGAACAAACACATAGATTTAAATTTACTAAACAACAAGCAGCATACTCCGCGGGAAGTTTCAATTAGCTCAATTCCATCAGGGCTATATTGTTTTCTGGTAATATTTCCTCCTCTTTGTTCTAACATATTTAATAGACTTTGAGCAAAAAATAGGAAAAGTAATCATGCTTTATCCTGTTTGTAGAATTCACGAATTCTAATACAAGAAGCACTAATGTCAGCCAACGCTACTTGTGATATTTGTCGCCGGGATGACGATGTGGAAGAAGAACATAATCCCAAATTACAAGCAGCAAATGAGGAAAAAGGATCTAAAGTAGTATCAGATTCAACCCAATTTCTTAGCTTTGGCATAGTGCTTGTTATAACGATGGCATTTGGTGCTACTTTTGCATTGCCTGGGGGTTACAAAGCTGATGAAGGAACACCGGCTCTTGCTCGCACAAAACAGTTTCAAGGCTTCTTGATGGCAAATGCTTTAGCATTTTTGTGCTCAACAGTAGCCATCATAAGTCTTTCATTCGCTGGAACACCTACAGTTGAGTTGCTGATGCGCTACACACAGTATAATTTATCCATATTTTTGGCTTTGAATGCATTAGGATCCTTGGTCGTGGCTTTCATAATTGCTCTATATGTCATGATTACACCAGTTGCTGCTATAACTTTTATTGCGGTTATTGTGGTGATTGTTTCAACAACAATCCTCTATTCCGCCACACTAGTTGAGAAACTTTCTATACTTTTATTAGTGTTATGTTTTAGAATAGGAATTCTGCCAGTACTAAGATCTAGTATCTCTAAATTAATTTTATTTACTTGTTGGCCACTCATAGTAATCATAGTCTGGCAAGAAACATGCATGGCGACACATGTGATTTAAGCAAAAGGCATCAGAGTGATATTATGAAATGGACATGTTTCTTGCCAATTTGTTTTAAAGTTTCTGTGTGACAACTGTTGTAATTGTAACCATGTGAATATTTTTTAAACATGATACCTATTACTTATTTGGTTGATATCCATGCAGAAAAAGAAAGACTACTCTGCCCAGAAGGAAATGCGTGTGTATGGCAGGATGTACTCTGTTATCCATTCATAGAACTTTCTATGCTAAATCATCCTTGTTTGGATTGTAGTTACGAAAGACAAACTAAATATTTTCATCTCTCTAGCTGAAAGAACGTAGGCCGAGTCTCACAAAGCACAGCCTTATCGGGAGATTTGTGTGTGGATTTTCCAAAATGGGTTTCTACGGTTCAAGCCAAATGTTAAGTTGATTCTTCAACCCAATAGTCCCCAAAAAATAAAAGAGAACAAAAATGTAGTCACTTAAATTTTATCCCACTTACAAAAAAATCCCATATGAACCTATTTCTTAATTTACACACTTGCATGCATCAAATCATATGTGAATCCAGAAATAGAGCTGCTCGAGCAGAGAAATCTAAAGAATGATCTGAATAAACTGAAGTGCATTTTTTTATGATAGATTTGCAAACGTTGTTGGAATTATTCGGCTTGGCCCATTTAAATACACAATAATTGCCAAAAAAAATCTCAAATAGCCATTCATGCATGCAAACCCTATTCGGCGCTTGCAGCGCTGGTTAAAGGCAATTTTCCTAACCAGTGCCTGCAGTCGCGCTAACTGGGCTGGCCCATTTATCTGCAATTTTTTTTCTTCTGTTTCCAAACACTTTTTATGATAGATTTTGCAAACACTGTTGGAATTATTCGGCTTGGCCCATTTAAATTCCGAATGATTGCAAAAAAATCTCAAAGAGCCATTCATGCAGGCAGACCCTATTCGGCGCTTGCAGCGCCGGTTAAAGGCAATTTTCCTAACCAGCGCCTGCAACCGCGCTAATTGGGCTGGCCCATTTATCTGTAGTTTTGTTTCTTCTGTTTCAAAAAACGCAAAAAATTGCTAGCGGAATAAGTCGATCCGGTGTGACTTCCTGTTTTGAGGCGCAACGCACTAACCACACAGCCACACAACCTCGCCTTATATTGTTCATCTTTCTCATTCTTTTATTACTTCTACATTTTCTTTCTTTTTTTTCTTTCTTTCTTCTTCTTTGTTTTTCAAATCGGTGAAACAAAATGTTGTGAACTTATTTTTCAAACTAATAAACTTTTTTATGAACTTGATTTTTCAAATTCATGAACTTCTTTAAAAATTGATGAACTTTTTATATTTTTTTTGAACTTATTTCATTTTTCTAATGAACTTTGTTTTTAAATTCGATGAGATTTTTCATAAAATCTATGAATTTTTTTTGAAAATCCATGAACTTTTTTTGAAAATTGATGAACCATTTTTCAATTTGATGAACAATTGATGAACTTTTTTCTAAATGAATGAACTTTTTCAAAAAATTATGAACTTTCTGTAAAATCGATGAACTTTTTTCTATTTTGTGATTTTTTTAATACATGAACCTTTTACTAATTCATATTCTCTTTTAATTTTGTTCAATTTTTTTTCCAAAAAATCACGTTATTTTCCTGAAATGTGTGTGCAAGAAATAGCAGGGTTATGTTTTAAACTTTTCGCGCTGCTATCATTCACTAGCTCATAGTAGCTCGAGTGGTTACGCACTATGGTCTATAATTAATCGGTGCGAGCTTGAATCTTCGTCGGAGCAATTTTTTTGGAGGTTTTTCGCGCTACAAGTCTCGTGAGTGTTCCTGGGCCAGCCCACAAGGTGTGGTAGTCGGCACCAATTATCGGTTCCGGTGCATAAAGCGCCGTATAGGAGCTCCCATTCATGCATTGTAGGAGTGCAACAATTTAGTACTCCCTCTGTAAACTAATATAAGAGCGTTTAGATCACTATTTTAGTATTCTAAACGCTCTTATATTAATTTACGGAGGGAGTACCACATTGCTAGTGGAGGTGGAGGGAGGCCAACTTAAAAAGTCGGATGGTCTGATCTCTCGTACTAGTATGTGGTAAAGAGGGAGAAGGAAGAACGCATGCACCCACTCACCTCTCCGCCCCAGGCATGACGTGGGTGTAGTCGTGCATGAATGGTCCCTCAAAATCCAACCCCAAGCCTTGTGCTGGTGCAGTTTATTTTTGTAGCATGTCCATATGTTTTTAATATGGAATGTCATGGGACGCCTAAGCCGTAGCGGTTCTTCCTCCATAAATAAAAATACATACGGGCCGCCACCCCCAAACATACCTTATTATGAGTTAGTGTTTTGCCTCCTTCTCCTGCTATGTTGTCGTTGTAGTCTGCCCCATCCCGGTCGCCAGCGTGCGCCAATGAGCGAGAAAGCAGGTCTCCGAAACCGTCGTCCTCTAAGCTCCTTCTATGGTGACTAAGGTTTTTGGAAAGTACTTTACATGATTGCTCTATCTCTTCCATCACGGCTTGAGTTCCCCAACATTCTAGCAGCTCCTCATCATAGACTGCAACAACTGTTGTGTCGTCCTGTCTGGGCTGCGCCAACAACCATTCCGCCTACATCTACGACTTCATTGTCTACTACTTCTGCTCTGTAGGACCAGTCGACTTTTTATCTATACTGGTACGCAAGTTGCAGAGTATGGTTGGTGTTCTTTGTTTTCTGGTTTGATAGACTTGTCTAAATCTGACATGGACTCGTCTAGTTTTATTTGCAGTCTGTTCTTCTTGCGCATGATTTGTTTCTAGATTAAATTAAAACTAAAAGTGCTCTTACATCCAACAATCCAAAAATCCTTTTGTTGGCACTTTGGTTTAATGGCTGGATTTGTTGATGCACCGAGGTCAACACAGTTACCTAGCGTGCACTTTAAAGATGGCAAGTGAAAGTTACGCTATGACTTACTGGCATGAATGTGTTATGGGTGTCTAATAGCAAGCCAGAAGGACAGCTTTGAGTTGAACAAGAGAATGTTGGGGAACGTAGTAAATTCAACAATTTCCTATGCACACGCATGATCATGATGATGCATAGCAACGAGAGGGGAGAGTGTTGTCCACGTACCCTCGTAGACCAAAAGCGGAAGCGTTATGGCAACGCAGTTGATGTCCCACGTACTTCACGATCGACCGATCCTAGTACCGAACGTACGGCACCTCCGTGATCTGCACACGTTCAGCTCGGTGACGTCCCACGAACTCACAATCCAGTAGAGCTTCGACCATCAACACGACGGCGTGATGACGGTAATGATGAAGCTACCGGCACAGGGCTTCGCCTAAGCACCACTACGATATGACCGAGGTGGATTATGGTGTAGGGGGGCACCGCACACGGCTAAGAGAACTTGTGTATCTATGGGGTGCCCCCCTCCCCCGTATATAAAGGAGTGGAGGAGGGGAAGGAGGCCGGCCTCCTAGGCGCGCCCCAATTCCACCCCTTCCAAGAGTAGGAGTAGGAGGGAAGAAAGGAGGAGAGAGGGGGAAGGAAAAAGCCCCCCCCCCCCTTCCTTGTCCAATTCGGACTAGAGGGGGAGGGGGCGCGCGGCCTGCCCTGGCCGCCCCTTCCTCTCTCCACCAAGGCCCATGAGGCCCATTACACTCCCCGAGGGGTTCCGGTAACCCCCCGGTACTCCAGTATACGTCCGAGCTCACTCGGAACCCTTCCAAAGTCCAAACATAGTATCCAATATATCGATCTTTATGTCTCGACCATTTCGAGACTCCTCGTCATGTCTGTGATCATATCCGGGACTCCGAACTACCTTCGGTACATCAAAACACATAAACTCATATTACCGATCATCACCGAACGTTAAGCGTGCGGACCCTACGGGTTCGAGAACTATGTAGACATGAACGAGACACGTCTTTGGTCAGTAACCAATAGCGTAACATGGATGCTCATATTGGTTCCTACATATTGCATGAAGATCTTTATCGGTCAAACCGCATAACAACATACGTTGTTCCCTTTGTCATCGGTATGTTGCTTTCCCGAGATTCGATCGTCGGTATCTCAATACCTAGTTTGATATCGTTACCGGCAAGTCTCTTTACTCGTTACGTAATGCATCATCCCGCAACTAACTCATTAGTTACATTGCTTGCAAGGCTTATAGTGATGTGTGATAACCCACAAGTATAGGGGATCAATTGTAGCCTCTTTTGATAAGTAAGAGTGTCGAACCCAACGAGGAGCTAAAGATAGAACAAATATTCCCTCAAGTTCTATCGACCACCGATACAACTCTACGCACGCTTAACGTTCGCTTTACCTAGAACAAGTATGAAACTGGAAGTACTTTGTAGGTGTTGTTGGTAGGTTTGCAAGAAAGTAAAGAGCACGTAAATAAAAAGCTAGGGGTTGTTTAGAAGAAGACACAATTAAGTTAGTTTTAGTAAAGAGCTTTTTGTCACGAGAAAGTTATTTGTCCCTAGGCAATCGATAACTAGACCGATAATCATTATTGCAATCTTATTTGAGGAAGAGGCATAAGCTAACATACTTTCTCTTCTTGGATCATATGCACTTATGATTGGAACTCTAGCAAGCGTCCACAACTACTAAAGATCATTAAGGTAAAACCCAACCATAGCATTAAAGCATCAAGTCCTCTTTATCCCATACGCAAACAACCTACTTACTCGGGTATATGCTTCTGTCACTCACGTCACCCACCATAAGCAAATAATGAACATATTGCAAACCCTACAGTGGGGATCCCTCACGCTTGCGCGACACGGAGAGCACCATTGGACATCACCAATAATAAAACATGCAACTCAAACCAATCACGATCATCAATTAACCCATAGGACAAAACAGATCTACTCAAACATCATAGGATAGCCATACATCATTGGGAAATAATATATAGCGTTGAGCACCATGTTTAAGTAGAGATTACAACGGGTAAAAGAGGGGTTACACCGCTGCATAGAGGGGGGAAGAGTTGGTGATGATGGCGGTGAAGTTGTTGGTGAAGATTGCGGTGATGATGATGGCCCCCGGTGGCTTTCCGGCGCCAACGGAAGCAAGGGGGAGAGAGTCCCCCTCCTCCTTCTTCTTCTTCCTTGACCTTCTCCCTAGATGGGACAAGGGTTTCCCCTCTGGTGCATGGTCTCCATGGCGTGGGAGGGGCGAGAGCCCCTCCGAGATGTTGGAAATATGCCCTAGAGGCAATAATAAAAGCATTATTATTATATTTCTTTGTTCATGATAATTGTCTTTATTCATGCTATAATTGTATTATCCGGAAATCGTAATACATGTGTGAATAATAGACACCAACATGTCCCTAGTAAGCCTCTAGTTGACTAGCTCGTTGATCAATAGATAGTCATGGTTTCCTGGCTATGGACATTGGATGTCATTGATAATGGGATCACATCATTAGGATAATGATGTGATGGACAAGACCCAATCCTAAGCATAGCGTGAGATCGTGTAGTTCGTTTGCTAGAGCTTTTCTAATGTCAAGTATCTTTTCCTTTGACCATGAGATCGTGTAACTCCCGGATACCGTAGGAGTGCTTTGGGTGTATCAAACGTCACAACGTAACTGGGTGACTATAAAGGTGCATTACAGGTATCTCTGAAAGTGTTTGTTGGGTTGACACGAATCGAGACTGGGATTTGTCACTCCGTATGACGGAGAGATATCACTGGGCCCACTCGGTAATGCATCATCATAATGAGCTCAAAGTGACCAAGTGTCTGGTCACGGGATCATGCATTACGGTACGAGTAAAGTGACTTGCCGGTAACGAGATTGAACGAGGTATTGGGATACCGACGATCGAATCTCGGGCAAGTAACATATCGATTGACAAAGGGAATTGCATACGGGGTTGATTAAATCCTCGACATCATGGTTCATCCGATGAGATCATCGTGGAGCATGTGGGAGCCAACATGGGTATCCAGATCCCGCTGTTGGTTATTGACCGGAGAGCGATATCGGTCATGTCTACATGTCTCCCGAACCCGTAGGGTCTACACACTTAAGGTTCGGTTACACTAGGGTTGTAGGGATATGTATATGCAGTAACCCGAATGTTGTTAGGAGTCCCGGATGAGATCCTGGACGTCACGAGGAGTTCCGGAATGGTACGGAGGTAAAGATTTATATATGGGAATTCCTGTTTCGGGCATCGGGACAAGTTTCGGGGTTATCGGTATTGTACCGGGACCACCGGAAGGGTCCCGGGGGTCCACCGGGTGGGTCCACCTGTCCCGGGGGGCCACATGGGCTGTAGGGGGTGCGCCTTGGCCTACATGGGCCAAGGGCACCAGCCCCACATAGGCCCATGCGTCTAGGGTTTGAGGGGGAAGAGTCCTATGAGGGGAAGGCACCTCCTAGGTGCCTTGGGGGGGGGGGAGGGAAACCCCCCTTGGCCGCCGCCCCCTAGGAGATTGGATCTCCTAGGGCCGGCCACCCCCCCTTGGCCCTCCTATATATAGTGGGGGAGAGGAGGGACTTCACACCTTGTCCTTTGGTTGCCTCCTTCTCCCTCTCCAACACCTCCTCCTCCTCCATAGTGCTTAGCGAAGCTCTGCCGGAGTACTGCAGCTCCATCAACACCACGCCGTCGTGCTGCTGCTTTTATTATTGCCTCTAGGGCATATTTCCAACAGTCTCCCACTTGCACTAGAGTCAATAATCTAGTTACATTGTGATGAATCGAACACCCATGGAATTCTGGTGTTGATCATGTTTTGCTCTAGGGAGAGGTTTAGTCAATGGATCCGCTACATTCAGGTCCGTTTGTACTTTACAAATCTCTATGTCTCCATCTTGAACATTTTCACGAATGGAGTTGAAGCGAAGCTTGATGTTCCTTGTCTTCTTGTGAAACCTGGGCTCCTTGGCAAGTGCAATAGCTCCAGTGTTGTCACAGAAGAGCTTGATCGGCCCTGACGCATTGGGTATGACTCCTAGGTCGGTGATGAACTCCTTCACACATATTGCTTCATGTGCTGCCTCCGAGGCTGCCATGTACTCCGCTTCACATGTAGATCCCGCCACGACGCTCTGCTTGCAACTGCACCAGCTTACTGCCCCACCATTCAAAATATACACGTATCCAGTCTGTGACTTAGAGTCATCCAGATCTGTGTCGAAGCTAGCGTCGACGTAACCCTTTACGACGAGCTCTTCGTCACCTCCATAAACGAGAAACATTTCCTTAGTCCTTTTTAGGTACTTCAGGATATTCTTGACCGCTGTCCAGTGTTCCTTGCCGGGATTACTTTGGTACCTTCCTACCAAACTTACGGCAAGGTTTACATCAGGTCTGGTACACAGCATGGCATACATAATAGAACCTATGGCTGAGGCATAGGGCATGACACTCATCTCTTCTATATCTTCTGCCGTGGTCGGACATTGAGCTGAGCTCAATTTCACACCTTGCAAAACAGGCAAGAACCCTTTCTTGGACTGATCCATTTTGAACTTCTTCAAAATCTTATCAAGATATGTGCTTTGTGAAAGACCTATGAGGCGTCTCGATCTATCCCTATAGATCTTGATGCCTAATATATAAGCAGCTTCTCCAAGGTCCTTCATTGAAAAACTCTTATTCAAGTAGGCCTTAATGCTGTCCAAAAGTTCTATATCATTTCCCATCAAAAGTATGTCATCTACATATAATATGAGAAATGCTACAGAGCTCCCACTCACTTTCTTGTAAACACAGGCTTCTCCATAAGTCTGTGTAAACCCAAACGCTTTGATCATCTCATCAAAATGAATGTTCCAACTCCGAGATGCTTGCACCAGCCCATAAATCGAGCGTTGGAGCTTGCACACCTTGTCAGCATTCTTAGGATCGACAAAACCTTCTGGATGCATCATATACAATTCTTCCTTAAGGAAACCATTAAGGAATGCCGTTTTGACGTCCATTTGCCAAATTTCATAATCATAAAATGTGGCAATTGCTAACATGATTCGGACGGACTTCAGCTTCGCTACCGGTGAGAAAGTCTCATCTTAGTCAACCCCTTGAACTTGTCGATAACCCTTAGCGACAAGCCGAGCTTTATAGATGGTCACATTACCATCCGCGTCTGTCTTCTTCTTAAAGATCCATTTATTTTCTATGGCTCGCCGTTCTACAGGCAAGTCAGTCAAAGTCCATACTTCGTTTTCATACATGGATCCTATCTTGGATTTCATGGCTTCTAGCCATTTGTCGGAATCCGGTCCCACCATCGCTTCTTCATAGTTCAAAGGTTCACTGTTGTCTAACAACATGATTTCCAAGACAGGGTTGCCGTACCACTCTGGTGCGGAACGTGTCCTTGTGGACCTTCGAATTTCAGTAGGAGCTTGATCAGAAGTATCTTGATCATTATCATTTACTTCCTCTCTAGTCGGTGCAGGCACCTCAGGAACATTTTCTTGAGTTGCGCCATTTTCCGGTTCAAGAGGTAATACTTCATCAAGCTCTACTTTCCTCCCACTTACTTCTTTCGAGAGAAACTCTTTCTCCAGAAAGGACCCATTCTTGGCAACAAAGATCTTGCCTTCGGATCTGAGGTAGAAGATATACCCAATAGTTTCTTTAGGGTATCCTATGAAGACGCATTTTTCCGATTTGGGTTCGAGCTTTTCAGGTTGAAGTTTCCTGACATAAGCATCGCATCCCCAAACTTTTAGAAACGACAGTTTAGGTTTCTTCCCAAACCATAATTCATACGGTGTCGTCTCAACGGATTTCGACGGAGCCCTATTTAAAGTGAATGCGGCAGTCTCTAAAGCATAGCCCCAAAAAGATAGTGGTAAATCGGCAAGAGACATCATAGATCGCACCATATCTAATAGAGTGCGATTACGACGTTCGGACACACCATTACGCTGAGGTGTTCCAGGCGGCGTGAGTTGTGAAACTATTCCACATTTTCTTAAGTGTGTACCAAACTCGTGACTCAAGTATTCTCCTCCACGATCTGATCGTAGAAACTTGATTTTCCTGTCACGTTGATTCTCAACTTCACTCTGAAATTCCTTGAACTTTTCAAAGGTCTCAGACTTGTGTTTCATTAAGTAGACATACCCATATCTACTCAAATCATTAGTGAGGGTGAGAACATAACAATAGCCACCGCGAGCCTCAACACTCATTGGACCGCACACATCAGTATGTATGATTTCCAATAAGTTGGTTGCTTGCTCCATTGTTCCTGAGAATGGAGTCTTGGTCATTTTACCCATGAGGCATGGTTCGCACGTGTCAAATGATTCGTAATCAAGAGACTCTAAAAGTCCATCAGCATGGAGCTTCTTCATGCGTTTGACACCTATGTGACCAAGGCGGCAGTGCCACAAGTATGTGGGACTATCACTATCAATCTTACATCTTTTGGTACTTACACTATGAATATGTGTAGCATTACGCTCGAGATTCATAAATAATAAACCATTCACCATCGGGGCATGACCATAAAACATATCTCTCATATAAATAGAACAACCATTATTCTCGGATTTAAATGAGTAGCCATCTCGAATTAAACGAGATCCTGATACAATGTTCATGCTCAAACTTGGCACAAAATAACAATAATTGAGGTTCAAAACTAATCCCGTAGGTAAATGTAGAGGTAGCGTGCCGACGGCGATCACATCGACCTTGGAACCATTCCCGACGCGCATCGTCACCTCGTCCTTCGCCAGTCTCCGTTTATACCGCAGCTCCTGCTGTGTGTTACAAATATGAGCAACGGCACCGGTATCAAATACCCAGGAGTCAGTACGATTACTGGTAAGGTACACATCAATTACATGTATATCAAATATACCTTTGGTTTTGCCGGCCTTCTTGTCCGCTAAGTATTTGGGGCAGTTCCGCTTCCAGTGACCACTTTCCTTGCAATAAAAGCACTCAGTCTCGGGCTTGGGTCCATTCTTTGGCTTCTTCCCGGCAGCTTGCTTGCTGGGCGCGGCAACTACCTTGCCGTCCTTCTTGAAGTTCTTTTTACCCTTGCCCTTCTTGAACTTAGTGGTTTTATTGACCATCAACACTTGATGTTCCTTCTTGACTTCTACCTCTGCTGATTTCAGCATAGCAAATACTTCAGGAATGGTATTTTCCATCCCCTGCATATTGAAGTTCATCACAAAGCTCTTGTAGCTTGGTGGAAGCGACTGGAGGATTCTATCAATGACCGCATCATCCGGGAGATTAACTCCCAGCTGAGTCAAGCGGTTATGTAACCCAGACATAGTGAGTATGTGCTCACTGACAGAACTATTTTCCTCCATCTTACAGCTGAAGAATTTGTCGGAGACTTCATATCTCTCGACCCGGGCATGAGCTTGGAAAACCATTTTCAGCTCTTCGAACATCTCATATGCTCCATGTCTCTCAAAACGCTTTTGGAGCCCCGGCTCTAAGCTGTAAAGCATGCCGCACTGAACGAGGGAGTAGTCATCGGAACGTGCCTGCCAAGCGTTCATAACGTCTTGTTCTGCAGGGAGAACAGGTGCGTCACCTAGCGGTGCTTGTAGGACATAATCTTTCTTGGCAGCTATGAGGATGATCCTCAGGTTCCGGACCCAGTCCGTATAGTTGCTGCCATCGTCTTTCAGCTTGGTTTTCTCTAGGAACGCGTTGAATTTGAGGACTACGTTGGCCATTTGATCTACAAGACATATTGTAAAACATTTAGACTAAGTTCATGATAATTAAGTTCATCTAATCAAATTATAATGAACTCCCACTCAGATTTGACATCCCTCTGGTCATCTAAGTGTTACACGATCCGAGTCGACTAGGCCGTGTCCGATCATCACGTGAGACGGACTAGTCATCGTCGGTGAACATTCTCATGTTGATCGTATCTTCTATACGACTCGTGTTCGACCTTTCGGTCTCCGTGTTCCGAGGCCATGTCTGTACATGCTAGGCTCGTCAAGTTAACCCTAAGTGTTTTCGCTGTGTAAAACTGTCTTACACCCGTTGTATGTGAACGTAAGAATCTATCACACCCGATCATCACGTGGTGCTTCGAAACGACGAACTGTAGCAACGGTGCACAGTTAGGGGAGAACACTTCTTGAAATTTTGTAAGGGATCATCTTATTTACTACCGTCGTCCTAAGTAAACAAGATGCATAAAACATAATAAACATCACATGCAATTATATAAAGTAGTGACATGATATGGCCAATATCATATAGCTCCTTTGATCTTCATCTTCGGGGCTCCATGATCATCTTGTCACCGGCATGACACCATGATCTCCATCATCATGATCTCCATCATCGTGTCTTCATGAAGTTGTCACGCCAACGACTACTTCTACTTCTATGACTAACGCGTTTAGTAATAAAGTAAAGTAGTTTACAAGGCGTTCTTCAATGACACGCAGGTCATACAAAAAATAAAGACAACTCCTATGATTATGAAATTTGGCAAATGGACGTCAAAACGGCATTCCTTAATGGTTTCCTTAAGGAAGAATTGTATATGATGCATCCGGAAGGTTTTGTCGATCCTAAGAATGCTGACAAGGTGTGCAAGCTCCAACGCTCGATTTATGGGCTGGTGCAAGCATCTCGGAGTTGGAACATTCGTTTTGATGAGATGATCAAAGCGTTTGGGTTTACACAGACTTATGGAGAAGCCTGTGTTTACAAGAAAGTGAGTGGGAGCTCTGTAGCATTTCTCATATTATATGTAGATGACATACTTTTGATGGGAAATGATATAGAACTTTTGGACAGCATTAAGGCCTACTTGAATAAGAGTTTTTCAATGAAGGACCTTGGAGAAGCTGCTTATATATTAGGCATCAAGATCTATAGGGATAGATCGAGACGCCTCATAGGTCTTTCACAAAGCACATATCTTGATAAGATTTTGAAGAAGTTCAAAATGGATCAGTCCAAGAAAGGGTTCTTGCCTGTTTTGCAAGGTGTGAAATTGAGCTCAGCTCAATGTCCGACCACGGCAGAAGATATAGAAGAGATGAGTGTCATGCCCTATGCCTCAGCCATAGGTTCTATTATGTATGCCATGCTGTGTACCAGACCTGATGTAAACCTTGCCGTAAGTTTGGTAGGAAGGTACCAAAGTAATCCCGGCAAGGAACACTGGACAGCGGTCAAGAATATCCTGAAGTACCTGAAAAGGACTAAGGAAATGTTTCTCGTTTATGGAGGTGACGAAGAGCTCGTCGTAAAGGGTTACGTCGACGCTAGCTTCGACACAGATCTGGATGACTCTAAGTCACAGACTGGATACGTGTATATTTTGAATGGTGGGGCAGTAAGCTGGTGCAGTTGCAAGCAGAGCGTCGTGGCGGGATCTACATGTGAAGCGGAGTACATGGCAGCCTCGGAGGCAGCACATGAAGCAATATGTGTGAAGGAGTTCATCACCGACCTAGGAGTCATACCCAATGCGTCAGGGCCGATCAAGCTCTTCTGTGACAACACTGGAGCTATTGCACTTGCCAAGGAGCCCAGGTTTCACAAGAAGACAAGGAACATCAAGCTTCGCTTCAACTCCATTCGTGAAAATGTTCAAGATGGAGACATAGAGATTTGTAAAGTACAAACGGACCTGAATGTAGCGGATCCATTGACTAAACCTCTCCCTAGAGCAAAACATGATCAACACCAGAATTCCATGGGTGTTCGATTCATCACAATGTAACTAGATTATTGACTCTAGTGCAAGTGGGAGACTGTTGGAAATATGCCCTAGAGGCAATAATAAAAGCATTATTATTATATTTCTTTGTTCATGATAATTGTCTTTATTCATGCTATAATTGTATTATCCGGAAATCATAATACATGTGTGAATAACAGACACCAACATGTCCCTAGTAAGCCTCTAGTTGACTAGCTCGTTGATCAATAGATAGTCATGGTTTCCTGGCTATGGACATTGGATGTCATTGATAACGGGATCACATCATTAGGATAATGATGTGATGGACAAGACCCAATCCTAAGCATAGCGTGAGATCGTGTAGTTCGTTTGCTAGAGCTTTTCTAATGTCAAGTATCTTTTCCTTTGACCATGAGATCGTGTAACTCCCGGATACCGTAGGAGTGCTTTGGGTGTATCAAACGTCACAACGTAACTGGGTGACTATAAAGGTGCATTACAGGTATCTCTGAAAGTGTCTGTTGGGTTGACACGAATCGAGACTGGGATTTGTCACTCCGTATGACGGAGAGATATCACTGGGCCCACTCAGTAATGCATCATCATAATGAGCTCAAAGTGACCAAGTGTCTGGTCACGGGATCATGCATTACGGTACGAGTAAAGTGACTTGCCGGTAACGAGATTGAACGAGGTATTGGGATACCGACGATCGAATCTCGGGCAAGTAACATATCGATTGACAAAGGGAATTGCATACGGGGTTGATTAAATCCTCGACATCGTGGTTCATCCGATGAGATCATCGTGGAGCATGTGGGAGCCAACATGGGTATCCAGATCCCTCTGTTGGTTATTGACCGGAGAGCGATATCGGTCATGTCTACATGTCTCCCGAACCCGTAGGGTCTACACACTTAAGGTTCGGTTACGCTAGGGTTGTAGGGATATGTATATGCAGTAACCCAAATGTTGTTCGGAGTCCCGGATGAGATCCCGGACGTCACGAGGAGTTCCGGAATGGTACGGAGGTAAAGATTTATATATGGGAATTCCTGTTTCGGGCATCGGGACTAGTTTCGGGGTTATCGGTATTGTACCGGGACCACCGGAAGGGTCCCGGGGGTCCACCGGGTGGGTCCACCTGTCCCGGGGGGCCACATGGGCTGTAGGGGGTGCGCCTTGGCCTACATGGGCCAAGGGCACCAGCCCCACATAGGCCCATGCGCCTTGGGTTTGAGGGGGGAAGAGTCCTATGAGGGGAAGGCACCTCCTAGGTGCCTTGGGGGGAGGGAAACCCCCCTTGGCCGCCGCCCCCTAGGAGATTGGATCTCCTAGGGCCGGCCACCCCCCTTGGCCCTCCTATATATAGTGGGGGAGAGGAGGGACTTCACACCTTGGCCTTTGGTTGCCTCCTTCTCCCTCTCCAACACCTCCTCCTCCTCCATAGTGCTTAGCGAAGCTCTGCCGGAGTACTGCAGCTCCATCAACACCACGCCGTCGTGCTGCTGCTAGTGCCATCTCCCTCAACCTCTCCTCCCTCCCTTGCTGGATCAAGAAGGAGGAGAAGTGGCTGTTCCGTACGTGTGTTGAACGCGGAGGTGCCGTCCGTTCGGTGCTAGGATCTCCGGTGATTTGGATCACGTCGTGTTTGACTACATCATCCCCGTTCTTTGAACGCTTCCGCTCGCGATCTACAAGGTATGCAGATGCATCTAATCACTCGTTGCTAGATGAACTCATAGATGGATCTTGGTGAAACCGTAGGAAAACGTTGTTTTCTGCAACGTTCCCCAACAGTGGCATCATGAGCTAGGTCTATGCGTAGTTCTCTTGCACGAGTAGAACACAATTTGTTGTGGGCGTAGATTTGTCAACTTTCTTGCCGCTACTAGTCTTATCTTGCTTCAGCGGTATTGTGGGATGAAGCGGCCCGGACCAACCTTACACGTACGCTTACGTGAGACCGGTTCCACCGACCAACATGCACTAGTTGCATAAGGTGGCTGGCGGGTGTCTGTCTCTCCTACTTTAGTTGGAGCGGATTCGATGAAAAGGGTCCTTATGAAGGGTAAATAGAAGTTGACAAATCACGTTGTGGCTTTCACGTAGGTAAGAAAACGTTCTTGCTAGAACCCTACTGCTGCTGGTGCCATCTCCCTCAACCTCTCCTCCCTCCCTTGCTGGATCAAGAAGGAGGAGACGTGGATGTTCCGTATGTGTGTTGAACGCGGAGGTGCCGTCCGTTCGGTGCTAGGATCTCCGGTGATTTGGATCACGTCGTGTTCGACTACCTCATCCCCGTTCTTTGAACGCTTCCGCTCGCGATCTACAAGGTATGCAGATGCATCTAATCACTCGTTGCTAGATGAACTCATAGATGGATCTTGGTGAAACCGTAGGAAAATTTTTGTTTTCTGCAACGTTCCCCAACACGAGATTGGATCTATCTCTCTGTCTCTCTCCATTTCTGCGTTCCCAGATCTGGCCTTTCACCGTTTCTTTTATAACCGGAGATCCGTAACTCCGATTGGGCTGAATTTTGAACATGGTCTCTATCCGGAAATTAGTTTTCTTGCGGCGAAAGAAGGGCTCCAACCGCCTTACGGGGTGGCCACGAGGGTCCAGGGCGCGCCCCCTGTCTTGTGGCCCCCTCGGGCATCGTATCGCGTTGATTCTTCTTCCCACATTTTCCAAATATTGCAAAAACATTCTCCGTCCGTTTTTATTCCGTTTGGATTCTGTTTGATATGGGGTTTCTGCAAAACATAAAACATGCAACAAACAGGAACTGGCATTGGGCATTGGATCAATATGTTAGTCCCAAAAATAGTATAAAATTTGCCATAAGTATATGAAAGTTGTATAATATTGGCATGGAACAATAAAAAATTATAGATACGACGGAGACTGAAGGAAATATGCCCTAGAGGCAATAATAAAGTTATTATTTATTTCCTCATATCATGATAAATGTTTATTATTCATGCTAGAATTGTATTAACCAGAAACATGATACATCTGTGAATACATGGACAAACTTAATGTCACTAGTATGCCTCTACTTGACTAGTTCATTAATCAAAGATGGTTATGTTTCCTAACCATAGACATGTGTTGTCATTTGATTAACGGGGTCACATCATTAGGAGAATGATGTGATTGACTTGACCCATTCCGTTAGCTTAGCACTTGATCGTTTAGTATGTTGATATTGCTTTCTTCATGACTTATACAAGTTCCTATAACTATGAGAATATGCAACTCCCGTTTACCGGAGGAACACTTTGTGTGCTACCAAACGTCACAACGTAACTGGGTGATTATAAAGGAGCTCTCCAGGTGTCTCCAAAGGTACATGTTGAGTAGGCGTATTTCGAGATTAGGTTTTGTCACTCTGATTGTCGGAGAGGTATCTCTGGGGCCTCTCGGTAATGCACATCACTATAAGCCTTGCAAGCAATGTAGCTAATGAGTTAGTTATGGAATGATGCATTACGTAACGAGTAAAGAGACTTGCCAGTAAAGAGATTGAACTAGGTATTGAGATACCGACGATCGAGTCTCGAGCAAGTAACATACCGATGACAAAGGGAACAACATATGTTGTTGTGCGGTTTGGCCGATAAAGATCTTCGTAGAACATGTAGGAGCCAATATGAGCATCCAGGTTCCGCTATTGGTTATTGACCCGGAATGGTTCTCGGTCATGTCTACATAGTTCTCGAACCCGTAGGGTCCGCACGCTTAAGGTTTCGATGACAGTTATATTATGAGTTTATGAGTTTTGATGTACTGAAGTTTGTTTGGAGTCCCAAATGTGATTATGGACATGACGAGGAGTCTAGAAATGGTCGAGACATGAAGATTGATATATTGGACGACTATATTCGGACACCGTAAGTGTTCCGGGTGAAATCAGGATTTTACCGGAGTACCGGGGGGTTACCGGAACCCCCCGGGGGTTAATGGGCCTACATGGGCCATGAGGGAGAAGAGGAGGGCCGGCCAGGACAGGCCGCGCGCCCCCTCCCCCCTAGTCTGAATAGGACAAGGAGGGGGGGCGGCGCCCCCCTTTCCTCTTTGCCCTCCCCCCTTTCCTTCTCCACCAAGGCAAGAGGGGGAGTCCTACTCCCGGTGGGAGTAGGACTCCTCCAGGCGCACCCCTAGGGGGCCGGCCGCACCTCCCCCTCCCTCCTTTATATACGAGGGAAGGGGGGCACCTCTAGATACACAAGTTGATCATCGTGATCGTTCCTTAGCCGTGTGCGGTGCCCCCCTCCACCATATTCCACCTCGGTCATATCGTTGCGGTGCTTAGGCGAAGCCCTGTGTCGGTAGAACATCATTATTGTCACCATGCCGTTGTGCTGACGGAACTCATCCCCGACACCCTGCTGGATCGGAGTCTGGGGATCGTCATCGAGCTGAACGTGTGCTGAACTCGGAGGTGCCGTATGTTCGGTGCTTGGATCGGTCGGATCGTGAAGACGTACGACTACATCAACCACGTTGTCATAATGCTTCCGCTTACGGTCTACGAGGGTACATGGACAACACTCTCCCCTCTCGTTGCTATGCATCACCATGATCTTGCGTGTGCGTAGGAATTTTTTTGAAATTACTCCGTTCCCCAACATTCCCCTCTTGGGGGCACGCCATAGAGGGCCGGCCGGCCTCCCCCTTGCTCCTTTATATACGGGGATAGGGGGCACCCCAAGGACATAACAATTGATCTCTCGATCTCTCTTAGCTGTGTGCGGTGCCCCCCTCCACCATAGTCCTCAATAATATTGTAGCGGTGCTTAGGCGAAGCCCTGCGACGGTAGAACATCAAGATCATCACCACGCCGTCGTGCTGACGGAACTCTTCCCTGACATTCTGCTGGATCGAAGTCCGGGGATCGTTATCGAGCTGAACGTGTGCTAGAACTCGGAGGTGTCGTAGTTTCGGTGCTTGATCGGTCGGGCCGTGAAGACGTACGACTACATCAACCGCGTTGTTATAACGCTTCCGCTTTCGGTCTACGAGGGTACGTGGACAACACTCTCCCCTCTCGTTGCTATGCATGACCATGATCTTGCGTGTACGTAGAATTTTTTTTGAAATTACTACGTTCCCCAACAGTGGCATCTGAGCCTGGTTTTATACGTAGATGTTATATGCATGAGTAGAACACAAGTGAGTTGTGGGCGATACAACTCATACTGCTTACCAGCATGTCATACTTTGGTTCGGCGGTATTGTTGGATGAAGTGGCCCGGATTGACATTACACGTACGCTTACGCGAGACTGGTTCTACCGACGTGCTTTGCACACAGGTGGCTGGCGGGTGTCTGTTTCTCCAACTTTAGTTGAACCGAGTGTGGTTACGCCCGGTCCTTGCGAAGGTTAAAACAACACTAACTTGACGAACTATCATTGTGGTTTTGATGCGTAGGTAAGAACGGTTCTTGCTCAGCCCATAGCAGTCACGTAAAATTTGCAACAACAAAGTAGAGGATGTCTAACTTGTTTTTGCAGGGCATGTTGTGATGTGATATGGTCAAGACGTGATGCTATATTTTATTGTATGAGATGATCATGTTTTGTAACCGAAGTTATCAGCAACTGGCAGGAGCCATATGGTTGTCGCTTTATTGTATGAAATGCAAACGCCCTGTAATTGCTTTACTTTATCACTAAGCGGTAGCGATAGTCGTAGAAGCAATAGATGGCGTAAACGACAAGGATGCTAAGATGGAGATCAAGGTGTCGCACCAGTGACGATGGTGATCACGACGGTGCTTCGGAGATGGACATCACAAGCACAAGATGATGATGGCCATATCATATCACTTATATTGATTGCATGTGATGTTTATCCTTTATGCATCTTATCTTGCTTTGATTGACGATAGCATTTTAAGATGATCTCTCACTAATTATCAAGAAGTGTTCTCCCTGAGTATGCACCGTTGCGAAAGTTCTTCGTGCTGAGACACCACGTGTTGATCGGGTGTGATAGGCTCTACGTTCAAATACAACGGGTGCAAAACAATTGCACACGCGGAATACTCAGTTTAAACTTGACGAGCCTAGCATATACAGATATGGCCTCGGAATACGGAGACCGAAAGGTCGAACGTGAATCATATAGTAGATATGATCAACATAGTGATGTTCACCATTGAAACTACTCCATCTCATGTGATGATCGGACATGGTTTAGTTGATTTGGATCACGTGATCACTTAGATGACTAGAGAGATGTCTGTCTAAATGGGAGTTCTTAAGTAATATGATTAATTGAACTTAAATTTATCATGAACTTAGTACCTGATAGTATTTTGCTTGTCTATGTTTGTTGTAGATAGATGGCTCGTGCTGTTGTTCCGTTGAATTTTAATGCGTTCCTTGAGAAAGCTAAGTTGAAAGATGATGGTAGAAATTACACGGATTGGGTCCGTAACTTGAGGATTATCCTCATTGCTGCACAGAAAAATTATGTCCTGGAAGCACCGCTGGGTGCCAGGCCTGCTGCAGATGCAACTGGCGACGTTAAGAACGTCTGGTAGAGCAAAGCTGATGACTACTCAATAGTTCAGTGTGCCATGCTTTATGGCTTAGAACCGGGTCTTCAACGACGTTTTGAACGTCATGGAGCATATGAGATGTTCCAGGAGTTGAAGTTAGTATTTCAAGCAAATGCCCGGATTGAGAGATATGAAGTCTCCAATAAGTTCTATAGCTATAAGATGGACGAGAATAGTTCTGTCAGTGAACATATACTCAAAATGTCTGGGTATAATAATCACTTGATTCAACTGGGAGTTAATCTTCCTGATGATAGTGTCATTGACAGAATTCTTCAATCACTGCCACCAAGCTACAAGAGCTTCGTGATGAACTATAATATGCAAGGGATGGACAAGACTATTCCTGAGCTCTTCGTAATGCTAAAGGCTGCAGAGGTAGAAATCAAGAAGGAGCATCAAGTGTTGATGGTCAATAAGACCACCAGTTTCAAGAAAAAGGGTAAAGGGAAGAAGAAGGGGAACTTCAAGAAGAACAACAAGCAAGTTGCTGCTCAAGAGAAGAAACCCAAATCTGGACCTAAGCCTGAGACTGAGTGCTTCTACTGCAAGCAGACTGGACACTGGAAGCGGAACTGCCCCAAGTATTGGCGGATAAGAAGGATGGCAAGGTGAACAAAGGTATATGTGATATACATGTTATTGATGTGTACCTTACTAATGCTCGCAGTAGCACCTGGGTATTTGATACTGGTTCTGTTGCTAATATTTGCAACTCGAAACAGGGACTACGGATTAAGCAAAGATTGGCTAAGGACGAGGTGATGATGCGCGTGGGAAATGGTTCCAAAGTCGATGTGATCGCGGTTGGCATGCTACATCTACATCTACCATCGGGATTAGTTTTAGACCTAAATAATTGTTATTTGGTGCCAGCCTTGAGCATGAACATTATATCTAGATCTTGTTTGATGCAGACGGTTATTCATTTAAATCAGAGAATAGTGGTTGTTCTATTTATATGAGTAATATCTTTTATGGTCATGCACCCTTGAGGAGTGTCTATTTTTATTAAATCTCGATAGTAGTGATACACATATTCATAATGTTGAAGCCAAAAGATGCAGAGTTGATAATCATAGTGCAACTTATTTGTGGCTCTGCCGTTTGGGTCATATTGGTGTAAAGCGCATGAAGAAACTCCATACTGATGGACTTCTGGAATCACTTGATTATGAATCACTTGGTACTTGCGAACCGTGCCTCATGGGCAAGATGACTAAAACGTCGTTCTTCAGAACTATGGAGCAAGCAACTGATTTGTTGGAAATCATACATACTGATGTATGTGGTCCAATGAATACTGAGGCTCGCGGCGGGTATCGTTATTTTCTCACCTTCACAGATGATTTAAGCAGATATGGGTATATCTACTTTTTTTGAGAGAATGATCGGCTTTATAGATTAATGAACAACATTACACAGAGTTTGCCGGATACAATCCGGAACAGAATGGAACACACAAAGACTAGAAGAGTTCATACAAGATTTGGCTAGCACATGAGCAAGAACATTTAAATGCCGACGAACATGTTTGAAGGACAATGAAGAGAAACCTTCAGAAAAAGACTTGATATCATCCACCACCACTCCAATTGAAGAACGGTCCCTCATAGGCGAGTTGGTCCTTTGCACAAGTAAGATACAGTCAGAGGCGAAGATAACATCTGAAACTTGTTCATCATGCGCCAAAAGAACAGCACATCAAAGAGCCATGGCCTCAGCCATTTCAGGTTCCAAGCTACCCGCAATAGGCTCGCTACAGGCCACCACGAAATGACCTCCATCAACCCTGCCGACGACCCCAATGCCGGATTTATCTAGGCTCGAGAAAGTTGCAGCGTCTGAGTAGAACATAATGGTACCTGACGGCGGCGGAGACCAGTTGGAGCTGGACGCATTGGTTTCACGCCTGTGTTCAGATATTGGAAGGAAAAGATGCTGCAGGATAAGGGCGACATAAGCCTTGATCTTCTCAGTAGTACGTCGTGGATGGGGAGCCTTCGGATTGTTTCTCGCAAATATTCGAGCCTCCCAAATATGCCAGAGGGTCACAACCAGGACAGTACACACCTTATCAGACGACCTTGCCAAGAAGTCAAAAATCCATTGCCTTGGAGAC
Source organism: Triticum timopheevii (assembly GCA_963921465.1). Taxonomy (NCBI): domain Eukaryota; kingdom Viridiplantae; phylum Streptophyta; class Magnoliopsida; order Poales; family Poaceae; genus Triticum; species Triticum timopheevii. The sequence goes on along the minus strand of OY997268.1, from coordinate 615,866,608 downwards.
AGAAAAGTGCCACGGTGCAGGCTGAAATTATATTCCTCCTTGACGATATCCCACACGTCCCTGGCATGTGGGAAAAACAGCAGAGCATGCTCAACAGATTCAGACCGAACACAAAAGCAGCAGTGTTCAGAGTTGGGTACCTGGCGGCGTTTAAGTTGTTCCCCAGATGGTAAACAATTCTGCGCAGAGCGCCATAAGACGACTTTTTCATCTTGCCCGGTGCTTTGATAGACCATAACAGTCTCCAATCCTTTTCCTGGGAAGAAAAATTGGAACTTAAACCCATTCCTTTGTTACTATGAGACTCCAGGAAGAGTGCAGACCGAGCCAAATTGTAGGCTGATCGCAGAGTGTATTCTCCGAATCTTGTGAATGGCCATCGAACAAAATCCTCACCATGCTTGTAGATAGGGATCTGAAGAATCTCGCATGCGATGTCATTCCGAAAGAAGGCACGCACCGTTGCTTCATTCCAGGACCCGCTTTCCTCATCCATAAGGCACTTAACTTTAGCATTAGCAGGAATAGGAGAGAGCGGCTGAAGAACACAAGGCGGAGATGATGGGATCCAGTGGTCAGAAATAATGTGAACCTGGCAGCCGTCCCCAATTCCCCATTGAACTCCCTTCTTGAGAAGGTCATGGCCAGCAAGAATGCTGCGCCAAGTGGCAGAAGCTGAACGCGGGGCCGGTGCATTCCAGAAATCCGTGTGAGGGAAATACCGGTCTTTTAAGACACGAGCACACAAGGAGTCCGGAACAGTAAGTAGTCGCCACCCTTGTTTGCCCATCATTGCCAAATTGAAGATGTGCATATCCCGAAAACCCATCCCGCCAAACGACTTGGGGCGTTGAGAGCCAGTCCCATGATCTCCAGTTTATCTTCTTTTTCCCTTCCTCTCTACCCCACCACTCATCGGCAATAATTTGTCTGAACATTCTGCAGATAGCCTTAGGAAGTTCAAAGCAGCTCATGATGAAAGTAGGGATCGCCTGAATGATAGATTTCAGTAGTGTTTCTTTCCCTGCTCTCAAGACCGATCGATCAGACCATCCATGAACACATCGCCAAGCTCTATCTGGCAAGAACTTGAAGATACTAGTAGGGGATTTACCAACCTCGGTAGGCATACCAAGGTATGTGTCATTGAAGGCTTCATTAGATATCCCAAGACTCGCCTTCACTCTTTGCTTGACAGTCTCCGAACATCCATGACCAAAGAGTAAAGAGGACTTGTCCTTGTTAATTAACTGACCAGAACCCGAGCAATATAGGTCCAGAGTAGTCTTCAAAGCAGCCACGCTACGAGCATCAGATCTTGCAAAGAAGATACTGTCATCGACAAACAGGAGATGTGAGATAGGAGGACCGGAGCGACCGTTCCTAATGCCATGTAGCTCGCCAAAACTCTCCTTTTGGAGTAACAGACTTGACAGTCCTTCGGTGCAGAGCAGAAACAAATAGGGGCTGATAGGATCAACCTAACGAATTCCTCTCGATGGAACAACAGGTGCAGTAAGCTCACCATTAACCCTTACAGCATAGCGGACATTGGTTACACACCTCATCACTGACTTGATCCAAGCAGGGTTAAAACCAAGTCTGGAGAGACAACCATGAAGAAAACTCCACTCAACACGGTCATAGGCTTTCATCATGTCAATCTTCAAGGCAAAGAAGGGTTGTTTAGCTCGCTGATGTCTGATGGTATGAAGAGATTCATAAGCAATAAGAGAGTTGCCAGTGATCAATCTTCCAGGCACGAAAGCACTTTGAAACTCAGAGATGAAAGCAGGGAGCAATAACTTCAAATGATTGGCCAAAACCTTCGAGGCTATCTTGTAAAGAACATTACATAGACTAATTGGGTGGAAATTCTTCAGGTGCTTGGGTCGTGTCACTTTAGGAATAAGAACGATCACTGAGTCACGAAAACCCTCGGGAATTGAACTTCCATCCAAAAAGCATCTCACAGCTCGACAAATCTCCTCTCCCAAGAAGTCCCAATGATTCTGATAGAAGAGGGCTGGAAAGCCATCAGGTCCAGGAGCTTTAGTAGGACCCATCTGGAATAGAGCAGCCCTGATTTCTTCATTAGTGTAGGGCTTACACAAATCCTCATTCATCTCAGGAGAAATCTTTTGAGGGATAGCATCTAGGACTGCATCAGCGGCATCACAAGGTTCAGATGTGAAAAGTTTCTCGTAGAATTGTTGCACCAAACCTTTAATCTCCCGTTGAGTATCACAAAAGGACCCATCATCATGTACCAAACGCTGGATTTTCTTGGTCCTCTTGCGGGCAACAGCTCGAGCATGGAAAAACTCGGTGTTGCGATCCCCCTCACGCAACCAGTCAACTCTCGAACGCTGACGAGCCATTATTTCTTCTCTTTCAAATAACTCACAAAGTTGAGTCCCAATAGATCTTTCCTATGCCAAAGATGAGTCCGTGACTGGCATAGACCGGATGGACTTAAGTCGTCGCTCCAGTCTATTGATCTGACGCCGGATAGAACCAAAAGAGTCACGACTCCAGGACTTAAGGGCCCCAGCAACACGGTGAAGATTGTTCCATGTCGCCTGCAGAGAAGAATCACCACTCCGCCCCTCAGTCCAGGCACGTTCCAACTTCTCTCTATAGTCGGCTGCCCGCAACCACATAGCCTCAAACTTAAAACCTTGCTGCACTAGTCGTTGTGCCCTCTGGGTGGGCTGCCCGGCCAGCTCGATCAAGATAGCATAATTATCAGAGGAGGTGGTGATCACATGTTCAACGATGCATACATCGTGCAACCTTATAAAATCTGAATTGGCCACTGCTCTATCAAGCCGGACTTTCACATGGCACTTCGGGTCCTGGCGATTACTCCACGTAAACTTAGGCCCAGAGAAACCCAAATCCATCAACTCACAGTCCATGAGACAATCACGAAAGGCTGAAATCTGAGCTTCAGATCTGTCCCGGGGACCACAATGCTCGTCCTAGGATAGAACCTCATTGAAGTCCCCACATACAATCCAAGGACCCTGCCATTGAGCTTTCAAACATTTCAGCAACTCCCAGAATTTTGGCCTATCCTCTCTCCTCGGTTCACCGTACACAAAGGTAGCACGCCAAGTTGAGCCCGCCTCTGAAGTAACAAGAACATCAATACATCGAGAATTGCTCCCCTTGAGAGAAACATCAACAGACGCCGTCCAAAAAAGAGCCAAACTACCACTCAGGCCGTCGGAATTGACAGCCAAACACCCGGTAAATCCTAGTGACCACATAAAGTTTCTGACACGTGAATCCCTCATCATCGTCTCAGAGAGAAAGAGAAGGGTGGGGCGGTGAAGCTTCACTAACCAGCGAAGCTCACCAACTGTCGAGTCCGACCCCAAGCCTCGACAGTTCCAGCATAATAGACTCACTGCGTCTGGCGGCGCTGCTCCGCAGCTGCCGCCGGATCCGCCGATCGGGTAGGAGAAGTCCTTTGTTTCTTAACTGACTCAACATCTCCAGTCATTTCAAGCAAAGGAGCAGCTCCAACAGAATTGCCAGATAGAACAATAGCAAGTTGATTGATTTCAGAGCAAGTAGTTCCTTCAGTGAGCTGACCAGGTGTGTCTTTAGCAGTTTTGCGTTTCTGTCCAGACATACCTTTCTTTGACTTAGAGAGTGGGAACAATTCCTTGTCGGAGCCCCCGGTTTTCCCCCGGCCATGACCACGGGCAGAACTGGCACGCCCCTTTCCACGGGATGAGCTACCCCGGCCAGGACCACCCTTAGCAGGGGAGGAAACCTCTATCTCATTAACCACATCATTCTTGGCAAGATTATTGGCTTGACTACTAGGATCAGAAACTCTAGTACCAGTAGTAAAAGTCTTCTATCCCAAGGTTCTCTGAAAAAAGCCCGATGAGGAAGAAGCAAAACTGGACTTTGAGCCCCCCGACCGCTTTGGTTGATCATCGGGAACACACCCTTTAATGGCAGCATAGGGGAGCTCTCCATTTTCATCACGGACGCCCAGAGTCGGGCACAACATCGACGAGTGACCCAACAGGCCACATGAAAAGCAGAAGAAAGGTAGTCGCTCGTACATGACTGAATATGTTTCAGTGCTCTTAGTTTTGGCAGATGTTACATTAACATACCTTACCACTGGTTCCTGAACCAAAACCTCGGCCCGAACCCTCATGTAGGGGCCCCAACAATGACCATCGGCATCTGACTCCACACGCACAATCTTGCCAATGGGCTTCGCAAACTCCATACCAAGCTTGGATTTCATCAGTCTTGGAGGCAGGGCCATAATTCGCGCCCATATGGTCAGTCGATCAAAGACCATATGAGTCGGTTGAATTTCAGCATCAAAATCCTTGAAAAGGACAGCATGGCGACCCACCATCCATGGTGAGCCTTCCAGAACACGAGCACGGTCTGCAGGGGTGGCGAACTCCGCCACAAACAGGTTATCTCCTGCCGGATGGAACAGCAAGCCTTGGGGATTTCCCCATGCCAGCCTCATCGCCGACGAGATGGTGTTGATGTGGAGGACGTTGGGGGAGAGCACCTTCCCCACCAACGCGCGACCCGGATCCACCTGATCCGCCTCGTCTTCATCGTCCACCAAGACCGGTTGCGCCTCAATCACCGTCAGACGGAGGCGCTCCATCATCTCCGCCACACGAGGGGCGGAATCAGAACCAAATCCCCCTTGCACAGGGGTGGGGATCGGCACCGGATCCCTTGTTGCCGGCGCGTGGGCACGTCGATTCAAGGAGTCCAGAGTCCCAGCCTCTCTAGTAGCCGCCGCATCAAGGATGGAGTTCGAGCCTCGATCTGCCATTCCCAAGGGCGGGCAGCGATGCACAGATCGCCCCTTAATCGCCCCGAACAACACAGACCTAGGTCAACCCACCACAAGATAGCTCGGCAAGGAAGACGGAGAGGGGGAAGAAAGCAGCAAGAGAGCGACCGGAATCGCAGTCCCAGACGAAGAATCCTCCATGGGTATATCTACTTGATGAAACACAAGTCTGAAACATTTGAAAAGTTCAAAGAATTTCGGAGTGAAGTGGAAAATCATCATAACAAGAAAATAAAATTTCTACGATCTGATCGTGGAGGAGAATATTTGAGTTACGAGTTTGGTTTACATTTGAAGCAATGCGGAATAGTTTCGCAACTCATGCCACCTGGAACACCACAACGAAATGGTGTGTCCGAACGTCGTAATCGTACTTTACTAGATATAGTGCGATCTATGATGTCTCTTACTGATTTACCGCTATCGTTTTGGGGTTCTGCTTTAGAGACGGCCGCATTCACGTTAAATAGGGCACCATCAAAATCCGTTGAGACGACGCCTTATGAATTGTGGTTTGGCAAGAAACCAAAGTTGTCGTTTCTTAAAGTTTGGGGCTGCGATGCTTATGTGAAGAAACTTCAACCAGATAAGCTCGAACCCAAATCGGAGAAATGTGTCTTCATAGGATACCCAAAAGAGACTATTGGGTACACCTTCTATCACAGATCTGAGGGTAAGATTTTTGTTGCTAAATTCGGATCCTTTCTAGAGAAGGAGTTTCTCTCGAAAGAAGTGAGTGGGAGTAAAGTAGAACTTGATGAGGTAACTATACCTACTCCCTTATTGGAAAGTAGTTGATCACAAGAACCGGTTCCTGTGACGACTACACCAATCAGTGAGGAAGCTAATGATAATGATCATGAAACTTCAGATCAAGTTACTACCGAACCTCGTAGGTCAACCAGAGTGAGATCTGCACCAGAGTGGTACGATAATCCTATTTTGGAAGTCATGTTACTTGACCATGGCGAACCTACGGACTATGAGGAAGCGATGATGAGCCCAGATTCCGCAAAATGGCTTGAGGCCATGAAATCTGAGATGGCATCCATGTATGAGAACAAAGTATGGACTTTTGTTGACTTGCCCGATGATCGGCAAGCCATCGAGAATAAATGGATCTTCAAGAAGAAGACTGACGCTGATGGTAATATAACTGTCTACAAAGCTCGACTTGTTGCGAAAGGTTTCCGACAAGTTCAAGCGGTTGACTACGATGAGACTTTCTCACCTGTAGCGATGCTTAAATCTGTCCGAATCATGTTAGCAATTGCCGCATTTTATGATTATGAAATATGGCAAATGGATGTCAAAACTGCATTCCTGAATGGATTTCTAGAAGAAGAGTTGTATATGATGCAACCGGAAGGTTTTGTCGATCCAAAAGGTGCTAAAAAAGTGTGCAAGCTCCAACGATCCATTTATGGACTGGTGCAAGCCTCTCGGAGTTGGAATAAACGCTTTGATAGTGTGATCAAAGCATATGGTTTTATACAGACTTTTGGAGAAGACTGTATTTACAAGAAAGTGAGTGGGAGCTCTGTAGCATTTCTGATATTATATGTAGATGACATATTGTTAATTGGAAATGATATAGAATTTCTGGATAGCATAAAGGGATATTTGAATAAAAGTTTTTCGATGAAAGACCTCAGTGAAGCTGCTTACATATTGGGCATCAAGATCTATAGAGATAGATCAAGACGCTTAATCGGACTTTCAGAAAGCACATACCTTGATAAAGTTTTGAAAAATTTCAAAATGGATCAGGCAAAGAAAGGGTTCTTGCCTATATTACAAGGTGTGAAGTTGAGTCAGACTCAATGCCCGACCACAACAAAAGATAGAGAGAAAATGAAAGATGTTCCCTATGCTTCAGCCATAGGCTCTATCATGTATGCAATGCTGTGTACCAGACCTGACGTATGCTTAGCGATAAGTTTGGCAGGGAGGTACCAAAGTAATCCAGGAGTTGATCACTGGACAACGGTCAAGAATATCCTGAAATACCTGAAAAGGACTAAGGATATGTTTCTCGTTTATGGAGGTTACAAAGAGCTAATCGTAAATGGTTACGTCGATGCAAGCTTTGACACTGATCCGAACGATTCTAAATCGCAAACCGGATACGTGTTTATATTGAACGGTGGAGCTATCAGTTGGTGCAGTTCTAAACAAAGCGTCGTGGCGGGATCTACATGCGAAGTGAAGTACATAGCTGCTTCAGAAGCAGCAAATGAAGGAGTCTGGATGAAAGAGTTCATTTCCGATCTAGGTGTCATACCTAGTGCATCAGGACCAATGAAGATCTTCTGTGACAATACTGGTGCAATTGCCTTAGCAAAGGAATCTAGATTTCACAAGAGGACCAAGCACATCAAGAGATGCTTCAATTCCATCCGGGACCAAGTCCAGGTGGGAGACATAGAGATTTGTAAGATACATACAGATCTGAATGTTGCAGACCCGTTGACTAAGCCTCTTCCACGAGCAAAACATGATCAGCACCAAGACTCCATGGGTGTTAGAATCATTACTGTGTAATCTAAATTATTGACTCTCGTGCAAGTGGGAGACTGAAGGAAATATGCCCTAGAGGCAATAATAAAGTTATTATTTATTTCCTCATATCATGATAAATGTTTATTATTCATGCTAGAATTGTATTAACCGGAAACATGATACATGTGTGAATACATAGACAAACTTAATGTCACTAGTATGCCTCTACTTGACTAGCTCCTTAATCAAAGATGGTTATGTTTCCTAACCATATACATGTGTTGTCATTTGATTAACGGGATCACATCATTAGGAGAATGATGTGATTGACTTGACCCATTCCGTTAGCTTAGCACTTGATCGTTTAGTATGTTGCTATTGCTTTCTTCATGACATATACAAGTTCCTATAACTATGAGATTATGCAACTCCCGTTAACCGGAGGAACACTTTGTGTGCTACCAAACGACACAACGTAACTGGGTGATTATAAAGGAGCTCTACAGGTGTCTCCAAAGGTACATGTTGAGTTGGCGTATTTCGAGATTAGGTTTTGTCACTCTGATTATCGGAGAGGTATCTCTGGGCCCTCTCGGTAATGCACATCACTATAAGCCTTGCAAGCAATGTAGCTAATGAGTTAGTTACAAATGATGCATTACGTAACGAGTAAAGAGACTTGCCGGTAACGAGATTGAACTAGGTATTGAGATACCGATGATCGAATCTTGGGCAAGTAACATACCAATGACTGATACGTCCATTTTGCATCATGCTTTTATGACAATATTTACTGCATTATGGGCTGTTATTTCACATTATGTCACAATACTTATTTGGTCTTATTTTACAAGGTTTACATGAAGAGGGAGAATGCCGGCAGCTGGAATTCTGGGCTGGAAAAGGAGCAAATATTGGAGGACTATTCTGCGCAACTCCAAAAGTCCTGAAACTCCACGGAATACCTTAAAATAAATAAGGAAAAATCGTCGCCAAAGATGAAGGCCAGGGGGCCCACACCCTGCTCACGAGGTTGGGGGCGCCCCCCTAGGCACGTCCCCCTACCTCGTGGGCCCCCTGGTGGCTCTCCGACGCCCGTCTTCTCCTATATGAAGTCTTTCAATGAGAAAAAAATAGAAGGCAACCTTTCGGGACGAGATTCCGCCGCCACGAGGCGGAACCAATCTAGGGCTCCGGCAGAGCTGTTCTGCCGGGGACACTTCCCTCAAGGAGGGGGAAATCATCACCATCGTCATCACCAACGCTCCTCTCATCTGGAGAGGGCAATCTCCATCAACATCTTCACCAGCACCATCTCATCTCCAAACCCTAGTTCATCTCTTGTATACAATTCTTGTCTCCAAGTCCGGGATTGGTGCTAGTAGGTTGCTAGTAGTGTTGATTACTCCTTGTAGTTGATGCTAGTTGGTTTATTTGGTGGAAGATTATATGTTCAGATCCTTTATGCACATTATTACCCCTCTGATTATGGACACGAATATGCTTTGTGAGTAGTTACGTTTGTTCCTGAGGACAAGGGAGAAGTCTTGCTATTAGTAGTCATGTGAATTTGGTATTCGTTCGATATTTTGATAAGATGTATGTTGTCTAGCCTCTAGTGGTGTTATGTGAACAGAGACTACATAACACTTCACCATTATTTGGGCCTAGAGGAAGGCATTGGGAAGTAATAAGTAGATGATGGGTTGCTAGAGTGACAGAAGCTTAATCCCTAGTTTATGCATTGCTTCGTAAGGGGCTGATTTGGATCCATATGTTTAATGATATGGTTAGGTTTACCTTAATACTTTTGTTATAGTTGCGGATGCTTGCAATAGAGGTTAATCATAAGTGGGATGCTTTCAAGTAAGAACAACACCCAAGCACCGGTCCACCCACATATCAAATTATCAAAGTACCAAACGCGAATCATATGAGCATGATGAAAACTAGCTTGACAATATTCCCATGTGTCCTCGGGAGCGCTTTTCCTATTATAAGAGTTTGTCCAGGCTTGTCCTTTGCTACAAAAAGGATTGGGCCACCTTGCTGCACTTTATTTACTTTTGTTACTTGTTGCTTGTTACAATTTATCTTATCACAAAACTATCTGTTACCACTTATTTCAGTACTTGCAGAGAGTACCTTGCTGAAAACCGCTTATCATTTCCTTCTGCTCCTCGTTGGGTTCGACACTCTTACTTATCGAAAGGACTACGATAGATCCCCTATACTTGTGGGTTATCAAGACTCTTTTCTGGCGCTGTTGCCGGGGAGTGAAGCGCCTTTGGTAGGTGGAATTTGGTATGGAAAATTTTATTTAGTGTGCTGAAATTTTCTGTCACTTGTTACTATGGAAAGTAATTGTTTGAGGGGCTTGTTCGGGGTATCGTCACCCCGCCCAGTAGAGCAAAGGGTTGCTCCTCAACCTACTCAACCTACTGAACCTATTGAAAATGAAACTCCTTTTGAGATTCCTTCGGGTATGATGGAAAATCTGCTAGCTAACACTTTTACAGGAGATGGAACAAAGCATCCTGATGAACATCTACGCTATGTGGATGATGTTTGTGGACTATTTAAGCTTGCAGGTATACCCGATGATGTTGTTAAGAAGAAGGCCTTCCCTTTATCTTTGAAGGGAGACGCATTGACATGGTATAGGCTATGTGATGATATGAGATCACGGAACTATAAAAGATTGAAATTGGAATTTCATCAAAAGTATTACCCTATGCATCTTGTTCATCGTGATCACAATTATATATATAATTTTTAGCCTCGCGAAGGAGAAAGCATCGCTCAAGCTTGGGGGAGGCTTAAATCAATGATATATCCATGCCCCAATCATGAGCTCCCAAGGGAAGTAATTATGCAAAGCTTTTATGCCCGGCTTTCTGATAACAATCGCACCATGCTCGATACTTCTTGTGCTGGCTCTTTTATGATGAAGACTATTGAATTTAGATGGAATTTATTGGATAGAATTAAACGCAACTCTGAAGATTGGGACCTCGACGAAGGTAAGGAGTCAGGTATGACACCTAAGTTTGATTGTGTTAAATCTTTTATGGATACCGATATTTTCCGTAAGTTTAGCACTAAATATGGACTTGACTCTGAGATAGTAGCTTCTTTCTGTGAATATTTTGCTACTTATGTTGATCTCCCCAAGGAGAAGTGGTTTAAATATCATCCTCCCATAGAAGTAAAAGTAGTTGCACCTATTAAAGTTGAAGAAAAGATTGTCACTTATAATGATCCTATTGTTCCCACTTCTTATGTTGAGAAACCACCTTTCCCTGTTAGAATGAAAGATCATGCTAAAGCTTCAACTGTTGTTCATAAAAGCAATATTAGAACTTATACCCCTCCTGAGCAAGTCAAAGTAGAACCTAATATTGCTATTGTTAAAGATCTCTTGTCTGATAATATTGATGGGCATGTTATTCAATTCCAGGGTGAAACTGCCAGAATTGCTAAACCTTGTGATAGAGATAAACATAGACTGGTGGTAGGCGTGCCTGTTATTTCTGTTAAAATAGGAGATCATTGTTATCCTGGCTTATGTGATATGGGTTCTAGTTCTAGTGTAATACCCATTGACTTATACAAAGAAATTATGCATGATATTGCACCATCTGAGTTAGAAGAAATTGATGTCACAATTAAACTTGCCAATAGGGATACTCTTTCACCAGTGGGAATTGTTAGAGATGTTGAAGTCTTGTGTGGAAAAACCAAATATCCCGCTAATTTTCTTGTTCTTGTTTCTCCACAAGATAGTTTTTGTCCCATTATATTTGGTAGACCCTTCTTGAATACTGTTAATGCTAAGATAGACTGCGAAAAGAATGTTGTTACTATTGGCTTGGATGATATGGTTCATGAGTTTAATTTCTCTAAATTTAGTAAACAACATCGTGAGGAAGAATTGCCTAGTAAGGATGAAATTATTGGTCTTGCTTCTATTGCCGTACCTCCTAGTGATCCTTTAGAACAATATTTGCTAGACCATGAAAATGATATGTTCATGAATGAAAGAAGGGAAATAGATGAAGTATTCTTTAAATAGGAACCTATTCTGCAACACAATTTGCCTGTTGAAATCCTAGGGGATCCTCCTCCACCCAAGGGTGATCCCGTGTTTGAGCTTAAACCGTTGCCTGATAATCTTAAATATGCTTATCTTGATGAAAAGAAAATATATCCTGTCATTATTAGTGCTAACCTTTCAGAGCATGAAGAAGAAAGATTATTGAAAACTCTGAAGAAGCACCGTGCCGCTATTGGATATACTCTAGATGATCTTAAGGGCATCAGTCCCACTCTATGTCAACATAAAATAAAATTGGAAGCTAATGCCAAACCAGTTTGTGATCCTCAACGACGTCTGAATCCTAAAATGAAAGAAGTGGTAAGAAAGGAAATACTCAAGCTTCTGGAGGCAGGTATAATTTATCCCGTTGCTGATAGTCAGTGGGTAAGTCTTGTCCATTGTGTCCCTAAGAAGGGAGGTATTACTGTTGTCCCTAATGATAAAGATGAATTGATTCCGCAAAGAATCATCACAGGTTATAGGATGGTAATTGATTTCCGCAAATTAAATAAGGCTACTAAGAAAGATCATTACCCCTTACCTTTTATTGATCAAATGCTAGAAAGATTATGCAAACATACACATTATTGCTTTCTAGATGGTTATTCTGGTTTCTCTCAAATACCTGTGTCGGCTAAAGATCAATCAAAGACTACTTTTACATGCCCTTTTGGTACTTTTGCTTATAGACGTATGCCTTTCGGTTTATGTAATGCACCTGCTACCTTTCAAAGATGCATGATGGCTATATTCTCTGATTTTTGTGAAAAAATTTGTGAGGTCTACATGGACGATTTTTTCGTCTATGGTTCCTCTTTTGATGATTGCTTGAGCAATCTTGCTCGAGTTCTGCAGAGATGTGAAGAAACTAATCTTGTCTTGAATTGGGAAAAGTGCCACTTTATGGTTAATGAAGGTATTGTCTTGGGGCACAAAGTCTCTGAAAGAGGTATTGAAGTGGATAAAGTCAAGGTTGATGCCATTGAAAAGATGCCATGTCCCAAGGACATCAAAGGTATAAGAAGTTTCCTTGGTCACGCCGGATTTTATAGGAGGTTCATTAAGGACTTCTCAAAAATCTCTCGGCTTCTGACTAATTTATTACAAAAAGATGTACCATTTGTCTTTGATGATGATTGTGTAGAAGCATTTGAAATACTTAAGAAAGCATTAGTCTCTGCACCTGTTGTTCAACCACCTGATTGGAATTTACCTTTTGAAATTATGTGTGATGCTAGTGATTATGCTGTAGGTGCTGTTCTAGGGCAAAGAGTTGATAAGAAATTAAATGTTATCCATTATGCTAGTAAGACTCTAGACAATGCTCAAAGAAATTATGCTACTACAAAAAAGGAACTTTTAGCAGTTGTATTTGCTTGTGATAAATTCAGACCCTATATTGTTGATTCTAAAGTAACTATTCACACAGATCATGCTGCTATTAAATATCTTATGGAAAAGAAAGATGCAAAACCTAGACTTATTAGATGGGTTCTCCTGCTGCAAGAATTTGATTTACATATTGTTGATAGAAAAGGAGCTGAGAACCCCGTTGCAGACAACTTGTCTAGGTTAGAGAATGTTCTTGATGACCCACTACCTATTGATGATAGCTTTCCTGATGAACAATTAAATGTCATAAGCACTTCTCGTAGCACTCCATGGTATGCTGACTATGCTAATTATATTGTTGCTAAGTTTATACCACCTAGCTTCACATACCAAGAAAAGAAAAAGTTTTTCTATGACTTGCGACATTACTTTTGAGATGATCCACATCTTTATAAAGAAGGAGTAGATGGTGTTATTAGACGTTGTGTACCTGAGCATGAACAGGAACAGATCTTATGCAAGTGTCACTCCGAAGCTTATGGAGGGCACCACGCTGGAGATAGAACTGCACATAAGGTATTGCAATCTGGTTTTTATTGGCCTACTCTCTTCAAGGATGCCCGTAATTTTGTTTTTTCTTGCGATGAATGTCAAAGAATTGGTAATATTAGTAGACGTCAAGAAATGCCTATGAATTATTCACTTGTTATTGAACCATTTGATGTTTGGGGCTTTGATTATATGGGACCTTTTCCTGCCTCTAATGGATATACTCATATTTTAGTTGATGTTGATTACGTTACTAAGTGGGTAGAAGCTATTCCAACTAGTAGTGCTGATCATAACACTTCTATTAAAATGCTTAAGGAAGTCATTTTTCCGAGGTTTGGAGTCCCTAGATATTTAATGACTGATGGTGGTTCAAACTTTATGCATGGTGCTTTCCGTAAGATGCTTGCTAAATATGATGTTAATCATAGAATTGCATCTCCATATCACCCGCAGTCTAGTGGTCAGGTAGAATTGAGCAATAGAGAGCTTAAATTAATTTTGCAAAAGACTGTCAATAGGTCTAGAAAGAATTGGTCCAAGAAACTTGATGACGCATTATGGGACTATAGATTTGCATATAAAAATCCTATGGGTATGTCTCCGTACAAAATGGTTTATGGAAAAGCTTGCCACTTACCTCTCGAACTAGAACATAAGGCATACTGGGCTATTAAAGAGCTCAACTATGATTTCAAACTTGCCAGTGAGAAGAGGTTATTTGATATTAGCTCACTTGATGAATGGAGAACCCAAGCTTATGAAAATGCCAAGTTGTTTAAAGAAAAAGGTTAAAAGATGGCATGATAAAAGGATACAAAAGCGTGAGTTTAATGTAGGTGATTATGTGTTGCTATACAACTCTCGTTTATTTCTGCAGGAAAACTTCTCTCTAAATGGGAAGGTCCCTACGTTATCGAGGAGGTCTATCATTCCGGTGCCATAAAAATCAACAACTTCGCAGGCACAAATCCGAAGGTGGTAAACGGTCAAAGGATCAAACACTATATTTCAGGTAATCCCATAAATGTTGAAACTAATATTATTGAAACCGTAACCCCGGAGGAATACATAAAGGACACTTTTCAGAATGTTCCAGACTCCGAAAAGGAATACGTATGTGGTACGGTAAGTAAACCGACTCCAAAACAATTTTTAAGGCAAAATTTATCCGTTTTGGAATATTTAGAAAAATAGAAAAATAAGTAGCAGTCCGGGGAGGACATGAGGCCTCCACGAGGGTGGAGGGTGCGCCCTACCCCCCTGGGCGCGCCCCCCTACCTCGTGAGCCCTCGTGTGCCCTCCGGACTCCGTTTCCTTGCATGATACGTATTTTGGTCGGTAAAAAATCATTATATATACTCCCGAAGGTTTTGACTCCCGTATCAAGCAATTATCCTCTGTTTTCATTTCGAGCTGTTGCTGCTGCAGATTAGAGTAAGATGTCTTCCCAAGATTCGGAGGGAGAGAGCTACATGGCTGATTATATTGCAAATCCAAAAGTATATGGGGATGTGGAGCATTATGGCTGGACCATGGAGGAAGAAGAAGACTATTATCCAAAGAGGAAGGAGGAAACGAGTTCCGACGAAGAGGACTATCCCCTACCTCAACCTGGTGATATGCACGTGGATTTCAAGAAGTCAAGCCTCCATAAGGTCCAATCTATCCCGCCTCGTTTCTTGCAGGACAGCAAGGTAGCACTGTGCAAAAAGATAATGAAACTTGAGCTCGAGAATGAGGATCTGAGGGAGGAAAATTTTAGCCTCAGACGCAAGCTAGAGAAGAAAAATGCAACAACTGCATCGTCAACAACACCTCCACCGCCAACAACAAAGAAGGAGATATAATCACATGGGTATGGGCACTCCCCTTGGCAACTGCCAAGCTTGGGGGAGGTGCCCTGGTATCGTATCACCATCACAAACTCCTATCTTTACCGTTTTTCTTAGTTCGATCCTTTTAGTAGTATCTTGATTTAGTAGAAAGCTCATGCATGATCTAGTTTTGAGTTTTGCTTTATGATCCTTCTTTGTAATCGAGTCCGTGAGCTATATAATGAAGATTAGTGTTGAGTCAAGGGCTTGAGTATTTTGCCATGATCTTGGGTGATTAGAAGAAAAAGAATAAAAAGAATCAAAGAGTTCATATTGATCTTAGTGAAAGTAATGACTTCACATAGAAAGAGTATGATGATTAAAAGTTGTTGGGAGTTGGAAAATATAGCTTTGGTCATCGTTGCAATTAATAGGAAGTAATAAGGAAAGAGAGGTTTCACATATAGATATATTATCATTGACATCTTTTATGATTGGGAGCACTCATTAAAATATGACATGCTAAAGAGTTGATGTTGGACAAGGAAGACAACACAATGAGTTGTGTTTTCTTACATCTGAGATAAAGTATGTTGTCATGGATCCTCTACCGTGTTGGGCTTGCCTTTCCCCCTCATGCTAGCCAAATTCTCAGCACCAAGTAGAAATACTACTTGTGCTTCCAAATACCCTTAAACCAGTTTTGCCATGAGAGTCCACCATATCTACCCATGGATTGAGTAAGATCCTTCAAGTAAGTTGTCATCGGTGCAAGCAATAAAAATTGATCTCTAAATATGCATCACTTATTAGTGCAGAGAAATAAATTTTGTACGAACTTGTTGTGGACGCAATAAAAGCGACGGGCTGCATAATAAAGGTTCACATACAAGGGGCAATATAAAGTGACGTTCTTTTGCATTAAGATTTTGTGCATCAACCCTAAACGCGCATGACAACCTCTGCTTCCCTCTGCGAAGGGCCTATATTTTATTATTATCCTCTACCTTATGCAAGAGTCACGGTGATCTTCACCTTTACTTTTTCATTTTATCCTTTGGCAAGCTCAGCATGTTAGAAAGAACATGATATATATATATATATATATATATATATATATATATATATATATATATATATATATATAATTGGATGTGGGGGAGTATGAATTATTATTGTTGACATTACCCTTGAGGTAAAAGGTTGTGGAGCAAAACTATAAGCCCCTATCTTTCTCTGTGTCCGATTAAAACTCCGTAACCACAAGTATTGTGTGAGTGTTAGCAATTATGAAGGACTAAGTGATAGTTGAGTATGTGGACTTGCTTTTAAGCTCTGACATAGACTCTTTCCGATATTATGATAAATTGCAATTGCTTCAATGACTGAGGTTATAACTTGTTGGTGCTCAATAAGGTTTCTGATTCATGCTTTGGCTTTGTGAAAAGATCATCACTTGAACATGAGTAATCATATGACAAAATCTATTTATGTTGCTGTTATGGAAATAATCATGATGCCTTCATGTTTGTATTTTCTTTTTATCGACGCCTCTACCTCTAAACATGAGGAGATATTTATTGTTATCGGCTTTTCACTTGAGGACAAGCGAGGTCTAATTTGGGGGAGTTGATACGTCCATTTTGCATCATGCTTTTATGACAATATTTACTGCATTATGGGCTGTTATTTCACGTTATGTCACAATACTTATGGCTATTCTCTCTTATTTTATAAGGTTTACATGAAGAGGGAGAATGTCGGCAGCTGGAATTCTGGGCTAGAAAAGGAGCAAATATTGGAGGACTATCCTGCGCAACTCCAAAAGTCCTGAAACTCCACGGAATACCTTAAAATAAATAAAGAAAAATCTTCGCCAAAGATGAAGGCCAGGGGGCCCACACCATGCTCACGAGGGTGGTGGGCGCGCCTCCCTACCTCGTGGGCCCCCTGGTGGCTCTCCGACGCCCGTCTTCTCCTATATGAAGTCTATCGATGAGAAAAAATAGAAGGCAACCTTTCGGGACGAGACTCTGCCGCCACGAGGCGGAACCTTGGCGGAACCAATCTAGGGCTCCGGCAGAGCTGTTCTGCCGGGGACACTTCCCTCCGGGAGGGGGAAATCATCACCATCATCATCACCAACGCTCCTCTCATCGGGAGAGGGCAATCTCCATCAACATCTTCACCAGCCATCTCATCTCCAAACCCTAGTTCATCTCTTGTATCCAGTTCTTGTCTCCAAGTCCGGGATTGGTGCTAGTAGGTTGCTAGTAGTGTTGATTACTCCTTGTAGTTGATGCTAGTTGGTTTATTTGGTGGAAGATTATATGTTCAGATCCTTTATGCACATTATTACCCCTCTGATTATGAACATGAATATGCTTTGTGAGTAGTTACATTTGTTCCTGAGGACAAGGGAGAAGTCTTGCTATTAGTTGTCATGTGAATTTGGTATCCGTTCGATATTTTGATAAAATGTATGTTGTCTAGCCTCTGGTGGTGCTATGTGAACGTCGACTACATAACACTTCACCATTATTTGGGCCTAGAGGAAGGCATTGGGAAGTAATAAGTAGATGATGGGTTGCTAGAGTGACAGAAGCTTAAACCCTAGTTTATGCATTGCTTCGTAAGGGGCTGATTTGGATCCATATGTTTCATGCTATGGTTAGGTTTACCTTAATACTTTTGTTGTAGTTGCAGATGCTTGCAATAGAGGTTAATCATAAGTGGGATGCTTGTTCAAGAAAGAACAGCACCCAAGCACCGGTCCACCCACATATCAAATTATCAAAGTACCGAATGTGAATCATATGAGCGTGATGAAAACTAGCTTGACGATATTCCCATGTGTCCTCGGGAGCGCTTTTCCTATTATAAGAGTTTGTCCAGGCTTGTCCTTTGCTACAAAAAGGATTGGGCCACCTTGATGCACTTTATTTACTTTTGTTACTTGTTGCTCGTTACAATTTATCTTATCACAAAACTATCTGTTACCACTTATTTCAGTACTTCCAGAGAGTACCTTGCTAAAAACCGCTTATCATTTCCTTATACTCCTCGTTGGGTTCGACACTCTTACTTATTGAAAGGACTACGATAGATCCCCTATACTTGTGGGTCATCAATGACAAAGGGAACAACATATGTTGTTGTGCGGTTTGACCGATAAAGATCTTCGTAGAACATGTAGGAGCCAATATGAGCATCCAGGTTCCACTATTGGTTATTGACACGGAATGGTTCTCGGTCATGTCTACATAGTTCTCGAACCCGTAGGGTCCGCACGCTTAAGGTTTCGATGACAGTTATATTATGAGTTTATGAGTTTTGATATACCGAAGTTTGTTCGGAGTCCCGAATGTGATTACGGACATGACGAGGAGTCTCGAAATGGTCGAGACATGAAGATTGATAGATTGGACGACTATATTCGGACACCGGAAGTGTTCCGGAGAAGTTTCGGATAAAACCGGAGTGCCGGAGGGTTATCGGAAACCCCGAGGGAACTAATGGGCCTCGATGGGCCTTAGTGGAGAGAGAGAGGGGCGGCCTAGGGCAGGCCGCGCGCCCCTCCCCCACTGGTCCGAATTGGACTAGGAGAGGGGGGGCGGCGCCCCCCTTTCCTTCTCCCTCTCCCTCTCCTTCCTTCCCCTCTCTCCCTTTAGGTGGAAACCTACTAGGACTTGGAGTCCTAGTAGGATTCCCCTCTTGGGGGCGCGCCATATATAGAGGGCCGGCCGGCCTCCCCCTTTCTCATTTATATACGGGGGCAGGGGGGCACCCCAAGGACATAACAATTGATCTCTCGATCTCTTAGCCATGTGCGGTGCCCCCCTCCACCATAGTCCTCAATAATATTGTAGCGGTGCTTAGGCGAAGCCCTGCGACGGTAGAACATCAAGATCGTCACCACGCCATCATGCTGACGGAACTCTTCCCCGACATTCTGCTGGATCGGAGTCTGGGGATCGTCATCGAGCTGAACGTGTGCCAGAACTCGGAGGTGCCGTAGTTTCGGTGCTTGATCGGTCGGGCCGTGAAGACGTACGACTACATCAACCGCGTTGTTATAACTCTTCCGCTTTCGGTCGACGAGAGTACGTGGACAACACTCTCCCCTCTCGTTGCTATGCAGCACCATGATCTTGCGTGTACGTAGGAAATTTTTATAAATTACTACGTTCCCCAACAAGTGACACTCTGTTTGTCTATGTATTCACACATGTACTAAGTTTCCGGTTAATACAATTCTAGCATGAATAATAAACATTTATCATGATATAAGGAAATATAAATAACAACTTTATTATTGCCTCTAGGGCATATTTCCTTCAGTCTCCCACTTGCACTAGAGTCAATAATCTAGTTCACATCGCCATGTGATTTAACACGAATAGTTCACATCACCATGTGATTAATATCCATAGTTCACATCGCCATGTGGCCAACACTCAAAGGGTTTACTAGAGTCAGTAATCTAGTTCACATCGCCATGTGATTAACACCCAAAGAGTACTAAGGTGTGATCTTGTTTTGCTTGTGAGATAAGTTTAGTCAATGGGTCTGCCAAATTCAGATCTGTTATTTTGCAAATTTCTGTGTCTACAATGCTCTGCACGGAGCTACTTTAGCTAATTGCTCCCACTTTCAATATGTATCCAGATTGAGAATAGTCATCTGGATCAGTGTCAAAACTTGCATCGACGTAACCCTTTATGACGAACCTTTTGTCACCTCCATAATCGAGAAACATATCCTTATTCCACTAAGGATAATTTTGACCGTTGTTCAGTGATCTACTCCTAGATCACTATTGTACTCCCTTTCCAAACTCAGTGTAGGGTATACGATAGATCTGGTACACAACATGGCATACTTTATAGAACCTATGGCTGAGGAATAGGTAATGAATTTCATTCTCTTTCTATCTTCTGGCGTGGTCGGGCTTTGATTCTTACTCAAGTTCACACCTTGTAACACACGCAAGAACTCTTTCTTTGACTGTTCCATTTTGAACTACTTCAAAATCTTGTCTAGGTATGTTCTCATTGAAAAAACTTATCAAGCGTCTTGATCTATCTCTATAGATCTTGATGTTCAATATGTAAGCAGCTTCACCGAGGTCTTTCTTTGAAAAACTCCTTTCAAATACTCCTTTATATATGCTTTCCAGAAAATTCTACATTATTTCCGATCAACAATATGTCATTCACATATACTTATCAGAAATGTTGTAGTACTCCCACTCACTTTCTTGTAAATACAAGCTTCACCGCAAGTCTGTATAAAACTATATGCTTTGATCAACTCAGCAAAGCGTATATTCCAACTCCGAGATGCTTGCACAGTCCATAGATGGATCGCTGGAGTTTGCACATTTTGTTAGCACCTTTAGGATCGACAAAACCTTCTGGTTGCATCATATACAACTCTTTTTTAAGAAATCCATTAAGGAATGTAGTTTTGACATCCATTTGCCAGATTTCATAAAATGTGGCAATTTTCTAACATGATTCGGACAGACTTAAGCATCGCTACGAGTGAGAAAATCTCATCGTAGTCAACACCTTGAACTTTTTAAAAAACCTTTTTTGACAAGTCTAGCTTTGTAGATAGTAACACTACTATCAGCGTCCGTCTTCCTCTTGAAAATCCATTTATTTTCTATGGCTTGCCGATCATTGAGCAACTCAACCAAAGTCCACACTTTGTTCTCATACATGGATCCCATCTCAGATTTCATGGCCTCAAGACATTTCGCGGAATCTGGGCTCATCATTGCTTCCTCATATTTCGTAGGTTCATCATGGTCAAGTAAGATGACCTCTAGAACAGGATTACCGTACCACTCTGGTGCGGATCTCACTCTGGTTGACCTACAAGGTTCGGTAGTGACTTGACCTGAAGTTACATGATCATCATCATTAGCTTCCTCACTAATTGGTGTAGGAGTCACAGGAACAGATTTCTGTGATGAACTACTTTCCAATAAGGGAGCAGGTACAGTTACCTCATCAAGTTCTACTTTCCTCCCACTCACTTCTTTCGAGGAGAAACTCCTTCTCTAGAAAGGGTCCATTCTTAGCAACGAATGTCTTGCCTTCGGATCTGTGATAGAAGGTGTACCCAACTGTCTCCTTTGGATATCCTATGAAGACACATTTCTTTGATTTGGGTCTGAGCTTATCAGGATGAAACTTTTTCACATAAGCATCGCAACCCCAAACTTTAAGAAACAACAAATTTGGTATCTTGCCAAACCACAGTTCATATGGTGTCGTCTCAACGGATTTAGATGGTGCCCTATTTAACGTGAATGCAGGTGTCTCTAATGCATAACCCTAAAACGATTGTGGTAAATCAGTAAGAGACATTATAGATTGCACCATATCTAATAAAGTACGGTTACGATGTTCGGACACACCATTACGATGTGGTGTTCCAGGTGGCGTGAGTTGCGAAACTATTCCGCATTGTTTCAAATGAAGACCAAACTCGTAACTCAAATATTCTCCTCCACGATCAGATCATAGAAATTTTATTTTCTTGTTATGATGATTTTCCACTTCACTCTGAAATTATTTGAACTTTTCAAATGTTTTAGATTTATGTTTCATCAAGTAGATATACCCATATCTGCTCAAATCATCTGTGAAGGTTAGAAAATAACGATACCTGCCGTGAGCCTCAACACTCATTGGACTGCATACATCAGTATGTATTATTTCCAACAAGTCTATTGCTCGCTCCATTGTTCCGGAGAACGGAGTATTAGTCATCTTGCCCATGAGGCATGGTTCGCAAGCATCAACTCATTCATAATCAAGTGATTCCAAAAGCCCATTAGCATGGATTTTCTTCATGTGCTTTACACCAATATAACCTAAACGGCAGTGCCACAAATAAGTTGCACTATCATTATTAACTTTGCATCTTTTGGCTTCAATATTATGAATATGTGTATCACTACGATCGAGATTCAATAAACCATTCACCTTGGGTGTATGACCATTGAAGGTTTTATTTATGTAAACAGAACAACAATTATTCTCTGACTTTAAATGAATAACCGTATTGCAATAAACATGATCAAATCATATTCATGCTTAACGCAAACACCAAATAACATTTATTTAGGTTCAACACTAATCCAGAAAGTATAGGGAGTGTGCTATGATGATCATATCAATCTTCGAACCACTTCCAACACACATCGTCACTTCACCCTTAACTATTTAATGTTCATTCTGTAACTCCCATTTCGAGTTACTACTCTTAGCAACTGAACCAGTATCACATGCCGAGGGGTTGCTATAAACACTAGTAAAGTACACATCAAGAACATGTATATCCAATATACCTTTGTTCACTTTGCCATCCTTCTTATCCGCCAAGTATCTAAGGCAGTTCCACTTCCAGTGACCATTTCCTTTGCAGTAGAAGCACTCAGTTTCAGGCTTGGGTCTAGCTTTAGGCTTCTTCACGGGAGAAGCAACTTGCTTGCCGTTCTTTTTGAAGTTCCCCTTCTTCCCTTTGCCCTTTTCTTGAAACTAGTGGTCTTTGTCAACCATGATCACTTGATGCTTTTCTTGATTTCTACCTTCGTCGATTTCAGCATCACGAAGAGCTTGGGAATCGTTTCCGTTATCCATTGCATATTATAGTTCATCACGAAGTTCTAGTAACTTGGTGATAGTGACTAGAGAACTCTGTTAGTCACTATCTTATCTAGAAGATTAACTCCCACTTGATTCAAGTGATTGTAGTACTCGGACATTCTGAGCACATGCTCACTAGCTGAGCTATTCTCCTCCATCTTGTAGGCAAAGTACTTGTCAAAGGTCTCATACCTTTCGACATGGGCATGACTCTGAAATACTAATTTCAACTCTTGGAACATCTCATATGCTCCGTGGTGTTTCAAAAAGGTCTTTGAAGCCCCGATTCTAAGCCGTAAAGCATGGTGCACTAAACTATCAAGTAGTCATCTTATCGAGCTTGCCAAACGTTTATAACGTCTGCATTTGCTCCTGCAATCGGTATGTCACCTAGCGGTGCATCAAGGACATAATTCTTCTGTGCAGCAATGAGGATAATCCTCAGATCACGGATCCAATCATTGCTACTAACATCTCTCAACTTAGTTTTATGTAGGAACATATCAAAAATAAACAGGGGAGCTAAACGCGAGCTATTGATCTACAACATAGATATGCTATTACTACCAAGACTAAGTTCATGATAAATTAAAGTTCAATTAATCATATTACTTAAGAACTCCCACTTAGATAGACATCCCTCTAATCATCTAAGTGATCATGTGATCCATATCAACTAAACCATGTCCGATCATCACGTGAGATGCAGTAGTTTTCAATGGTGAACATCATTATGTTGATCATATCTACTATATGATTCACGCTCGACCTTTCGGTCTCAGTGTTCTGAGGCCATATCTGCATATGCTAGGCTCATCAAGTTTAACCCGAGTATTCTGCGTGTGCAAAACTGGTTTGCACCCATTGTATATGAACGTAGAGCTTATCACACCGATCATCACGTGGTATCTCGGCACGACGAACTTTCGCAACGGTGCATACTCAGGGAGAACATTTATACCTTCAAATTTAGTGAGAGATCATCTTATAATGCTACCATCGATCTAAGCAAAATAAGATGCATAAAAGATAAACATCACATACAATCAATATAAGTGATATGATATGGCCATCATCATCTTGTGCCTTTGATCTCCATCTCCAAAGCACCGTCATGATCACCATCGTCACCGGCGCGACACCTTGATCTCCATCATAGCATCGTTGTCGTCTCGCCAACTATTGCTTCTACGACTATCGCTACCGCTTACTGATAAAGTAAAGTAATTACATGGCGATTGCATTTCATAAAATAAAGCGACAACCATATGGCTCCTGCCAGTTGCCGATAACTCTGTTACAAAACATGATCATCTCATACAATAAAATTTAGCATCATCTATTGACCATATCACATCACAACATGCCCTGCAAAAACAAGTTAGACATCCTCTACTTTGTTGTTGCAAGTTTTACGTGGCTACTATGGGCTGAGCAAGAACCGTTCTTACCTACGCATCAAAATCACAACGATATTTCATCAAGTATGTGCTATTTTAACCTTCACAAGGACCGGGCGTAGCCACACTTGATTCAACTAAAGTTAGATAAACTGACACCCGCCAGCCACCTGTGTGCGAAGCACGTCGGTAGAACAAGTCTCGCGTAAGCGTACACGTAATGTCGGTCCGGGCCGCTTCATCCAACAATACCGCCGAATCAAAGTATGACATGCTAGTAAGTAGTATGACTAGTATCACCCACAACTCACTTGTGTTCTACTCGTGCATATAACATCTACGCATAAACCTGGTTCGGATGCCACTGTTGGGGAACGTAGTAATTTCAAAAAATTCCTACGCACACGCAAGATCATGGTGATGCATAGCAATGAGAGCGGAGAGTGTTGTCCATGTACCCTCATAGACCGAAAGCGGAAGCGTTATGACAACGCAGTTGATGTCCCACGTACTTCACGATCGACCGATCCTAATACCGAACGTACGGCACCTCCGCGATCTGCACACGTTCAGCTCGGTGACGTCCCACGAACTCACGGTCCAGTAGATTTTCAAGGGAGAGTTCCATCAGCACAACGGCGTGATGACGGTAATGATGAAGCTACTGACACAGGGCTTCGCCTAAGCACCGCTACGATATGACCGAGGTGGATTATGGTGGAGGGGGGCACCGCACACGGCTAAGAGATCAATGATCAACTTGTGTATCTATGGGGTGCCCCCCTCCCCCGTATATAAAGGAGTGGAGGAGGGGGAGGAGGCCGGCCTCCTAGGCACGCCCCAAGGGGAGTCCTACTCCCACCGGGAGTAGGATTCCACCCCTTCCAAGAGTAGGAGTAGGACGGAAGGAAGGAGAAGAGAGGGGGGAGGAAAAAGGGGGGCGCCCCCCCCCCTTCCTTGTCTAATTAGGACTAGAGGGGGAGGGGGCGCGTGGCCTGCCTTGGCCGCCCCTTCCTCTCTCCACCAAGGCCCATGAGGCCCACTACACTCCTTGGGGGGTTCCGGCAACCCCCCCCCCCCCCCCCCCCGTACTTCGGTATACGTCTGAACTCACTCAGAACCCTTCCGAAGTCCAAACATAGTCATCCAATATATCGATCTTTACGTCTCGACCATTTCGAGACTCCTCGTCATGTCCGTGATCATATCCGGGACTCTAAACTACCTTCTTTACATCAAAACACATAAACTCATATTACCGATCGCCACCAAACGTTAAGCATGCGGACCCTACGGGTTCGAGAACTATGTAGACATGACCGAGACACGTCTCTGGTCAATAACCAATAGCGGAACCTGGATGCTCATATTGGTTCCCACATATTCTACGAAGATCTTTATCGGTCAAACCGCATAACAACATACGTTGTTCCCTTTGTCATCGGTATGTTACTTGCCCGAGGTTCGATCGTCGGTGTCTCAATACCTAGTTCAATATCATTACCAACAAGTCTCTTTACTTGTTCCGTAATGCATCTCCCGCAACTAACTCATTAGTCACATTGCGTGCAAGGCTTATTGTGATGTGCATTACCGAGAGGGCCCAGAGATACCTCTCTGACAATCGGAGTGACAAATCCTAATCTCGATCTATGCCAACTCAACAAGTACCATCGGAGACACCTGTAGAGCACCTTTATAATCACCCAATTACGTTGTGACGTTTGGTAGCACACAAAGTGTTCCTCCGGTATTCGGGAGTTGCATAATCTCATAGTCATAGGAACATGTATAAATCATGAAGAAAGCAATAGCAATATACTAAACGATCAAATGCTAAGCTAACGGAATGGGTCAAGTCAAAATCACATCATTCTCTAATGATATGATCCCGTTAATCAAATGACAACTCATGTCTATGCTTAGGAAACTTAACCATGTTTGATTTAACGAGCTAGTCAAGTAGAGGCATACTAGTGACACTCTATTTGTCTATGTATTCACACATGTACTAAGTTTCCGGTTAATACAATTCTGGCATGAATAGTAAACATTTATCATGATATAAGGAAATATAAATAACAACTTTATTATTGCCTCTAGGTCATATTTCCTTCAGAGAAAACTTACAAAGATACTAACACAATCTGCTTGGGAGTTGCGCTTAATCATATCCAATCAATGTGAAAATCAGGTACTAAGTTAAAATTCCTCAAGTCCAATCCATGTGAAATTCAGGGATTCAGGCAGGGAACCATGGTAGGTTTCTAGGAAGTGGCCAATCTTTCATTTTAGACAAATAAATTGTTAAATCACTTAGTTTCATAGGCTGACCTAGGAGTTCCATATCATTATAAATTGTAAATTACTTTGTTCAAGCAAAATGGAACAAGAACAAAACTATTTTTCTCTTTGGTTTATGTCAAACTGCCCAACTTCCTAGGTAAAATAGTTAGCGACAACATTTTGTTCTCTACGAATGTACTTTACATTGCTTTGAGTTTTA
The DNA here is from genome assembly GCA_963921465.1 of Triticum timopheevii. Taxonomy (NCBI): domain Eukaryota; kingdom Viridiplantae; phylum Streptophyta; class Magnoliopsida; order Poales; family Poaceae; genus Triticum; species Triticum timopheevii. The sequence continues at coordinate 615,839,881 of OY997268.1, read as the reverse complement.
TCCAACATGCTAAAAATAACAACAACAAGGTGGCTAATTATCCAGTTGGCAAGCCTCCTGTCAAATTGAATAAATGTACCAAAACCAGAGCAAGGGAAATAACGACGTCATGAGTCTAGCCAAGAGAGGATGATCAGGTTTGGTTCAGTATTTAGGCCACCATATCCGCCAATCAAACCAATAGGGACTCATCTCCAGCACATGGAAACCCAAAAGAAAATATTTTTGAAAGAAAAAGGAAGAGGTACTACGAACGTAGAAGACATCTATGGCAGGCATGCATCGGATCCAAGGAGAAAAAGAGTCACGGCAAAGAAATGCCTCAGATGCAAATTACCCATAAATGCGTGGTGCCTCATCTGCATTTGCACAGCACCTTTACACACACAAAAAGTTATGAACCGTCAAATTAAACAAGGAAAACAAATAATCAGAGGTTCTTGTCTGAAATGAAATAACATAACTCAGTAGGGAATATGATCATGAAAAAGCTAATACATGATTCATTGGGCATCATACAGTCAATCAACAAAATACCTGCGGCCTCTTCTAAGGAATCAAAAATAGGAAGAGAAAGAAAGAAAGAAAGAAAGAAAGAACGCGATGCATGAGTATTTTCAAGGGTGCATCAGATCTCCGAGGTGAAGAGAGTGTGATATCTTAAAGTCGACCCTAACACAAATTACCCACAAATCTTTGTGCCCACTCATCTGGATCGACAATGTTCTTACTATGATATAGCAATAAGACCGACCGAGGAAAACCTACAGACTTTAAAAGAAAGAACCAACAAGGGCAAGTCCTAGTGGTTTCCACACCTATCAGCCCAACAAATAATTCGTTATAGTTGAGGCCCATTACTAAGATGATTTCGTTGTGTGTAGATTTCAAAGATCAAATATTTCTGGTCTGTTTTTAAAATTTTATTTCTAAAACCTTGATACTTTTAAGGGCAACATCTTCATCGTCAATCTCGATGGCACTAGAGTGGCACTGCCGTGCATATGAAGCACAACACACGCATCAAATCAAAACAACAGTTTAACACATCACAAATCCTGGATTTCGAAATGAAATGTGTAAAAACAAGTCAAGTGCAATAAATTGCTTCTAAATCTGGCAAAGCAAGGAACCACCTCTCGCTCATTTTATATTGTCAACCATTTTAAAGGACGAGGTTGTTTTTTACATCCTATGTTGCAGGCTATAATAATCTTATATATCCAAATACATTGCAAACAATTCATGCGGCAACACACATGGTGTCATATAGTTTACATGGTGTTGTGCTTGCTGAAAAATCCACAGATTGATCTAACCAAGCAAATGCAGACTAACATTTCATAGGACAACAATGATATTGACCAAATTAACCAACCACCAGGGAGAATTCACGTCAGAAGACCAAGCATTGCTGCAGCAGCAAAACAACTAAGCAGCAGGAATGCCTCTTTCAGAAATGTCTCTTTAAGAGGCAGCAATGCATCACCACTATACCATCCAATGGTGCAAATCACCATAGCAAAACAACTACATACTCCCTGCTCCTCTACCCCCGGTTTGAAGACCCGGCCGTCCATGCGGGAGCCCCCCTGTCCGAGGACGATGGTGAGGGGCGCCAAAGGGAAGGAGGAGGAAGGGGAGATGGGATGCGGCGGCCGCCGGCTATCTGGATGAGCAGGGAGGAGGAAGTGGGTACAACAACTATGATGTCGAGCGAGGGAGGAAGGAGGAGAGGTGTGCCGGCTAGGGTTGGTGTGGGTGTGGGCTTTGGCGCAGCAACCCCGCGACGAGGATTGGGAGCGGAGCGCGCACAGGGATTGCACAAAAGCCTCCCATGGATCAATTGCCCCCCTCAAGCCGATCCCACCTTCATACAGGAGGTACGTGTGAGGGGGGCGGGGCGGTGTGTGGCGGCGCCGATGAGATGTGGGAGAAGGGTTCGGGACCGGTTGGTTCGTCTGCTTCGGGGAGGAGGATGATCTGGACGTGGACGGGATTGGATTGGATGTTTCGCTCGCTGCTCCCACGGATCCATCGCACCTCATTGGTCGATCGGCACATCCCATGGATTCATCTTCTCTCAAGTCAATCATGACCGTTGGTCCAACCAAACATTTAGCTTCACGAGACTGTTGTTTGTTTAGCTTCGGGACCACGGATCGATCTCACCTTATTGGTCAATCCCGTCCTCCCATGGATCGACCCTTTTTCAAGGGTGGGTAGTTATGGAAATACGCCAATGCAGGGTTTCTCGAATGTTGTAGTTGCTGATGCCGCCGTCACGAGAGAAATTTGGTGATCATCGTAGATTTGTGAGAATAAAATTACTCTCGTTCTTTTGACGGTGCCATGAAGTTAGAGAGTTTTGTGTCGTCACAGATTCGATTATACGGATCTGACGAGTTTATATTAGTGTGTCAAGATTTTTTTTGTTGGTTTGACTTTTTGTGAGGATGAAATCTTTCATCGACACCATGATGAAGATATTAGAATTCGGCGGCCCGCTCTTCTAGGGGATCATCCCCAACCCAAATACGTTCATCGATCAAGGCTTACCATTTTTTGGATGGACAATTCAAGGCACTTTGAAAAACCTTTATTTGTAATGTTCGTGGGGGTGACAGTTCTTTCGCATTTCTCGTATCGTTTTTCGTGGATTAGCCTAAGCCTGCAATGTCCGATAATGGGGCTTCAGTAGTGAATCTATCGTGACGACAACGTTGCTCCAGCCTAATTGCAACCAAAGTTTTTGGAGTATTTCTTCTAGTATAGCTTGATACCTTGAAGAAGGTGTTTTCAAAAAATTTCATTGTAATTCTTGGTCATAAGAGTTACTTTGTATTTCCTTGGATCTTAAATCCAACTCAGTGTACCTGTAATCGTTATGAGTATGAATAAATGTACAGGTGTTTCAAAAAAAACAAATCATGGGTAGATTAGTGGGATTGGGACACGTAGACTTCATGCTACCGTTGCCACTACCAAGTCAAAGACATCAAACAATTTATAACTAAAACAACATTATAAAACCTGCCGAAACATCTCTGGAACCAAACTCAAATAGCTCAAATCTGTGGTCATCCCAGGCAAAATAGCATCTCCTATTCAGTTTCAGCCATCGGAGTGCAAGTCCTCTTATCGGCTTGTGTCGTGTCGAATGAAAATCATGTGCTTTTCCGGTGAAAATCTAATGGGGCAATCATCGGTAGACACACAAGGAAAAAATATGGACGATGATAGGCGCCGGTGCGCCGGCCCAAATTTGGGTCGGTCGCCTGCGGGTCATCTGATCGCATGCGTGCGTACGCTTCAGATTGAGGGCTGGTCCTTGTGCTGAGGGAAAAAAAATTCCTCCACACGCGTCTTCTTCCTCCCGACGGCTCGCACGCATGAACTAGCCGCCTCCATGCCCCCCCTCCCCCCAGCTAGCTGCAGATGCACATGGCGCTCGCAGCATCTTCGGCAGCCCGCCCCACTCACAAAGGAGCAGATAGTACCGCCACTCGCCGGCCCGTTCCTGTGGACAGATGCAGCTTTCCGATCTGATTTCCCCATGAAGGTCTGCATCAGTAATTCCCATGGAAAAAACGGTGGTAGCAAAAATCATCACCGGTTGTAGCAAAAACTAATGACGATTGCGACAAAATCGTGCTTGTCACCGTCGCTGATTGTAGCTTCTCCATAAACGGTTGTAGCATTTCCATGTGCCGGTTGCAGGTTACATCCATCTGTTGTCTTGGCTACAAGTTCATCGCCCGTTGGTTGTAGCATATCAGTCCGCCAATGGTAGCTTTTTCATTGTTGGTCGTAGCTTTTTCTCGGATGGGTTGCGGGATTGCAGCTTCATGGACTCCAGTTGCAGGCATTTGCCGTCGTCCGACAACAAAACTACACTGCCATCAATTGTAGCAAAAAGGGACGCCGGTTGTAGCAAAAATGCGATGCCGACGGTGCATTGTAGCAAAATGAGACGGGGGTTGTAGCATGGTGCTATGCCGGTTCCAGCAAAATAAGATGCCAGTTGTAGCATGGTGGTATGCCGGTCCCAGCTTCAGGTGGGCGCGGTGGCGGCAGTGGGCAGTGGCGGCGCCAGGAATTTCTTCCTTGGTATTCATTGGTATTCATTTGTGCAATTTTATGGCAATATAACAACAAATATACAGCAAGGTAGCAGCAGTATACCAATGGATTAGCATTTCTTTGGTATTCCATGGAAGTCCAGGGAAGACCCCTGGCGCCGCCACTGGCAGTGGGCGTCGCCGGTTCCAGCACTCGCCGTCGCCGGTTCACAGCAGCAGCATGAGGCTCACGCATCGCAACTGTCGTCGGAAGGACGCGACATCCAGGCATGCCAGCAAATGGTGGAGTCCCCTCCGTGAGGCCGGGTCATCCACGACGAGCACCCTGTGCAGCAGCTTTTAGGCGAGTGGTTGGGGGTTGACTTTGTAGCGGTACCCCGTGAAGCAGCTTCCATGGCGGCATCGGCATGCTTGTCCAGAGGATGACGAGGGAGAGAGAAGGGCTGAGGCAACCAGAAGAACGTGTGGACGAGGATAGGCATGAGGAATAGATAAGATAGGAGTTGGGTGGTACACAGGCCCACGACAAAGATTTGGCCGGCCGAAGCTTCGGCCGGTCCGCCGATTTCAAGCGTTTTCCAAAAAATAATGATTCAAGACCCACATTATGCCATGGATGCATGGGATGTATAATAACAGATACACGAGTTGAATCACTAATAATGAAATTGATTAACCAAAAGAAGCAATGTTGATCCTTCGGCGAAAAATAGATTAACAAAACTCAAAATTGTATGCCATCCATTATAAGTTCTTCGTTTCGAAGACTGAAAAGGACCGTCTGAAACTGTATCATGGACATTCTAAGATGGTGGAGACTCCTTAATTAGGAGGTAGCTTATCGAAATAGCAAGGACGGTAAGGGAACACGCCGTCGAAACGATGAGTCTCACCTAAAGGATAAATCTGACCTAAATATTGCATGGTCGAGCTGTCAAGATAGTACACCACCACCGCAGACATGAAATGTAGGAGAAGCGCATTTTTGTGTGGATGGAAACCAATGATGTCGCACCATAGCTCTGAAGTGTCGAGGTCATCAGCAACAACACTGCTTTCATCTAATAACTGGATGAAGTTGTGTTTGTCTGAGTTCCATGAGTACTTGGAGCCCTCTTCTCTGCTACGAGTTCTTCTTCGACCTGCAGGTCGTCAATGTCTTGTACTCTGATGTCACCGTTATCATTCGCTCTTCTCTGGTCTCGGCTATCTCCCATTCTATTTCCATCCTCGGTTTTGATTTGTGAAGAAGCAAAAGTTTGATTGCATAACAGTGCGGCCTGAGGTCGTGAGACTCGTGTTCAAACACCCACTCAAGTTGGCCGTCAGTCGATTCGCTCAGCACCCATACCAGCAGACGAACTCCTCCCTCATAGTTGGGTAAGACGGATCCCTTACGTGGCTTCGGTGTTTCCTCATGCTGCTCCTCTGTGTCATGATTGGCAGGTGGATCAGTATTTGGGAGCTCAACCATGTGTCCATGTCGTACTTGCTTCCCGAGCAACGGAGGATCACGAGGACTCCGCTATGAACGTGCACGTAGAGCGATCCACGCCAGTACTCGGCTGACCATATCCACTTTTCAGAACTGCACGGCTCGGTCACCGCCGCGTCGTAGAGGTGCGCCGGGGCGCATCGTCCCTGCGCAAACCGTTGATTCTCCCATCGGCCGGTTCGCGAGGAGAACACTGGCAGAGAAATTGCCATGTTATTGTCCACCGACGGCAGTTTGTTTTGAGGAAACATGAACACCTCGTGATGCCGCGACACGGCCGGGTCGAAGGCGAGGAACATCCCCTGGACGTCGCGCCGCCATGGCCTCGGCGGGCTCGGCAGACGAGCACGCCACATGGTCGCCGGATTGCACACGTGGACATGGTTGACGTATTCGAACTTGCACCTGTCCCGTACAAGGAGGAGGCCGTTGCAGTGCCGCTGCACTCCAGACGTGGGGATCCAGAACTAGATCGTTCCAGGCGAAAGGACGCCGGAAACGCGCGGCAGGGTCGACGCCGGAGCGCGGCGGAGGAGGGGCGAAGAAGGCGGAGCGTGGCGAGGACAAGAAGTGGTTGGCGTATACGCCGGGGAACTCGCCGCGCGGGAAGGCGTGCGGGACGAGGAGGGCGTGGGCGTCGACGATGGCGCGCCGCGATCTGGCGAGGGCGCGGCGCGGGAGGCGGCGGAGGACGTTGAGGAGGACGTCGCAGGGGAAGCAGACGCCGTTGGCGGCGGCGCTGTCGTTCCCGTTCGCGACATCCATCTCGCCGTGGCGGGTGCGCTCGGTACGACGCGCTCTGGGAAGGAGAAACGAAGATGCTGCGATCGATCTGTGCGGTAGGAGTATTATGGATGAGAGGCTTATCGCTAACTGCAATTGGAGTCCGTCACATGGAAGATTGCCTCCTTCCTTCATTGTCTTTGTCTCCGTAACTTACAGAATTATTGTTGTGCAAAAGATTTCCTCTTTCTTGTTGTCATGCATATACATGGGCGTGCTAGGCCGGGCCGCGAGACTTCAGATATACCGCATCAAGCGGCCGAACGAACTTCGAGTACTGCAACACAGGTCTTGTTGCAGAATTATTTCTGCAACACATGTCTTGTTAGACTTTTTTTGCAAGTGAGGTTTTGTTATAACTTTTTTTTTTGCAACTAAGGTCTTGTTGCAGAAAAATTTCACAACAGAAGTTTTGTTGCAAAACGTAGACCCGTCGTAAAGCATTGCAACACTGCATATGTTTCAGAAGCATAGTTTTCGTTGCAAAAGTGTGTTGAACGAAGGATGGTATGCGGGACCTCAATTGGACGCGTGTCACACAGAGAAGGTGACGGACGCGGACGTTGTGATCCGGCGGGTGATGGTAAGTGTTTCCCATACTTTTATCTCCTTATATATTTTTTATCCTTTGTCATGTCCTTTCCTTTTTGCTAAAATCTATATTACTTTTATAAAAGTTCACCCAAAATATAAAGCATCTCAAATATTATAAAAATTACATCGAAATTTCAACATCACCAAACGACCACTACTGCTGTGCTCTACGTAGAAGCGACCATTGTCCGCCTGTGGCCTTGTCATTCAGATCGCGCCCGTATGGAGGGATTGGAGGCCTTGCGGCGAGGTGCAGTGCAGACACTAATTAACCTGCTCAGCGGAGAAACATACTACCTCACTGAGTTTGCATTCTCATCACAACAAGCAGCCTACTACAACAGTATCAATCACCTGGTGAAGTTCTAGCTAGTGCTCCTACAGCAAACATTTTGACCTAGGATTTCATTTCCCCTGAGCATGTTACAGAAATGATTACCCAGGTTTCAAAGTATTTACAGCTCATCCTCCATAGTGAACTTTGTCGGCCCCTTTGCAATAATCTTGGGAAGTGCTGCAAGGGAAAACAATAATTTCGTGCCAAAATTGTGCCATGGACGAGATCGTACTACATGGTGCATAGATCATATATATGCACAGCTCTTTATATTCAAAAGAAAAACATAACGATGAAAACTAGAGTGTCACTTTCCTCGCCGCTGCTATGTTCCAACAAACTAATTCGTTCCTTTCCGCTTTCGACCACTTCCCATTTCATATTCATCCTTGGTTCCGCTTTTGTATTCAATGGATTTGTCATATAATTGTACGGTTTGAGGTCGGCCTCATGTGCTAACATCCACTCAAGTTGGTCATCAGCCGATTCTGCCAGTGCCCAAACCAAAAGATGGAAGTCGTTAAGAGTCACATTGCAAATCCCTCTCTCAGAGCCACCTCTTTGGAAGGAGCCATCTGTTTTTAAGTTCCTCATTGTTGTAGGGAGGTGGATCCCTTCGGAGTTGAACCATATCATATGTCCTCCCTAAGCAGCCCGAGATCATGAGGACGCCATTGTGACTGTGCACATAGAGTAATTTTTGCCAGTATTCGGCCGCCCATGTCCGCTTTCGCAAAGGGCGTGCTGCAGTCACCACGTTGTAGAGGTGATCCGGAGTGCAGCGACCCGGTGCAAACTCCTGGTTCTCCAATTCCCTGGTCCGTGACGAGAACACGAGCAAAGGAACCATCTTTTTCTTTAGCGTCTCACCCTCTGGCACGCCAAACTCACTTGCAGAACCACTCGGCTCTTCCAACGTACTCCCTCCGTTCCAAAATAATTGACTCAACTTTATACTAACTTTGTACATGCATATTTTTGGCGGGAAAGAAGAACACGTCATGATGCCGTGACACGGACGGGTCAAAGGCGTGAATCCGTAGTAGGTGGTGTAGATATGCCGGGGAACTCGCCTGGGAAGGGTTTTTTTTTTATCAAAGAAGGGCTTGCCCCTTCCGATTTTCATTACTGAAAACCACCATGATTCACAAATAGTTCCGAACAGCTCCAACCTAACACGAAACTATAAGCTACCAGGTTCATCGCCTGGGAAGGTGTGGGGGAGGAGGAGGTTGTGGGCGTCAACTATGACGCAATGCGGCAGACACACTGACTCTGCGAGGGCACGACCCGGGAAGCGGTGGAGGATGTCGACGAGCACATCGTAGGGGAAACAGAGGTGGTTGGCATCCATCTAGCCAGCCGGGTCGCATGCACTGCACACTTTGCAGCTAGAGCACACACTATGCGGTCCATGTGAAACCAATAAAAGGACGAAGATGTGATCTAAAGATATTATGGTGAAGATATGTTTGTACAGAGAAATAATATCGCCGTTAGTCTGTAATAATCAAAGTCCTTCAATGTCATATTTGCCCAAAATGAGGCAGATTTACTGTCGCACATATCTTTGGGCCTAAAATTAGAGGACTCTCATAACGACCAACAATAAAGCAGATTGATTTGTTTTTGCAGAAGACAATGTTCACAAACTATAACCAAGTTTATTATAAAAAAAATTATAACGCCAAATATATCCCATATTAAAATACATTCAATCATGAATCAAATGGTATTAACTTTGCATTCCAAATGTTGACAATTTGTTTATAAACTTGGTCAAAGTTTACAAGGTTTGATTTTAACTAGAGCCATCTTGGATGTTTGCACATGACTGTCAATTGCATGCCCGTAAGGGTGGAAAACTGACTATCATCTAGATAAAGCACATAGTCCTGCGCCAAACCCTCGTACCTAGAGCCAGGGCTCCGCCGCCTCCTCCTCCTCCAAGAAAGAAAGTTAGGGTTCGTACCTCTCGCCGGCGCCGGCGCAGCTCCGCCTCGTCTCCGGTGACCCTAGGGCCATGGAGGCGCGGTGGATCCTTGCAAGGGTCGGCGGGAGGGCTCTGTTTTTAGTCTTTTTTTTAATCTTGTTAGGATTTGTGTCCTACTCAGGAAGGCGAGACAATGGCGGCTCCCTGAAGATGGAATAAAGGTCTCCCCGCCTAGCCCCCGTTCAGGCGGTGCGTCTAGCATCGTTGGTGGGCGTGTGGAGGTGTGTCTTCGGCAGATCTATCTTTGGTCGATTTGCTCGGATTTCGTCGTTGTTCGTCTACGTTCATGTGTCTTCGGTTTGGATCCTTCCGATCCACGTTATTTTTCATCGGCGGCGGTTGCTGCTCTGGGGTGCTGGTCTTATGGGACCTTAGCACGACGACTTTCCAACTGTCTACTACAACAAGTTGTGCCCGGCTCCGGCAATGAAGGGGCGATGACGGCGGCGCGCCTTCGGCTCGCTTCGGTTCTTGTAGTCGTCGCTAGGTGGTCTACAAATCTGGATGTAATTTTTATTTCTGGTATTCGTTGTACTGCCATGATTGAAGATGAATAGATTGGAAGTTTTTCTAAAAAAAACACATAGTCCAACTTCTTCACTACAGGTAATCTTGAATTGCTCTGATAAAGATAGGCTAGAAAAAAATAGTGAAGAATCAAAAGTGTTCTTTTGGTCCCGTGCTCATATGCCCCCGCATGATCAGTAAAATTCAAAAAATAGTAAAAGAATTCAAAAAATCTGAATTTGAACATTGATGAATGATCTAACTGCGTGCAAAATTTCAGGTCAAAATGATATTCTTGGAGGTCTGAGCAAAAATAATAAAATCGATGCTCCAAAATGCTTACAACAATAGTCTTTTTGGACCATCGATTTTATCTTTTCTGCCCAGACCTCCACGAATGTCATTTCAAGCCGTAAATTTTGCACACACTTAGAAAATTCATCAATGGTTATCACAAAAGAAATCAAATTTTTTTTTGAATTTTTTACTAGTTTTTTAGATTTTACTGTTCATGCAGGAGCATGTGAGCTCGGGATCAAATACTCCATGTCCAGAATACACATAATAATCGTCGTGATCGTCATTTCAACCCCCCTGCCGCCGCCCCTTGCCCCCCCCCCCCCCCCCCCTATGACCTCTCTTTTCCGGTAATCTAATCATTGGGCTTAATTATATCCCTCCGCCTAGTGTAGTGTCAAAAACACTCTTATATTATGGGCCGGAGAGAGTACCTCTGTTGCTTTTCAGTAAACCAAAAGTATCCTTCCATTTCATAGACAACCTTCGCACTAGTTACTTTCTCTATTTGGAAGGACGCATCAGCTTCTATTAGAACTTATGCAGGTTGGAAGCTTTGGCTGCTCGCTGGGGAGTGTAAGAGTTACACGGGTAGAATGGTACTGTAGAACTGAGTGAGATAGCCAGCTCTTATTGGCAACCTAACTCTTGTTGTATTGTTCTCCCCTTCTTAATGAATCAACACGCAAAGCTCATGCGTGTTCCTGGAAAATAAATCCCCACTATACACAGTAGAGCACAAGGCAGATTCTACTAGGCTCTAACCATGTGTCACATTCTGTAATGTGGCCGATACAAAACTGTTCCCACAAATCGGTGTAGCACCAGCATATCTGCAAGGATATCCAAAATCAGGACTTCCTTTACAGGAACTTATTAGGCACTTGTGATGCTTGAAACAATGATAAATAATAGTGGTAATTCCCGACCGCACATCGTCAGAGGGGCCAATTCTAGATCCCACTGGTCTATTTGATCATAACTAAACCACACATCGAAATTAGCTACTGAATCGGTAAAAATCAACAACCACTGCGTTGATGCACTATACATACAAATTGTCATTGTGCGGTGTATAACTGTATATACTTGCAGTTCCGATCTAGATTTATTTATTTGTTGTATCTTTCATTTCTCCGGTATAGATCAAGGTATATACCGGGCTTTGAATCATCTTGTATGACAAGGCTGGCTAAGTAAGCGCCTAAGAAAGAAATTAAGAAAAGATAGACCTTCAACAATAAGCATAAATGTAAATTAGAACCATCTTGTATGTTTACAAATGACTCTGATTCAGATAAAGCACATAGCACAACAGCTCCCTTATAAGGATTCCTGAAATGCTATGAAACATATTTATTTATTGTCGACAACATGCACGTGAGCTGCCAAAAATACATTTAGATGCTAGAAAACATAATAAGGATACGGCGAGTCTGAAACTACATCACGGTGTTTCTAAGGTGGTTGGGACTTCCTTTGTGGGAGCGCATCCAAGTAGCAAGGGCGATAAGGGAAGGCACACCGGATGTTTGCAGCATTCTGTGTCGGTTGTTTAGGAAAAGTGTGACCTAGGCACTGCATTCTCGAGGTGCCAGCCAAGATGATAGGCCACCACACATGAGCAAAAATTTAGGAGAAGCACATCCTTGTGCGGATGTAAACCAATGATCCTGAACAAGTATCCCTCTAAGTCGGTGGTTCCACTTTCGTCTAAGTCGACGAAGTTGTGCTCATCCGAGTTCCGTGAGTACACGGAGCCCTCTCTGCTCCCAAGTTCTTCAACCTCGTCCTCGTTACTTTCTTCCCCAATATCATCATCCTTGTCAGCTTCCTCATTGCTACTCTCCACTTCTTCGACCTCGACTTCATTGTATTCTTCTTCTTCAATATCATGATCCTCGTCAATTTCCTCGTTAGTGCTTTGTCTTGACAAGCTAATTAGTTTTTCATCCGTTTCGATCAACTCCCATTCCATTTTCATCCTCGGTCTTGCTCTTCTCTTCAAAGATTCCATAGCACGACTGTGCGGTCTAAGGTCGGCCTCGTGTGCCAACATCCACTCAAGTTGACCGTCGGTAGATTCTATCAGTGCCCATACCAGGAGATGATACTTGTTGAGAGTCACATAGCAAACACATCTCCCATAGTTCGCTAAAACAGATCTCTTGGGAAGGTCCCATGCCTCCATACCCTCTTCGTCATCGTACTGAGCCAAATTCCCTGGCAGTTGGACCATGTCGTACACCCCTTCCAAGCAACGCAAGATCAAGAGGACACCACTATACTGCTGATAAGAAATTCTCTGTTAAATCGTTATACAAGGAAATGATTACGTTTGGGATGAAATTTCCGCAGAAATATTTGTGGAAAATCAAAGTCCCTGCCAAAATAAAAGTCTTCTTGTGGCTAGTGAATAAAAAAAGCATCTTAACTAGGGATGTTTTACTTAGAAAAGGGTGGAAAAGAGGAAAAGAATGTGTTTTTTGTAGACAAAATGAATCAATTGATCACTTGTTGTTCAATTGTTCTGCGGCATCCTTGTTGTGGAGCTTGGTCAAATGTGTGTGTGGCTTAAAAACTAGTCCTATAAATGTGAAAGATTGTTTTGGGGGGTGGATAAACAAATTCAATAAGGAAGACAAGAAAATGGTGATGATTGGTGTCTCTGCTTTATTCTGGGCTATTTGGAAAAGCAGAAATGCAATTGTCTTTGAGAAAAAAGGATTAATGATCCTTTGCAGATTATCAAACTAATGGTCCGATGGTTGCTTGATTGGTCTATTTTGCAGACAAAGGAGCCGCCAAAAAAAATGCTGGAACTGGGGGCAAGAATACTAGAACGGGCAGCAAGTGAGATGTACACAGCAGGGCAGGGGTGGCGACTTAATGTGGCAAGGCTCCCTGGATGATGGCTGCAACACCTTCCTTTCTTTCTGCTAATGTTCGGTGTCTGTTTAGGCCTGCTAGTGGCTAGCTTTATCAGTATGTCCTTCTTTAGTTTGTGTCGATCAGACTCTGCTGGCCTGTGTTGGCCTTGTATGTGTGGCTGGAGACTTTGTTTATGTGCCTTGGGATGTTGAACCTGTCTTTTGCTGTTGGTACTAGAACTTTGTAAGTTTGGTTTTCAGTAATGAAAATCGGAAGGGGGGAACCCTTCTTTGATCAAAAAAAAAGAGGACACCACTATGACAATGCACGTAGAGCGATCCATGCCAGTACTCAGCTGCCCATGCCAACCTTTTGAAACCACGTGGTGTGGTCACCATGTCATAGATGTGCCCTGGGGCGCAACGCCCAGGTGCAAACTTCTTATTCTCCCATTGCCCAGTTTGTGACAGAGAACACCAGCAAAGGCAGCATCTTTATTACGTTGCCATCGAGCTCACCGAACTGGCTAGCAAAACCATAGGATTCTTCCTCTTCTAACTCCCACTGCTCTTTTTCGGCGAACCAACGGCTGGGTGTTTTCTTTGAAGGAAGGAGGGATACCTTGTGATACCGCGACATGGCCGGGTCGAAAGCGAGAAACATTCCCTCCACATTGCACGGCCATGGCGTCGGAGGCCTTGGCACCACCGTACTGTCGTTGGGTTGCACACGTAGATTTCATTGGCACGTTCCAGCTGGTAACTATCCCGCACAAGGAGGAGGCCATTACAGTGCTGTTGTATGCGCATGTCCCAATCGCCCCAGCTGAACGGGCGTCGATAGCCAGGCTCATCGGGGCGCGACATTGGCCGGGCGAACAAGGCGGAGTCAGATGTGTATCCATAGTAGTGGGTGTAGATGCCAGGGAACTCATGCGGGAAGGCATGGGGAAGGAGGAGGCTGTGGGAGTCAATGATGGTGCGCCACGCGTGGCAGACGCGCCGCGAGTCCGTGTGGACGCGAGCTGGGAGGCGATGGAGGATGTCGACGAGCACATCATAGGGGAAGCAGAAACCATTGGCATCGTCATTGGTGTCCATCTCGCCGGCCACCGCATACAAAATGCGACATGGGAACCAAGGGAAAGAAAATGAAACACAATCTTTAGATATTACAGTGGAGACATGTTTGTATAGAGTCATAGCGATATATAATCTCGCCATTAATCGTACCTGAAAGAAAAATATTACCATTAATTTGTTGTAATCAAAGTGTATCACCTAGAAGATACCTTGTATCTCACGGTTGCCGAACAAAATAACCAGATTTACTCCAGCATATATTGCAGGAACTAAATTTAGAAAACTACGCCTTTAACCACCAGTGAGAAACCTTAATGCTTGTACAATTCCTTGTGATCTTCTATTTTGTGTGCATGATATTATTGTGATTACAGCCATAAATGTAGATTGATTCGATGTATTTCCTGGCCTTTGAACCATTGCATGATATACAGCTGACTAATGAAATTCAACATTGCAATATTAATTAGAGATATCATGTATGTTCACAAAGGACTGAAATGCAGGTAAAGCACACAGCTCATGGCTGCTCTGCCAAAGATGCATTCTGACAGGCTAGAAAAGATGTTGAGGAATGAAGACAGTTCCTTGCAATGGAAAATCCACAAATAAAATTAGTTGTAGCCAATAACACCTTTAAGTTCACCCTTTATAACAAAGAGATGGTTATGGGCTAACATGTTTGGCCATCCAATCACTGGACTCATCTCCTTCTCGGGTTCTTGTGAACATCAATCTCTGATTACTTTTCAGGTTCACGTAATCAACCTGAATACGAAACCAAGAGTATTAAGCAACACAATAGACGCATATGAATCTGCAATATTTTAACCAATTTTTGTATAACTGATTCTGTATTTCGAAGTACGTGCAGACACCAATATGGAAAACGTGAGCATGCTTAACCTACCTTTTCCGGATCAAGAGTCAGAAGACAATAGGCGTCAACTGGGCCAGCTGATGGATCGATATGAACATCCTTAATGTGGTCATCATTTGCAACGGGAATCCCCGGGCATGGTCCTAAGTATTGTGATCTTGACTTTACTGAACTGGCAAACCAAGCTTTCTCTCGTTGCTGTGTGATAAAACAGCCAATGTTGAGCAACAGGATTATATAAGAGCACTTAATATAAAAGTGCTGTTGTGTTTCAACAAGAAAAAAAACACACTATATGGAATAGAACAGAGTGTGCTGCTTCTGAGCATCACCAAAAGCTCTGAAAGGTGAAAGTTGTGGAGACGTTATTACGATGTCAAGCCATTGTCTCTCGATGAGATGTTCAAACCCCGTGTGCGAGAAACTATACAAAGTAAACTACTAGAACAGTTGTGTTCAGTTTTGTGCATAACCAAATCTTTCATTACAGTTACCCTTTCGTTTGCAAGATATCTCCACCAGGCAGAACAGAGCACAAGGCAGACTCTACTCGTAACAGAGCACAGCTCTAACCTGAAGCTTGGCAGGATCCGGACTGGAACCATCGATCACATCTATGATACCGCTGATACGGAATTGCTCCCAGGAATCGGTGAAATACCAGCATATCTGCAAGAATTTCAAGATCAGGCATTTCTCTGCAGGAAATTGGCACTTGTGCTGCTCAAAACTGTGACACGCAATTCTGCAGGTTCTTCACAACCTATTCCTACCTCGCCGAGGGGCCATTCCTTGATCTCTCCAATCTGTTCGTTCGCAAATCGCACATCGAAACCAGCAAGGGAATCAGTGGGCAGCGAGAAAGAACTATGTATATATAATAACAAGGTTAGAAAGCACGGGGGGAATAGCAGCAGCGACCTTGTTGCTCCGCGCATCCGTGTTAATCTGAATCTTGTCAGAGTGCTCTTGGAACCCCCTGGCAAGGCCAAAATTCCAGATCAAAACCGGTAAGTGCTGCAGGGGAAAGGCGGGGGGCTACACAACACGGCACCTGAACACGACGGTGCGATTCGCCGGCCTGCCGCCACCGCCCACCGTGGCCTGGAACGATCGATCGACCGTCCGTTAGGGTATCGAAGGGGAGGGGAACGGGAGAGGTATGGGAGCTTACGAGCTGGAAGAAAGTGGAGTGCTTGAGGTGCGCGTTGGCGTCCAGCGCTCTCTGCAGGAGCGCCCTCCACGGGCTCGAGAGCGCCGACGCGGCCGCGCCACCTCCGGCCATCTCTGCCTGTCGCCGCCGCAGCCGCGCTGTGCTCACTTCGCTGGGCCGGGGATGTCGCTTCCTGATGCTCTGCGGGGAGATGGGCGCGGATTAACGGCTAGGATCGCATCGCCTGGGGCTCTCTCCTGCCGGGCCCACAGGTCAGTGACAGGGAACGAGTTTACTCTTCCCCGCTGTACGAACCATAACAAATTCTGTGTGCGATTAATAAGGAAAAAGTCTAAAATAAACCTTTAATTCGTACTCGTAGTCTGAATTGGATCTTAAACTTAAAATCCATGAAATTAGCACCCTATACTCTTTAATCCCGGTCTATCCCGATGATTTTTGCTAGCTGATTGTTTGACGCACCGAGAAAAGACGATCCCGACCAGGATCACACACTACTCTTACAGATTACAAGGGCCCATGCGTCATAATCTTCCTCCTCTTTTCTGGATTCCTCTCTGGAATGTGTGCAGCAGAAGCTAGCTTGCTAGCACGAAGCATTATCTACGAGCAGCAGCAAGTAGCACACGGCACACGCCACACAACAGCACAAGCTTGTTCATGCATGTAATATAGCGACGGAGACGACGACGCGCATCCATCGGGGAGCTGAGCAGCAGCCGCACGACGGCACGAGGATGTTAGCGAGCGCACCGGCTGCCGCTGACGGCCCACGGTGGGAGGCCGGTCGTGGCCGTGCTCTGTTGCGTAGCACAAGCGAGCTTGAAGCGGTCACGTGATGTTGCCAGCGTGCGACCTCGGAGCAGACGCGGGCAAGACGATGCACAACTGTCGGGGAGGTGGGCATCAATCGCACGAGGAGGTCCACGGGCGCGCCGGGCCACACGGATGGGGGCGCAGCGGAAGGTCGCTGGTGGTCGTGAGCCCGTGACCAGCTGCGTGGCGGTGGTGCAAGAGAGTTTGGGGGCGTCCTCTTCCCGCCCCCGACAAGTTCTGAGCAGATGCAGGGCCTGGATCGACAGCGACGGGCCGATGGCGAACAGGGTCGATGGGGTGGAGAAGGGACCGGCGACCTGGAGTTGGCGGGGACGGGGACGAGGCCTCTCCCTGTACATCGAGGCGATGGGTGTGTCTTCGATGGGGAGGGGATGCAGCGACGAGGTGGATCTACACAGAAGATGTATTGGTCTGAGAAGATGAATATGACATGTGGGCCCCACTAGTCCATGTGATTAGTGTGTGAATCCGGTCGGGATCGTCCTTTTCCCGATGCGCCAAACAATTATTTAGCAAAATCAGCCGGGACAGACCGGGATTGTAGAATATAAGGTGCTAGTTTCAGAGATTTAGGGGGTGTTTGTTTCCAGGGACTTTTTTATGTAGAGACTAGAAAAAGTCCCTCTTAGAGCTTTTTTTTATCAAATGGGAGGGACTTTTTAGGGACTAAACTAGGCATTTGGGACTAAATGAAGAAGACTCTCAAGGAGAGTCTTTTTGGGGACTTTTTCAACAATGCCCCTCCATGCATCCATTGGCCCGCCACCACATGGTGTTGTTTGATTGTTATTTTTCTATATACTAAGGGTAACATGGTCATTTAATAACCTCTAGAAAGGGACTAGGGACTTTTTAGTCTCTGGAAACAAACAGGGAGGGACTTTTTAGGGACTAGGGACTTTTTAGTTGGGACTAGAAAAAGTCCTAGGACTTATGAACCAAACATGGCCTTAAAAGTCAAGGTTCAATTCAGACTATGAGTACGAGTTTAAGGTTTATTTTAGACTTTTTCCGATTAATAATGTACCGTATCAACAAAACAAACGGAAGACCGGATCAGGAGACACAAAAGAGTTTATGTTTTTTTTTTCAACTTGGCCCCAACATAAAAGAAAGAGAGTTGACTGGTTAATAAACGAAAAACCGGATGAAAACCATCATAGCAAGGCGTCATCGTCGTTACCCCCTTCATAAGCCATGATTCTGACTTGACCATCGACTTCCACCAACGAATCCCTCGTCGCAACAGACGTCGAAGTTCATGTCAGCCCATGTCAAACAGACAACCACCCGTGCCGAAGACCAGACAACTTCAACTCAAGCGACAAACCTTGCCGCAAAAAAGGGTTGAGGGTTGAGCTTGCGCCACACAAGCCGCCGCAACCGAACCCCGTACCATGTCATCGTCACCGCCGAGACCATGCTTCGCAACTCCGACTCCACTTAGGCAAGGAGGGGCAAGGAGACCCTTCAAACATTTTGGGAGACACCGCCCGAAGCCGCCATAGTTGCAAAACAGTACACCACGGCAAACGGACCTGGGGCGGTAGCCACAGCATCCACAATGGATACATGTTGACAACAATGCCATGAGCGTCGAGACCCCATGAACATGAAGGCGCAGCCAGTATCAATGGTGACGCCCCAAAGGGGGGAGCGATGACGTCGGTGCTGTCATCCGACCCAACACCGAGCCTTAGGCTTTCATCCAAAGAGCATGATTTGAGATGAGAGAGGTTGCAGGCCTCCATGACGGTGCCTCCAAGGAGATGAAAATGATGCTTACCGAGGCCCATTTCGTCAGTCGGCAACCAAAAAAGCAGATTTTCACCGAGAGCATGGCAAAGAGAACCTTCACGCACCACACTTCCACTCAGCGGCTTAGATCCAGCCGCCCGATCGGATCCAACGGCCACCTGCGACAGCACCGCCACGCTCCCTCCCCCCCCCCCCCCCCCCCGCGCTGTGTTTCAGCTTTCATTTTGGTTTGTAATTTCTTCCTCTTTGCTTGGCGTGTTATTACCTGTTTATCAATTTCAGAAATGGGAAATGGTAGCGGTGCTCCGTGCCTTGAAAAGGAAAAGACAACGAGATAGAAGAACCAACATACGCTCCTTGGTCGCTCCCGCGGGCGGCCAGGAGCGAACCCTAGAGGCCGCCACTAAGACACACCCCGCTGTCCTCCCTCCCCTCGCCGCCGCCGGCAAGAGTCGCCAGGCGAAGCCCGCGTGGCTCGGCAGCGGCGGGGTTCCTTTTCCTCCTCCCGCTCGAGATGGTGCAGCGTGGGCCGGCCGCTCTAGAGGGAGCTAGGGCGCGCTGGCGCTCGGGGCGGCGCGGCGGCGCGCGGTACTCGGGCGAGGGCGGCCAGGTGGTGCTGGAACAGCGAGGGGCGTGGCGGCGCGTGCGTTGGGCGCGGCCTTGCTGCCCCTCGACGGGATCTGGCGGGGACGGCCTGGCGGTTGACGGTGCTCTGACGGCTCCTGGCGCGTGGATCCGGCGGGTGGGGATGCGGACGGCTGCTCATGGCTGCTTGACGAGGCCCCTTCCGACGGTGCTACGGCTGCAGTGGGTTGCTCCGGCTTCGGCCCGGCAGCCCTGCTCGGCGGGTTGGGGTGGGGTAGCGGCCCCCCTCCCGGCTTGGTGCTAAGGAGCTGGCCAGCTTGCTAGCCCGGCGTGGCTGGCGGCATGGTGGTGGCTACCGGGGTCGCGGCCCCGGATTTGGTGGAAGCGGCTTCGCCTGGGGGGTGGTGTCCGCATCTGGGTGTGGTGGGTCACGGGATCCCACGGCCAGTTCGAGGTCGGCCTCGGCAAGATGGGGTTTGTTGGCTGCATTGGTGCGGGCAGGTGGTGGCCGAGCATCTCCTGGAGAAATCCTACGTCCGGCCTCTGCCGGATCAGGCGACGGCGACGCCCGTGGCGTCGTGCTCTTTCTTGGAAGCGTTGTTGTTGTGTGGTGCTCCTCCCCCCTCCACATGGCCTTGATCTCCGGAGGGAAACCTCAGATCTTCGAGATCGGGCGATGAAGGCGCCTTCACGTCTTCTTCCTCCTTGGGGGCATCGTCTCGAAGCCGGCCACAACGTGGAGACCAGTGGATGACGGCATCTTCGCCGCGTAGTTTGCTGAGGCGGCCATTTCGGGGGCACTGATTTCTGTTTGGCAACGATAATGGCGTCGAGAGGAGCTTGGTCGCGGCTCGTGCTCCGGTAGTTGGATCTTCCCGGCATGTCCGAGGTGCTCTTTCATTGGTCGCTTGGTTGCTTTGAAGTCGGAGTTGCGGTGGAGTATGTACATGCGGTGACGATGACAGGCGCTCGGTGGTCGGCTACGGCGGACATGCTCGGTTGTCGTCAAAGTCGGAGCTGTCATTTGTTCGCGCGTGTGGCCTTCTGTTGGCATGTGCCATCATAGTTTTGGTGCAGCTGTCCTCTTTATAGCTCTGTGATCCCATGTCGGTGGCCAGGTTGATCGGTGGTACCCATGTTATATGGGTTGGATTGTACCGGTTTTAGCCCGATTTTGTATCAATTAACCGCGCAATTCTCACTCCTTCTTAATCAACGAAAATGGCAAGTCTTTTGCCTCGTTTCAAAAAAAAAAAAAAGACAACGAGATCCAGATTTGGCCGTCAAAATCATGGGGTTCATTTCACGAGCGTGTCATGTGTGCCGGTTTATAGCCCGACGACGATGGTGATCAGACAGGAGGTCCACTGTACTGTTGGAGTCGTGCAAAAAGGCGGGATGGCACAACACCAGAGCTCAACAGTTGTTATCCGCAATGCAGCAGTCAACCTGCCTGCCTGCCTGCCTTCTCCCGTTACTATGCCTGACCGCTGTAAATTTTTCCCATGAACGCCATGCCATACGGCAGCGATCTAACACGTACACCTCCAGAGGACCAGATCATATCGATCGCTGCAGCGGCCATTGGGCCTGTGTCGCTCGTCAGGCAACGAAAGAGGAGACATGGCCACGAGAAGCTCTCCTCTTCTCTATCTATAATACCTAAATAGTTCATCCCCACTATCCTATTTCTCTAGACATGCAGCCTATCCACCTCAGCAGTCTTGCCACATCATCATTTTTCTTAATTATTTTGATCATGCAGCTCGCCATGTCAGCATTCTTTAAAAAAAATGTGTGATTGTATTTTCTGGAAACCGAAGAGGCCTCTTTGGTCTTCCGTAACCGAAGAGTCAGCGTACAAACCGATAAAAAGAAGCCCGACCGAAGCCCATCGCACCATCTCTTCGCATCTCTCGGCCCTCAGAAAGAATCTCTTCGCATCCCTTCCCTGTATCATCGCAGCAGCCAGGGCGGCGCGACCCATCAACCACCGGGCGGTGACGCGCAACCTACAGCAGATCAGGTGCAGGATCGCCACCGCCTCCGCCCGACAAGGATTGAGCTCCATGGATCCAGGCGCACCGGCCAGATCCGTCGTCGAGGGGACGACCTCCACCGTCCCGCTACCCTGCATCCTCGACGCGCCCATCCCCGGCCACCTCGACGACTCCGCCTCCTCAAGGACGACC
This sequence comes from Triticum timopheevii, assembly GCA_963921465.1. Taxonomy (NCBI): domain Eukaryota; kingdom Viridiplantae; phylum Streptophyta; class Magnoliopsida; order Poales; family Poaceae; genus Triticum; species Triticum timopheevii. Next base: position 615,818,414 of record OY997268.1, on the reverse strand, counting down.
TGCACCACCGTCCTACTACCCCAGAATCGACGCTGCCGCCGCCTCTCGGCGACTTCCCTTACCCCAGTGGAGCGGCATCACTTCCATCGCCTCCAACATCAGGTTGGTGTCTGCACCTTTGCTCTGAAAACGTGTCGTGCTGGCCAGGTAATGTAGTCCTGCGTTCCTCTTGCAGTGTTACTCTTCAATAGCACATTTGTTGTATAGATTACTGATTCGTACACTATTGTTGCAGATCCGTTCTCTTTGTCCTGAAGTTGGCTGGGGACGTTCCAAATGAGTGGATTTGGTGTCATACCACTCATGTTTCAGCACTGTACCGACAAACTTTGAGTCTATATTGCCATCTCAACAATACATGGGTAACATATTAAAGGTGCAATCATGTCTTTTTATTTGACACCATGTTGATTATATCATTTTTTGTTTGAAAAGAACTATCCCTGAAGTGGTCAGTGCAGTACAGTTACCGTGTGTGCTGCCCAGTCGCCAGGTCGAGCTGCTGCGCTAGATTGTCATCGCAGATCGGGTGCCTCCTGCCTGCTCATGTTTGCAGCCATCGCGCCACCTGCCGGATTGTTGTGGCAACTCCTGTTAGGCATCCTCTCCTGAATCCTCATATAACTCATAGGTACTCTTGGTTTAGTTTGTTTCTTATGTGAGATCTAAAGTCACAATTTCAGTTAGCTCAGAACTAAAAATTCAGTTATCATGAACAATCTATTCAAGTAGAGCAAAAGGTTCTTCTCCTCTAAAGTCACAATTTCAGTAAGCTGAATGATTGTATATGTGTCTCTTAATGTATGAGAAAGCTCTTTGATCTAAAAAAAGGCTACAGAGGGTACTTTCAGCATTTTGAAATATTACGCAGGATATATGAAGACAAGCCTATCATAGCCAATCGATTCTCCATAATAATTCACACTTGCTTTCAGGACTATTTCATTTAATTTTGCTCTCTGATGCTTGCACGAGATGCAAAATTCTAAGAGCACACCTGTGGATTTCAATTTCTTATTCAGATGGGAAGTAAGTGCAAAGCCCACACTTGCTCTTCATAATAATCTCTCTTACAATGTGTTCTTCTTTGTTGTGTGCACAACATTGGACCGCGTCCATGGCATCATATGTCACAGGACAACAAACGTCACAAGAGATCATACGAGCGGACATTCGCTATGGGGTCTCAAGAGACTAGCAATGTCCGAGTTACCTGCTGTCTGTTGCCTTTCATGAGTCTGCTTATGTGAGAAGAAAAAAAATGAATAAAAGAGTTGCTAATGGCATAGTAATCAAGGTGTCAACGATCTAAGTGGCAATTTTACAGAGTCAATATGGAAAAGGGCAATTTCTCAAAGCCACATGAAGGAGGTGGCAAAAATCCAAATACTATGACTTCATACAGTCTAGGCCTCTGGCACTTAAAATATTAGCAACAATCAGTTTGCATAATAGTGATGTGCTCATTTATCATGGATGGTTATCAAATGCAGTTCACGGAGGGTAAGGTGCCTGGAAGTATGTAATAGAATTAGCTTATGTGTGATCACTTAGCAAATTTCTGGTAAAATAACTAATTGAATGCATAATATTATATCATGTTCTTACCAGTTTGCATAAATTAATTAGTCCTTTTCATGAATATTCTCCTGTGAGCTCCATTATCCAGTGGCTTTATATTAGATAAAAAAAACCACCACAAGCAAGTATATCGAAAGAATATCTTATATCATTTTTGATTATTTGCTTACATGTGATTGTTGTCTTCCACCACATGGATTTGGATCTTTGCTCATCTTATGCAAGTCATACGGGATTACTACTTATTCCAAATATTGTGTCAATTGCAATGTTTTCATCTTAAGATCATATATCTACCCCGTAAACAAAGTTATTCCATTTATGTATTATCATGTGTATATGACTAAGAGTTCCCGCAGCAACGCGCGGGATATCATCTAGTTTTCTAAACGCACTGGCATTGTAGCCGGCGAAGTGGGAAGTGCAGATCGATCTCTGCTCCTTCAAGTACCGCATGGGTCGTGCGACGGGACGCGCGCAGCAGCCATACAGCTCTCCCAAAGCACCAGCGCGTTGCGCTGACCCATCACCGTCCACCCATCCCGGCCGGTGGCCACGTGCAACGAACGACGGCATGCCGGCAGAAAGGCCACGACAGGAGCCACCAGCCCCTTCACAAACGGCAAATTTGACAAATTTGACCTATAAACGAAATCAAATCATAGAATGAACTATTCGTGAAACTATTTCACGCAGCTGACCTTTTTGTGTGACGCCCGCCACGAAGGCTCCATACTACACTGTGCAACGCCTCAGAGATAGGCGCTACACGGCCAGCGTCGCACACGTGTGATCAGAAAATTACTAAGTGGTGTGCAGCGCCTGAGAGCTAGGCGCCACACTATACTCCTAGGCGTTGCACTAGTGCAGCGCCTAGCTCCCGGGCGTTGCACTAGTGCAGCGCCTGAGAGCTAGACGCCACGGGTCAACCGCGTGAAATAATTTTACGGACAGTTCATTCTGTGATTTAATTTCGTCTATAGGTCAAATTTGTCACAAACACTTCCTCACTTCCTCTTAAAAGGAAGGGAGGCGTTGCGTTGCTGCACTTATCTCTAGATTTTACAGTGGTTGTACTGTTGGCTGGATAGGACAGACAAGCTTTCCCCCGGCCCGGCCGACAGGAGCCATCGGGGAGGTCAGGATATTCACGCTCGCCGTCAGAATCAGAATCCCTCCCTCCTTTCCCCTAGACTCACTCATCAAACTGGCACGGCACGTTCAGAAACGACGGGGCATCCGCCCGTCCATCCATCCATCCAAGTCCACTGTTGGACGAGAAGAGGCAATGCCCGTCGGCCGCATCCAGTCGAGATCGACGATGAAATCTCATTTCATTTCACATCCACTCACTCACTGGTCACTGCTGCATGGCATGGGGCATGGGCAACTTCATGGTCGGGCAATCCTGCCTGTCAGAACCACCGCACCGCGCGCATGCATGGAGAGGTCGTTAAGCACTCCATCCAGGGCAGTATGGGCGCTGGTGATGAGCCGACTGACATAAGCCGGAGACTATACCTCTACGTACTTCATGGCTGCCCACGGCCACGGCCATGCCTTGCCGCCGTTGCTCTTAGGACAACTCCAACGCACGACCTTATCATGTCCGTCCGGGTCCATTTGGATCAAAATGGACAGATGACACGATCCAACGCGCGGCCGTATCCTTAAACTTTCTTCGTTTGGCCCGCCCCATTTCCGGCGCAAACTTGTACCCGGCTTGCGTCCAGACAGACGCCGAACGGACGGGCACCTCGCCCGCCATGGGGACGCGTGGTGGTCGTCCACCTACCTTCACCGTCCAAATTGAATGCACACGCACGACGGGGCCCGGCTGGCAATGACACGGCCGTGGGGTCGCCGTCCTTCTTAATGTGGAAGCCGTGGACCCGCCAGCCCACAGCTTCCACTTCCAAGCCGGCCTGCCTCCTCCATTGCCGACAGGAGCAAACCCTACCACCTCCCCGCCGTCGCGCCCTGCTCGCCCACCTCGACACCGGCGCCATGGACTGGCATTGGATCAAGGGGAAGCACGACCGCGAGGCTAGCTCCTCCTCGGGCCGACGCCGCTCCAGCAGATCCGCACCGTCCGCACCGCATTCTCCTCCGCCGTCTTTGCCACCTGCGCCGCCAGCATTCCAGATAGGGCCGCCAGCCACCGGGCTTCGCGACAGGCCATACATCCATGTCGATGTATGTCGTCGCTACTGGGAGATGCCGACGCCGGTGCCGTGGGGAGATGTCCACCTGCCAAATAATTGGCATCTCTCCGCCGACCGCGTGCCAATCCCTCCAGTGCCCGCGAGCGGCCACGCCCGTCGCGAGGAGATCAACCGACGGCGCCGGCGCCTCCCATCGGATCTACTGGCGGACTCCAGGTACGCCATAGATTTGCCGCTATGGGACACCTGGCGCTGCGACGAGCACGACCAGCGATGGCAATCCTTTTTTGCCGGCCGTCCTCCTAGCCCGTGCCGCCTGCGTCCTCCTCGTGCCGATGACAGCCCTCCCCAGACGAGGGGCCGTAGGCGTGTGCGCGACATCTCCAAGCTTAGATGTTTGAGACTTATTAAATATTACCTTGGGGTGCCTTGGGCATCCCCAAGCTTAGGCTCTTGTCCCTCCTTATTCCGTGCTCCATTGAAACTTTATCCAAAACTTGAAAACTTCACAACACAAAACTCAACAGAAAATCTTATGAGATCCGTTACTATAAGAAAGCAAATCACCACTTAGGTACTGTTGTGAACTCATTCTAAATTCATATTGGTGTTCTCTCTACTATATTCCAACTTCTCCATGGTTCATACCCTCTGATACTACTCATAGATTCATCAAAATAGGCAAACAACACATAGAAAATAGAATCTGTCAAACATAGAACAGTCTGTAGTAATCTGAAAACTTTCCATATTTTTGTAACTCCAAAAATCTGAAAAATTAGGACAATATAGGAAATTTGTATATCAATCTTGTGTAAAAAATTCAGATCAAAAGCACGTTCCAGTGAATTTTCAAATTTCCTGGACTGAGCGCAAAAGTTTGTGTGTTTGCACAGAATCAAGTAAACTATCATCCACACTAACCCAAAGGCTTTACTTGGCAATTTATTGAAACAAAAGCTATAAAATATGATTACTACAGTAGCCTAATCATGTGAACACATAAAAACAGTAGGGGTAAATGTTGGTTGTCTCCCAACAAGCGTTTTTCTTTAATGCTTTTTTAGCTAGGCATGACGATTTCAATGATGCTCACATGAAAGATAAGAATTGAAACATAACGGGAGCATCATGAAGCATATGACTAGCACATTTAAGTCTAACCCACTTCCTATTCATAAGGATTTTGTGAGCAAACAATTTACAAGAATCAACTAGCATAGGAAGGCAAAACAAGCATAACTTCAAGATTTTAAGCACATAGAAAGGAAAGTTGATATTATTGCAATTACTACAAGCATATATTCCTCCCTCATAATAATTTTCAGTAGCATTATGAATGAATTTATCAATATAACTATCACATAAAGCACTCTTTTCATGATGCACAAGCATAGAAATCTTACTACTCTCCACAAGCAAAATTCTTCTTCATAATAGTGGTGGGAGAAAACTCAACAAAATAACTATCATGTGAGGCATAATCCAATTGAAAATTAAAATTAAGATGACAAGTTTCATGGTTATCATTATTCTTTATAGCATACATGTCATCACAATAATCATCATATATAGCAACTTTGTTCTCATAATCAATTGAAATCTCTTCCGAAATAGTGGATTCATCACTAAATAAAGTCATGACCTCTCCAAATCCACTTTTATCAATATAATAATCATAGATAGGAGGCATGCTTTCATCATAATAAATTTCCTCATCAAAACTTGGGGGACTAAAAATATCATCTTCATCAAACATAGCATCCCAAGCTTGTAGCTTTGCATATCATTAGCATCATAGATATTCAAAGAATTCACACGAACAACATTGCAATCATGCTCATCATTCAAAGATTATGTGACAAACATTTTATTGCATTCTTCTTCTAACACTTTGGCACAATTATCAGAATTCTTATTTTCACGAAAGACATTAAAAAGATGAAGCATATGAGGCAACCTCAATTCCAGTTTTTATAGTTTTTTTTATAAACTAAACTAGTGATAAAACAAGAAACTAAAAGATTCAATTGCAAGATCTAAAGATATACCTTCAAGCACTCGCCTCCCCGGCAACTGCGCCAGAAAATAGCTTGATGTCTACTACACAACTAGGGCTGGAATTCCAGCCGAGTCGAGCCAGCTCGGCTCGACTCACTAGAGCTTGTTTCGTTAACGAGCTAGCTCGACTCGACTCGTTACTATAACGAGCTCAAACCCAAGATTGGCTCGACTCGTATAACTCGCGAGCTGGCTCGTTTAGCTTGTTAAGCTCGTTAAAGATATGAACATAAAACCCTCAATTATGATAAAATTTATTATGTATATATTAAACACATATATCACTAATCCCCGCAAAAAAAACACATATATCACTAAACAATTGTAATTTCCTAGTAACACATGAGTCTCCTAGGCGGCTGGGCCTTGTGTTGTGCGCTTGGGACATAGGGTGCTGAGTGACTGATCTTTTGTACCGAGCCTAACGAATTACACGAGTACTCGTGAGATTGGCTCATATAACTTGGCCTATAAACGATCTTAAACTAAAGCTCGGCTCGATTCGTTATTCTTCGAGCTCGAGTCGATTCGAGCCGAGTCACGAGCTACTCGTTTAGCTCGCGAGCTTTGAGCCTTTTTTCCAGCCCTATACACAACCTTCTTCTTGTAGATGTTGTTGGGCCTCTGTCGTGGAATTAACACGTCAGATGTCCTCATGAAAGGACTTAGTCGTGGAGCCATCGCGACGGGTTAGCTTGAAGGGGTTAAACCGGACAAGGGACACGGGAGTTTTATACTAGTTCGGCCCCTTCGATGAAGGTAAAAGCCTACGTCTAGTTGTGATGGAATTGATTGGGTTTCGATGACCAGGGAGCAAATACGCTTTGCCTGAGTCTCGAGTTGTTGTCTGTTGTCCCTGAACCGCCGCCGGGTCGTCCCTTTATATAAACAGGTAGACGCCCGGCCGGTCTACAGAGCCCCGAGACCAACTCATACAAGTGTCCGGCTCGGTCTCTCCTTTCCTAACTTACAATACAAGTTACATAACCATGGCGGTTTACCACTATGGGCCCTAATCCGCCTTTGGGCTCCGGGCCACTAAGCTTCCTTGTTAAAGCGCCATCTTCTGGGTCTTCGTGGGCTTCAATGAGTTGAAGGTGAACCGGCCCCTCCTGGGTGGTTTACATTCAGTAGTTATATCCCCGACATTAGGCCCCAAATTGATTTGAACCTGTTCATATCAATCCTCAATACTCAATGAATTTCTGCGAACATCTCCTTATATTTCTTGTAAACCGCCATGATGTCTTCTCCTGCAAATTTTGTTGAACCACCGCCGTGATGTCATCCTCTAGACACAACAACGGATCATCATGACATCATCTCTATATAAAAGTTTAAAAAGATTCCCTTCATTTAATGGTATCCCGGAAATCGAGGCGACAACTACGCCCTCGTTCGCCGCTTCAGGCTCCTCGATCCCCACGCTTGCCTTTATCCATTTGCCTTATAAATAGGCTCGGGGGTCATTCCTCTCTTCCCCTTCCGTACCTCTTCTTCCTCCTCGCGACGCTCAAGCTCTGAAGCTCCGCCGCCGCCCTCAGCCGCCGTTGTTTCCCTGATGATGGTGGTTGCCGCTGCCACCGCCGCCCGCCACCGCCACCGTCGTAGTGACCGCCGCCGCCACCATTGTTGCTGTTGTAGCCACTAGAGTTGTTGTAGCCACCGCCGCTGCCACCAGTGCGAGATCCGCCGCCGCCACCACCCTTTTGATGACCGCGGAAGCCCTTGTTGGATCCCTGGCAGACGCGTGAAGCAAGGTTGGCGAAGAACTTGAAGTTGCCAGCGCCTGTCCCATGGAACATCTCGACCCGCTAGTCAAAATTTGCTACCATGGAGAAGAGGTTCTCGACGGTGACCGGATCAGTGTGTGCATCCAGGGCGGAGATGATGGTCTGATACTCCATGTCAAGCCCCGCGAGGATGAATGACACTAGCTCATCCTCTTCGATCGGTTTGCCTGCCGCCGCAAGTTCATCGGAGAGAGCACGCATGTGTCCAAAGTAGGTCGTCGCCGGCTGGTTGCCCTTCTAGGCGTTGGTGAGGGGGGCATGGATGTTGTTGACACGGGTCAGCGAGGCAGCGGAAAACATGTTGCTCAGAGCCGTCCAGATCGCATGCGATGTTTCCATCGATGCTACTTGAACCAGCACCTCCTTGGAGAGGTTTCGAAGAAGATATGCGACGATCTGTTGATCTTGGACTAACCAGGGGGCATATGCAGGGTTGGTGATCACCTGATCTTTGTCGTCCTTGTCCTTGATGGTGATGAGCTTGGGAGGTTCTGTCATGGTTTGGTCGATGTAGCCGTACAGGCCGGCGCCCATTATCTGGGATCGCGCCGCCAGAGGACATAGTTCGTCCGGGTGAGCGGCAATGCCTTGCCTTGAACAAAGCAACGACGGAAAGCTGTTGCAGAGCGCAAGCGCGGTGCCCATCACCGTCCGTCCATCCCGGCCCGGCCCGCAGCGACGCCGGCGACCACGGGCAGCTAGCGGCGGCGTACCCGAGCGGAGAGCCCCCAGGTGGCGTCGCTCGCTGCGCTTCTGAAGATTGATTTTACTTGCTGTTGGCTGGACCTGGACAGGACAGACAAGCTTTCCCCCGGCCCGGCCGACAGGAGCCATCGGGGAGGTCAGCATATTCACGCTCGCCGTCAGAATCAGAATCCCTCCCTCCGTCCCTCCTTTTTTCGCCAGACTCAACTCAGGCTGGCACGGCACGTTCAGAAGCGACGGGGCATCCCTCCATCCATCCATCCATCCAAGTCATCGACTGTTGGACGAAAAGAGGCAATGCCTACCGGCCGCATCGAGTCGAGATCCACGATGAAATCTAGTATCATTTCACATCCACTCACTGCTGCAGCATGGTATGGCAATGGCATGGGCAACTTCATGCTCGGCCAATCCTGCCTGTCAGAACCACCGCGCCGCGCGCATGCATGGAGAGGTCGTTAGGGCATCTCGAGCCGTTCGGCTACCCAGGGCGCCTAAATAGAACGGCCTGGGGGCGTGCCGGCGCTAGTTCGGCCCCTGGGGGCGACCTAGCTCCCAGTCACGCCTTCACGCGCCGGCCGCAGGATGCGGGAAATTTAAACTTGGTCGTTCCCGCTCTCAAAAGACGCCGCAAATCCGACGATCGGACGTAGTCTGGCGTTACAAAAAACAGAGCGCCGCCGCCGCAAGTTCGCGTGCGCAACGATTCACTCGGCAGGGTGGGCTCCAGGCGTTGGCGGAGTCGGCGTGCGCAGGCTCGTCGTTGGCGGAGCTGCTTCGGTGCTGGGCTGCGTCGGCGCGGCTTCGGCACTGCTGGGTGGCGATGCAGAGGCGTCGGTCGGGCTTGGCGTCCGTGTGGTCGTGGGCGTCGTCGGCGTTGTCTGCGTTGCCGTCGGCAGCTTGTTCAGGATGAGGCCACGCTGCACCAGGTACCACGCCTTGAGCTTCTCGTCGTTGCTCTGGAGCATGTCCGCCCCGCCCATCAGAAAAGCCATGTCGGTGTTCCTCTTCTTCGCGGCGACGTTCGTCCGGAGCAGGTCGAGCTTGATGGCGTTGTTCTTCATTAGCGACGACCACCGCGCCTCGGTCTTCTCTTCGCGTAGGACGGCCCGGGCCTGGGCGTCGGCGAGGCAATGCTCGATGGACTCCTGCACTCGCGCGTTTGCCGCGTCGGCGCTTTTCCCCTTCTTTGCCAATTTGTGGCCGTCCGGCCGCCCCTCTGACGCGCCCGGAGTCGTCGCGTCCGGCTTGTATGTCTCCTTGGCCTTGTCGGGGGCACGTCGGACTTCCGCCCACTTCTCGCACTTGTCAATGCGCTTGTAGATGTGGAGGTGCTTGAAGTCGGCGTCTTGGTTGTCGCCCCGATACATGGCGAACATACGCAGCAGCTGCGCGGGTGGACGAACAGTTGGCGGGCGGCGGGCGTAGGAGACGAAGATATGCGGGCGAACGGCCTGCGTACCTGATCCTCAACGCTGGCGCCGCTCTCCGGGCGAGCCGCGACCTCCTCGACGATTCCATGCCATTTGTTGCACGCCAACTGGATACGCCCCCAATGGTTCGCCATCGCCTTGGAGCCGCGCTGCATGTAGACGCCTTTGAAGTAGGACTCGGCCTTGATGCGGTCCCAGTACGTCTCCAAGCTCTGGTTCGCGCCGGTGGTCGGGTCGAGGCAGACGACTTTCCATGCTTCGGCGAGGCATTCCTCCTCCTTGGACGTCCACTTGATGCGCGGTTCGCCTGACCTAGCCGCACGCTTCTTCTTCTTCTGGCGCCCCTTCGTCGGAACAGGAGCCGGCTCCTCCTCCTCCTCGTCCTCCTCCTCCTTCTCGGGTTCCTGCGCGTCGTCGCCTTAGACGTAGTCGAGCTCGGCCTCCATGTCGTCGCTGAGGTCCACTACCTCGTCCTGGGTGGCGAACCCGGGAGACGAGGCGGCCGCGGTCGATCCTGTCGCGATGATGTCCTCCATGTCGGCTCCCGTGTCGTCGGCGTCGCCGAGGTGCGAGAAGGGTAGCGGTCCACGGTAGAGATGGGGCGTCGGTGTGGACGCGTAGGCGGTGGGGGATGAGTAGTTGTATGGAGGGTACTGCACGCCGACGAAGGCGGGCGAGGGCGTGCGCGTAGCGGGGTGACCATGAGGGAATGTCACGTTTGGGTTGAACCCACCGTGCGCGTCGCCGTCGGCGTAGCCGGGCGACGATGAACCCCATGGAGATCCGGCGCCTTGCTGTCCCCAGGGCGGGTACTGGGCGTGGCTGACGACGGGTGGATTCATCCCCGCCTGGTCGACCGATGAGGAAGACGCCGCCGCGCGCGCCGCGTTGTCGCGGGCCTTCTTGGATATGGCCCTGTTCCGCCTGTCGGTGGTGACTGCTTCGCGCCGCTGAACTTCCACCCTCCACTCGGCGTTCGACAGGCCCGGTGGCTTCGATGGCGGCGCCCTCGGCTTCCTCTGCTTCGGCTGGGCCACGGCGCCAGTCGCGGTTGCCGCCGCGCGCGGCATGGCGTACTTCTTCACGGCGAGCGGGAGGGGGTTTGGCGGGAGAAAGGGAGAGAATGGCGGGAGGAAGGCGAGCGGGAGAGATGCGAGGGAAAAGCGTCAAGAAACGGCGGGAAAAGGCCCTCGGGTCGCCTCCAGGGCGGGCCCACGCGCCTTTTTCGCTTGTGCCGGTTCCCCAAGCGCCTTCCAGGACGCCGGGTTCGGCCTGGATCCGCCGGCATCAGTTTTGGCCCGAGCCGACGAAAAACGGGCTCCTGGGGCCTTTTTTTGGTGCCGGCGCGGCAAAATCGTCTGAGGAGAGCCTGTTGGGGGCGCGGCTGGAGATGCCCTTAGCCACTCCATCCAGGGCCGCATGGGCGCCGGTGACGGCCGGCTGACATAATAAGCCGGAGAGTGCACGCACGTACGTACCTACTCCATGGCTGCCCACGTTGCCATGCCTTGCCGCCGTTGCTCGCTTTGCATCTCTCAAGATTTTACAGTGGCTGACTGCTGTGCTGTTGCCCCGACGACCTTGCTTACCTTTGCCCGACAGGAGCCATGGGGAAGTTGAGGACATTCACGCTCGCTCGCACTCGTCGGTCAGGAACTCAGAATCAGAATCCGTCCGTCCGTCCTTTCTTCAGACTGACACGGCACGTACAGCACAGCACAGAGACGACGCCATCCGTCCGTCCATGATCCATCCATCCATCCAAGTCGACTGTTGGACGAGAGGGAGAAGTGGAGTGGCAATGCCTGCCGGCCGGCCGCATCGAGATCGATGACTCTCTGTCTGTCTGATTCAACTTCACTCTCATCGACCGATCGGCCGCATGGCCGTGGCATGGGCGCCATCATGCTCTTGAGCAGATGGGTAAGTGCAAGTGATCCTGTCTGTGTGTCAGAGAACCCGTCGTGCCATGCCATGGCATGGGCATGGCAGAGAGATTTTTGAGCACTGCGGCCGTGGACTGGACAGCGGATGGCCTGACCGGCCGGCATAAACGGGAAAGAAAGAGTGTGTGTGCTTCATGGCGGCACAGCCGTGCCCATGCTTTGTCGCCGCCCGCCGTTGCTACGAGTAGCTTTTCACTGCACACATCTACCGGACGACGTAAACAGACAGCGTATTCCGTCCCATTTTTGTCCGTTTTGGTGAGCTTTACGTGTGCCGACCGGTCCATTTTTTTTATTTTTTTATTTTTTTTCCCGCAAAAAAAAAAAATCTGCCCGGTGACCAGCCGACCCATTTGGTCCGCCTAGCCGAATTTTGTCCAATATACATCTTTTCGCAATTAAATCTTGATTTCGTAACGAGCGTCCGTAGTTCATGCCGGCATATTTGCCAACACAAAAAAACTTGGCCTTCTCGGCTATAGTCCATGCCGGGATAATTGTCAGCGGTAGGCACACATGCAAGCACACAAAAAAAGTTGCCTCTCTCGGCCATAGTTCATGCATCTCGGCCGTACTTCGTGTCGGACAGATGCCGGCATACAAATGGCCGCGTCTCAGCCATAGCTCATTCATCTATCTTGAGCATCTTCTTTAGCTTCTTCTCGAACCAAACTCTTTTCCTTGGGGCCACTTTGCTCAAGTCAACCATCATGATCTTCATTTCCTTCGAGATCTGCGTGAGCTTCACCTCGTTTGCTTTTGTCCGGGCATACCTCTCCTCGATCTGGAGCTTCTTCTTTTGTATGTCAAACAAGTTCTTCATTTGCTACTCTTTCTCTTGGCGCTTCCTCTCCTCCCTCGCTTTCCTTTTGGGTCGTGAACCTCTTCAAAATTTCTTGCAACGCAACTGCCGAAGCATCACGCTTGTCATCCAACTTGTAGTTGGTCTTCCCCCTTGGCCGCTTCTCACCGTCACTTGGTTCAACACCTCCCCCCCCCCCCCCCCCCACACACACACACACCTTTCTTTTGCACGGCATATTGCTCCTTAAATTTTGGGCACTCACAAATCATCGTCCAACAATGGGTCAAGGTGAATGGCTTGTCCTCATGTTTATTTTATGAGAAACTTCCAATCTGTTCATATTCAATCATGTTAGTACAATGAACACCAGAAATGATAAAAACTACATCCAGATTCGTAGACCACCTAGTGATGACTACAAGCACTGAAACGAGACGAAAGTGTGTCGCCATCATCGCCCCTCCCACGTGCGGAGCTGGGCACAACTTGCTGTAGTAAACAGTCGGGAAAACGTCGTGCTAAGGCCCCATAGGACCAACACACTAGAACAACAACCGTCGCTGATGAAGAGAAGCTTAGATCGGAACGATCCAACCTGAGGATGAAGGAACAAAGACCGGATCAGAGCAGATACACCAAAGACAACCATAAACTGAATCTCGTGAGATCCGCCGGAGACACACCTCCACACGTCCTCCGACTATACTAGATGCACCACCAGGATGGGGGCTAGGCGGGGAGAACCTTATTACATCTTCAAGAAGCCGTTGTCGTTTCGTCTTCCTGAGCAGGACACAAACCCTAGCAAAAATTGAAGAAGCGCCTAAAAACGGAGCCCTCCTGCCGTCAAGGACCGAGATCCACCGCGCATCCATGGCTCTAAGGCCATAGGAGACGTGGCAGATTGGTGGTGCCGCCGACGGAAGGCAGAAACCCTAGCCGCCTTTCCTTGAAGGAGAGACAAAGGGCGGAGAGTAAAGCCGGTGTTTATGTATTTGCAAAAAAATATGGCTTGTACTCATTTTGGGTCTTGAAGGTCTCCAAAGATGAAATGCCTACAGATGAAGATGAAAGCAACAATATACATTCATATGCAATGGAGATGAATGTATCAAACACACATATGGACAAGGCGGGGGAATTGATACTATGTCTTTGAGGCCTAGGCCACTCATGAGACGGCCGGTGATGTTCTCAAGGGAGGAACAAAACTTGTTGCACTCCAATTGGATGAAAGCCCATCTCTTCGCAATGGACATGTCGCCATGGTTACTCTCAAACTTGTAGGGCTCAAACTTCCTACGTTCATGGAAGTATGTATGAACCCTCCCCTGAAACATTGTGTCTTTTTGCTCGGCGCCAGTCTTGGGATCTTGCCCAATTTTCATCCAAGCTTGACAAATCAACTTGTCCTCATGTTGTGTGGCCTTGGCATGAGGAGGGCCTGCTGCATGGTCTTGGCGACGATGGCATTGTTCTCCGCAACAGTGCCCTAGCGCTGCACGGCTTCGGCTACGGCGACTGTCGCAGTGGCCTCTTTCTTGTCCGCTGCGACCCTCCTCTGGCCAGCCCTCTTTGCGGACTCGGCGGCCGTCTCCTCCGGCGTACGCACCTTCTTCGGCTTCTTCTTTGGGCACATGACGTCGGCGGCCACGCCGTTGCCCGTGGCGGACGAGAAGGAGGTGGCGGCTGGGTTTGGCGCGTCGACCATGGCGCGAGGGCAGGAGAAAGAAGGGAGAAAGAAGGGGGGAATCCGATGGTTGTGCCACCGACGAGCAGGCTAGAGGGAGGGCTCCGCGCCGACGCAAACCTGACCCAAATTCGGGTCGGAAATGCATCACAGCGGACAAAAAACAGACGGGCGTGTGTTTGTGTCACCATGTTGAGCCACGTTTTTTGTCCGCACAGATCCAAATGGACACGGGCGGACGAAATGAGTCACACGTAGTTGGCCTAAGTTTCCCTAAAAAAAGTTGGCCTAAGTGAAATACGTACTAAAGAGAGCCTTTGGAACTACTTGGCGAACACACACACACAGGCTTGCTCTTGGTTCAGAACTGGAGGTCAAGGTCTAGAAGTTTTCCCAGGTGTAAACTGCACTGCCAAATAATAAGTACAGTACCGGTGGTAACTGGAAAGGCCAGTTTCACCTTGGATATCATCACTGCCAAATAATAAGTGAGAGAGGGGCATGGCAATGCGATGCAGGAGGTAAAAAGGGTCAAGATCTGAGCACTCACTCACCCAGCCTGCTTTAATCAATCAAAGGTAGTATTGAGAAGGAGACAGGCAAGCATGAGTGAGTGAGAGATAGATGAGCCCCATACCATACCACATAACCATACCCAGGCTGAGGCTGAGGCTGGTCCCTGGAGTTAGGGATCCCATCAGAGGAGACCCAACTGCAACTGCACCATCCCTATCCATCCATCATCATCATCATCTAGAGGAGGGTGAGAGAGGTCCCCCACCCCCACACCCACCTGGCCATGTCCACTACACCTCACCAGCACACTGAAATGGAGGCGTCAATGTGCACAGTACAACACCATTAAACTCACACACACAACAACATGTAACAACAAATGAAATGAATCCAAATATGTGCACACCATCCTCAAGATCGAGCCCTAGCTACCTCCCCGCTCGCCCCCGTCGATCGACCGGTCGACCGGGGCGAGGGAAGTCGAAACCGGCCAAAAACATATGTTCATCCTCTCCTATATATTTACGGAGGGCTCCGAAACAAGGCAAAGAGAAACAGCATCAAGAGGTCTTAGTTGCCCAGACCCCCCACCACAAGGATTTGCATAATTCAGCCAAGGAATGCGGTCCGTCTTCTTCCAAGGGGGCCTGCTGCTACAACGGCGTCGACGCTGGCGGGATCTTGGAGGACCACCCGGGCTACATACAACTTATGGTCCACAAGCATGTTAGCACAAGAAACCAACCATGTGACGCGTTGTACCGCAACAGTATATCTGGACGGGCGTCAAGCTCGGGCCAGCCAGGCTTCCCGAGGCGGGGCATCAAACCATTCGCCGTGAAGTCGAGAGGCGCCGCGCTTCTGGGAAACCCACTGATGAAGCAATGCCGACAAGACGCGATGTCAAACTTGCACCGGCAAGCCATAGTTCTGGAATGACCTGATGTGGCCATCCCAGCTTGCGGTGACTATGACCTGGCCCCAGGCATGTGTGGCTGCATTCTGGCAAGACGCCTTCAGGAACTTGTACTGAGATTTACGCAAAGTAGACGCCGTCGCTGAGTTGGATGCCAGATGCTCCTCCGGCCATGTGGCTGACCCCCTTGGCGCAGACTCCGCAAGGAACGCCCTGCTCAGAGTGAAATTGCCTGATGGTAACCGGAACATGTTGTCGTCTTCAAGGCAATCTTCAGTCTGGCAGCGTGATGTGCTGCTGTCCTGTATGTCGCAGAGGTCGCCCGAGACCTCTTGCCGCAAAGAAGGGATGTTGCAGGCCAGTGAAATAGAGTTCCTTGACTGTGAGGCGTTCCACGGTATGGCAATGGAGACATCGTTGCTGAAAAAACGCTCGTATGACCACACTGTCTTCACGCGGCTTGTGACTGGGGCAAGTTGGCTCGCATGATTCCACATGTAGATACGGGAGTCGTCGCTAGCAGAGATTATGTGATCTCCGTCTGGGGTAAATGATGCGGCAACTTGGCTTGAACTTTGTAATCCTGAGAATAGGAGATAGAAATGTGAACTTCAGGGTCACGAATACTATGAGTTAACCCAAGACAAGAAGATGGTGTCAGTACCTTTGTAGTTGGAAATTACATGAACCCCGTCAAGAATGCGAACTTGTGAGTCACCAGATGTTACCATCAACTTCTTTGGATCAGATGGGCAGTACTGTCAACACAAGTTTTGAAGAAGGCAATGTAAGAATCACTTGTAACAATGAGTAGGTCCCAAGTCTATCACAAACAAAAAAAAAACTCTTGTGCAGCCAACAGATCTTAAGACAGTACCTGGAAACCAACTATTCTTTTAAGTGGAGACTTCTTTCTGCCATTCAGAGAGACCTGAGATTCCAGTTCTAGACGATTTTCTGTGTAAAAAAGGAAAATACATTAGAATTAAGATACTGATATGATTTTGCAAACATTGAACACTTCAGCATATAAAAAAGAAACATCAGATAAAGAAATTAAGATTCTTTGTGTTCCACAAAATCAATCGGGTCAACAACAGTTTGCTGCCTTACTAGCAAGTTCAACTATTTTTACTATACTGCCTTTTCTGCCATTAAAATTCTAAATATGAACTTTTAATGCAACGATGGTAAATGTAAGGTGCTATGTGTTCTCCAAGATCTATATATAAGCAGGACAACATAATTACTCCAAAGGAGCATTATAAATTCTGGGATTCTATTTACCAAATACTCCCTCCGTCCGAAAATAGTTGTCATCAAAATGGATAAAAAGCGGTGTATCTAGAACTAATATACATCTAGATACATCCTCTTTTATTCATTTTGATGACAAGTATTTCCGGACGGAGGGAGTAATATTTTACCAACTGTTCACTCATTGACAGTACAGGAATACCCACATTCAGAAATACAGAGTTTTCGCCAGAATTTTCATTAAAAAAAATCCATTTCAATCTTAGAAATTGGAATTCCACTCCCGCCAAAACAGAAGCCACTGTTGTATTACATCAACATGGCAATGATCCTATTAGGTAATATATTGTCGACAGCACATGCCACCTATTCAACGCGAAATATACAGAGTATTTCTTTTGTTTCCCTAATTTTCCAACTGTTGGATGCCTATATTTAATATCCGTTAATGGCACATTCTTGTTTATTCATCAGGACGGAGAGGAGCGTAAACAGGGAGAATCAAGGAAACAACTGCTGGATTAGCGTAGATGAGAATCTCTGAGCGTCATCTTCTTTCTAATAAAACCAAGGAAACTACATCCATAAGCTCAAACAGGATGACTTGCGTAGCAACTAGAGGATAGCAACAATCCTGCTTTCGCTATTTTTATAGCGAGGACAAAATGAGGTATCCCCATCATTACTAATGTGCATATACATCATCTTGGATGTCCTCGTGAAAGCAAACGATATCGACATATTAACAAACAAATGAGGATGTCGACTGAAGCTACTATTTCCAAAACCATTAGTTCGCCAATCATCAGGAAGTACAACTCAAATCTCACAAACCAACCAACTCATGATTACCTGATGCATCGTAGTAGCGGCAATTTCCTGTTATGGTCCCAACCACTACCCCCTGAATGAAACCAGCAGAAATATAAGCATCTCAGTGAATCAACAAATGGCCACTTGGTAAAAACAGGCTAGTACAAGGATATTCAAGCGAACCTTTCCATCAGGCCGGTAACAGACTGCGGTTATTATCTCTTTGCTATTAGCCCAGTCTACGACTAGGCATTTACGAACATCCCAAATGCGAACCAATCCGTCGATGCAACCGCTGATAAAATAATTGTCACTCGTAGGATGAAACTGAACGCACGTCACTGCATAATAGACAACAAACTTGATGTCAGTATGAGATAGTGAGGACAGGAGGTTGTGGAAACATTAGTTCAGGGGAGAAGGGTTTACCGTAGTTATTGTGGTAGAAAACCTTGAGACAACTATTGCACCCGACCCGCCACAGTCGAGCAGTTTTATCCATAGATGCAGAAATCAAGTCCTGCACAAAACCAAGTGAAGGCAGATGTTTTAGTAGATGAGCATAACAGCATCTGTAGTAGATCCTTCAAGTACATGGAAACACACAGTCTGGACTGCAACTCACCCCATTTTTGGACCATGAGAGATCCAAGATGGCATCATCATGCCCATAGAATTCATTCACAGGGACCTGAGACAGCGCAAAGGTCCGGTGAGGGATCACAACACAGGCCGGATCTGCTTGCCCCTTTGAGCTCTTATTATCCTGTTTGCTCTTGGTCCCTTCGCTGGAGTTGACAGGGGCCAGTTCAGAGTTCTCATTGACAGTGAAGAAGACGCACGACGGATCGTCCTCGGCGAAGTCGAGCTCGTCGGGCCTCTCGCCCTCCACCACCCGCCACACCCGCACCACGCCGTCCTCGCCTCCGGTGGCCAGGTACTGCCCGTCAGAGCTGAACTTCATGGCCACAATGGCGCCCTTGTGCGCCCTGATGTCTTGGCCCCTGTACACCGCTGACAATTCCTTTGACCGCTTCTTGTATGGCCTGACCTTGACCCTGTCAACGGCCTTCCCGGGCTTCCCGGCGCAACTCCGGCAGGAGCTGGAGGAGGTGGAATTCGCCTCGTCGTCGTCCTCGGCGTCGACGACGCAGGCGCCGATGCCCAGCCTCCGGAGCCACCCGAACCGCCTCCTTCTCCGGCGGCTCTTACTCGCCGCGGACTTCTCCGGGGTGGAGGGCTCGTCCGAGGAATCGTCCACCCGGCGCATCATCTCGCGGATGAAGGGGGAGGAGCCGGAGATCCTCTCGAATTCCGCGGCGGTGACGGTCCGGTTGGAGCGGCGCTCCCTGAGGCTCCGGAAGCTGCCGTCCTTGCCCAGCTCGTGGAGCACGAAGACCGTGCCGTCGTCCAGGTTCTTGAACACGCACTCCAGGCCCTCCTCGCCGCCGCTTCGGCCGGGCGCCCCCGCCTCCTCCCCCGCAGCCCCGCGCGCGAGACGAGGGGCGGGCGAGGCCGGCGCCGCGCCGGGGCTCCCCAGGACGACGATCTCCTGGCCGGCGCGGGGCCTGGAGCGCGGCCCCGATTCTCCCGGATCCAGGAGGCCCAGGGAGCGGACGAACCGCTCGCGGCGCTCCTGGACGCTGAAGGGGCCCGTGGCCCAGACGTCGAGCAGGGCCCCGCCGCAGAGCAAAACGCCGTCGCCGGCGCTGCTGTGGCGGCCGGAGCTCGCCGGCGAGGCGACGGAGGCCGGGGAGATGACCTCCCTGGAGTCGAAGAACTCCTCGTCGCCCGCGTCCAGCGAGCGCGTCCGCGCCATGGGGACGCCCACACGACCAAGCCGAGGCGCCACCACCAGTTCACCACCACCACCACGCCGTTCCCACAAAGGACCGAGCTTTAGCGGGGGGGAGGCGCGGCAGCCGGCGGGCGAATCCGGCAGCGGATCTCGCGGCGCTGGCTCCCGGATCTCGGTGGACTCCGTCCGTCCGTCCGCCCGCCCGGCCGCAGGCCGCTCCTTTATGGCGCGCCCACTGCGTGGCAGCCTCTGCCTCTTGCCGCTGGCGTCCCCCCTCTCTCCCTCCCCCTTTCTCTGTCCTGTTGGGGACGGACGGACGATGCAGTGGCACCCAGTGGTACTACCCCGCCGCTCGCTGTGCTACCTCTCGTGGGCGTCAACAAGGAGCGGAAGGGAACCAACCAACCATCCACCACGCCACGGCGCCCAAAAGCAAGCAGAGCATAGAGTAGGCGGACCGCGGACGGGAGCGGCAATAAAAGGCCACGATAGCTAGCACAGGAGCGAGGTAGGGGAGGGGACCTTAATCCATCCCTGGGATCCATCCCAGCCGGCCCGGTAAAAGCCGCGAGCACCCACCACAACGGAACCGACGGCTGGCCGCCTCCCCCATCCGCTCCCCTCTCCTCCCTTTCACCCCCCCCCCCCCCCCCCCCCTATTTTTATGTTTCTATTCTATTCTACTAGCAATATTTCTCTTTCTCTGATGGTGATGAATAATTGTCTAATTCGGTCTATTCGGAATTGCGAAGATGGTGTTAGGTGACCCGTCTCCGACTTTTCAACTCAAGAGGTCTCATAGGCCAAGTCTCGTGTTTGTTTGTTTCTTTCGCTAAGCCGTGACGGGTTAGAAGTTTCGCGTCGTTTTTGCCGATCCCACGGTGATGATGTGTGCCAAATGATGTTCTGTAGTAATGGTTTTTTAGCGTGGCGTGCACCGTGGAAGACTCGGGGAATGGCGTCAACGATGGACAGTCTCACGCTTCCAAGCCCAGGAGCGTGCGTTAGTGTGTCATTTATATTTTGCGTCGTCTTCCGTCTGACCCGGTCGGCCATCAAATTGACTATGTACATTCACTTCTTCTGACTGTATAGTGGGGCGGAATTGATGGCCACCAATCGATACTACGGATAGAAGTAAATTCCCAAATTACTGCCATATATATAGTGGGTGGTGTGGCGTCGAAAACCCGAAGAATGGCAATAACAGTAAAGGTTAATGTGCCCACAACCAGCAACAAAACCGGCGGCTGAGCCTGACACCTCCCCCATTCACCTTTTCCTGCTCCGTGGAGCATTTTTCATTCCATCGTCTATGGATGTTTCAGTGATGAATAGTCGCTGAATTCTTTCTTTCTTTTGCCTGAGAATAGTCGTCCAATTCGATTTTTATTTTGGATTGCAAGATGGTTAGGTGACTCGTCTCTTGACTTTTCAAGAGGTTTTAGAGGCCAAGTCCCGTGTTTGTTTCTCTAAGCTATGACGGTTATAAGGTGCATGTCGTTTTCATTGATCCCATCATGATGATGCACGCAAAACAACGTTTGGTAGTAATGATTTTTAAGCGTGGCATAGACAATCGAAGACCCAGAGAATAGCGGCTAATGGTTGCAAGACCACAAGCGTCTGTTAATGTATTGTTTTATATTATATGGCTTCTTCTGTATCGCCGGTCAACTCAACGTATTCATTTTGTATACTTGTATGTACATGATAACTATTGCAGATGGAAGTGACTGCAACAAATGGGTACTAGGGATAGAAAGGGTGGCGTTGACCGTCGAAAACCCGGAGAATGGCAACAACAACAATAAAGGTTAAGTTTCTAAAATTACGAGTGTCCATTTCCATCTTTTGATATTTTAATTTATAGTGTGTGTCTATATATATCCATTTGATTCGTTGCTCATATTGATTATGTTAATTTGCCTAATTTATAATTGGAGACGCAAATGGCAACCTTGAAATAATATTAGTGATAGAAATGAGACCCTGATATAATGTATACTATACAAAGGGCACATGATGACAAATTAATATTGTGACAGAAGTAAGTACTTAGCCCTGGATTTCTCACAACTTTGCATAAAAAAGGCTTTGACAGAAGATTATTCTTTTTATAGACCAACAGGAAAATGCACTTTCAATAATATGAACATAAAATATGGGACTGTCTAATTTACATCCGGCTGAAAACCAATTGGGTTTCAGCCGGATTTTTCAGCCAACTGGAATGTGACAAATGACCTCTGTCCCTTGTCCCCTATACGTCTATTTTCCTGTCCCACTCATTTAAACAAACCATACAGATCAAACAAAAACTTTTAATGGGTCCACCCCTCCTTCTCTAATCCGGACACAAAAGCAACAAAATGATGGCGTTTCTTCCATGTTCTGGGACACAAGCTTGAAGAAGATCATGGCTGAAGAAGCAAAGGATTCACAGTTAAACACCCCCTTCGTTTGCATTCATTGCACATCTGGCATGAATAAAACAGATCTCTCTCATGACTCTGTACATCTGAAAGAAACAACCATGTGCGGATCATTACATAGCTGAAGAAACTCATCAGATTCAGAAACCCAATCTAAGATCATAGTCAGGATAATCATGAAAATGAAACCTTATTAAAACTGTAAGAAAATATAACACGGTTCAAATCCTCACTTGCTTGCTGCACTGACCAAAAATTGAGCTTTGGAACTGTACTTACGTGTCACAAAAAGAACACTAGATGGAGGAAGAATACTAGGACCAAAGTAGTCTAGGGAGATAGGAACAGAGAAACTACCTGCAAGTTTCTGAATTCATAACTACAGTTACAACAGATGGTCAAAACAAAAAAGTATTAGGGGGGCATGTTCAGAAAGATATGAAATCATTTAGGAAAAAAAATGCTTGAACAAACAAATGCTAGGAATGCTATATTTTCATAAAACTATGACTGTATTCTCAAACACTTTGACACTGACAAAAATTGTACACTAATCAGAAACTATGATGATGTTTACAAATTTACTCCCGAAGAAAAGAAATGAATCTATGACTGAATTTTATACACTTTGGAATTGTATACAAAAACCTTTTATTTGCACTTGAAGCTCGAAATGCTATGACCTTTTACATGTAATTTCAAATGAGCACACACGGAAACTAAAATGATCATTGCATATGATTTAGAACTATGATCGGATAAAAAGACTGGAAAAATATCAGGCTATGCACTTACACTAAATGGCACAAACAGTGTAGATAGTTCTTGTTTATTCAATAACAGTTCACTGCTTATACTTTTTGATAATATGTACAGGTGCCTGCAATGGGATCAAAGGGAATGGAATCTAGCATGAAAGGGGAGGAGTTGTACCTCGCACATAACGAATCTGATTTCCTTAATGTATGACTTTATTGTAGCATTAAACAACTGGAAAAAAGAACAAACATATTCAATCATGCTTTCTAACTTAATTTTTGACAAAATAACAGAGCGGAGCATACTCTTTTACTTAACTACTTCAGGCGCAAGTGATGTACAAGGTAATATCATTGTGAAGTTTACATACAAGACAATAGGGAAAGAAATCCTGCGAAAACAAATCATTAGCTAATGCAAAAAATGTTGTTCAACTTCTAGCAGCAACGGGTTGCTACCAAAGCGAAAGAGAAAATTACAATCCATAGGGCACTCTAGTTATAAACTTAAAATCACAGACCACCAGAGAAACCAATAAGAACTAGCATTCACTAGTTCACTGAACGTTACAACATATACAGATGAGTAGATCTTACACAAAAGAAAAATCTAACAAGTGTTTTAAGAAAAATCTTACACTATGGTTACAGAGGATCAGAAAAAGAACCTGTCAAACTAAATTATACTAGCAGATAAGGAATTTACAGTGGCAGACAAACTGTAATTACAATACTAGACCACTAAAATTTCAGTGGTAAGCAATAGAAATTACAGTAGTGGACCAGGGTGAAAAATCCTTTGTATACAGTTTGAATTACATCGCTAGACCACTAGAATTACAGTGTAAGCAAATTGTAATTCTAGTTCTAGATCAATGGTACTATAGTGTAAATACAGTGTATTTTATAGTAGAACTACAGCGTAGAATACAATAGTGTCATAGAGCAATGAAAGTGAGTTTCACAATAGTTGCAGCAGATTTATAGTTTAATTTACACTAGAGTTACACTGTAAATACAATAGAAACACCTAAAAACACAGCTAGGATTTACAGAGGAAAGTCCAGAAATGAAACGGAGAATAAACTAAATTACACTAAGAAAATACACTGAAAAAGCTCGTAAAATTACACTAATAATTTTGGGACACACAAACTATAGAGAAACCAATTTGTTTCTGCTCAGAAACCAAAATGAATGTATGATTGAATATTAGAAACTTTGGAACTGTATAAAACGGCAAATTACTGTCACTTGAACTTATAATTACTATGATCTTTTAAATGTAATTACTATGAAGATCACACTGAAATTGAAAAAACTAAGCACTGACACTACATAGCACACACAAGAAACCAAATTTGAACCATCCTTTGTACCCTCGTTTGACAAAACATTACCAGCAGATTTACGAACTGACGGATCATTTGATGCTTTCTTCGTAGAGTCAAGAACAACATACTTGCAACCTACACAGCAAAACCGAAATGACATCAGGGTAAAAAATAAAATAAAGAAACAACCAAATGCATGAAAGTAAATTACAAACAAGATAGAGATTGGCTACCTGACAAATGCTCAGAGCTAAAAATCCACATAATAGACACTACTCAACTGCAGAGTACAAGGGTAAAAACCATCCAACAATCCCTAGGCAAATTCACTAAGGTAAGGATAGAATCCACTGAAAAATTATAGTGTAAAATCCACTAAAGATAATACAAAAATAATCCACATAATAGTCCCTAGTCAAATGCAGATTACAAGGGTAAAACCCCACTAACAGAGCCTAGCCAAAATACACTAAGGATTACAATGTAAATACACTAAAAATTACACTGTAAAAATCAAGAGTTACAGTGCAAATATAAGGTAAATCCAAGAATGACTAATAGTCACTACAAAAACACTAAGGATTACAGTGTAACTCCACTAAGAATTACACTGTAAAAATCAAGAGAATCAAGAGATATAGTGTAATTCTTATAGGATTACAATGAAATATCAACTAAAATCTACAGAGTAAATCCACTAAGAATTACCGTGTAAATCCACTGCAAATTACAGTAATAAATCCACTAAAAATGCAGTGTAAATCCACTGAAAGTTATAGTGTAAAACCAATAAAAATTACAATGTAAATCCACTTAAAATTACATTGTAAATCCGCTAAAAATTACACTGTAAATCCACTGAGAATTATAGTGTAAAACACTAAGAAAACACACTATAAATCGACTAAGAAAACAAGGATTTCTAGTAGAGCAATCAAACATTTACATAGCTGAAATTGAAAGGACATTCTCTCTCACAGAAACACAAAGAACAGAGCTGAACATAAGCTTGTCAACTAGCTATACAACTAAAATCACAAATAACACTGCATACAAACCTACATCAACAAACGACCCAGGAGACAGATAATCTATAGCACAAACAAAAACACTAGAGAATCCAAGGTGACCATGGCACCAAAGTCACTGAAACACGATCCACCATGTACGAAATTAGCAGCTGCCCATGACAACCACCCAATTTCCAACTACTAACCGAAACAGATGAAATAAAACCTACAAGGAAGACCCTAAGATAGCACATTAAACAGATGAGATTCAATACCACTAACAAACACAACGACACATCTGCATGAAAAATAGCTGGGAGGATTACCACATGCGAGATCCAAAAGGGGATTAGCAGCAGATCTGACTGACAAAACCCTACACACTACCAAATCAGTCTAGAGGATCAAATCAAAGCCACAAATACATACCGAATACAACGACCAAAAAATGCCGGGCAGAGAAAAATGGGGCCGGAGATGGGCCGGAGCCGAGAGAAGCTGAAGACCTCCGGCGGGGGCAAAGGCGAAGGAGCAAGAGAGGGCGGGGCAGCCAAAGGGAGAGTGCCAAACGCCTGACACCACCCTAGTGAATCAAGCGGACAGGGGAGCTCCAAGTCGCCATGGATCTCTCTCTCTATCTCGACGAGGAAGGGGATGAGACCGAGGCACCTACAGAGCAACGAAATGAAGAAAAAAATCAGAAAGAAAGGGAAAAGGAACACTGACCGACGCGGGGCCGAAGCGGCCGAAAACACAAACGGGTCTCCCCGGGAATTTAGCGGGCCCGATAAGCAAATCAACTGACAGCATGAAAAAAAAAATATGGATCTCGGGACAGAGAATGGACGGCCCACAAAACGGATGAAAGCCAAAAGATTTCATCCGGATGAGAATTAGCATCCCCGTAAAATATAGCTATAATATTTGCAAGACTTGTGACATGTTTAGAGGTACGCACACAAGAAAAAAGCAGTTACACAACTAATCTCCAGCCATCACAAAAAAATATTCGAGCCAATCTTATGTAAATCATGTTGTACCAAGCAAACTTCAACCTATCTCGCCTATGAGATGCACATGTATGTTACTCCATTTGGCACACAGTACACTGTGACAATTAATGGGCATGGAATATCTGTTCTTTTTCTATGATCAAGTTAATGACATTTAATTGCCTTAAATTAGTCATGAGATGTGCAAAATGATATTATGGATCTCTTATACTCCCTCCGATCAGAAGTAAATGACGCGGTATCCATACAATGCACAATGTATAAAGGTCGCATCATTTAATTCGAATCGGAGGGAGTATCTTATATCATGTCTCTACCCGATTCTTTATTTACTTTTGTGAAATCTCTCTACTTGATTCGCCGGTTTGTATCAATGAAGTTAATTTGTCTAGTTTATTATTGACGAGATTATGAATTAATGCTAATAGATAGAAATGAGAACCCAATTTTATATACGGAGTAAATATAAACGGTGTACACGTCAAAATGAGAAATTAATGTGGGGTAAAGTAAGTAGTAAAAGAATTATTTCTGGAATAAATCCGAATGACAAATTGATATATAGACATAAAAGAATTATACTCCTATCTGCCAAAACTTCTTGCTCCATATATTTTTTGAGAACACCTCGGAGGGGCGGGGGTTCCTACATTTCATTAAGAAGAGAGTTGGTCCAGTTTATAAGGCCCTGTAAAAGCCGCACATCCCTCCTCCCCTCTTCCCTTTCACCTTTCCTTTCTTCCCCCCTATTTTTATGTTTCCACTCTACTAGCAACATTTCTCCAATGGTGACGAATAATTGTCTAATTCGGTCTATTTGGGGATTGCGAAGATGCTTAGGTGACCCGTCTCCGACTTTCCAACTCAAGAGGTTTCAGAGGCCAAGTCTCATGTTTGTTTCTTTGTTTCTCTCTCTAAGCCGTGACGGGTTAGAAGTTTCACGTCGTTTACGCCGATCCCACGGTGGTGATGATGCGTGCGAAATGATGTTTTGTGGTAATGGTTTTTTTAGCGTGGCGTGCACCGTGGAAGACTCCGAGAATGGCGTCAACGATAGAGAGTCTCACGTTTCCAAGGCCAGGAGCGTGCGTTAGTGTGTTATTTATACTATTATGTGTCGTCTTCTGCCTGACCGGTCAACCATCAAATTGACTGTGTACATTCACTTCTCCTGAGTGTATAGTGGGGGCGGGATTGACGGCCACGAATCGATGCTACGAACAAAAGTAAAATCCTAAATTACTGCCATATATATAGAGAGGGTGGTGTGGCGTCGAAAACTCGGAGAATGGCAATAACAATAAAGGCTAATGTGCCCGCAACCAGCAACGGAACCGGCGGCTGAGCCTGACGCCTCCCCCCATTCACCTTTTCTTGCTCCATGGAGCATTTCATTTCATCGTCTATGGGCATTTCAATTAAGATATTCACTGAATTCTTTTTCTTTTGCCTGAGAATAGTCGTCCAATTCGATTTTTATTTGGGATTGCAAGATGGTTTAGTGACTCGTCTCTTGACTTTTCAAGAGGCTTTAGAGGCCAAGTCTCGTGTTTGTTTCTCTAAGCTGTGACGATTATAAGATGCACGTCGTTTTCGTTGATCCCAGCATGATGACGCGCACAAAACGATGTTTTGTAGTAATGGTCTTTAAGCGTGGCATGGACTATCGAAGACCCGAAGAATAGTGGCAACAATAGAGCCTAACGGTTGCAAGACCACGAGCGTGTGTTAATGTATTGTTTTATATTCATTTTGTACACTTGTATATATACATAATAAATATTGGAGATGGAAGTGGCTGCAACAAATAAGTACTACGGATGGCGTCAACGATAGAGAGACTAACGTTTCCAAGGCCAGGAGCGTGCATTAGTGTGTCATTTATATTTTTATGTGTCGTCTTCTACCTGGCCGGTCAGCTATCGACTTGACTATGTACATTCACTTGTCCTGAGTGTATAGTGGGGGCGGGATTGATGGGCACGAATCGATGCTACGGACAGAAGTAAAATCCTAAATTAATACCATATATATAATGGGTGGTGTGGACCGTCGAAAACCCAGAGAATGGCAATAACAATAAAGGTTAATGTCCCCGCAACCCGCAAGGGAACTGACGGCTGAGCCTAACGCCTCCCCCATTCACCTTTTCTTGCTCAACGGAGCATTCCATTTCAACGTTTTATGGGCATTTCGGTGATGAATAATCGCTGAATTATTTTCTTTCTTTTGCCTGAGAATAGTCAGTCCAATTCGTTTTTATTTGGGATTGCAAGATGGTTAGGTGACTTGTCTCTTGACTTTTCAAGAGGTTTTAGAGGCCAAGTCCCGTGTTTGTTTCTCTAAGTTATGACGGTCATAAGGTGCATGTCGTTTTCATTGATCCCATCATGATGGTGCGCGCAGAACGACGTTTGGTGGTAATGATTTTTAAGCGTGGCATGGACTATCGAAGACCTAGATAATAGTGGCTAATGGTTGCAAGACCACAAGCATGTGTTAATGTATTGTTTTATATTATATGGCTTCTTCTGTATCGCCAATCAACTCAGCCTATTCATTTTGTATGCTTGTATGTACATAATAAATATTGCAGATGGAAGTGACTGCAACAAATAAGTACTATGGATAGAAAGGGTGGCGTGGACCGTCGAAAACACAGAGAATGGCAACAACCGTAATAAAGGTTAAGTTTTCAAAATTAAGAGCATCCATTTCCATGATATTTACAGTATATATATATTTTCATTTGATTCGTCTGTTCATATCGATTATGTTTTTTTTTTTTGCGAAATCTCTCTACTTGATCCATCGGTTCGTATCAATGAAGTTAATTATCTAATTAGTATTGAAGAAACTGAATTAATACTATGGATAGAAATGAGAACCCAATTTGATATACGGAGTAACATATAAATGATGTACATGTCAAAATGAGAAATTAATGTTGGGGAAAGTAAGTTGTAAAAGAACTATATCTGGAATAAATCAAAATGACAAATTAATATAGTATAAAGGGTGTAGGTCATAGTGGCAAGTTAATGGTGGACATAGAAGTAAGAACTGTGTCCGAAACAACCCAAACGTTTTGGCGAAGGTGTCGTATATTTTTTGAGAAACTGGCACGAGGATTAGAATTTCACGAGGATGAACAAAAGTATAGTCACAATATTTTGCAAGTCTGGTGGTGTGTCTAGAGATATGTCATATGTAAGAGAAAACAACTGTGAAAATGCAAACAATCGCTAATCTCCAACCAACCTCGTGTGTACCATTGTGGTGACAAAATAAAAGGAAAATACTCGTGGGTGCAGTGTCTGTACAAAGCAAACTTCACCGGTTCACCCTATGGGCCTTTCACGTGCACATGTATGAGACTGCGCTCGCCACCGTACACTTGCATGACATAGTGATCTAAACGGTTTTATATAGTTTACAGAGAAAGTACGTTATTTTTGTATGGGAGAAAGTTATTGGCGTTTGATTGTCCTAAAATGAGGGTTATTACAACATGTACATTTTGCTACGTTTCACATCTCTTTAAAACTAAGTAAGTTGTTAACAAAAACTTGTTCCTCCACATATGTACTTACTCCACAAAACTTGTTAAGGACAGATCCCGTAATCTACTGCACAAATCTTCTTAAAGGCATGCAGGGACAACACAACCAGAGATGTGCAACGGGTGTTTTGGTTTTCCACCCAATAGAAAACTAAAGAACACAGATCCCCGTAATCCATGGGAAACAGGCCCATTGCAAACCAGCACTATATTTATATATGTCTATCTATGAGAGAAAGTATACAGTACTACGAAGAAATGCACGCAAAAACTAATTGCACTCACTCTTACTCCCTCCGTTCCGATTTACTCATGGTGGTTTTAGTTAAGAATATTTTAAAGAACTCTTGTCCGGAAATCCACGCCGAAATGATTTTGATTTGGTCTGGAGCGGTTTGTCTGTCCGCGTCGCCTCTCGCGGTCTCGCGTGCGTCCTCGCCCTGCCCGGGTCGCACCCGGCCCGAGTCAATTGGATAGTAGCTGTAGAATGGGAGTCCATATTGGCAGCAGACAGCGGCATTTTCCGTTTTAAAAACTGGATTAGCACATGCGCAACCTCCGTAGCAACATGGTATCATCTTCCTCTTCCTTTTGTGGCAAAGGCATATGGATGGATGGCATCGTAGTAGTAGTATCATTTTGCATCTGCCGTGTGTGGTATGGCACCTGCCGCTCTGCAACAGTGCGCTCCCATCCCATATCGTGCAGTTATTGGGAGATAACACTGAGTAGTAGGTTCCCTCTTTGTTTAATTTTTTGGGTGGGGCCCTCTTTTTTACTTGGTCCCATATGAATGCCCAGCCAAGCAACTGGATGTTAACCAAGGAAAACAACACATTGATAAAAAAGCAATTGGGTATCAGGTCTTACATGTACATATTCTGACTTTGTACTGTATAAACTTGCACAAGAATGACTATATACTCAGAGAAGTGCATATTTCAACCTCCGACTCTTGCCCTAGTCTAACATACAATCCTCAACTACGATACCGTCTAAAAATCTACCCCGAACTCCTAAAAGCAGCCAGGATTCAACCCTCCACGTTGACCGGTTCTGACCCACTGACCATCCAATCAGCATGTCCAGTCAACAAGCCACATCAGAAAAAAAATCTAGGAAAAAAATTTAAATTTCAAAAAATCCAAATAAATATATGTAAAATTTTAAAGAATAATATTCGGTATAAAAAACTATAAAATAAAACAATTCTATAAAAACTGAAACAAATCAAAATCTCCATAAATTGAAAGTTGATGATATTTTTCATTAATTTAAGAATTTTTTTTGAAACTTTCCTAGAATTCTTATTATCGTTTCCTTAAATTTATAGTAT
Organism: Triticum timopheevii; assembly: GCA_963921465.1. NCBI lineage: Eukaryota > Viridiplantae > Streptophyta > Magnoliopsida > Poales > Poaceae > Triticum > Triticum timopheevii. Next base: position 615,787,487 of record OY997268.1, on the reverse strand, counting down.
TTTCGTGATTCACTAGAAATTTTGAATTTTGGACAAAATTTGGAGAAATGTAATTTGATGATAGTTTCCATTGTTTTAAGCATAAAAATTAAAAAATTTCTAGAAGGTTTAGTTTTTTTCTTCATTTTATAGATAATTTTTAAAACTAAAACAACAAAAATTGGCAAAAATCTTGACAATTTTTAATTTTATGAAATTTATTTTTGATTTTACAGAATTTTTCCTTTTTTTATTCTACCAAAAACTTTGCAATTTTTCTAAAAGTTTGATTTTTTTCTGACGTGGCTTGCTGACTGGATGGTCAATGGCTCAAAACCGGTCAACTGGGTCAATATCGGTCAACGGGGAGGGGAGGGTTCAATCCTGGTCGCTTTTAAGAGTTCGAGGTTGATTCTTAGACGTATCATCGTGGAGGGTTGTACATTAGACTAGGCAAGAGTGGTGGTTGAAATATGCATTTCTCTCATATACTCATAGTTCTAAACAGTTAATTACTCTATGAGACTATGACACACATCTAACTCTGCACACAGAGATGGCACTGTACATTTTTTTAGATGTGTTTTAAGACACTCCTAGAAGAATATTAGCCATTAATTCAATGTGATTTGATATTAATGATAAATAAATACAAGCAAGAGAATGCTCTTGAAGTTACCAAATCATGAATATAAACAAGGAAAAAGGCTCTAGAAATGTATTAAAAGTTGTCATCTGTATTTTTATTGTCTAATAGTTGATAGATGCGCACTACTCAAGTAAAATATTAATTATTTCTTCTGCCAACAAATGCCATTTGTTAGAAATACACATATAAGGTAGATATCATCTATATACATGAGTACAAAGATATTGATTATTAATTACTTAAGCAATTTTAGACATTTAGGTGCAAAATTACAGTAATTTTAGACATTTAGTTGCAGTGCAGGTACCGCGGTCCAAACATTGCAACCTTTATAAATAGATATAGCTGTTAAATTTCTCCAACTGCACTGGCAAGTGTCAACTGTTAATTTTTTTGGTTGTAGCTAGGCATAGAGGGAGGATGCATTTGCTGACTGCGAATGCGGGTACCGTGGTCCAAATAGTGCAACCAACCTTTAGATTACTATAACAGCGGCAATTTTTGTTGTTATAATTTTCTCCAACTGCACTGGCAAGTGTCAACTGATTAAGCTAGCAGTGGCTAGCCAGGGAAGACGTATTTGCAAGTTGCAAGTGATACGAGATCTTGGGTAGATGCCTTTTTTTTGGGGATCAAATCTCGGGTGGATGCCTTTCCGTGTGCGAGCAACTCGTGTTAGTTGGCAGGGAGCTAGCGCTTTTATTTTCTTATGAGGAAGCTACTTGCAAACAGTGAGCTTTTGGTTAATCAACCAGGGGTTTAACTAGGTATAGCTAGGAGGCCACCAGCAGTCTAGCGCCAGTATTATTATGTGATACGGTTGTTGGTCAGCTGTTCAGACGTACGTAGTTGTATATATTGTTGACACAAGTGGCTTCTGACTATTGTTTTCCGTAGATTAAGCAGTTAGGCATGACTTGTTTAGGGCGTGCGTGTGTGCGTACGTGGATGATTATTGGGGTGGATCAACCAAGAGCGCTGATGAAAGAAGCAATCGGCCGGGGTTAGTTGGTGACGGACGGGATAACCATCTAGATATTCAGATAGATACTACTAGTAGATGTGTGCCGCCGCTGACCAGCTAGCTAGTTATCTCATGTAGCTTTGTAGTAAGTTGTTTTTCCGGAGCAGACAGGCGCCAAACAACAACAGAATTGTGCACGTACGTACTGTATATAGCAGCTGATCCGTGCCAAACTTATTATATCGATCTGTTGGACAAACCCCAGCGATGTTGGTGTGCTCTTGGTCGACCAGACACACCCTGAACGGACGGAGCGCGCGATCCCTCCCTACGACGGCGACGCCGTGGCGTAGCTTTCTCTGCGCCGGGAAGGAAATATGGCTCCGGCCGTACGCGCCGTGGCACGGAAGCTAGCCGGCTACCTCGCGGTGGGAGACGTTCGTTTTCCAGCACGCGCGCGGGAACGGGGCGGTGCCGTACGGGACAAGAGAAGGGCGCGCGCAACCGGTCGCCGGTCGGGATGTGCACGTAAGCGTTAGACGCATGCCGCCTGCCTGCGCTGCGGCGACGAGTTGGGCGGCGGTCAGCGGTGCCTAGCTAGCAGCGTTAGGCTACCTAGGGCACCAATTAGGCCTGGATTAACACAAGCTAGCTAGCTAGTGCAAGGAGACGATTTAGGGGTCAAACGAAATCACACTGTTATCTTTCTCTATACTGTACACATAGAGCCTAGCCTAGATATATGCTTTGCTTGATTCGCCTAATAGGAGTAGCTACACCTATGATGACGCACGATATCTTTGGCTTTTTGATACTTTTTCAATCGACCCATCGGCAGGACGGACGGCAGCAAACTGTGTTTCAACAGGAGGAAATTTTTAAAAAGCAAAAGTCACACCTGCTTGGTCGCTCGTTCGTTCAAAGGGCGCCGCTGTTACTAACTTAATTAACGTGTGTGTGAAAACCACCGGGCTAGCAAGCTAGCAATAGCTAGGAGCCTAGGATCAGGTCGGTCATGTGAAAGGCTTGGCCAATTAGTTAGTTGTCTCCGCATATGAGATTTGTGTGTAGACACACTTCGTAAAATTTGATCGTATTTACATGAAAAAAATACCGACATCTAGAATACTAAAGTTATACCCCTCCGTTCCCAAATACTTGTCTTTCTAGGCATTTCAAATGGACTCAACATACGGATGTATATAGACATATTTTAAAGTGTAGATTCACTCATTTTGTACCGTATGTAGTCACTTGTTAAAATATCTAGAAAGACAAGTATTTAGGAACGGAGAGAGTATAATATAAAATTTGAAATCATGACACATATAATGATGTTGATTTTGTACCGTGAAAATTGATAATCTTTTTCCTGGCATGGACCGGAGGCAGTATGCTCTTAGCATGGACTCACTTGAAAATTAATTATCAAACAAAGAGGGGTAGGAGGGGTTAGCTTTGACCGGACCATCGCTTCTTCGATTGGAAAACTAGGAAGGATTATTTGACCTTTTTTAAGGCAAAAAGAAGGATTATTTGATCGGTGCCTACGCTAGGTGATGGACATGGTGTCGCTGTGGTCGTCGACTCGTCGTCCTTCCTTGCAGTAGGACACAACCACTGCTTCAGGAATGGCATGCTTCACAGAAGCGACGTGATTCATCTGCGTGCTCAATTCCTTGCCGCGTGCCGCTATTTTCATATCTTGTTTTCACTCGATCGGATGCTTCAGTGTCGGTAGGGGAAGGCGTTGAGCGAGGCAGCGGTGGTGCGGACCTACAGAGACTTTGGCTGCGTGGATTCGGCGGCCTGGTTACGGTAGGCGGCGCAAGGTGGTGGCGGCGACATTTCTTCTCCTAGTCCGACATGTGTTGTGTTGGACGTAGGGCTCGCTCTTGGGCGGACGAGATCTTGGCCCGACGTGGGTCGGTGCTCTTGCTCCGGGTAGGGTTTGTCGGGCTGTCTTTGGTCGGCCCCGGCTAGGTGTTAAGTTTGTTCTAGTTTCATGTTTATCTTTTGATATGTTTTGTAAGTGGGCTTTCCAAAAGTAACTGGTTAAGATAAGGTAAAAACAAGGAAGCAAGCGGCTCTGAGTGTCACCGACAGGCAGGCACGTTTTCATGGTGGCCTGTTCTGTTCTGTTCCACAAAATTCATTCCCCAAGATCGAGCCAACAATCATGCATCCATCCTTTGATGCCACTATACACAGGACTATTATAATCACTGTGGTGTAAGTGCGTGTCGCCCTCTAACTATGTAGCTAGAGTGAGAGAGATGATTAATTAATGATAATTAGACCACGAAGCATAGCGTGTGTGATGGAACATGGCACCTTCCTCGGTGGAAGATAAAAGTTGAGCACAAAGACAAAGCTGTGCTTGGTGGGAACACAAGTACACCCCTTGTCATCTTGTTTTGGTTCCTATACTCAGCTCCATTTTCACAATGTAGTGCGTATAAAAAGTTTATGAGGTTTGACTTTTAAAAAGAATGTATACACTACACTATGGAAGAAGGCAATACTATGCATCGTCTCCCTTTCGTCATTGTGCTAGTTCGGCCGATTTTGATTTGTCGTCCCAAAGATCGATTATGTCCCAGGGAAGAAGTCGTTTGATTGGAAAGTCTACGTGCTTTGTAATGAAATTCGGGTTAAAGTTAAATACTAAAATAAAATGCGTAATGCTCCAGCACCTTTCGGTCCCTTCTCCCCTCTTAACAAACAACTAAACAAATATGTTGCTTAACCAGGTGGTGATGGATCCATCATGCGCACATGTGATTGTGACCAGCAAAGCTACCCCTATAACGCTAATCACAACAACTAAGCCTATACTCTACTAGCTGAGGTTCTTTAACTAGGATGGGATGTGCGATGCGATTCGATTCTGGACGGAATATTGGCAGGTGCATGAGTGGACGTGTACGTTTCTATTTTGAAACAGGCTTTCGTCCGGCTTTAAAAATAAAGCAACAGTGGAAGAAGTACACGATCAAATGATACAAAATAATGAGCTAGCCATTTTACAGAGCCGATTCTCACTAGCTGTTTAATCTTCGTTGCCGCCTGCCTCGTACGGCTGCATGCATGTGAGTTGCCCCGACCGATCGAGCTGGGGCGTCTTTTCTAGGGGTACCGGGGCCTCGGGTTAGGCGACGCGTCATCCTATTACCTTGGGATGGGCCTGATTAAAATGTTTGATTGCATGCATGCGGTGTCATCCAAAGCTCAACCGTGGCAGCTTCCCTTCACATTCGCCAGCTAAACTAGGTCCCTTGCAAAAAAAAAAAAAAAACTAGCTTAATTAGGCAGGCATCTAAAACTTGGAATATCCTTGCAAGTTTCCGGCCGGTGTGTCGATGGACCGAAGCCCTACCCACCGACTGCAAGCATGTTCTGCGCGCGACTGCATGGAGATGGAGGTATGCAAAGAGCCTAGCTAAGCCAGGTGGATGGACGGATGATAAGATGCCACCAATCATGCATCACCGCAGTAGTGCAGTGTACGTGTTACTTTTGGATATTGTAGTACAAAGCACACACGAACGGCCGGTGCATCTTTGTTGTATGTATGCATGCGTGCCAGGTGTTAGCACAAGACTCCTTCTCGAGTCACCGGCAAGGGGCGAATATAGAGCCAGCTAAACAGTGGCCAAAGCTAGGAATTAAAGCGCATGCATCAACCGTGTACAGCACGTACACATTCGTCCATACACGCACCTTTTCTCAGGTGTCACCATTGTTTAAGCCAGGCGTCATGTGGCCTAGAGCTCGGGCACTTGATGTCGCCATTAGATATGTACTAGAACATCAGACGATCAATCATCAACGGGCTGGCCAGCGAGCGAGAGAACGTGCATGCATGGACGATCGATCATCGTCGACTAGCAAGTGGGTGGTGGCTGTCTCCATGGACCGTGGACGCATGTGTGCGTACGTACGTGCCGGTATTATTATACCGGTGAGATGCTTTTCTGTGTGATTGGTGTTGGAATCTTATCTACTCCGTAGTAGTAGTAGCGTTCATCGAGTGATCTTAGCTAGAGCTCCCAAGGTCGATGCTAGCTGGAAGTTGGAGCCATCTCGACGAGGGAGCCATATATAGGTGGCTAGCAGGGGCCGGCGGCTCGAGTGAGCGCCATGCAGGATCACATCGCATCCCGCAGGACGGACGTGGCCATTTCCACGCTCTGAGTTCCTTCAGTTTTCAAATATCGTCTCTCAACTCCGACCAGTACTACAACTTGAGTTAACCACCTATTAGGCTAGGTGTCATGTGGCTGTGCCCGGGAGAAGAATATAATGCGCGTGCCCATGCATGCATGCATGTGTACGTACGTACGTACAAGGAAGGCCGCACATTCGTGATGGTCGATCGATCAGGAGCAGGAGCAGGAGCTGGAGCTGGCTGAACTACCGTGCAGTGTTTGGCTCACGATCGGCGACGTGTTACCGTCCGTGGCCGGACCCCGGGCATAGGTACGTACGTGATTAGGAGTAGTTAGCTGTTGCGTTCGTTGGATCGGTACAGCAAAACAACAGAGATCCTTGTCCAAATGATCGCTGACAAAGAGGACAGCGAATGCCTGAAAAGGACGGACACTGTCCGGGCAGCTTCGGTGTACCCGCACGTAATGGCTGGTGCGTTGCCTACTGGAAGATCCGCCTACCCCAGGATTACGGCGCGCGGATCATCAAAACACCCGTAATGTCCAGGCTGGACCGTCCGCACATTTTTAGGCTTCCAACGCAGGTCGCAAAATGGGAATGGATCCGGACGTCTGAAATCCCATGAACCGGCCTCAAATCGGGGATGCTACGGGAGAGTCGAACGTCCGCCATGTTGGACTCAGACAACCCGGCCGATCCACCACGATCTTCGACCGTCCGACTCTAAAACCTTCACCCATCCACACCGCTGACCGGCCTGCCACCTACTCACATTCACGGTGGCGCGACCACCAAGTATCCTACTACGCCTTTAAAGTCGTCCACCGCCTTCCGCGCAAAACCTATCCGCACAGTCCTCCTCCTCTTCCGCACCTCCATCGTCCATCATACACCACCACACCTCCGACGACCACGATGGGAAAGAAAACAAACATCGAGAGGACCTGGACGTGGTGTTTGCTCGACAGCTACCCTTCGACCAGACCCCACCGCGCCAAGCATGGAATCCGGGGGAGCTCCCGGCCCAGTTCGCGCCGGCCCTCATTGTCGCCAGGCTTGTCATTGTCCATGACTTCGTCCACCATGAAGCAAAATAACACAATGATGAGGGGTAGAAGCAGCCCTTGCTCACCGCGGCCACGTAGATGAACGACAAGTTCGTTGCGCAGATGGAGGAGACACTACGCCATTCTTTCCTGCACCGCCGTCCCCTGCGCGCAACTGTGAGGTCCAAATCGGACTCGTCGTGTGAAGGTGGATCCGTTGTCCCAACCGCGCAACCGTAGAGTCCAAATCAGATGAGGCTTGAAGGAGGTGCCACCCTCCATGCCACGGCGCCAGCTAGTGTCACCCATTCACCCTCATCGCCAGGAAGGAGGTACCATCCTCGCCACCGTCGTCCGAGCCACTCCCGCGCCTCCACTACTACCTCAGAAGCAAAGACAATGGGTTAATGTTAGAGATAGGAATGAGATCCCAATTTACTTATTATGGGACGAAGTTATTGAAGTTTATTTGCCTTAAAACGAGCTTAAGTACATCATGCGTACGTTTCTGCAACGTTCCCCATCTCTTCAAATTAAGTAAGTTATTTGCTAAGGACCAACAGAAGCTCTGCCTTTTCATTAAGAAGAAGGGAATTCACCAGTTTATAAGGAAACTCGGCGGAAAACCAATTCAACGAAACGCACACAGGGCAGCGTCCCAAAACAAGCTAATGACAGGATCACCCAAGCGAAAGAGTCGCCACTCTAGCGTACAAACCTTAGCAACGCACATACGCCGTCTGCTGAGGCTATACTCCACACGAGCCGACGACTCTGCTGCCAATGTGACCAGCTCCGACACTCAACAAAACCTAGGTGCTCTCCGAAGCTGCCGCTTTGACTTCCATGCCAGTCCTGAGGTCACGCTCCACACGAGGCAACGACTTTGCCGCCCACATGACCAGATCAAACACTGTACAACAATGAGGTGTTCTCCGGAGCAGCTGCTCCGAGTTCCCCGCTGGCCCCGAGGCCATGCACCTTCCTCGCTGAAGTAAAATAGAAGGACCACACTAGCCACCAAGGTCTGACAAAAGACCTGGAATCAAAGATAACGGCCCCAAGGGGGATGCGACGGGAACGCCGTCATTGCCCGCCCCCACCATGGTCGGAGCTAAGGTTTTCCCATGGAGCTTTTGAGATCCAAATAACATGGGAGGTGAAGGGGCCCACAATGATGCCTCCAAGAAGGTGAACGACGCCAGATGCCACCGCCGTCGTCGACATCGACTGAGGTCGCCAGAAGGCTTTCACGTAGAGCACACCATGCCCAAAGTCGTAGCATCACGTCCTGGCCTCCTCCCGAGCACCCGTAGCCCAATGTCTAAGACCTCTCGCCATCGCCAACATCCACCACCAGCAACCCTGATTTGTAGCACGTCCCTGATGGATGTGGCGGGGAATGGAAGCAGGGGGAGCTAGAGGCGGGTCCTCTAGGGGACCAGGCGACGGGAAGGTGTTTTGGGTTTTGGCCAGAAAACTTCTTCATCCCCATATTTGTAATACTCCCTCCATTTACTTATACAACGTTACTATGAAATATACATTTTGCATCTATACAAAGCCACCAACAGTAATTGAGGCAAAATTAATAATGTTTCCTCGTACTAGCAACTTGTTTAATGCTTGCATGCATGCTGTCATAATGTCACTTAGCTACTTTCTCCACTCAGTTTTCTTGCATGCATGCGATGTATTAATGATCTCAGTAAACAAAAAAAAAAGTTGAGTTCCGAAACATGTATTAAATTTTACCTTGGTACATGTAATTCGTGTTTGTGGCCTTGTATATAAAAATGAAGGGTGTACTAGTATTTTCTCGGAGCAATGTAATCAGAAGTATCATTTTAAATATATATTTTTAGATCATCTTTTTTAATTAATAGTACATAAATGGTGCATTGGAAGCAATGGATGTTTTCTTTTTCCACTAGATAAACTAACGGGCACAGATCCCGTAATCCATGGAAAGCTGGTCCATTCCAACCCAGCGCTATATTTCTATCGAAGAAAGTAAGAAGAGATGCGCACCAAAATTAGTACGGACCAATACTATACTAGTATATTGTTTCAGAAAAAATGCTATAGTATTTTTTTAATGGCGTCGTCTCCCTGGCCATGGAAATCCACGCCGAAATGATTTTGATTTGGTGTGGAGCGGTTTGTCTGTCTGCGTCGCCTCACGCAGTCTCGCATGCGTCCTGGCCGGGCCGGGTCGCACCTGGTCTGACTCAATGAGGGTTGATATTGGCAGCAGTCAGCGGCATTTTCTACTTTTTTAAACTGGACTCGCACATGCGCAACCTCCGTAGCATCATTTCGCTCTTCTTTTATCGCAAAGGCATGGCATCGTATCATTTGAGGTATAATTTTGCACCCGCTGTGGTATGATCATACCCGACGCTCTGCAACAGTCTGTTCCCATATCGTACATATATTATGGATAAGACAATGTATTTTTGAGACGAAATAAGATAACGTTAACTATATTCCATCTTTGTTTATTTGTTTTCATTTACTACATCCGTCCTGGTTTAGTGGTCCACTTTGTATTTTATGTCAAAATTTGACCATAAATTTAAGTGGAAAAATGTTAGTGCATCTCATAAAAAGTTATATCGTTGGATTCGTATTTGAACGTAGTTTCCAATGATATTTTTTTATGACATGCATTAATATTTTATTAATTAAATCCATGATCAAAATTTGACACAAATACTAAGGGGACCAATAAACCAGGACAGAGGTAGTAAATGCTAGGCCAAACAGTTGGCTCCAGGAGCATAATGTTTTTTGAACCTCGGGGTTATATTGAAAACGCAGATGTAGTACAAGCACCGAAAGTAAATAGACTTACAACGAGCTCCGCATACGACCGACGAAGACCACACATGCCATAGCGGGTTGAGGGCACTCCGCCGTCGGTTCCGCTCCTCCCGGGGCCAATATCCTTGTGTAGACAGCCATGACGGACGGACAGTCTTCAACCTCGGCCATGGAAGAACATCACACCGGATACAGAACCATCGTTGACGAATCTTTGCACAAATCTAGAGATGCACACCCACGAGCACACCAGGACCCCCACCTCCACGCCACCAATGGGATACTCGTCGGCGCAACGCCGAAGAGGAAGGGGAAACTCAAAAGGACCCACACCACTGCCGGATCCGCAGATTGACGGGAAGAGAATGGCGCTCGCCTGCCAGCACCACCATCACCGGCAAGGGAAAGGAAGAGCAACAGATTTATTCTTCTAAATCGCCTCTGAAACCTTCTCCAAATCGACACCGATAGGAACTACTCCTACACTATCACACGCAAGAAGCAGATGTCGGGATCCTCACCTCCTCTCGCCGCAGAGCGGAGGAGGCAAGGATCTACGTCCTCATCGGCGATGAGCGGGGATTTGCTAGGACTTTCCCTGGTCGCCTCTCTCACAAGATGTAGGTCTCCTAGAATAAGTTATTTTCGAAAAAGGGGAGTACTGCGTTAAGTGCTGAGCCAGATGGCCACTATTTTGGATGGTCATTTGTTGATCCAATTTAAGGCGCTACTTTGTTGGAATGATTCATTAGTTTGCTGTGGCATGTTGTTAACGATTTTTGTAGGGATAATGCAGAGTTTGCACTTACTACAGTTAAGGAAGCAGATTACTCCATATTTGGTTTCAAAATACTTTGCGTAAATATCTGACCAAAAAAGTGCTTTGGGATACAAATCAAATGACACCAATATTAGTCAAACTGAAAACTAAAAAATCCATGCCCGACTTATATATTCTGCCAGAGGGAGTAGGCGTAATTGTTCAACGAAAACTTGGTCAAATTATTATTTTTGTAAAAAAAATCAAACTTGGGGGCAGAAAGGCCCCCAATTTTTAGTTTCTTGAAAATGATAACACACAGCATTTTTGTTTCTTGTATATGGTTTTCGGGCCATGAGTTGTGGTGCAGGTACCGTGGTCCAAATAATGCAACCGTCATATAAACCAACATTGACGGCAGCGGCAATTGTTGTTGTTAGGGCATGTACAATGGTACTATTTTAGGAGTGCCACGTAGGATAAATGATGAGGTGGAGGAGAGAGAACCCATAAGAAAAGGCTTGTCTTCTCTTATTTAAGATAAGACAAAAGATGATCTCTTAGCACAATTTGTCTCACCATGTTTTAAGGAATGACTAGTTATTGAAGATAAGGCTAAGATATAACCCATTGTAGACATACTTTTTGTCATCTCAAAATTACATGCAAGACTTGAGATAAGATTGTCTTATCAACCATTGTACATGCCCTTATACTTCTGTCCAACTGCACTGGCAAGTGTCAACTGATTAAGCTAGCAGTGGGCAGGGAAGACGTATTTTGCAAGTTGCAAGTGATACGAGATCTTGGGTAGATGCCTTTTTTGGGGGGATCAAATCTCGGGTAGATGCCTTTCCGTGTGCGAGCAACTCGTGTTAGTTGGCAGGGAGCGCTTTTATTTTCTTATGAAGAAGCTAGCAGTGAGCTTTTGGTTAATCAACCAGGGGTTTAAGTTAACTAGCAAGCTAGGAGGCCACCAGCAGTCTAGGTCTAGCGCTAGCTAGTAGGACTATCGATCATTATGTGATACGGTTGTTGATCAGCTGTTCAGTCGTACGTACTATATATATTGTTGGCACAAGTGACTTCTGACTATTGTTTTCCGTTGATTGAGCAGTTAGGCGCGACTTGTTTAGGGCGTGCGTATGGTATGTGCGTACGTGGATGATTATTGGGGTGGATCAACCAAGAGCGCTGATGAAACAAGCAATCACGCTAATCGCCAATGCTTTCTTTGGGTAATGATCAAGATAAATAGATAGATGGTCAGATAGTTAGATGTTTTCCGCTAAGAGATATCTTAAGGATCTATGAGGAAGCCTCAGGACAGAAAGTGAACTTGCAGAAGTCTTCAGTATTTTTTGGGAAAGGATGTGGAGATGTGAGGAAGGCCGAACTACTTAGTACTATTGGGATTACTACTGAAGCTCTCAATGAAAGATATTTGGGTCTACCGACACTGGTTGGTAGATCAAAGGATGGAACATTCAAATATGTGAAAGAGAGTTCAGCTGGCAAAGTTTCGGGATGGAAGGGACAGGGTTTGTCCAAGGCGGCAAGAGAGGTGCTGGTCAAGTCTGGCCTACAAGCTACACCAACACTCACCATGAGCTGATTCCAACTCACCAAGAAAATGTGCCGGAACCTGACTTCAATCTCGTCTAACTTCTGGTGGGGAGAAGCGAATGGGGAGCAGAAGGTGCACTGGTTGGCGTGGACTAAAATGTGTAAGGCCAAGAGAGAGGGTGGAATGGGTTTTCGGGACCCGGAGGCTTTCAACCAAGCTCTACTGGCAAAACAGGCTTGGCATGTCCTACAGTTTCCATCTTCCCTGTGCGCTAGGGTGCTCAAAGCCAGGTACTTTCCTGATGGGTCGATCATGAACGCCACGTGCCCCAATGGGGGCTCCTTCACATTTAGGAGCATCATTCATGGCCGAGAGCTGTTGAGAGCAGGGGAGTGTTTGGAGAATTGGAGATGGCATCTCTGTCAAGATTCATCATGACAATTGGATACCACGTCAAGGAAGCTTACAACCATTGGGGCAGCAATATATACCAGGAATAACTCATGTGAGACACCTGTTGGATGAGGAAGGGAAGGCATGGGATATGAGCAAATTAGAACAGATGTTCACGCCAGCTGATGTCGAGGATATTCAGCAAATCTTGGTGGGAGGACAAAACAGGCCAGACTATCTTGCATGGAACTTCACCAGAAGCGGACAGTTCACTGTCAAATCCGCATATCACCTGTGTATGCAGCTCAAGGGTACGAGGGCCGGACAGCCGAGCTCCTCGATGCCTAGTAAGGAGCACAAGGCACGGCTTGCTCTTTGGGAGACCAACGCACCGGGTAAGGTAAAAATTCACGTTTGGCGTTTGTTAAAAATGGTCTCGCAGTCGGAACGGAACTGCACCGCCGTAGAATCAAACTTGGAGTGTTCTGTTGCGCGTGTGGTCGAGAAGAAACGAACTACCACCGGTTCTGGGCATGTCCCCACTCTGTGTTATTCTGGAAATCGATGTGCGAAGAGAAGGCCGAACTTGTAGTGCTGCCACCGGCACTGGATGGTTCGCTGCAAGCCCTCATCGCTTGGTTCAAGGAGTGGATCGCAGAGGCTGGTGCGGAGGAGCGGGAGACGATGATTCATGCCTTGTACGGCTTATGGTGTGCGAGGAATGAAATGAGAGATGGCAAGAGAATCCAGAAGGCTAGGGAACTGGCTGACAGAGTACATGAGCATATTCAGGAGTGGCGGTTGGTACACTCGAGGGAGCCGATGACCAGAGAACCAAGGAGAGCAGAGAGGTGGATGCCGCCGGAGGTAGGTTGGGTCAACGCCGACGCGGATGGAGCAACATCCAAGATGCAGGATGGAGGTGGGGGCGGCGTGGTCTTGCGGGATCACCATGGTGCTTATAGAGGAGGAGCTTCGGTTTTCTTCCCGGGTACTGTCAATCCTCAACTTGCTGAGATGCTAGCGACGAGAAGTGCCGTGCAACTGGCGCTCAATATGAACATCCCGCGTCTTCATGTCGAGCTGGACTGCCAGGAGGTGGTGACCATGCTAAATGAGGAAACCAAAAATCTCTCGACTATGGGTCAACTTGTCGAGGAGACGAAGGAGCTGCTGAGGACGAGGCAGGAGTTCAAAGTCACTTTGGTTCGTCGCGAGGCGAATAGAGCGGTGCATGGTTTAGCTAAAGAGGGTGTTAGCAACAAGAGTTCGGTTTATTTTCTTAATTTTCCTCCGGATTGCATTTTACATGTTGTAGTGGACGAGGTCCCAGACCACTTTTAATTCAATAAAGTTGCGAGTGCCCCCCCCCCCCCCCCCCCCCCCCCAAAAAAAACAAGATGTTTGCCGCTACCAATATTTTTCCCTGACCAGTCGGGAAAGGAAGATCGGCCGGGCCGGGCTCCGTACCCGCCGGGCCACGGAAGCTCGCGGCGGGAAAAGGCGAAAGTTGGGCGTCCGCGAGCGAGACGTTCGTTTTTCCAGCACGCGTGCGCCCAGGTCCCGGAACGGGGCGGTGCCGTACGGGACAAGGGGTGGCGGGCGCGCGCAACCGGCCGCCGACCGGGATGTGCGCGCACGCGTCACGCGCATGCCATGCTCTATCCGTGCCGGGTCAGCGTTCGGGTCCAAGAGTCAGCGGGCCGCACTCGCCGCTCGTACTAGTACTACGTTCTATGCATGCCACCATATCGGGTTGGGCAGCGTTAGGCTACCTACCTAGGCCACCACCAATTACGTGCTAATGCAAACTCCGCCGCGCCCGTGGATCCCGGCCGGCAAAGACTCGAAAAGCAGCAGCGACGCCGCCGCCGCCGGGACGCGGATCATACATCACCGCGCGCCCCGTGCGCGCAACACGCGCACTCACGCAAAGTCAGCTTGGCCTAGTCGCATCTCATCCATCGAAATTACCGTCCCATTCACCATCTCTTCCAATTGGTTTGTGCGTGAATTTCTTTCTGTCGCTTTCGACTAGCTAACCGGCTGGGATCGAAGGACGATTTTTGTATTTTCTAATATCTACCAGAAGCAACAAAAAACGAGTGGCGCACATCATGAGGCGCATGCTGTGACAAGAGCAAAGCAGGATCGAGACAAGCCTTTGATGTGCATCTCCACCGAATTCCTCAAAATCTAGGTTCTTTGTTTTGGGAAGAAAAGACTAAAAGGCTGCTGGGTAGTACCATAATACTGCTTCCGAAATGGACAGTTACATAGATTACCTTATTTTTGTCATGCAAGGCACATAGTAGTACAATATTATTATGATTCCGTATCATGATATGATATTCGACCTTTTCTTTCTTTATTTAATTTTATGTCACCTCAACAAAATTGTCTAGTTGGCATGCATGATGTTATCTATGTTACTCACATTACGCGCATCCTAAGGACATCTTCAATGTCACACCCAAAATGAACCCTCGAATAGTCTGGATTCCCGCTCAAATAAAAATGGAATAGTCAGGACTCGTATGCAGACACAAATGCCGGAGCCGACAATCTAACCTTTGTCCCCTAATGGTTTCTGCCTGTTTTTTCTAAGTACGCAACATTCAAAATAACTATAGTTCATTAATAACATGCAAATATCTCTAGTACAACAATAGTTCAAATATAAATATTACATCCAAGATAACTAGATGTTCAACAAGTTTCTTGAATTTGTTGATTCAAATTCAACGATACTCGAACTAGAATCGGCATATGTCTCCCACACACTGTGCCCCTTGAGTTATCCAACAATGTATGAACGTAAATGATCTGCGCTCGGTTTGGTAGTACTGCACGGCGGCGCGTTTGGACTACACAACGTGTTGATTATCAAAGTGCAATAATTTGTGAATCAATGAGCTGACCAATATTTAAAACAATAAGAAGAAAAATTTCCGATGTCCATGGCTTGCGACGCCACATTCTCTTCACTCGTGCAATCACATCACAAACAGCACAATCACACCAAACAGAGAAAAGGGGTAGGGGTTAGCTTTGACCAGACTATGGCTTCTTCGGAAATCCTGGAAGGATTTGACTTGACGAATCCTGTCGGCTCTTAATTAAGTTTGACCGTGCCCGCGCCTGGTCATGTTCCCTGCCGTCGTCCACTCGTCCTTCACACGAGCAACAACGACAGATTCTTCTTTGTTCCCATGAAGGACGGCTGCTTCACGAATGACATGATTCAACTTTGCCGCCACTAATTTCACCTCTTGTTTCTTTCTCGATCGGATTCTTCAGTGTGGGTAGTTAGCGATCGACCGTCGATGTAACCGGACAACAACTTACTTAATTAGCGCAACATCTTCGTGCTAGCTTTTGCACCACACACGGCCGTACTGCAATCATGCATGTTCTAAGTTGTAACACAAGCTAATCTAATGGTTCCACTAATACTAGTAGTAGCATTACTCCTACATAGAGGAGTAGATTAATAATTAACCTAATCTAATGGTTCAAGTAATACTAGTAGTAGAGACTTGAGAGCACGGTACTTTTAGTCTTGGCGCTCGCATGAGCAAGAGTACCACTAGTGCTATAGATTAATAGCCGACGAAGATCAGGTAAAAGCAAAGAAACAAGAACATGTACCGAGTGTCACCGACAGGCACGTTCTCATGGTGTCCTGTTCCACAAAAATTCCCCAAGATCGAGCCAGCAATCATGCATTCATCCTAGGATCCTATAGACGAGACTATTCTAATCACTGTGGGTGTAAGTGTGTGTCGCGCTCTAACCAAAGCTAGCTAAGCGCACTAACCATGCAGCTAGAGCGCGAAAGAGGGTTAATTAACAACAATAATTAGACGACGAAAGCATAGTAGTAGTAGCGTGTGTGATGGAACATGGCGCCTTCCTCGATCGGTGCAAGATAAAAATTGAACAGCACAAAGACAAAGCCGTGCTTATAGTGGGAACACAAGTACTACGTACACCCTTGTCATCTTGCTTTGCTTTCGTTCCTATGCATGCATCGTCCCTGTCATCCTAGTGCTAGCTAGGTCCATTTTAATTTACCATTTCCACCGTCAGTATTTTGATTTTTGTTCCCCTAAAAAAAGTTCTGGTTTTTTCTTCTGAAATGATATTCAGATAGTACATGTGTTTCAATATAATGGGCAATTGCATTGAGTCAAAGTTGAACTGTAGATGATTTTGTTGGAAAGTTACGAAGAGGAACCCATCAAGGGCAATTGCATCGTACGCTTGTACTTTCCCAGTAGTGGCGCCTAGCTTGGCAAGCGCGTAATGCTCCAGCACCTTTCGGCCCCTTCTCCCCCTCTTAACAAACGACTAAACAAATTGGTTGCTTAACCAGGTGGTGATCGATCACGCGCACATGTGATTGTGACCTTTGTACCTGCTATAAGCTCAACAACTAGCTACGGTTCTTGTTCAATAACTACGGTATATAAGATGGGATCTGCGATGCGATTCTGCGTACTACGGCCGGAATATTTGCAGGTGCGTGCATGCGTGGACGTAGTACGTACCCTAGCTGTTTAATCTTCATCGCCGCGCGCCTCGTACGGCCGCATTTCATGTGAAGTGCCTGCGACGTGTCATCGTATTAGCTTGGG
The DNA here is from genome assembly GCA_963921465.1 of Triticum timopheevii. Lineage (NCBI taxonomy): Eukaryota > Viridiplantae > Streptophyta > Magnoliopsida > Poales > Poaceae > Triticum > Triticum timopheevii. The sequence continues at coordinate 615,770,490 of OY997268.1, read as the reverse complement.
TGGGGCCTGATAAAAAAGTTGTTTGGTTGCATGCGTGCGGTGTCATCCAAAGCTCAATCGTGGCAGCTTCACTTCCCTTGGCCCCAACCTCACTGTTCATGTACTTACCATTGTCCAGCTCTCCGGCCTCCGCTCATGAACATTGCATGCGACTGTGAGCGTGTCAGACACTAATCAAACAACAGGTCAGTGGTACACACACACACCTGGCTCCTAAGTTAATTCAGAATCACCACCAACACCTAGCTAGAGTGTTTTTTTTTTCCGAAAAGGAGGAAGCACCCCCGGCCTCTGCATGTGGACGATGCATACGGCCACTTTATTAATTATTAAGCACAAAAGACCTTACAAAATAGTACATCAGTAAGTCTCAAGCCACCATCTAGGCAACATCTGTCGCTACTCCTACCCCCTTAATGCAGTGGTGCCGAATGTCCGAGCCTAATACCAAACAGACATCGCACCAAATCCTAACATCTAATGTCGGATGCCCCATCCTAACCACATATCGGGACTGGGTCACACGCCGGTCCGGCGCACTCACCGAGGCTGCCACCGCCTTCTTCCACCAACCCATCTCCAGAGCAGGTACTGACGCACAAACCTTGCCAGGCCCGCCGGCGACGCCACCATGGCGCCAGACAGCTCGACCACCCTGCGCTCATCCAACCTAGCTAGAGTGGTAATCAAATCAGCTATCTTTGCACCACCACCATTGCTGCCAAAGCCTGCCAAACTAGCTTATGCAGGCATGCATCCAAACCCTGGAATATACTGTATATCGTTGCAAGTTTCCGGCCGGTTTCTCTGCTCGATCGACAAATTAAGAGAGGCCTACCCACCGACTGCACGCATGTTGTGCGCCTAGTATGCAAAGAACCTGATTAATCCAGGTGGATGCATCGATGATGGGATATCAATCATCACCGCGCGCAGTGGTGCAGTGTACGTGTCACTTTTGGTTTTGGATATACAAACCACGCACGAACGGCCGGTGCATCTTCGTTGTATGTATATATGCCAGGTGTTAGAACAAGACTCCTCGTTCTCCAATCATCGGCCAGGAGCAGATATAGAGCCAGCTAAACAGTGGCCTCCCACAGCTAGGAAACTAAAGCGCACACATCAACTGTGTACAGCACGTACACATTCGTCTATCTATCCATACACCTTTTCGCAGGTGTCACCATTGTTTAAAGCAGGCGTTGTGTGGGTTGGAGCTCGGGCACATGCATGGTCAAGCAGGACACTGGCCATTAGGCATTAGATACTACGTACGTACATCAGATGATCAATCATCGGTGAGGGAGAGAACGTGCGTGCATGTATGGACGATCGTCGACTAACTAGTGGGTAGTGGCGGGCTGCCTCCATGGACCATGGACGCATCACGCATGTGTCCGTACGGGCATACCGCTATTATACTACCAGTGAGATGCTTTTCTGTGATTGGTGTTGGAATCTAGTGTTCATCGATCGAGTGAACGGAAATATCTCAAGGTCAATAGGTGGCTAGCTAGTAGGGGCCGGCGGCTCGAGTGAGCGCCATGCACGATCACATCCTATATAGGACGTGGACATTCCCACACTATTCGATCTCTCAATTTTCAAACATCCCTCTCTCAACCCCGACCAGTAATTTGAAAGCCATATACATATATACTGCAACTTGAGTTCAGCACCTAAAGTAGCTAGCTTGGGAGAAGAATGCGCTTGGCCACGCATGTCTAGGTACAAAAGGATGACACAGAAGTCGATCGTGATGGTCGATCAGGCGCTAGCTGTAGCAGGGCTACGGGATAGTGTTTGGCTCACGATCGACGACGTGTTACCGTCCGTGGCCGCACCCCGGGACGGGAAGGAAAAGCACGCAACAGTTTTGGGTATACGTACGTACCTGATTAGCAAAACAACAGCTATCCGTGTCCAACTGATCGCTGACAAAAAGGACAGCGAATTCCTGAAAAGGATGGACATTGGGAAGCTTCTCTGTGCCTGCACGTAATGGCTGGTGCCGGCTACGTGGAAGATCCGCCTGTCCAGGATTAGGGCACCCAACGCAGGTCATCAAAATGCCCGCAAATGTCCAGGCAGGACCGTTTGGATATTTTTAGGCTTCCACCACAGGTCGTGACATTGGACAGGACAGTCTGCACATCTGATATCCCCCAAAAGGGCTCCAAATCAGGGAAGCCATGGGAGAGTCCAGACGTCCGCTGCGTCGGACTCTGACCTATCCAAACCCCTCTCCGACGCCCGACTCTAAAACCTTCGCCCATTCACTCTGGCTGGCCGGCATGCCGCCTACCCGCATTCAAAATGACGCGGCAAACAAGAATCTTACTACGACTTTTAAAACCGTCCATCGTCCTCCATGCAAACCCTATCCACATAGTCCTCCTCTACCACACCTACATCATCGTCGTACACCCCCACACCTAGCTAGGGAGAAGAATGCGCTTGGCCACGCATGAGAACCCAATTTATTTGTTTTGGGACAAAGTTATTGACGTTTATTTTTCTTAAGACGGGCTTGCACAACATGCATAAGTTTTCGCTATGTTTCCCATCTCTTCAAGTTAAGTAGGTCATTATAAATAAGAACTTCTCCCTACACATATTTGTACTAGCATGTCCTTCAGAGACATGTAGGAACAACATTATCAGAAGTATCTTTTTTATAATATTATAATAGTCCACAAATGTTTCAATGGAAGCAATGGATGTTTTCTTGTTCCACACGATAAACTAACGAACACAGATACCGTAATCCAAGGAAAGCTGGTCCATTCCAAACCAATTCGGAGCATAGTAATTGTTGAACAAAAACTTGGTCGGAATGTTATTTTTGTATTGTTATTATTTAACTTGGGGACAGAAAGGCCCCGGCAATTTCAATTTCTTGAAACGGGTAGCACACACTAGTGCAGAACCGGGCAATAGCACCGGTTCGTAAGGCCCTTTAGTGCCGGTTCCATAACCGGCACTAAAGTGTGGTCACTAAAGCCCCCCCCCCCCCTTTAGTACCGGTTCAGCACGAACCGGTGCTAAAGGGCAACCACGTGGCACGAGCCAGCTCCGGGGGCCTGGAGCCCTTTAGTACCGGTTGGTAAGACCAACCGGTACTATAAGGTTTGGGGTTTTTTAGTTTTATGATTTCTTTTTCATTTAATTTTGTGTTTCCATTTTAATTCTTTTTCGTTTGCTGGTATTTTACGATACTACACATTGTAAACGCTAGTAGAACCTATCATCGAGTTCAACATGATTGTCATGATATTATAAGTGTTCATATATAACACCACAAAAGCAAATCACTTAAGTTTAGAACGAAGAACACGGACATGAAAGGACAAGATCTAATTAAGAGCAGCATGAAGAACTAGCTAAATCACTCCTGCTAGCTACTCTCTCTCTGGTAAAATAGTATAGAACATGTATAGCTCTCCTGATTGATCATACTGGAGCATGCCGATGAACCTGTCTCCTAATCGTGGGCTGCGCTTCTCATTGCTGCCCTCTAGTACTTCTCTGCGATCATTAACAATTTTCCTCCAATCTTTCACTATTAAGCATTCATCGCTTCTAGAAATCCTGAATGCATTCATGTGCAATGCAGGATATCTTGGCCTTAAGCTAACAATTGACATCTGACCTTTAGTCTCGATCCCCTGAGGCACAACTGTAATCGGGAGTCCCTGTTGAAGAACATCGTATAGTACTTAATTAATATACTTAGCAATGAAAGTTTAGCAAAAAAAATATGTATGCAAAATATGCACTGAGGATAAATAGTAAATATCTTACCATCATTCCTAAATAGATGTGACCGTAGTTCAATACCATCACTATTGGTCGCATGTTTTGAGTACTAACATTTCTAAGTGCAGGAATTTTTTTTTGTCTTGACAGTATGAAGATCCTCAAGCCATGAAACATAATGACTTATCTCCTCGCAGTTTAGTTCAGCTCCAGGACAGTAGAAGGTCCTGTCTACGAAGCGCCGGACATGTTTGGTTGAATGGAGATAAGCTGTCAATAGAAATTAGTTGTCAGTTATTTTTGAAATAAGCAATATCAAAGACAAAAATATATTTGAGAAGAACTCACATAATGGTAGAACTGGAGGCGTCTGCACATCGACCCATATGTCTCTATTACCTTCAATATCATCTTCCGGACGAATATCAAAGATGATAACCATACCAGGCTCAAATGCATAAGCCTTGCATAGTGCTTGCCAAGTTTTGCATTCAAAATAGGTGTACGTGTGTGCATTGTATACTTTGACGTTGAAAGTATAACCATCATGCTCAGTTTTCAGGTAAGCTCTCTTTACCTCCATAGTTTCCATATCTTTGAAACCTATCTTATCCAAGATAAAAATTCTTGCATGGTATGGGATGCGCTAGTAGAATAGTGAAAATTAAAAATTATAAGTCAGGCAAATGAAGCATATATAAGTCATGCTTAATTACGAAAATAGACTTATCGTTGTGACTTACTGTATCGAATTCGAAAGTCTCATCCAGCTTGATGCTGAATCCCCTACCATCAACAAGGAAATTTCTGTCGCACTGGCCGCGCTGGTCTTCACAGTATTGGCACATATCGAAAAAATTTCCGTCGTCAGACGACATTTCCTATGTTCATATTAGGCGAAACATTAAACACTTACTAATTCAATTAATTCAACTACTTCTATTAATTCAACTAAGCATTTACTAAAAATAAACTAGTTATATTAATTCAATTAGTTCAACTAAACATTTACTAAAAATAAACTAGTTCTATATATTAATTCAACTAGTTCAACTAAGCATTTACTAAAAATAAACTAGTTCTATATATTAATTCAACAAGTTCAACTAAGCATTTACTAAAAATAAACTAGTTCTATATATTAATTCAACTAGTTTAACTAAGCATTTACTAAAAATTAACTAGTTCTATATATTAATTCAACAAGTTCAACTAAGCATTTACTAAAAATAAACTAGTTCTATATATTAATTCAACAAGTTCAACTAAGCATTATATTTACTAAACATTAAACACTAATTATATACTAATAATAATAATCTAAATTATATACTAATTAAACATAAAAAATTTCCATAGTAATTAAACACTAATTAAAGACTAATTTCCATATAAAAAATTTTGATAACTAAAACAATAATAATCTAAATAATCTAAATAATCTAAACTAATTCATACATATATGTGTGTGTGTGTGTGTGTCAATCATGCTCTTGTGTGCGTGTGTGTGTGCTCGGGGAGGGGCGGCGCCCATGGTGGCCGTCGGGGGCGAGGGAGATGGGTTAGATGGGGAGAGCTCACAGCGGGGCGACAGCGACGGCGAGGCGACGGCGACGACGACGGCGACGGGGACGGGGGCGGCAACGGAGACGAGGGCGGCGACGGGGACGGGGACGGGGGCGGGCCCGGGGCGGCGACGGGAACGGGGGCGGCGACGGGGACGGGGGCGGCGACGGAGACGATCGAGGGCGGCGGCGACGGCGACGGAGACGAAAACAGAGGAACAAACAGAGAGGGAAAACGAAATTTTTGGACATGTTGTATATATAGACCCCCCCTTTAGTACCGGTTGGAGCCACCAACCGGTACTAAAGGCCTGTTTTGGCCAGGCCAAGCGGCGGGAGACGACCCCTTTAGTACCGGGTGGTGGCACAAACCGGTACTAAAGGCCCCCCTTTAGTGCCGGTTTGTTCCACGACCCGGTACTAAAGGCCTCGCGCTGCCACCACAAAGTTTAGTCCCACCTCGCCGGGCGAAGGGCAGCCGCACTGGTTTATAAACCCAGCCGCGGCTACCTCTTTGAACTCCTCTATATAGCAGGCTAGTGGGCCTAAACTCTGCACGCTACCCTGTGAGTCTGCTGGGCCTTTAAGGCCTGTAATTGCACGCCCGTGGCCTAGCAGGCCCACAGGGCAGCGCCCCAATTTTTTTAATAGTTTTTTTCTTTTTTGCTTTATTTTCTTCTATTTATTTCTGCGTAGTTTTTTGTATAGTTTTTTCTTTTCTGTTATATTTTTTTCTTCTATTTATTTGTGAGTAGTTTTTCATCTAGTTTGCCAAAATTCAACATTTTTAGAGTTCATTTTGTAGTGATTTTCAATTTCACGGTCATTTTATATAGTTTTTTTCTTTTCAGCTATAGTTTTTTTTTTCTGCTATTTTTTCTTTTCTGCAAAACTTGATGGTCAAAGTCTGGAGTTATAACCAAAGTTTTAAAAAAAGAAATGCCGACGTGCAATTAGTTTTTGCCATAACAAAAGAAGTCCAGAGTTGTAATAAGTTATTAAAAATAAAAAAGAGGTGCAATGCTCGTTAATTTGCCATAACGAACCGGTGCTAAAGGTTCGCCACGAACCGGTACTAAACAGCTCCTCCCGCCTAGCAGTTGGTGCATACTGAACGCAAAAAATATAAGAGCATTTAGATCATGATCTTATATTTCTTTACAGTCTAAATTGTCAATATGATCTTATAACATCAAAAATACTTTGATCATCAATGATCTTTGTGTGTACAATCTGAATTGTCAATATGAGTCATCAACGATTTATAAACCGATGAAGAATCATATTGTGGCCACAAATTCTACACATAGAGTTCAATGAAGACCAAGTGCTTGTGATTGTTTGAGAAATAACATATTTAAGGTGGTAAAAGGCTTGTTAGGGGAGCGAGGTGGGACTAAAAACAGCTTGCCATAACCTCATTAGTACCAGTTCGTGGTACGAACCGGTACTAAATGGTGATGGTGGGGCCATAGCCTGACCGTAGGCTGACACAGCCTCTTTAGTACCGGTTCGTGGCATGAACCGGTACTAAAGGTTCGCCACGAACCGGTGCTATTGATCGCCGCCACGAACCGGCACTAATGTACACATTAGTGCCAGCTGAAATTCAAACCGGCACTATTGTGCTTCACATTTGACCCTTTTTCTACTAGTGACACAACATTCTTGTTTTTTGTATGGCTTTTCCGGCCATGATTGTAGTGCAGGTACCCTGGTCCAAATAACGCAACCTTCATACAAACGAATAATGACAGGGAATTTTCGTTGTTATAAATTTCTCCAACCGCACTGGCAAGTGTCAACCGATTAATACCAGTGCAGGAAGGATGTATTTGCTAGTTGCCACTGACACGAGATCTTGGGTAGATACCTTTCCTTATGAGGAAGCTAAGATTTTGGGAAGATATCTGGTTTGGAACCTCCCCTCTATCAGTTCAATTCTGGCCACTATACTCAATCTGTCATCAACATTGTGTCTCCCTAGCTGAGGTGTGGGATAACAATGAAATCAAACTGACTTTTAGGAGGATTTTTACTACACATATGATGGAGCAGTGGTACTGCCTAGAGCAGATTATTGAAAATACTCAATACCAGGGGGGTGAGGATACACTAGTTTGGCGATATGAGGCAGAAGGTGAATACACCCCAGGATCCCTGTATAGTATAATTAACTTTAGAGGGGTGAAACTTGTTTACATTCCTGCAGTTTGGTCCATCAAAGCCCCCCCTAGGGTGCAGGTTTTTCTCTGGCTGCTTTCTCATAATAAACTGATGACTAAGGATAACTTAGCCAAAAGAGGTATTGAGAAACCCCCTGAATGTGTTTACTATACTGAAAAAGAAACTATTGACCATCTTTTCTTCGGATGTGTAGTAGCCAAGGGTATTTGGAAACAGGTCTCTGACATTTTTTCCCTAGACCTGGGTTCAGATTACCTCTCTGTTGCCAGGTTTTGGCCTGCCAACAAAGAACACACAGTATTAAACTCAGTAGGTGCATGCATTCTCTGGTCTTTGTGGAAGAACAGGAATGCTCATGTGTTTAATAATGCTGTGTGGTTGGATTTAAAACAGATCTGGAGGAAAATTTTGGGATCGTTGAGGAGATGGTCGATCTTGCTCAAAGAGGAAATGGTGCTCCCTTGGGACAAGATAACACATCAGATTTCCTTGGTCTTGGAATCACCGTTCCAAATTCTGGGGGGGGGGGGGGGGGGGGGGTGATTCCACAGGGGATTTCGTCTGCTGGAGGGGTTGATCAATCCCTCCTCAAGTTGAAGCTGGAAGACTACAAGATGCCTGAAGAAAAGAACCCATTCTCATCACCTCCAAGGGGTCCTCCTGGTGGCGCCAAGCACTGTATGCTTAGTCCAGTCACCCCACTGGACATATTGAGCTCACCGACTCAGCCATGGAAGAAGCTCAGAGGAGAGGCGGCGGAACTGGGGATCGTCAAGACTGATGGCCATGAGGGTGACATGTCGAGCATCATGCTTGCATCTTAGTTTGTTCTTAAAAAAGTTCGTTTAAGTCTCACCTATGATGCTGTAAGGGTTTTTATTTTTCCTTTTGTAATCTGATCTCTGAACATGCTTCGCATGCTCACGGGATTCTGAGACTTGTGCACTGGATTCTTGCTGGTTTCATTTATAAAAGTGGGGCCGGGGGGTTCTACCCCCTTTCATCTAAAAAATATGATTGATCACTACGCAGAGAGTGAGCTTTTGGTTCATCAACCAATCGGGGTGTAACTAGGAGGCCACTGGCACTAAAATGTGATATGGCTGTTGGTCAGCTGCTCATACCTCCGTAAATGAGGACTAGTAGACGATGTACGTTACATATTGGTGCAGGTTAAAGCACAACAGAATTGTTTTTTTTAGAAGAAAACACAAGAGAATTGTTTTCCAGCACGAGAAAGAAAAGCTGGGCGTCCGCGAGCGGGACGTTTGTTTTCCAGCGCGCGCGCGTTCTGTCGCGGAAGGAACGGGACGGTGCCGGTCGCCGACCGGGATGCGCACACAGGCGTGTGGCACGCTCTACCCGTGCCGCGTGCGCGTCGACCGGCTCGACCAGCATGCGCCGTGCGCAGCGGCGGCGACGAGTCAGCGTGCATGCAGGTCAGCGGCGCTTGTGTACGTGCCTAGCTAGCAGCACCACATCTAGTTGGGCAACGTTAGGCAACCTAGGGCCCCGACTATGCATGCATGTAAACTCCGGGCGGCGCCCGTGGATTCCGGCCGGCAAGGGCTCGAAAAGCAGCGGCGACGCCGACGACGACGCGACGGGGGTCACGCGTCGCTGCACTCCGCGTGCAAAGCAGCTCTGCCTCGTCACATCGTCCGTCGCAACTACCGTCCCGTTGATCATCACTATGCACTCCGCGTACGACCCTGTATCGCCGTCGTTTTTGCTCACGAGATCACTGACTAGCCGACAAGATCTATCAAAAGACGATGTTTAGTAGGTACTCCCTCTGTAAACAAATATAAGAGTGTTTAGATCACTATTTTAGTAATCTAAACGCTCTTATATTTCTTTACGGAGGGAGTACTGTACTACCGGAAGGAATGAACAGGGCATCGAGTGCGCACATCATTTCATGAGGCGCATGCACGTTGCGACAAAAGCAGTGCAAGCCTTTTTTTTTGCACGGTAATACGTGTCTCATTCATATCATAAAGAACAAAGTACAAGTCACGTAAGAACCGACATGACAAAATTGAAAAGATAGCAGAACATCTCTGAGCTTGACACTAATGTCCGTCGCCTGCCTCCGGCACCACCACAGCAGCCACCGAAAAAAAGAATGACGGATCACCTCCTCACCCGAGCTCGACGCGGCTCCATCGCTGATATGCAGCTTTGCGGACCTCCAAGGTGGCTCACCAAAAGTGAAGCCATTGCCGTTGAACGAATCAGACCGGGGCAACACCCCGGACACGCCATCGAACTCCAGATCTGGCACCCCACCACAACTAAGACGCCGAAGGAGGAAACCATACCTGCCATCCACGAACCACGAACCCAGCACACGTTCCGTCTTCCAGATGTCGTCGATGCAGACCACAATCTGCATCCGCTCCTGGACTACCTCCCAAGCTCCACGCCGACGCTGGAGCAAACGTCGTCGCAACGACGGAGCCCGAGGACACAGGTCCACCACGAGGATGCTGGCGCCGCTACGCCATCCTTACTTGAACAGACTGATTTCTAGATCCATCCCCAACCATAGGACCAATGGCCTCGTCAGGAAAGAATCCGAAGAATATTTATTCAACGTCGTCATCGTCGCCGCCGAAGCAAAGACGATGAACAACCTAAAAACCTAGACTACAGATGAGTAAAAATGATCCACACGCGTGGATCCGGCGACCCCCCTCACCACCAACGACCGAAGTCGCCGGCGGAGGGGAACTGCCGGAGAACGGCGTTGGAAGATCGGCCCCTAACGGCGGCTAGGGTTGCAGCCGCCAGGTACGAGAGGAAGCTTAAGTTTCTGGCAAGGTATGGGATCTGCTGGTAGAGTGGGATCGGCCTCTGAGGTCTCCGTTACTACTAGCTTTTCACGTACGCAACACACCGTACGTGATGCATGCTATGCTTGAATGAATAAAGCAAAAAAGCGAGGGCCGGAGGGTGATGTCTGATCGATCTCTCCAAGACTTTTGGAGACTGCTCTCCGTTTTGGGTGCAGGCACGCTGGCGGGAGACCTGTTGAACGGGACGATTCAGGGGTCAAACAAAGAAATCACACTGTTATGATCTATACATAGAGCCCAGAGATGGGTTTGATTCGCCTAGTGATAGACGACAGACGATATCTTTGGCTTTTCGATGGACCGATCGGCGGCAGCAACTGTGTTTCAACAGGAGGAAAGTTTTGAAAAGCCAAAGTCACAGCTGCTTGTCGGCCGTCCGTTCAAACGGTGTGAAACTTCTGGCTAGCTAGGCTACGAGGTCTTGTGAAAGGCTCAGCCCATTTAGTTACTCTCAGTTCAGCGTGGACTGGCGCCCTTACTGCGCGGTGGAGGTGGGAACCTACATGCCCGGTGGTATGGCGGCCGCGGGCACATGAATGGCTTAGATGGCTGCGGATCTGTTGTCCTGTTCAGATCCATCTCGGTACGGCCTTGGGCGGAAGGTGGCGCGAGGAGGACCGGCGAGGGGCGGCTAGAGGCTCCCTGCCGGCGTCCCGACGGCAGCCCTCATCTCCACGGCGAGGCTCCATTCGGTGTTTAGTACGTACTGTACTACCGGAAGGAATGAACAGGGCATCGAGTGCGCACATCATTTCATGAGGCGCATGCATGTTGCGACAAAAGCATAGCAGGTTTGGGATCGGCCTCTGAGGTTTACATAGTACTAGCTTTTCACGTACGCAGCACAGCGTACGTGATGCATGCCATGCTTGAATGAATAAAGAAAAAAGCGAGGTACGGGGCGATTCAGGGGTCAAACGAAGAAACCACACTGTTATCTCTATACATACATAGAGCCTAGAGATAGGTTTGATTCGCCTAGTGATCGACCGATCGGCAGGACGGACGGCAGCTACTGTGTTTCAACAGGGAGAATGTTTTTAAAAGCCAAAGTCACAGCTGCTTGTCGGCCGTCCGTTCAAACGGTGTAAAACCACTGGCTAGCTAGGCTCAGCCCAATTAGTTACGCTCAGTTCTGCATGCAATAACAGGAAAATTATTTACCAAACAGAGAAAGGGGTTGCTCTGACCGGACCATCGATTATTTGACTTGATTGATGCATCGTGGGCGGCTCCTAATTAAGTTGACCGTTGGTTCATGTGCGCAGCATGAGCCTGGACTGGTGTTACCTCGTCCTTCCCTGCAGGGCTGCAGTAGCAGGAACAACGACTGCTAGCTTCAGGAATGGCATGATTCAGCTGTCGTCGTTAAATCCTTGCCGCCACTAGCCCACTAGCTAGTTCAATCTCTTGTTTTAACTCCATCGGATGCTTTCAGTAGTGTCGGCTGTTATCGATCGACCGTCGATCGATGTAACGGGCCAACAACTTACTTAATCAGCGCAACTTCTTTCTGCTAACTTCTACTGCAATAATGCATGTTCCGAGTTCCAACTAATGCTTTTTTAAGCTTCTACCTAAGCTAATGGTTCCACTAATGCTAGTACAGGGCAATTGCATATACCGTGCTTTAGTCTTCGCGCTTGCATGACAAGAGAGTACTGGTAGTAGATTAATAATTAACTGATGAAGATCGGGTAAAAGCAAGGAAGCAAAGCAAGCGGTCCTGAGTGTCACCGACAGGCAGGCACGTTTTCATGGTGCCCTCTTCTCTTCTGATCCACAAAATTCATTTCCCATGATCGATCCAGCAATCATGCATTCCATCCATCCATCCATCCCATGACACTATTCTAATCACTGTGGTGTAAGTGTGTGTCGCGCTCTAACTATGTAGCTAGAGTGCGAGAGGATTCTTTAATGACAATTAGACGACGAAAGCATAGTAGCGTGTGTGATGGAACATGGCACCTTCCTCGATGGGTGCAAGATAAAAATTGAGCAGCACAAAGACAAAGCCGTGCTTATAGTGGGAACACAAGTACACCCTTGTCATCTTGCTTTGATTCCTAAATCGTCCCTGTCACTCTTGTCCTAGTCAGGCCCATTTTAATCAATTGAGTAAATCCCACTTTTTACCCCCATGGTTCACGTTTGTGACAGATTTTACCCAATTATTGAAAAACTCTTAATTTGTAACCATATTAATGCACTTTGTGCCGCATTTTACCTCCTTGTAACAGAAATACAGAATGTACCCTAATTTATTTTTTCCCAAATTGGTGATGAGTTGGCATGCCACGTAGGCGTTTTTTTAGTTTTCCAGTGGTTTGATTCTGGTTTTTTAAAGAGTGAACCGGTTGAGCGCACAGAATTTGATAGTTTTTTTCTTATTTGCCCTCGAGGTAGGTCACACCTGTCAGCGAGGAAGAATAAAATATATATGCGAAAAATGGTTGGGCTAGCGCAGCAGGTTGTGGGTTCGATCCCCAGCCTAGCCATTTATTTTTCATGTAAGTTTCATTCTCCCTCGTTGATAAAGGGGACCTACCTCCAGAGCAAATAAGAAAAACCGATCAGGTTTGCGCTCGACCGATCCAATGTCGAAAAAAATTATATCAAACCAATAAAAAATAAAGAAAACGCCTACATGGCATGCCCAGTCAGCATGAAATACCCTCGTAATTCACTTAGGGGTAAAATGTTGCACAAAGTGCATCAACGAGGATATAAATTGAGTGTTTTTTTTGTTTTGAAAAATGCGTCAAATCTTTCACAAAATTGAAACATGGGGGGTAAAAAGTGGAATAATTAATTTGGCGTGTTGCCCATGCTAAAAGGGGACGAGACTTGCCTGCTCCCCGCGTATATGCCCATCCGTGCTCCCGCATATGTGACATGATTTGATTGGAACAAAATAAGGTCCGGCCCCACCCCCTTAAAATCAAGGGGAGAGATGATTAGATTAGAAAGAAAAAAAGGAAAAAAGACAATCATAGGATGAAGTGGAAGCATGTATGGGATCATGAGAAAGGAACAGGCAAGTCGGATCCGCTAAAAGGTTAGCCTGCAAGCAAACTGTTAAAAAATGGTTGCCAATTAAATTCTGCCCGAGAAGTAACATAAAACTGAGCGTGGCTGCATGGTGGCTAGTCCAAATCAGGCCGGTTACTAAATCGATCATTTACACAGTTTTGATTGTTTTCCTCCTTTTTTTTTCTAGATTTGTGTGTCCATGTAAAGTACTCCCTCCGTAATGATCTTATATTTCTTTACAAAGGGAGTACTAGTTTTTTCTTTCTTTCTGAAATGGTATGCGGATACACGTGTTAGAAAATACAGAATTCTATTGTGTCTTTTTCTTGTCGTCGCGGAAATTATATTTCTGTTGAGGAGTCAAAGTTGAATCTTTGATGATTTTGTTGTTAGAAAGTTAGGAAGAGCAACCGATCAAGGGCAATTGCACCGTACACGCATAATGTTTTCCATAAAGTGTGCATGCATGCGTGGTGCGTAATGCTCCAGTACCCGCAAAAAAAGAAGTGCGTAAGAGCATCTCCAACAGGCGCGGCAAAAGGCGCGCCCGCGCGGTGAAAGGCGCGTCCGCTCGGTAAAATTAGGTTTTAGCGCGTGCCGGCTGGTTTCGCGCGCTCCAGCGGTGGCGGGAACTTACTGCGCGCGGAAAGTGTTTGTGCATGTGCGGGAGAAAGCAGCATGCGGCGCGGTAGGTTTGGCGCGTCGCTTTGCGCGCGCCTATAAAATCCCGCGCTCGCCACGCGCACAGCACACAGCCACGCGCCCTCCCCTCGCCAACTCGCCACCTCGCCGCTTCGCAGCTTTCCCCGCCACCACCGTGCCACCATGCCGCCGCGCCGCTGGGGTTCTTCGGGCTACCGCGGCGTCCTCGAGCGCCCCAACTGCTGGTACTCCGCCGAGATCCGGTCCGGCGACGTCCGGCTCGGCCTCGGCTCGTTCCGGAGCGTGCACGAGGCGGCCCGCACGTACGACGCGGCGGCGTGGCGCTTGGACAGGCCCTGGTCGCCGATGAACTTCCGCGACGTCTTCACGCGCGAGCAGGCGCAGCGCATCGCCCCTCCGTCGTGTCTCATCACCGACCAGGACTGTGCGGACCACGTGCGGTGGCAGCGCCGCCTCCTCATCGCCGAGGAGGACGAGCGAGCCATGGCGGAGTGGGGCCGTCGCCACCCGGAGGACGTCGTCGCCGAGAATGAGTTCTGGGCATGGAGGACGGCAAGGCGCCGCGCGGAGCGTGCCGACAAGCGTCGGCGCAAGGCACTGGCTTCATCGCGGTGCAATATCATCGAGAACGGCGGGCAGTCGATCTTCTCCCCCAACGATCTGCGTTGGGAAGACATATGGCTCGACACCTCGGACGACACCACCGAGGATGATGATGGCGGCTGGGAGTCACCGTAGTTTCTCGTTGCACCGTAGTTTCTATCTAGTTGCACCGTAGAACAATGTAAAATACCTTTGTATCCGTAGTTTCTATCTAGTTTCACCGTAGTTTTATCTATGCTATGAACTATGTATCGTATTTTATGCTAGAACTATGTATTTTTTTATCTATGCAAAGTTTTCATATAAAAAAATATTGTAACATGCGCGCGTGCTGCATTTTAGCGCACTTGCTGGAGCTGCGCGTGCGCTGCATTTTAGCGTGATCGCTGGTGCCACCGCTGCGCGCCGCGCCAAACCAGGCGATGGATGCGCGGCAAAGAAGTTTTTAGCGCGTGGCGTGTCCGGCGGGTGCTCTAATGCAGCAGCACCTTCGGTCGCTTCTCCCATCTTAACAAACCACTAAACAAAGGTTGCTTAGCCAGGTGGTGATCGATCGATCATGCATGCGCACATGTGAGCACTAAGGCTAACTAAGCCGAGCTATGCTCAACACCTATGCCTAGCTAAAGTTCTTCTTTTTTTAGAGCAAAGCAAAGCTTTATTACTTAACTGAGCTTAGGCATATCGCCTATTACAGAGGCGCCCACATGGGCAGGTACATTCGAGTCCTATTCCATGTACTGGTTGGGATCACAACTACGGCCAATTGTGGCAAGATCGTGAGCTACAGAATTCGCCGTGCGTCGACACACGGTGATTACAACCTTGGCAAACCAAAGCTTGAGCTGGTACTTCGTGTCCTCAACGACAGATGCGTAGGCAGAGGAATCCACTCTTTGCAAATCCAAGGCCTCAGCTAGGAGTTGGGAGTCCGTCTCCAGTTCGAGCCGAACGATGCCGAGATCCGCTGCCGTGGTGACCGCATGTGACATGGCATAAATCTCCGCAGCGAAGGCATCCGTGACGTGATCCTGCCTGCCAGCCATGGCGCACACCAGCCGACCATCCTTCGTTCTCACTGCCGCGCCCCAGCCAGCATGGAGTTCTCCCGGCACAAACGATCCGTCGACGTTGATCTTGTACTCTGCATTCACTGGGGGTCGCCACTTGTCCGGCTGCGACTTCACCGCAGGCTGTCGGAAGATTTCCCAGTACTCGAGTACATTGGCCCTCGTTTGCCTCGCAAGCGTCTCCGCTGTGATTGGCATCTGGCCCTTACGCAGCTTGTTACGATTGGTCCACCACAGCCACCAGAAGGTGAGTATATGGAGGCGCTTTTTCTCATCCAACCCCCACAAGAATTCGAGCATTGCATGCACGGACCCTATTCTCTCCAGCTGCGCACGTTCTCCCTCGAGTGATAGCTCCCGCCACACGCACTTCACCGATTTGCACTTGATGAACAGGTGTGCTCCGTCCTCAGCCTCCCGCTAAAGTTCTTGTTTAACTATGTAAGATGGGATCAGCGATGCGATTCGATTCTGCGTACGACGGCCGGAATATTGGCAGGTGCGTGCATGCGTGTGTTGGAGAGTCCTAGTCCGGCTGCTATAGCTAGAGTTCCTAATATAGATCACGTCGGTTTGTATCCGACCTAAACTTGTAACTCAAGTTGATTGCCCTGTACTTGTGTATATATATATGACATAATGAAGAGAGGAGGCGTGCAAGATAGCAGCCCCAATTCATATCAGACTTTACATGGTATCGAGCAGATCGATCCTCTCTCTCTAAACACCAACGCCCAACACCACCTCTTTCTTCCCCACCACCATGAACGCCGACGAGTTGCAGAAGCTCAAAGAGGAGCTCAAGAACCGCGAGTCCATCATCAGGACGCGCGAAGAAGAACTCAAGCGCCTTGCCGCGGAGCAAGGCAAGGCTGCCGTCGCACCCTCTCCTGCCACCATCCCTGCACCCTCCTCCTACGTTGCTTCAATCAAAACCTATGTGCCCATCACCCTCGATCTTCAGGACTCTAACTACTCCAAGTGGCATGAGCTTTTTCTCGTAGCTCTTGGACGCTATGGCCTCTCCAGCCACGTCATCGGCGACGCCGCTGCCACCCCCTCCGACACATCGCCCACCTCCGATTGGGGACGTGATGACTATACGGTGCTCTCCTGGATTTACGGCTCGATTTCCATCGAGCTGTTCGGCATCATCATGGCTCCGGGCTCCACGGCGCGGCAGGTGTGGGACTCCATCGCCAACCTCTTCCACGACAACAAGAAAAGCCGCGCCCTCGCCCTCGACGCCGGTTTCCGCAACACACCGCAAGGAGACATGTCCATCCATGACTACTGCGCGAAGCTCAAGTCTCTCTCCGACGCTCTCGGCGATGTCGGCATAACCATCTCTGATGAGACGCTCGTCCTAACGGTGCTCCGCGGCCTCAACGAGCAATTCAGCCACCTGCGGTCCTTCCTTCTGTTTCAGGTGCCGTTTCCATCTTTCCTCCAGACGCGCTCGGCCCTCGTTCTTGAAGAAGCACAGAAGAAGACGGATGCAAAGAACGCTGCTGCTACTGCGCTCTAGGCCAGCGGCAACAGTATATTGCCAAGCGCGGGCGGCGAACGCGCTCCATTGTCCGGGGGCGGACACAGCTACGGTGCTCAGCGTCCTGTCGGTCCCTCTTCCAGCTCGTCCAACAGCGGCGGCTGCGGCACCTTCAGCAACAATCGCAGCCGCGGCCGCGGCGGCCGAGGACGGGGCCGCTCCGAGCCCTGGATGTACAATCCTTGGACTGGCCTTCCAACACGTGCACAGCTTTATCAACACCCTGCTCCAGCGCCGTGGCAATCACAGCCATGGCGTGCTCCTAGCGTCCTTGGTCCACGACCTGCGGCTGCTTCCCCGCAGGCGTACGCAGCATACGGCCCAGCTCCGACAACTCCCACCTACAACGGGCATCAGCAACAACTCGACCCAGCACTTCTGAACGCACTCAACAACATGCATCTTCCCGAAAACCAGGAGTGGTACATGGACACAGGAGCTTCCTCCCACATGGCATCTAATCACGGTACTATCTCCTCTCTAAAGCCTTCCACTCAAACTGTCACAGTAGGTAATGGACAGACCGTTCCTGCTACTCATGTTGGTCAATCTACACTTCCATCTTCAGCCCAATCCTTCTCTCTTCGTAATATTCTTGTCGTTCCTCACATTATTAAAAATCTTATCTCTGTTCGCCAACTCACTACTGACAATTTTTGTTCCGTTGAATTTGATCCTTTCGGATTCTCGGTGAAGGCGTTTCCTTCCAGGGCCGTGATCCTTCGCTGCAATAGTCCCGGGCCCCTGTATCCCGTCTGCCGTCCCCGACAAGATGAAGCTCTCATCACAACCACTTCGTCATCACTCTGGCATCGCCGCCTCGGCCATCCTGGTCATCACACCATGTCACGTCTTCAACACTCCAAGTGTATTTCATACAATAAAGATGGGCCGCCACTCTGTCATGCTTGTCAGTTAGGAAAACATGTTAGGCTTCCGTTTTATGATTCTCAAACATATACAATTCGTCCGTTTCAACTTTTACATTGTGACCTGTGGACATCCCCTGTTCCTAGTACATCTGGTTTTTGCTACTATCTCATTGTTGTGGATGATTTCTCTCACTACTTCTGGAGTTTCTCGCTTCGTAAGAAATCTGATGTTTATGCGACACTCACCGCTTTTCATGCCTATGTTCATACACAATTTAACCTACCCATCTTAGCTATTCAATGCGATAATGGTGGAGAGTTTCTCAATACTAGTCTCGACACCTTCTGTGCTCAACATGGAATTCTTCTTCGTTTTTCCTGTCCCCATACTTCTCAACAAAATGGCAAGGCCGAACGTGCCATTCGCACTACCAATGATGTTATTCGTACACTATTGCTTCAGGCCTCACTTCCAGCCTCTTTTTGGGCCGAAGCTCTCTATACCGCCACATATCTCATAAACATTCATCCTACCGCAGCCACAAAATTCTCCGTACCATACATAACTCTTTTCGGCACCACACCACTCTATAATGATCTTCGTGTTTTTGGTTGTCTTTGCTATCCAAACACCTCCTCTACTACATCTAACAAACTCTCTCCTCGATCTATAAATGTGTCTTTCTTGGATACCCTCCACGGCACAGAGGCTATCGTTGTCTTGACTTAGACACACGACGCATTATCATCTCTCGCCACGTTGTTTTCGATGAAACAACATTTCCCTACGCCCCACCAGCCCAACCTCCAGTTTCCACATCATCAATAGAAGCCACCACTTCCCTTGACCCTCCTCTCCTACTTCTCTCTCATCGATTATCACTTCTTTTGCTAAAGGATTTGCTATGAAAGATCTTGGATCTCTTCATCACTTTCTCGGCATTTCTGTCTCTCGCACATCTAGTGGCTTACATCTCTACCAACGACAGTACTTTCTCGACATTCTCTCCCGGTCCGGCATGCGTGACTGTAATCCTGTTTCTACTCCAGTTGACACTAATGCCAAACTCTCATCCACCAATGGTTCCCCTGTTTCTGATCCTTCACTCTATCTAGTCTTGCTGGTGCTCTTCAGTATGCCACCCTCACTCGACCAGACATTGCCTATGCTGTTCAACAAGTGTGTCTTCATATGCATGATCCTCGCGAACCCCATATTCTTTTTCTTAAACGTATTCTCCGATATCTAAAAGGCACGCTTGACCTTGGTTTGACACTTCATATCTCTTCCTCTCCTAAACTCATTGCCTATTCAGATGCCGACTGGGCTGGTTGCCCCGACACTAGACGCTCCACTTCCGGGTTTTGCATGTTTTTTGGTGATAATTTGATCTCATGGTCTTCTCGGCGACAGACTACCGTTTCCCGCTCCAGTGCGGAAGCTGAATATCGCGCTGTTGCTACTGCAGTAGCCGAGTCTTGTTGGGTTCGTCAATTACTACAGGAACTTCATCGCCCAGTCACCAGCGCCACAGTTGTGTTTTGCGACAATGTTAGTGCTGTTTATCTTGCTCATAATCCAGTACAACATCGCCGGACCAAACACATCGAGCTTGACATTCATTTCGTACGTGAGAAGGTTGCTGTCGGAGACGTCCATGTTTTACATGTTCCATCTTCGTCACAGTATGCTAATATTTTCACGAAAGGGTTACCGTCTGCACTCTTTCGTGAGTTTAGATCCAGTCTTCACGTTGTTGCTCTTCCCAGTTCAGACTGCGGGGGCGTGTTGGAGAGTCCTAGTCCGGCTGCTATAGCTAGAGTTCCTAATAATGATCACGTCGGTTTGTATCCGACCTAAACTTGTAACTCAAGTTGATTGCCCTGTACTTGTGTATATATATATATGACATAATGAAGAGAGGAGGCGTGCAAGATAGCAGCCCCAATTCATATCAGACTTTACAGCGTGGACGTAGTACGTACGCGGCGGAAGAGGTTAATTAGGGAGGTGGCCCGCTGTTTAATCTTCATCACCGCGCGCCTCGTACGGCAGCATCTGCATGCATGTGAGGTGCCGCGACCGGTCGAGCTGCTGGGGCCTGGGGTTAATATTTCCGGCCGGCGACGTGTCATCCCATTAGCTTGGGAGGGGCCTGATTAAAAAGTTGTTTGATTGCATGCATGCATGCATGCGGTGCCATCCAAAGCTCGATCGTGGCAGCTTCACTCCACTTGGCCCCAACCTCACTGTTCATGTACTCACTATTGTCCAGCTCTCCAGCCTCCGCTCATAAACAGGCATGTGAACGTGTCAGACACTGATTGATTAAAAACAGACCAGTGATATATACATCTGGCTGCTACTTAATTCTGCTCACTGTATCAACCATGTACACATAGTTCGTTCAGATCAACCGTGCAAAATGCCCACGCATGCCTCTACGGCGGTACGTACCCCTTACACCTAGTAATCCAGAATCACCGTACCACCTCTAGCTAGTGTGGCAACTACTACATCAACTATGCAAAGTTTTGCAGCTCAAGTTCAGCCGAGGAAGACATATATTGACCAGTGCTGCTGGTAGTCTGTGGATGCACATTCCTTGGCTTGTACGTTGTGACGACCATGCAAAAGGTGCACACATGTACTCGTACCTTAAAGCTGGCTGGCCTGGCAATACGAGCTAATTAGAATGTTGTCAAAGCCGGCTAAACCTAGGCTGGCATCTAAAACTTGGGACATCTTTGCATCTAAAACTTTTGGATACACTACAAACCACACCGTGTACGGCCGGAGTATGCATGCCAGGTGCTAGCACAAGACTCCTTGGACTACAATCATCGGCCAGGAGCAGATATATCTACAGTCGCCACAACGAGGAAACTAAAGCGTCAAAGCGCACACACCAACTGTGTACAACGCGTAGTACAATTTCGTCCACATACATAGTACCTACACCTTTTCCTCAGGTGTCACACGGTGGCTCCGGCCGTGCCATGCATTGTTTAATTAAACCAGGCGTTGTGTGGCCTGGACTTGATCTTGGGCACATACACCGGCCGCTAGATTAGATATTACTAGTACAAATCAGATGAGCAACCAACAGATAGAGAACGTGCATGGATTACTAGCTGGCTGGCGCTTATATACTCCCTCCGTTCCTAAATATAAGTCTTTTTAGATATTTCACTATGGTCTATATACGTAGGAAAATGAGTGAATCTTCATTGTAAAATATGTCTGTATACATCCGTATGTAGTTTCTATTGAAATCTTAGAAAGGCTTATATTTAGGAACCGAGGGAGTATTTTGCATGTAGTATAATTGTTTAGTTGAAGTAATCAGTGGCCGTCTCCA
Source organism: Triticum timopheevii (assembly GCA_963921465.1). Lineage (NCBI taxonomy): Eukaryota > Viridiplantae > Streptophyta > Magnoliopsida > Poales > Poaceae > Triticum > Triticum timopheevii. The sequence goes on along the minus strand of OY997268.1, from coordinate 615,748,960 downwards.
TGGACGCATGTGTGAAGGCCGATGCTCGGAATTTGGAGCCATGACGATCGAGTGAGCCATAGGTGGCTAGCTAGCTAGAAGGGGCTGGCGCGAGTGAGCGCCATGCACGATCGCATCCCCATCCCCATCCCGTCCCACAAGACGGACGTGGCCGTTTCCACACCCTACGATCTCTCAATTTTCAAACACCCCTTTCTGAGCAAGAAGAATGCGCGTGGCAGGACGGCCACACAGTCGTGATGGTCGATCAGGAGCAGTAGGAGCAGGAGCTATTAGCAGGACTACCGTACAGTTCTTGGCTCACGGCCGACGACGTGTTACCGCCCGTGGCCGGACCCCGGACCGGCCGGAGTACGTGATTAGGAGTAGCTAGCGGTTGCGTTCGTTGGATTTGTACAGCAAAACAACAGAGATCCATGTCCAAAAGGACAGCCAACACCTGAGAAGGATGGACACTATTCGGGCAGAATGGGTGTACCCGCACGTAATGGTGGGTGCGTGGCTACGTGGAAGAAGATGAGCCGCCTGGAAAGGATTAGGAAGCTAAGAAGGTGAAGACGCTCCAACCTTTCTGTTTTTTTCTCTTCTTCTAAGTGCTAATGAACTGTCATCGGTGCTATGAGGATTGCGAGCTAACGCCATTTCGACCGTCCAATCGCTCACACGGATCTTAGAAATCATCCGTTCGCTCACTGATGTCCACCCATGTACGTTCACGCACCTTTCTTTTGTCCTATGAGAGTGGTGAGTCTTATCCCACCCCTCCCCAAACTTTTCCCTCCCACTCGCTCTCACAGTCGATGCTCTGTCACCGATGCTGTCTCCACTCCCGTCGACGCCGCTCGCACACCTCTATCAGCGCCGCATTCAATAGATCCTTCTCCTGCCAAAAGGCGCGGCAACAAGTTCCACGCCATCCTCTATTCTCTATAGTGCATCCATTGCCATGCGACTCGTCGTTGTCGTGATGGCCGGGTGTTTTGAGAAGGCGCCATGGGAGATGTAGGGCAACGACGAGCCGCCGCGCTCCTCGGTGGGCGATTGAGAGTCGTTTTCGCAGCCCATCTCTGAACTATTGGCGCCACGGAGGCTAACTGTCGAGGAACCGCTATGGAAGATGAAGGACGGCGAGGAACCGCTACGTGCAGTGGAGGACGAGCAGGTGGAGACGTCGCTGCTCCTTTCATTTTCAGGTCGACACTGCCATGCTCAACAAACGTCGACGACCACGCCAGTAAGGTATGGATTTGTGCCGAACTTCGTGTCCCCTGTATATTTTTACTTATTTTTCAAAGGGATTTTAGTGGGTTTGTAGAGGCGGGGTCCCGCGGTGTGGTATGGATGGGGATTGAGCGGTATAGTTCATTTTGAACGGCGACGAGCTTCTCAATTGGAGCCACCACACTCAACGGCCTTATGGGATAGGTCCGTACTATTTTCTCGGTAATCATCCGTTGATGTAGCATTTTTGGATTATCCGTGGCCGGCCGGGTAAGTTGGTGACGGGGAAGCGAATCCGTAACTCAAACAGATAACGGTCGAGATGGTCAGGTAGATAGATGTGCGGCTACCAGTACTTTTTCTTTTTTTTTCGAGGGGAATTTTAGAGAGCTTTATTAAACAAAGGCATTCGCTGAACAGTCAACCAGGCAGTACTTTTCCTTTGACCAGGTAGCTATTTGTTACTGTCGCTCGTATTTGTAGGTGTGAGTTGTTTTCCGGAGCAGACAGGCGCAAAAGCACAACACAAACTTGCACGTGTATATGTAGCCGGCGATCAGTGCCAGATCTGCTTTCCTTTCCAAGGATGTGCCTGTGGTCTTCATCGAGCAGACACACCCCGAAACGGAGCGCGCGATCGCACCTGCGACGGCGACACGGTAGATTTCTCTGCGCCGGGAAGGAAATATCGCCCGGCGGGCTCCGTACGCGCCGTGGCACGGCAGCTACCTAGCGACCGAGACGTTTGTTTTCCAGCACGCGCGCTCTGTCCCGGAACGGGGCTGTGCCGTGCAGAACAACGGGTGGTGGGCGCGCGTGGCATGCTCTATCCTTGCCGCGTGCGCGTCGACCGGTTCGACGAGTCAGCGCGCGTGCAGGTCCAAGAGTTGGGCGGGCGGTCAGCGGCGCGCGCGCTCGGCGCTCGTAGTATGCATGGCTAGCATCTACCCTATCGGGTTGGGCAGTGTTAGGCTACCTAGCTAGGCCTCCAAATACGCTCGTAAACTCCGGCCGGCGCCCGGCAAAGACTCGAAAATTAAAGCAGGGGCGACGCCGACGACGACGGGACGCTGATCATGCATGCATCACCTCACGCAAAGCAGCTCGGCCTCGTCGCATCATCCATCCATCGCAATTACCATCATCTCTTCTCTTCGAATTGGTTACTCCGTGAATTTCCGTCGTTTTCGACTAGCTAGATAGGAGGATAGTGATCAGCCTTTGAGGTCCCTGTTATATTATCTTTTCACGTACGCACACACGTACAGGGAGATGCATGCATGCTTGGACAAAAAAGGGAAGCGCGCACCGATCCCCATCGGTCGGTCGGTCGATCGATTCCGCTTTTCGTCACGCTTTACCTAGACTAGACTAGACTAGACTAGAGGGTGATGTCGGACCGAGACACTTCCGCTGCTGTGTTCGGATGCAAGTGCATGCACACGCTGGGGATCACACAAACTAGTAGGAGTACATCGTCGTGGGCGGCTCGTAATTAGGTTGACCGTGCCTCCGCGGCTCCGCCTGCTACCCCTACCGACTCGTCCTTCCCTGCAGCAGCAGCAGGAACAACGACTGCTTCAGGAGGAATGACATGATTCAGCTTTGCCGCCACTAATTTCATCTCTTGTTTTTACTCCATCGGATGCTTCAGTTTCGACAGTCAGCTGTCGACCGTCGATGTAACCGGCCAACAACTTCTTTGCGCTTTTGCTGCTTTGCACCACACACGGCCGTACTGCAATCATGCATGTTCTAAATCTAACTAATGTTTTCTTTGCCTCTTTAAAAAAATTTAATGCTTTCTTCAACATTCTACCAAGTTAATCTAATGCATGGCTCCACTAATACTATTACAGGGCAATTGTACATGTCGTGCTTTAGACGCCGCGCTTGTATGTCAGGACTACTCGTAGTACTAGTAGATTAATAATTAACTGATCACTATCAGATAAAAAGCAAGCAAGCGGTCCTGAGTGTCTCCGACAGGCAGGCATGTGTTCATGGTGCCCTCTTCTCTTCTCTTCTGTTCCACAAAATTCATTCCCCAAGACCGAGCCAGCAATCACGCGTCCATCCATCCTATGACACTTCTACTATATTCCTACACAAGACTATTCTAATCACTGTTCTAAGTGTGTGTCGCGCTCTAACCAAACTAGCTAGGTGCACTAATAACTATCAGAGTGCGATGGAAGACTAACTTAATGATCAATTAGACGACGAAAACATATCGTGTGTGATGGAACATGGTACCTTCCACGATCCGTGCAAGATCAAAACACAAAGACAAAGTCGTGCTTTGTGGGAACACAAGTACACCCTCGTCATCTTCTTCGGTTCCTATGCGCTGGGTCCATTTTAACTTTTGTTGCGTCTTGCTAAAAAGGTACTAACCCTGCACCCGTTTGAACATCACGTTGCACGCCAACTGTCAAAAAATGGAAGCCGATCATCAGCCCAAGAAGCAAACAATGGAGACCTTCCCGTGCTGTTTTGCTCTTGTTTTTGAAACAACGTAAAATATTTTCCATTTTCACTGACTAAGAGAAGGAGTTTAAGTAAACGTCGTCAAAGCGGCAAGCTAACAAACTACTCTCGCGAAATTACATTACTCAAGTTCGTGACACCCGTATAAACCGCGAGTGATGCTTCCTCCTTAATAATGCTAACTATCACCGTCAACCACACCGCTTTATTTCTCAATACGCGCGTTCTTTTCTTTTTAAATTTTCCATCCAACAAGGTGAATCAAAGATGAGCGAGCCTTTTCTTGATGCGAATTGTTGATGACTCCTTCCACCAAGCCTTTACCGCGTGGAAGCTATGCCAGGTCGTCGTGAAGATTCAGCCAGGAGAACAACTCCTTTCAAATTCGAGTTGTGCCCTTTTCTGCCAGAGCATCAGCGCAACCTTCATGCCGGCCTAGAGCGGACGTGACCACTCACTAGAGACGGCATTGAAGTGTCGTGCCGGCCAAGACTGCCGCATGCGGCATGCCCATTTCGGACGCCTTCTCTCCACATTAATCTGGCATCCTTCTTCCCGCCTACCTTCATTAAACCAGCACGTGTGCTGATGAACCTACTCCGACGCCCCGAGCGGCACACGTACGTCCATGTGCCTGCCGGCATTAAACACTTCTCCGGTTGGTGCCTCGCATCCGCTTGCTAAACATGGTCAGGCGCCGGGCAAGAACCACACCACACCTCAACTCTCCATCTCCTCCTTGCACTACACCCGCCATGGCCTCCAGCTCCAAAGCCCCATGGAATGACCTCTCGGTGAGCAGAAGAAGGACCTCTTTGGCATTGCAACTGCCTGGGTGGCCCGACGAGCCAGCCGGATACTGGATGGCTTGCCGGCAAGCTTTTCGAAGCCGGCGTCACCGCCATGCCTGGTTGTCCTCGCCCGTCTAGGTTGGCCAACGACTTCACCTGTCAAATCCGCCGCGAGCGATGGCGACAACGTGTTTGGAAGGCGGAGAAATAAGGCATGTTAATATAGGTTGGCGCGGCGGCGGAGGAATTAGACTAGGGCACCGACGACGATGTTGCCAACTTCGCCTCGGCAACACTCGCCGCCGCCACTAACACTGAGGAAAAGTAGACCATGGGAGGCAGCCGCCGCTTGGGTCCCCGGAAGGCCAACGCCATCGCATCACCAGCCTACACAGCCGACGACTTGCCCACTTCGAGGGGATGTAGGCCACTGCGATTGTCTTCCTCCGCCCCAAAAACCAACCTTTATCCGTGCTTCATGAAAACGGAGGTCACTCTTCCCCTTCCACTGAAGCATATCCTCGGGGGCTTACGTCGGTCCGGTGAGCTTGCTGCCGGACATTGGGTGATATGGTCATAACTAATAGGCATGCTAATTATTGCATCGGCAGAGATCTTGTTGGGATGGAAGAAAGAAAAGAAAAGGACGTGGCACATGCAAATTCTGGAAGAGACATGCTACATGCAAATCAGTATGAGGAGGTAGCCTCACATGCGGTATGGAGAAATAATACTCCTTATTTATGTGCTAATGCGGCTGGGAGATCAGTCATGCATTCTTTTTGTTTCAAAGGAATGCACGCACATGCTTTTTGGGATGAAAGGAAGGAGAATTGGTTTGAACGGAAGGAGATCAAGATGTTATACCTATCTTTCTGTTTTTACCAAAAAAAGAGAAGGATCAATCTTACACGTGTTCTGTATGGGATCTGTTGTGTTTAAAGGCTGTTGGGTGGGGTCCACCTACACGCATATTGCACGAGAAGACACGCCACAACCAAAATAAGGAGACTAGTTTGTTATCAAGTTGCCGAATATTTAATTAGTTAATTCTTTGTTAGTTAGGATAAAAGTAATAGTCCACGTGAGTTTAGGTTTGTTTCTAGGCCGGCTACTACTATAAAGCCAAGTTATGCGTCCCATGTAGTGTCAGGTTATTTTATAAAATAGACACTGTGTTTTCAAGGGTAGACACCGGTATTAAGTTTTGAAAGGATCTTTAGAAAACCTCTGTGTTGCGATTTCTCTGTGAGAAAATTGTTTTTGCATGTGAGTACAATCGTCGGGATTGGTTTTCTCGTGCTGAGCCGCAAGGTTCGAATCCTCTATTTCGTGTACATCGTGTGCGGACGAGAGGCTACTGCTGCTAAAGGTGGAGCGTCGTGAAATATCGAGCCGCAACAATAGATCGGATCTCACATCGAGGTTCGGTCTATATCATAGGGAAGGCATGTCGTGAGAATAAGGCTCCGCCGCGGCTAGTGATAGACTAGGATAGAATAGCCTGGGCTAGTCTGCAATAGTATAGTAAAAATATGTCCGAAATGTAAATGTTTTGTTACGGTTTATATGAAAATCATTTGATTTGCATGTAATTCGTCCGGTTTATTGAAATGTGGTTTGAATTGTATGTGACTACGGTTGAATAACCGACTCCTACATCAATGTCCACGAACTGGTCCTCATTGTTCCGCGGACGTTTAGGGTATTGGAGATGCCCAAATGCTTCAGCACCTTTCGGTCTCTTCTTCCCACCTAAACAACTAAACAAATGTTGCTTAATCAGGTGGTGATGGATCATGCGCACATGTGATTGTGACCAGCAAGGCTACCCTCAGGACGCTAATCACGACAACTAAGCCTATCTATACTCTACTAGCTGAGGTTCTTTAACTTGGATGGGATCTGCGATTCGATTCACGTACGCCGGAATATTGGCGGATGCATAAGTGGACGGAGGTGGCCCGCCGTGTTTAATCTTCGTCGCCGCGCGCGTCGTACGGCCGCATCTGCATGCATGTGAGGTGCCGCGATCGATCCTGTTGCTGGGCTTAATATCTCCGGCCGGCGACGTATCATGTTCTGATTAAAAAAGTTTGATTGCATGCATGCGGTGTCATCCAAAGCTTGATTGCGGCAGCTTCACTTCACATTGCCCCAACCCAACTCTGTGTGTGTGCTGTTCACTATTCATGTACTTTAGTACTTGTACATGTCCACCTCTCTAGCTGCCGTTCATAAACATGCAAGTGAGTGTGTCAGACACTAATTAAACAACAGATCACAGGCCTTGCCTGGTTATCTCAGCATCACCAACAACACCTAGCTAGAGTGGTAATGGTATCAGCTATGTAGGCACAGTTTTTTCAGATCAAGTTGAGCAGAGGGTGATATTGGTCTATGATAAACCTTTGCTTGTTCGTCGTGGCAACCGTGAAAATCCGTTGATTAGTGTTGTATATCCACAGTTTTTCAGCTCAAGTTTAGCCAAGGGACATATTGATTGTGCTGATCGGTCTGCTCCGTGCGTGGTCCGTGGACAAGCCTTCGTGGATTCGTTGTAACCACCGTGCAAAAAAGTGCATGCATATAGGTCTCTTAAAGCTGACGAATTGAGTCAACTACGTACGTACATTGCTGTCAAACCCTGCTAAAACTAGCCTATATATGCAGGCATCAAATATCTTTGCAAGTTTCCGGCCGATGTCTCGCTTGGATGGACCAAGCAAAGGCCTACCCACCGCACGCATGTTCTGCGACCAGTATGCAAAGAACCTAATTAAGCCAGATGGACGGACGATAGGATATCAATCATGCATCACCGTAGTAGTGCAGTGTACCTGTTACTTTTGGATATGGTACAAAGCAGACACGGCCGGTGCGTCTTTGTTGTATGCATGCCAGGTGGTAGCACAAGACCCCTTCTTCTCCGATCATCGGCAAGGAGCAGACAGAGAGCACTGAAAAAAGATATGTTCAGTATTCTCAAGGGCACCGCAAAGCTGACAGGAGTCCGAGCCCGGACCATTCCTCTTCTTAATCAGGTCAGCCGCTGGAAGTTTGCGACGGTAAGCTTGCCAAAGGAAGATCTTGATCTTGGGAGGGATGCGGGCAGACCAAATGTACTTAAACTTTTTCGTGCGGGTACCAGCGATAAGTTTCAAAATACGCCGACTTTACCGAAAAACACCCCGAAGAGGAGTGAGGCCAAACCACGGAGTCCTCTTCCTCCGAGAGCAGGGGAAGCAGGCAATAAGTCAATGCCAATCTTCCAACTCTACCGGGGAAAGAGAGCGCCGGAAATCAAGAACCCAGCCCTGAGCCGAGAGCTCAAAGATAGAGATCTTGGGGTCACCACAAAACGAGAACAGAGTCGGGTAGGCCACCGCCAGCGTGGTGTCCCCAATCCACCAGTCTAACCAAAAATGCGTGGACTTACCGTTACGGACAACGAACTTCACAAGGGACTGGAAAGCCGGCCTGATGCTAACCAGCTGGCGCCAGAATTGAGAACCACCACTGGCGGTAACGAACATAGGGCTGGAAGAAGGGAAATACTCCGCTTTTAGGATATTAAGCCAAGCGAGACGGTCGTCGAGGAACATAATCTTCCACCATCATTTTAGCAACAGGCATTTATTCATGATTCTGGTGTTAATGATGCCAAGACCCCCCATGCTCTTGGGTCTACAAATGAGATCCCACTTTACCATCCTATATTTGTGTTTATTATCGGAGGAATTCCAGAAGAAAGCATCCCTGTGCTTATCGAAGCCCGAATGCGTCCCTTCGGACAGCAGATAGAACCCCATAAGGAACATCGGGAGCGAGGAAAGGCAGGAATTGGTGAGGGCAACCTTGCCCGCCTGGGAATTGTACCAGCCTCGCCACGGCAGAACTCTATTGCCAACTTTAGTCACAACCGGGGCAAAATCTTTAGCCAACAACTTAAGAGGGGAAAGAGGAAGGCCCAAATATTTAAGAGGGAAAGACCCGAGAGAGCAATTCAGAAGGTGTGCCACCCGCTGCGCCTCCTCATCAGATACCCCAGTCACAATAGCCTCGCTCTTAGAGAAATTGATTTTAAGACCCGATAGAGCTTCAAAGCATAGAAGAATAAATTTCAGATTTGCGATGGAATGATCATTAAGCTCCACCAAAATGATGGTGTCGTCCGCATATTGTAAGTGAGAAATGCCATTAGGAATGAGATGAGAACTAACAGGCGAAATATGTCCAGCAGCCGCTGCACGAGCCAGAATGCGGGAGAGAGCATTAGCCACAAAGTTGAAAAGCAGGGGAGACGCCGGATCCCCTGGTCTCAAACCCCTACCATTCGCAAAGAAATTACTGGTCTTCCCGTTAACAACCACCGCCGTATGACCCCCAGAGACAAGTTGCATCAGACGGTGGACCATCGAGCCATCGAATCCCTTGGCCAACAAGACTTGGTGAAGGAAGCTCCAACTCACCGAATCGTAAGCCTTTTCAAAATCGAGCTTGAGAACCAGAGCCTTGGTGTTCTTACTGCGGAGGTCATGGATAATTTCGTGGAGGCAAAGCACCCCGTCCAGGATGTATCTTCCCTTAATGAACGCGGATTGGAAAGGGCTAATGACCCGATGAGCGATCGGGGACAGTTTAACAGCCAAACCCTTGGCCGGGATCTTAGCAAAGTTGTTAATGAGAGCAATAGGCCTAAATTGGGAGATTAGGTTAGCGCCTTTGACTTTAGGAATGAGGGTAAGAACTGCGTAGTTCAGTTTCGAGATGTCTACAGTCCCCAACCAAAAGCCTTGAGTAATAGCCAAGATTAGGCCTTTTAATTGAGGCCAAAAATGTCGAAAAAAAGGAATGGAGAAGCCGTCAGGGCCTGACGCTGCATTATAATTGGCAGAACGAATCGTCTCGAAAATTTCCTCCTCTGAAGGGGAAATTAGAAGGCTTTCATTATCAGCGCTCGAAAGTTTATCACGCGGGGACAAGAAGGACGCAGCCAACTTAAAGCCTAGCTCGGGTTTAGCCGCTAGAAGGTTAGAGAAGAAGGAGACCACATGCCGCATAATCACCGGTGGATCAGAGGTCCTGACACCATCAATAATAAGGCTATCAATAAAGCACCTTCGCTGTCTACCATTAGCAATATCAAAGAAGTACGCCGTGGGCAAGTCCCCCTTGGGGGTCCAGTTGATAGTACCGCGTTGTTTCCAGTAAATTTCCTCCTGCCTATGAATGGCCAACAACGCCTCTTCTAAACCATATCGGGATTGCCAATCATCTGGGGACAACCCAACTGAATCCGCACGTTTGTCCAGAACGCCTATCTGAGCTACCAGTCTTGCTTTGTCACGCCTTGACTCAGCAGAATGGTTTTTGGACCAACCTCTAAGGAATCTACGCAGAAAATAAGAGCATTGGTGCCAGTCATCCATCGGGCCAAAAGACCGACGGTTCGAAGAAAGGAAGGACAAATTTTTTTGAGCCACCAAACCATTGAAACCCTCGACCTGAAGCCAGGAAGCATCAAAATGAAACCTCGAGACACCCATAGTGCGCGATCCATCATCTAGAATCAGGGGTGTGTGATCAGAACCAACAGAGGCAAGGGTCTTAAGACTAGCATGAGGGAAAAGAGGGTCCCATCTCGGACAAACAAAAACTCTGTCAAGAACTGAGCGAATGGGGGGGGGGGGGGGGGGTTTGATGATTAGACCACGTGTACCGGGCTCCGACCCTAGGTATCTCACGAATAGCCATATCCCTAATGAAGCCATTGAACGCATCAGCCAAGGGCCACGAGAAGTTAGGAGAGCTCTTGTCAGAGGGAAATCGAAGCAAATTAAAGTCACCCCCAATCAACAGAGGAAGCTGGCAAGATTCAATTTTAATACTAAGCTCATCCAAAAAAGCATAAGACACAGCATGGTCAGCCGGACCATAAACCACCAAGATTTCCACCAAGGAGTTGAGAGAACGAATGGAGACCACCGTGCTAGCCCAAAAAATGCTATGGTCGAAAGCCACGAAATCAAAAGTATCTTTTTTGGATGCAAGCAAAAAACCGCCCGAGTGACCAGCCGAGGCCACAAAATTCCAATGGAATCTATCTATCCCAGCAATAGCCGATAATTCACTAGCAGAAAAGGAAGATTTGAAAGTCTCGACAAGGCCAATAAAATCTACATTCTCAGATCGAACCAGGTCTTTAAGTTGGCTCTGCGCCCCCTAGCACAGAAACCTCTAATGTTCCAGAAAAATGCCTTCATTTATACGACAAGTTTTTGATACGGAGACTCGACCTGCTCGGGGCGACGCAGGATTTTGATCGTTTCCCTACCCCGCGTTTAGAGACCATAGAGGGAGCATGACTCCTGTCATCTCCCCCCTCGTCCTCACCGGCCACCACCAGTGGGGCGCCCGAGCCCTCCCTAGCCTCCTTGGCTTTCGCAATATCCGCCTGAGCATTCGCCCTAATGATACCAAGAATAGACGAAGGAGAACCCAAACTAGAATATAAATAGATACCCACATCGTTTAAAATATTAAGCAAGTGATCATCAGATTGAGAAGGGAGAACTAAACGAACAAGAGAGGGAATCGTAGGGGGGGGGGAGGGGAAGGGAGGGAAGTACGAACCTGCAGGGGGCAGATCCCGAGCCGCCGCACGCCGAGCAGCCCGATCGACCACCCGCTCACCACTGTTGGAGACACGGCCACTTTTGCGAGCCGTGGACGCAGGCGAACGCACAGGAACAGGGCGCGCGCGACTGGGAGAGGCCGCAGCAGAAGAAGGACCCGAGGCCAAACCCAAGTCAGCTTCTAGCCGGCGGCAGAGCCCAGCCGCAGACTGCCTAGAGTCACCAGAGGCACGACTCTCGGCGGAGAACTTCTTGACTGAGGACTTCTTCTTCTTTTTGAGCGCCGTAGGACCCGCCGGGGGAAGATCTTCAATGCCTGACAGGGAGGGAGAAGCGGGACGAGCAGGGAGGTTGGAGCACACCCTGAGAAAGGCGTGCCCTTGGCCCCACCAGCAGCCGCCTCCCCCCCACCCAGATCCGGCGCCGAGCCCTGGACCCCCTTGCCAACCGGTGCGTTCTCCTTGAGCATGTCCTGATCTTCGGGTGAGAGGCCATCCCACTCCGACTGGGTGAACCGGGGATTAGACCCGTGCATGGAGTCATCGGGGCAGCCGTCCCCCTCCTTGCTCTTGTCGCCATTGTCAGAGGCCGGAGGCGGGGGAGGAGGCGGAGGCGACACCGGGCCTGAGGCCCCCTCCACCCGCACACGGAACCGGAAGCCACCAGCCGCAGGGAAGACATCGAGGGAGCCATGAATGCACAGAGGGTCGACGCACCAAACCCGGAGCCGGGCCGGCCCCAGGATCGCCCAAGATTCTTGGTCAACTTCAATGGGTTTGCCAATAAGTACTCCGAAAGCCATCAGGAAAGCCGTGGTGCGCATGGTCGGAGGGACATCTTCTACCAGCACCCACAAATCAGACAAGGAAGAGATAGTCTTGGATCCATTAGAGGCAACTTTAACCGAGACCACGAGTTGATTCAGAGGCAGAGTGAAGCTAGAACAAGAAGATATCATTTGGAGTCTCTCTTTAGAGGGGAAAGTCGCTGCAAACTCGAACTCGAAGAGCTAGCGGATCTGCCAATCCCATCCACTCTCATCCCATAACTTAAGCTCATCGAGAAGGATCTGAGGAGAGATGCGTTTAGCCTGGACGGAGATAATGCCAACATTGGACAGGGAAAGGATGGGGGCAGCCTCAGGGATCTCCCTATCAAGAGCGAAGAAAGAGCATCCATGAAGACCGGTGCCATAATGAATAAACGAAGGAGGCTTGACACGATTCTGACAATCCACCGTAAGGTGGCCGTCTTCCCGGCAGATGAGGCAGAAGGGAGGGTTTTCACAACGCGATTGGAAGTGGCCAGGTCGATGACACGCAAAGCAGGTGAGGATGGGGTTGGAGACTTGAGATTGGGGGGGGGGGGGGATGCGACCACGAGGAGGAGGGAGGATGCCATCCCCAGCCGCAGCAGCCCCAGAGCCGGAGCCCCGCCCCGCCACGGGGCCGACGGGACGCCGAGACGGAGCCCCCGACGCGCCTCTGGGGAAGAAGCGGGACGGCCCGCCCCCAGCCTGAGCCCGCACCAGAGCGCCACCCCGGGGAGAAGCACCCAGCGGAGGGGGCGCCAGGGCGGGCCCCGACGAGCCCTCCCGACTGGCCGCCGCCGCCACCTCCCAGGGATCGGTCGACGCCGAAGGAGCACCAGAAGCAGGGGGGAGGCGCCGACGGGCCCGACCCAGATGCACGGGGAGACACGCCAACGGACGCCGCCGCCGACCCCGCCTCCGAAGCGATCGAGGCCTGAAGCTTCGCGCGAAGAGCCGTCTCATACTCCAGATCCGCGTCCACATCGCCAGATCCACCACGACCTCGCTTCTGCCCGGAGACCGCCTCACTGGAGGACGCACAAGAGCGATCCATCGCTGCCACCATAGCAAAGGGGAGGGAGAGGGGAGGAGGGGAGCAGATCTGACGAAGCGCCGGATTGGGAAATGGTGGCGGAACAGATCTGAGGAGGAGGCAGGAAACCCTAGGAATGGGGGAGCCGCACCCCTCCGCACCCATAAGTACCCCGACCGAGCCAGGCCCGAACCGGTACGCGGCCTTATAGAGGGGGTGGGCTGGACCTGGGCCGCCCGCAGCCCAGGGTCCACAGAAGGCAGGGGGGAAAATCAGAAAGAGACGCCAGGGCCAAGGCCGAAGCCGGCCCAACCGGCCCAGCAGCACCCATCGGGACCCGCACCACAGGAGGGGGCACCAGCGCCGCCCCCGCAACCAAATCTAGGGTTGGGACCGGCGCCAGCGCCGCCGAAGAGGTGGAGGACGAACTCGCAGGCGCGCAAGCACGCGAACCCACCGGAGAGGGCGAGGCCGACTCCGGCGCAGACCGCAGCGAATCCATACACGGGGACCAGCATGAAGCACGCCGCCGCCCGCGCGAGACGCGGCGCCACCCATCCGACTCCACGGAAGGCCAGACTGGCCGCCCCCGCCCACCAGGCGCAAACTTGCGCCGGCGAGCGGCCGCCGCAGCCACGGGGGGGGGGGGGGGGGGGGGGAGAACGCCGGGGACGAGCGAGATGGGGGAGAGGAAGCCTCAGAATCCGAGCCAGAGCCGCCTGAATCGAGAGCCTAGAACTTGTTAGCCCGAAGAGGGGCGATGAGGACAGGGCGAGGAGTCGAGGCCAGAGAGCAGGGGGGGCTGCGCGAGGTGCCGGGTCGGAGCTCGGATGAGAGCGCGGAGGGGATGGGGAGGAGGAGGAAGCACGAGGCCGGGGCGCCGTCGGAGCTTCGCCAGTCACCGGGTACGCCGCGAGGGGGAGGGGAGAGGGAGGGGAGGGGAGAGCCATCTTATGTGTCACGCTCTTTTCTCAACTCTCAAGTGTCACCATTGTTCAAAACAGGCGTTGTGTAACCTAGAGCTCCGGCACATGATCTCGCCATTAGATATATACTAGCACATCAGACGATCAATCATCAACGGGCTGGGGAGCAAGTGAAAGAATGTCCATGCATGGACGATCGTCGTCGACTAACAAGTGGGTGGTGGCTGTCTCCATGGACCGTGGACGCATTTGTGCGTACGTACGGGTGTTATCATACTGGTGAGATGCCTTTCTGTGATTGGTCTTGGAATATAGCCAGCGTTCATTGAGTGATCGGAAAGCTCTCAAGGTTGATGCTAGCTGGGAAAGTTGGAGCCATGACGAGTGAACCATATACATAGGTGGCTAGTGGTAGGGACCGGCGCTCGGCTGGAGTGAGCCCCATGCACGATCACATCCTACACGACGTGGCACTTTTTACACTCTTGGATCTATCAATTTTCAAGCATCCCTCTCTGAGCTCGGGAAGCGATCAATCTAGTACACGTGTATATACACAAGTTGAACACCTATATGGCTATATATGTATATATGCCTTGCTAGTAGAACGTGCAGGACCAGAGATTGGCTCAGGATCGACGACGTGTTACCGTCCGTGGCCAGGCCCCGGCCCGGGGAAAGCGCACAGCAGTTTTTGGCATAATACTTAAGTACTGCAGTACTACGTGCTTAGTAGTGGCTGTTGCGTTCGTTCGTTGGATCTGTACAGCAAAACAACAAAAGGACAGCGAATGCCTGAAAAGGATGGACATTGTTCGGGCAGCCTCGGCTACGTGGAACAAGACGGAGCAGGAGGAAGCCAGGAGGAGAATAGGCTCGAGCCTTGTGAGAAACGGTCACTAAATTTGAAAGCGATATGCCGATATACAAACAGAAACAGGCGATACAATTTAGAACGCCGCCAATACGCCTAGAATCAATGTGCCGTACGTGCCTGTGCTGTGTGTACAAAGATGGTACAGGGGTACGTAGTACATGTGTTGAGTCGCGATGATTATTAGGACCGGGATTCGATGGAGTTGCTGTTTGCCTCGCGACGTCTTACCTTCCATGCCCGGACCCCGGAGACGAGAGCAACAGCTTACGCCGGTGAAGTTGCTGTGAGAGGACGTCATTTACACCTCCAAGGCGTTGTTGAAGAGCTCCCTCTACCCATCCCGGGTTTCTTTGACACTCGGACGTCGGCTTGCGTTTGGTGGCAGAGTCTAGTTTCCTTTAGGAAGTGCTTGTGTTCGTCGTTGGGTATTTTTTTTATTTTTTTGCACGATTGTCCCCTAATCAACCATGTTGTTGTATGCTTTTTTCTCCGACTGCACTGGCATGTGCCAACTGATTAAGCTACCAGTGCTCCCGTAAGACGTATTTGCAGAAGTTGCGAGTGATGCGAGATCCTGGGTAGATGCACAACAGAAGTTGCACGCATCTATATAGCCGGCGATCAGTGTCAAACCATATCTCCCGGTCGGCCTGCTCGATCATCTCGAAATCACAACGATGTTCTTGTGTCAAACCGATCGATCCTACAACGGCGAGGATGTGGCCTTTTCAGCGCCGGGAATGAAATGTCGCCCGCCCCGGCCTCCGTATGCGCCGGAAGCCAGCTAGCTCGCGGCAGGAGAAAAGTTGGGCGAGCGAGACAAGCGTATTTCTCCGGTCGGGCAGCTTTAGGTTAGGGCGCCAATTATGTACCGTGGATGCGAACCAACCTGTGGTTGGATGGTTAGAGGGACGGTGGTCGACGACGAGGCGCTTACGGTGACTTCGTAAATTTCAAGATGATATGCCGGCTCAGTCTTTCGGAGGCGCTCATAGGGATAGCGTGTGCGTGCGTACGTTCATAGAAATGAGTGTATGCGCGTGTATATGAGCGCTTGTATCTGTACTGATGTTTAAAAAAAAATATTATGTACCGTGGATTCCGGCCGGGAAAGACTCGGAAAGCATGCAGCGGCGCGACGGGACGTGGATCATGCATCACCTCACGCCCCGTGCGCGCACCCACGCAAAGCAGCTTTGCTTCGTCGCAATTACCGTCCCCGTTCATCATCATCTCTTCCGTCTGGTTAATTGGCACTCTCAGTTGCCGTCATTGTCGTGCAGAGTTCACTGACTAGCCGATCAGATCGATGGATGGAAAGTATTTTCTATGGTCTCAGTCAATCGTTCGCGCAGTCCGTCACGCTTTACCTAGAATGAAGGGTGATGTCCGACGGAGACACCATCACGCTTTATCTAGAAAGAACCCATCTTTAGCCTGGATGCATGCACGCTGGGAGAAGATCTGGATGACAGAGGTTAGAAGGAGACGGTTTAGGGGTCAAGCGAAATTACACTGTTATCTCTATGCATAGGGCCTAGAGATGAATAATTCTTTGCTTGATTCGCCATGCTAGACCTATGACGAATGATATCTTTGTCTTTTCCATGTTCTTCTATCGAGCGATCCGCGGGACGGGCGGCAGCGACTGTGTTTCAACAGGAGGAAAATCTTAAAAGGAAATGGTTAGATCGCAATCGTCCCTGTCATCCTTGTGCTAGCTAGACCCATTTTAATTTGCCATCCCATCCCAAAGATCGATCATGTCCCGGGGAGGAAGTCGTTTACTTGTAAAGTCCACTAGCTTTGTAGTTACAAAATTCAGGTCAAAGTTAAATACTAGTAGTACTAAAATAAAACGTACCCAGTGAAAGCTGGAACTTCAAGACGAGAAGCAAACCAAGAGAAAACTGACGTACGGTGGATGCATGGTGGCTAGTTAGCTACCTCAAACCAGGCTGTTAATTAGTCTTGCCATTATCACCGTCGGAAACTTGAAACTTAATTTTGCATTCTTTCATTTTATCGAGTTGAAATTTGATGTTAGATTCTGCTAAAAATTTACAAGAAGAACGACCAATCAAGGGCAATTGCACCGTACGCGTATGCTTTTCCATTAGCTGGTGCCTAGCTTGGCAACAAGCAATTTTCCATTAGCTAGTCCTTTTTCCCATCAACTAAGCCAACTAAACTAATGTTGCTTAACCAGGTGGTGATCGATGGATGGATCATGCGCACATGTGATTGTGACCAGCCCAGGACGCTAAGCACATGACCTACGTACCTATAAGCACAACAACTAGCAAAGGTTATTGCTTAACTAATTAAGATGGGATCTGCGATTCGATTCTGCGTACGACGGCCGGACTATTGGTAGTGGACGTGCGTACGTACGCGGCGGAAGAGGTTAGTTAGGGAGGTGGCCTGCGATTTAATCTTCATTCATCGCCGCGCGGCTCGTACGGGTGCATGCATGTGAGGTGCCGCGACGAGCTGTTCCTGGGGCCTGGGGTTAATATCTCCGGCCGGCGACGTGTCATGCTATTAGCTTGGGAGGGGCCTGATTAAAAAGCTGTTTGATTGCATGCAGGCATGCATGCGGTGGCATCCAAAGCTCAACTGTGGCAGCTTCACTTCACTTGGCACCAGCCTCACTGTTCATGTAATTACTATTGTCCAGCCCTCCAGCTTCCGCTCATAAACATGCATGTGAGCGTGTCAGACACTAATTAACCAACAGATCAGCGGTACTGTACTTGTATACACCTGGCTCCTAGCTAATTCGGCATCACCAACAACACCTAGCTAGAGTGGTTAAGATATCAGCTATGCATGCAGAGTTTTTCCAGATCAAGTTCAGCGGAGGGAGATATTGGCGTGTGATAAACCTTCATTCGCTGGTTCGTCGTGAATGAACACCGTGGGAAATGTCCGTGCCTGCGTGCACCGTTTTTCAGCTCAAGTTCAGCAAAGGGAGATACTAATTATTGGCGCTGATCGTTCTGCTGCTCTGTGCATGCATGGTCTGTGGATGAATCTTCGTTGATTCGTCGTGACAACCGTGAAAAAGGTGCATGCATGTACGTACCTTAAAGCTGACAAATTGAGCCAACCACGTACACTGCTGCCAAAGCTAGTTAATTAGGCAGGCATCTAAAACTTGGAACATCTTTGCAAGTTTCCGGCAGGTGTCTGTCGACTCGGTCGACCATGCAGGAAGGCCTACCCACCGACTGCACGCATGTTCTGCGACCGGTATGCAAAGAACCTAATTAAGCCAGGTCAGGTGGATGGATGACACCATGACAGGATATCAGTCATCACCCCGCGCAGTAGTGCAATGTACGTGGGTGTTACTTTTGGAGCCAGGTGTTAGCAATTGCAAGGCTCCTTCTTCTCCAATCATCGTCCAGGAGCAGATATATATACAGCCAGCAAGGAGTACATATTCGGGATTCGTCCATACACATATGGAGTACTACCTTTTATCAGGTGTCGCCATTGTGTAAAGCAGGGGTTGTTTGGCCTAGAGCTCGGGCACATGATGTCGCGCGCCATTAGATCCTAGTAGTACATCAGACGATCAATCATAAGAGAGAGAGAGAGAGAGAGAGAGAGAGAGAGAGAACGGGCTGGCGAGCGAGCGAGAGAACGTGCATATCCATGCATGGACGATCGATCATCGTCGACTAACTAGTAGTGGGTGGTCACCGTCTCCATGGACCGTGGACGCATGTGCATGCCCGTATTGTTATACTGCTGGGATGCTTTTCTGTGTGATTGGTGTTGGAATTTATCTACGGCGTGTTTGGTTGCAGTTCGCTACAGTATTCATATTGTATGTCCATCTTCAGCCAGCCTGATTCTTCATATGCAGCCTCATATGCAGCTGATGTAACCTGTTTGATTGTTTGCATCGCACGAAGGGGCACTTACCCCCTGCTGTTTGGTTGCCGTTTTTGTGCTTAGGGTGAGCAGATGCAAACTTCAGCTGTTTGGTTGCAAACAACATTTGTGTTCTGCTCACCCCATTCAAATGTGGTGGCCTTACCACCGCATGATCAACACAACTGACAGCAGATCAAAGAGGCAAGCACTGACAACAAACAAGACAAGCAACCAAATGAGATCAAACAAAGCAAGCAACAAAAATGACAGCAAACTACTTAGATTAACAGCAGGTGCATCCTCCTTCCCTGCTCCATGCCAGGGTGCCGCTACTGGCCAAAATATTAACAAGTTCACAACACAAGTATCATAAGTTCTAGCCATAGACCATAACAAGTTCAACACTAACACCTTAGTTAACTACATTGCATGCTCAATATCACCAACGCATCTGTTCTTGCTGCAACGAAACCTGCACATGATCGAGGAGTCGTGGTTGTAGATTTGGACCTTCAAGGCGAGTCATGAGATGCGCACAACGAGGAGGTTGCCGGAGACAATCCGGTGGCGCTGGTAGAAGTAGTTCCAACCCCGGCCAAGCACCATGTGCCCCTCAAAGTTCTGGACGCGCACCCAGAACTCACACCGCTTGTTCGCCGACAACCTGATCACGCACCAGAGCCGCTTGATGACCAGCCACTCGTTCATCACCTCCACGAACTTGCGAGGGATGACGAGCATGGCGAGGTGTTTGGCGTCCTTGATCTACTGGTAGAAGCGCAACGGCTCCCGGGCCCCCTCCTCGTGGATGGTCCTCGGAGATCGTCCCCTTGAACGAGGCAGGCTCATGAAGGCGACCCTGCCAGGCAGGTCCACCCTCTTGAGCCACCTGTTCGTGGGGATGAGATCCTCGGCGCCCTTAGCTCTGGCTACCACCTGAGCTCCTCCACCCACCACGTCCCAGTCACTCTTCAATATCTTGTTAGGTAAGATGACAAGTATTAAAGGTGCTTGCAAAATGAACAACCACTGATCACTGGCATTAGCTCTTCTGCAAATGCCACTGATCAGTTGCACTAGCACTACAACAAATGGCACTGATCAGAGACATTTAAGAGCAAATGCCACTGATCAATGGCACTTGCTCAAGAGTAAGTGCCACTGATCAGGGACTTGCCCAAGAGTAAGTGGCACTGATCAGTGGTAGTTGCCCATGAGCAAATGCCACTGATCAGTGACATCTGGTCTTCTGCAACTGTCACTCATCAGTGCACTATCCTAAGCATGGAAACATCTAAAAATAGCACCCATGTGCATCCATGCACATTTGGCAGCATCCTAAAATGGTCCTACTACATGCACGCATAATAATCTAGAGCATGCAACACAAACCCTAGCTTGAACATGTATATATCAACATGAGCAGCAACATGAACATGATCCTAGTTTGAATATGAACATGCCATTTGCATGAACACAGATCCTAGTAAGACCCTAGCATGAACACAGATCCTAGAAAAACACACTAGTATCAGGGATTCTAGCATGAACACAGATCCTAACATTAACACAAATCCTAGGAAAGCACTAGAAGAAGAACATTATCCTAGAACACACACTGTAGCAAACAAGAACAGATTGGTTGGATTCGATTTGATTGGCATCGCATTAAACTGGATCTACTCGAATTCTATCTAATCCTATCGAATCCACTAAGTACTAGGACATGCCTAAGAAAGAAACCCCTAATCTACATCTACGATCAAGCATTGGGGATTCTTTGACTCACCGGAGCTTGCGCAGTCGCAGCGAACCGAGGCCGGGGTGAAAACCCCAGCTGGAAGGAGAGAGGTGGCGGAGCAGAGGAGGAGCCGGCCCTGGCGATGGCCGGCGGCATCGGCCCTGTGCTCATGGCCACGCCGAAGGTCGAGGAGGACGGCGCGCCGACAGGAGAAAACCCTTGGACGGTGGTCAAGAAACCCCCCCGCCCAATGGTGTCCCAAGAAGTGGCAGCTCCGTGGACGGCGCCGGCGCCGAGCCCATGACCACGAGGTCCGGAAACGACGGCGGAGCAGGAACGACCATCACCGCATTGGTCGGCCCTCGTGGTGGCCGACAGCAGACGGGGGAAGGTGCTCGCAGCGCCGATGCCGGGTCCATGCCCGAGTTCTGGAGCCCGGTCACCCAACGCTCTTGGATGCTGGCGATGGACTGGTCGACTGGGGTCAGAGGACGGCGCGGTGGTGGGCGAGGAGGAGCCATCGGAGGAAAGGAGAGGGAAGGGCGGTGAGGCAGAGAGGGGTGCACGGTGGAACAGTGCGGGGCGGTGACAGGGGAGTGGGAAGGGAGACTGTCTCCCGCGCTGCCCGAGGCGTGCAGCCTCCTCGCACGCGTGGCCGCGCCGAGCCAGGCTCGCGAAAAACTGCCGGTTCGACAGTTTCCGCCGGGCCAGGCTCAGGCCTGCTTTAAGGTTTGTGCGGGCAACGAGTCGCATGCAGCCCAGCCAATCAAACAGGCCACACACATCCTAGCGTTCATCTGGTGATCTGAGAGCTCTGAAGATGCTGGGAAGTTGTAGCCATGCATGATCACATCCTATATACTGTAGGACGGACGTAGCCATTTCCACACTCTTCGATCTCTCGATTCTCAAACGTCCCTATCTGAGCTCCAATCACTTTGAAAGCGATAATCTAGTACTATATACAGAAGTTGAACACATACCTAGCTAGTTGTCTACGAGGATGGTCTATCAGGAGCAGCACCAGAGAAAATTGGCTCGCGATCGACGACGTACGTGTTATCGTCCGTGACCGGACACCGGGCCGGGAAGGCCGGGGAAAGCGCACAATTAGGGAGGATGACGCATCTGTTTAGGAGCACGCATGAATCAATGGAGTTGCTGTTTGCCTCGCGACGTCAACGCACCTGTTGGGGCCGGTGTGACCAGGAGTAGCTGATGCTATGCTCATGCTCCGGATGGTAGTCAGTGCTGCGTGGTACGGTCTGCGCCATGAGAATGCAGGGACGGTGGTGCCATGGGTTACCACCGAAACAACACAGATCAAGGGACAGCCAAGACCTGAAAATGACTGCCACTGGGCAGCTTCCAGACTGGCTAGGCCCGGCCGTCAGGCCTAGTTTTCAAGCCCAAGCCCGGCACATCAGTCAAAAAGCCCGTCGGGGGCCTGCGTCTGGGCATGGGCCGATAAAAAACACCCGCCATGAATAAAATTGAATAAATAATTAAAAAATTAAAAAAAAATATGTTTTTTTGGCAACAGACATTGGTGAACTTTCTACATGCTTACAGATTTTTGTGCAGAATTTTTATAATGTGTTGTAAGAATAAAAAACAGAATCAATGCTCCAAACAATTTTTTGGAGCGTCAATTTTTTTTTTGCCCAAAGCATTAGGATGTATTTTCGTTAGGGAAATTTACATGTATGTAGAGCATTCAACAAGGTGTAGTGCCGCGAACCAATCTTTGGTTGGATGATTACGAGGACAGTGGTATCCCCGGCCCATCAGAATTCAAATCCTAGACTTGACATTGATGCTTACATTTTTTTTGGATTTATTTCAGCACTTCCAGTGATGTGCATTCAATTGGAGGAGACGTCCCCGTCGACAACGAAGACGTCTGTGGCGAATTCGTCAATCTCAAGATGATATGCTGGCTCAATCTCTCGGAGATGCTTATAAGGTTAAGGTATGCATGCGTGTGCGCGTTCAATGTGTATTGCCATTTTCTACCGCTGTTTCCAACGATGCATGCGAGCTCTTGAGCAAAAACTGCATGTCCCTTACGAATTTGTTTTTGTAAAATGTAGTTTGAGTAACTTTAACCATTTTGCTCAACACCGGCTGTCCACACTCCGAACTGGGCTATGCCACACATGACACATCTTGGCTTCAAGGAAAGAAAAACGGATCACACGAACAAAAGTTAATTCATAGTCAGTGCGTACAACTATGTCACTATGGGGCCCTCTGCCCCGTCCCATGCCGAGCAAAAAAAAAAACTGCCACAGAGAGAAAAAAATACATTTCTTAATGTGATCATTTTTCTTTTGGCCGGACTTTCATAAGGTTGATATTATTGTGCATAACAAAAAAAGAACATTAAGGGGC
The DNA here is from genome assembly GCA_963921465.1 of Triticum timopheevii. NCBI lineage: Eukaryota > Viridiplantae > Streptophyta > Magnoliopsida > Poales > Poaceae > Triticum > Triticum timopheevii. The sequence goes on along the minus strand of OY997268.1, from coordinate 615,726,150 downwards.
GAAGTTTGAGTTCTTCGGTTCCTTGCTTCTCCGATGTGCTGGTTCTTCTGGACTGAGGCTGACGACTTCCCGTCTCGCCGGCTCCGTGTGGGAGCAGCGGCAGTGGCGCGCCATGAGCCCGCGTTGGTGCTTGTATTGGGTCGGCTCCCCAGGGACCTAAGTGTATTTTCTAATCTTTGTGGGGTGCTGTGTACTACTGGATATCCTTCTTAATAGATCTGGGGTGTTTTTTGCAACAAGAAAAAAGAAGTTTCAGCTTTTTTTATGGAGTTATAAAAGACACTTGAGATGAAATAACTCTCTGAACTCGGGCCGAAGGTCCATCATGTAGCGGCTGGGAGCCCAACCAAGAGACCCTACAAAATCAAACTAAAGGGCTGCACTATTATGTCACGCTCGACGCGAATTGGAAGAATCATTCGCTTCAAGCGTACAGTACATGGACTCAGCCCAAAAAACTTCCGCAGCATGGTCGCTCGTGGCTCGCCCTCCAGTGCTTAGGTAAATCACGACTATGCGGCTTTTTTTCGTTTGTTTATTTTTCTTTTGTTCATATTTAAAAAAAATATTTTGAACACATTTATTTAAAAGGGTAAATTTACTTGAATGTTTTGAAACCACATATTTGAGAATCGTTTAGCACAATTTTAGAATGTTGATAGCTTTCAAACAAAATGTCCCCACTTTTTAATAAGAGATCAATAACATGTATTGCGTAATATAAAAACCTATTAAAAAAGTAATACGTGATATTTAAATAAATATTCCTGCATTTCAGAAATATGTTTCTGGCATTAAAAGACATTTATGGACATTTTAAAAAATAAGTGACATTTAAAGACATTTATGGCCAATGTTTATCCAATGAAAAATGCTTGTATAAGTTAAAAGACATTTATGGCCATTAAAAAAAATAAGTGACATTTAAAGAAACATTCACGTTTTCCAAAAAAATGGCAATGAAATTTCAAAAAAATAGCGGTGTTAAAATGTAATTTTTTTACATGTTTTAAAAAATTGAAAGTGTATTTGAATTGTTTTGAACATGTATTGAAAAAAAGTGTTCAAAACATATATCTAAAAAATGTACGTCGTCTATTTGAAAATTTTCGTACCATTCATAAAAAATATAATATTGTATTTGTCAATTTGTTTTTTAAAATGTTTTAGTTGTATACCAATAATGTACAATGTGTACGGAAAAATGTTAAAAATGTACAAAAAAATGTTTCACAGCTATAAGAAAATATAGATATGTTTAGAAAAGGTGGAGATCAAAACATATGTTTGAAAAAGAAAATTTAATCATGTACTTGAAAAATGTTAACAGTGTATAAGAAAAAACAATGCTTCTTACTTATACGAAAAATGTACAATCTGTATGAGAAAAAGTAGACATAAATAAATCTGAAAAAATGGTGAACATATATTCAAAAAAGCTTAAAGTGTATAAGAAAATGTTTCTGATGTATGCCAAAAATGTATATTCTGTATGAAAAAAGAGGACATCAAAAGATATATCTAAGAAAAATGTTAACATTCTATTTGATATATATTTAATGAGTACTAAAAAATGTTCCTACTGTATACAAAAAATGTTAAATATGTATGACAAAAAAGTGGACCTCAAAACATATATTTGAAATAAATGTTAATCATGTATTTTTAAACGGATAAACGTGTATAAAAAAACTATTCCTGGTGTATACAGAAAATGTGCAACCTACATTAACTACAAGTAGACGTCAAAAACATGTATTTAGAAGAAAAAAACTAATTCTGTATATAAAAAATGTTAAACGTTCATATAAAAATATTCCTGATGTATACAAAAAAAGTTTAGTTTGTGTGGAAAAGTGTTTATTTCCATTAAAATAATCACCATGTATTCGAGAAAGTGTTCACCATGCATTCAAAAAGTGTTAAAAACAGGTACATTTAAGAAAAGAAGTGTGCATCATGTATTTTAAAAATGTTCACGGGTCAACAAAATGTTTCACTTGTGCTCTAAAAAGTTACATTGTGTACTTAAAAAGTAGACATGTGTTGAACCAAAAGGTATCCTATGAAAACCGTTACAGACAAAGAGAAACGAAGCGACCAATGAAAAGCAGGAGAGAAACAAGAAAAACGAAGTAAACCAACGAAAAAGATTGGAAACAGTGGAAACTGAGAAAGAAACAAAGAAAAAGAAAAACACGGAGAAAACATAGAAAAAACCGAGGTAGTAACAAAGGAACTGAAGAAACTTAGAAAAAAGCAAGAAAAGAAAAAAAAGGAGTGAAAACCAAGAAAGGAACCAAGAAACCAAAGAAAATATAAAGGAACGAAGAAACTGGAGGAAAAAAAAAAGAAAGAAACAACAAAAAGAAAAAAGAAAAAAAGCAAAGAAACTAAAGTAAAACCGCTACAAAACAATGAAACATTGAAAACCGAAGAAAAGAAAAGCAAAACAGTCGAAACAATGGAAACCTGAGAAAGTTAAAGAAACCCCCCCAAAAAACAAAGCAAACCATTACGAAAAAGTAAAAACGGGAAAACGACGCTATAGTACCGGGCTGCCCTAGTAGTGTAGCAGGAGGAGGATTGCCTCTAGTGAGGGGAGCGTGTACTGAAGGAAATATGCCCTAGAGACAATAATAAAATTGTTATTTTATATTTCCTTATTCATGATAAAGGTTTATTATTCATGCTAGAATTATATTGATTGGAAACTTAAATACATGTGTGAATACATAAACAAATACCGTGTCCCTAGTAAGCCTCTACTAGACTAGCTCGTTGATCAAAGATGGTTAAGGTTTCCTAACCATAGACATGTGTTGTCATTTGATAACAAAATCACATCATTAGGGGAACGATGTGATAGACAAGACCCATCCGTTAGCATAGCATATTGCTCGTTTAGTTTATTGCTATTGCTTTCTTAATGTCAAATACATATTCCTTCGACCATGAGATTTTGAAACTCCCGGATACCGGAGGAATACCTTGTGTGCTATCAAACGTCACAACATAACTGGGTGATCATGAAGATGCTCTACAGGTATCTTCAAAGGTGTTTGTTGAGTTGGCATAGATCGAGATTAGGATTTATCACTCTGAGTATCGGAGAGTGAAAGGATCGAGAAGAGGTGTCTAGAGGTGGGGGGGGGGGGGGTGATTAGACACTAAGTACCAAAAGTTGCAGTTTTTAACTTCTTTAAGTTTAAGTGGAGTTTAGGCACAAGTTTAACACTCACAATACATAACAAGCAAGCATGCAAAGAGTATATGAGCATCGGAAAGTAAAGCATGCAACTTGCAAGAATGTAAAGGGAAGGGTTTGGAGAATTAAAACGCATTTGGAGACCCAGATGTTTTTGTCGTGGTTCTGATAGGTGGTGCTATCGTACATCCACGTTGATGGAGACTTCAACCCACGAAGGGTAACGGTTGCGCGAGTCCACGGAGGGCTCCACCCATGAAGGGTCCACGAAGAAGCAACCTTGTCTATCCCACCATGGCCGTCGCCCACGAAGCACTTGCCTCACTAGCGATAGATCTTCACGAAGTAGGTGATCTCCTTGCCCTTACAAACTCCTTGGTTCAACTCCACAATCTTGTCGGAGGCTCCCAAGTGACACCTAGCCAATCTAGGAGACACCACTCTCCAAGAAGTAACAAATGGTGTGTTGATGATGAACTCCTTGCTCTTGTGCTTCAAATGATAGTCTCCCCAACACTCAACTCTCTTTCATAGGATTTGGATTTGGTGGAAAGAAGATTTGAGTGGAAAGCAACTTGGGGAAGGCTAGAGATCAAGATTCATATGGTAGGAATGGAATATCTTGGCCTCAACACATGAGTAGGTGGTTCTCTCTCAGAAACAGCAAGTTGGAAGTGTAGGTTTGTTCTGATGGCTCTCTCCACAAATGAAGAGGAGGTGGAGGGGTATATATAGCCTCCACACAAAATCTAACCGTTACACACAACTTACCAAACTCGATGGGACCGAATTGAGAAACTCGGTCGGACCGATTTAGCAAATCTAGTGACCGTTAGGATTTTCAGTGGGACCGACATGTAACTCGATGGGACCGATATGGTTAGGGTTAGGGCATAATGTAATCTCGGTGAGACCGATTACACAAACTCGATGGGACCGATTTTGGTAATAAGCTAACCAGAGAGTTGGTCAGGCAAACTCGGTGAGACCGATTACACAAACCCGGTGGGACCGATTTTGGTAATAAGCTACCCAGAGAGTTTGCATTGTAATCTCGGTAGTACTGATTGCTCAAACTCGGTGAGACCGATTTTGGTAATGGACATACACAGAGAGATTACAATCCCATCTCGGTGAGACCGAGATCCCTATCGGTGAGACCGAATTGCCTAGGGTTTGTGGCAGTGGCTATGACATCTGAACTCGGTGGCGCCGGATAGAAAGAATCGGTGGGACCGAGTTAGACTTTTGGTTTAGGACATATGTGGATGTGAGAAAGTAGTTGAGGGCTTTGGAGCATATCACTAAGCACTTTGAGCAAGCAAGCCATTAAGCAACACCTCACCCCCTCTTGATAGTATTGGCTTTTCCTATAGATTCAATGTGATATTGGATCACTAAAATAGAAAATGTAGAGTCTTGAGCTTGGAGCTTGAGCCAATCCTTTGTCCTTAGCATCTAGAAGGGATTCCACATCCTTTAGTCCATGCCACTCCATTGTTGAACTTGTCTGAAACATACTAGGTAAAAGTGTTAGTCCAACAAGAGATATGTTGACATTAATTACCAAAACCACCCAGGGAGCACTTGTGCTTTCAATCCCCCCTTTTTTGGTAATTGATGACAACATACATCAAAGCTTTAGATAAATATATAGAGAATAGCAAGTAAAGCTTTGGAAAGACATGTAACAAGCATAGGCTCCCCGTACATGTATGCAATCATGTGAATATGGAATATAGAAGCATGTGAATGCATGAACATGACAGAGTAAGCAATGCGTTACATGTATCTTGGCCATACGCATCAGAGCCAAAGATAGCAACAGATGTGTATGTGGGAAATGTACCTTCATGCTCATGAGTCCTTCTTGCAAACAATATGTACATCAGCAAGAATTCCTCATACACATGACTGTGATGCATATACTTACCTTGTGGTCTTGAGTTGGCTTAGGATGGAATGAACCTGCATAAACAAGGTTAGATAACACAGATACACCTACTAGCCAGAGCAAACAGAAGAAACCACAAGAATACCAAGACTGGGATGACATGTAGAGAGTGAGTACTAAGTACCACATAGACATGTCCCCAAAGGTAAAGATGTGCAATGAATTTAAGGAATTTCTTTCCCTTAGATGTCTTGCTCCCACTGAATCTAGCATGGGGCGCTGGGAGAAGATAGGGAACAGAAAATCAGAGCAAAATGCAAAATCAGAGCTCAAGGAAACAAATGAACAGAGCTAATGCAAATAAGCACATACGGACATGTCTTTCTTTCCCCTCAAGAAGACATGTGGCATCTCTCCTCTTGAACACCAAGCATCTGGGATCCTTGAGGATTACTCTCTTCTTGAGTATTCTCTCCCTCTGGAGATCTCTCTCTCCCTCTGTGGAAGTGATAAGCTTTGATGTGATCTCTCTCTCCCCCTTTGACATCAATTTCCAAGAAGGGCCTTCTGGAATTTTTCATGAATGAGTTTGGTCCTTGAGTCATAGCACAAAGCACTGATAAAAGTGTGATGCTTGTAGAGGACAAGATTCATTGAGTGGAGCTGGATCAACAGTAAAGCAGGAACAAGTGGCAAAATGTTTTTCCTGTAGTGAAATCGGTGGCACCGAGTGGTATGCTTCGGTTGCACCAAAAGGATTTGGTTGGACCGAAAATAACAAACCAGTGAGATCGAGTTCATTGCAGAGAAAACACTTGTCACCTCAGCTCACTAGACAAGTAAGATCTCACAAGGATTTGCAAGGAATTAACTGAAAGATTTGCAAGGAATTGGATGCAGGGAATGCAGAACAAAAGGAAAAGAAAGTAATCTAGATGAATTTTTGAAAGGGGAAACAAACATGAATGAGACAAATGCAAGAGCACAGAAAAGAACACAAGTAAACTTCATCTAGAGATGGTTGGCGACAAGGTCACCTATGTTAGAGTATATTGACTTAGGAGTCAAGTGAGATCACTTGATCATAGGTCATACTCATTGTTTAAGCTCAAAATGGGGTTACCATTTATCGTTTAAGCATCTTGATGTATTCACATCTTGTCGAGTTGCTTTGAATCATGACTTGGAGTAAAGCTTCTCTAAGATGGAATGACATACCTTGGGTGGTGGTGTTGATCATGTAGTTGAACTTGTGTGGGTTGCTCAAGGTTGATGTAGCTCATCAAGAGTTGGGAGCACCACTTGGAATTTGAGTTCATCTACCTACATGGATAAGAGCACTTGTGTGTCCAAAATGACAATCATGAAGCTTAACATAGAATTTGTCAAAGGATATGTTTGAATGGTTTCGTGCTTCCTTGTCTTCAACCACCATTGTGTAGAGACTTGGTGATGTAGAGATTGCTCAAGATATGAGTAGGTTATAATCTCATGGAATTCGATTCATCCAAGTACCTACATGGGTTAGATAACATGCAAGGTGCAAATATATCCAAGACATAAGATTATCATCATAAGAGAAATATCAAGGATTAGTAGATCATGTCTTGCATGTATCCAATGGAGTTTCTACTCCAAGTTTGAAGCATCAATGATGTTTAATTCACCTCTTAACCTGCAAAACACTTTCTCATCAAGTGGTTTAGTGAAAATATCCGCTAATTGTTTTTCGGTGCAAACATGCTTAAGATTAATGTCACCCTTAGCAACATGATCTCGAATGAAATGATGACGAACTTCAATATGCTTAGTTTGAGAGTGTTGCACGAGATTGTGAGCAATTTTGATAGCACTTTCATTGTCACAAAGTAATGGAACATGTTTCACATATATACCATAATCTTTAAGAGTTTGGGTCATCCAAAGTAATTGAGCACAACATGACCCAGCGGCAATGTATTCCGCTTCGGCGGTGGATAAGGATACCGAATTTTGTTTCTTGGAAGACCAAGACACAAGAGATCTACTAAGAAATTGACAAGTACCCGAAGTGGACTTTCTATCAACCTTGTCACCGGCATAGTCTGAGTCGGAGTAGCCAACAAGATCAAATGAGGCTCTCTTAGGATACCGAATGCCAAAATTTGGTGTATGGATTAAGTATCTCACTATCCTTTTCACGGCCTTAAGATGACATTCTTTAGGAGCAGCTTGATATCGTGCACACATGCACACACTTAGCATGATATCGGGACGTGAAGCACATAGATATAACAATGAACCAATCATAGAGCGATAAACCTTTTGATCGACCGGTTCACCATCTTTGGTCAAGTCAAGATGTCCACTAGTAGGCATGGGTGTAGTCATACCTTTGCATTCTTGCATATTGAACTTCTTGAATAAGTCCTTGGTGTACTTCGTTTGAGAGACAAAGGTACCCTCCTTAGTTTGCTTGATTTGCAAACCAAGAAAGAATTTGAGTTCACTTATCATAGACATCTCAATCTTCTCCGACATTAGCTTCCCAAACTTTTCACTAAAATGAGGGTTAGTAGAACCAAATATAATATCATCAACATAGATTTGGCACACAAATAGTTCTCCCTTGACCCTTTTAGTAAAAAGAGTAGAATCTATTTTTCCAATTTCAAAGCCTTTTTCAATAAGGAACTTGGTCAAGCATTTATACCACGCTCTAGGAGCTTGTTTAAGACCATAAAGAGCTTTGTGAAGTTTGTAAACATGATCAGGTTTCTTAGGATTAACAAAGCTAGGAGGTTGTTTAACATAAACTTCCTCCTCTATTTCACCATTTAGAAAAGCACTTTTAATGTCCATTTGGTACAAAGTGATATCATGGTGATTAGCATAGGCAAGTAAGATGCGAATGGACTCAAGTCTAGCAACAGGAGCATAAGTCTCACCATAGTCCATACCTTCGACTTGTGTGTAGCCTTGGGTGATGAGACGTGCTTTGTTGCGAACTACTTGTCCATCTTCATCTTGCTTGTTGCGAAACACCCATTTGGTACCGATGATGTTGTGGTTGTTGTCGGGCTTCTCAACCAATGTACAAACTTGATTTCTCTCAAAGTTGTGTAGTTCTTCATGCATGACATTTATCCAATCCGGATCTTCCAATGCTTCTTCAACCTTCATAGGTTCAATGCTAGAGATGAATGAATAGTGTTCACAAAAGTTAGCTAAACGAGTTTTTGAGCGAGTGATTCTCCCGGTTTGAATATCATTGTAGATTTGCTCGACGGGATGGTCTTTAGCAATTCTTGCTCGAACTCATGAAAGCTTTTGCTTGGGTCTTGGTTGAACATCTTCTTCATCTTGTTCTTCTTCTTGGCCTTCTTCATTGTTGGCGTTGTCGTTCTCTTGTCGTGGTGGAGAAGGAGGTTGTTGACGTTCTTGGTGTACTTCCTTGTTTTCTTCATCTTGGTGTGTCCCACTTGTGGATGCTTCCATATAAACTCTTGGTTCACCTTGTCGTGAGGTAGAAGCTTCCACTTGGATGGACGAGGTACTCTCCTTCACCTCCCTTGGGCGAATCTTGCTAATAGACAAGTCTTGGATTGCTTCCGAGGGGTCTTTGTCTCCTACATCAATTGGCAATTGCTCTACTTGCGAGCCGTTAGATTCATCAAACTTCACATCTACCATTTCTTCAACCTTTCGGGTGAAATTGTTGTAGACATGGTATGTGTGAGAGTTTGAGCCATAACCAAGTAGGAAACCTTCATGAGACTTAGGAGCAAATTTAGAACAACGATGCTTATCAAGAATGTAGCACTTTGAGCTGAATACTCGAAAGTATCCAACTTGGGGTTTGTTACTGGTGAGGAGCTCGTATGCCGTCTTGCCGAGTAGCTTGTGAAGATACAAGTGATTTGTTGCATGACAAACTGTCTCAACCGCTTCCGCCCAAAAGTGCTTTGGCGTCTTGTACTCATCAAGCATCATTCTCACCATTTCGATGAGCGTCCGGTTCTTCCTCTCAACAACTCCATTTTGTTGAGGTGTGTACATAGTCGAGAACTCGTGTGAAATCCCTTCTTCGTCAAGAAAGGTGTCCACATTTGCGTTCTTGAACTCCGTTCCATTGTCGCTGCGAACCTTCTTGATCTTCACTTCAAATTGATTTTTGGGCCTTCTTAGTGAAGTTTTTGAAGATCTTTTGGACCTGCGATTTATCGTCGAGAAATAACACCCACGTAAATCTTGAAAAATCATCAACTATAACTAGACCAAAAGAATTTCCGCCGAGACTTTTGTAGGCGTTGGAACCAAAAAGGTCCATGTGAAGTAGCTCGAGTGGCCTCCTTGTGGTCATGATGTTCTTCACGGGATGCCTCCCTCCAACCTGTTTACATGCCTGACAAGCGCTGCAAAGTCTATCCTTATCAAATATGACATCATTAACTCCAAGGATATGATTTCCTTTAATAAGCTTGTCAAGGTTTCGCATACCAACATGACCTAATCGTCTATGCCATAACCAACCTTTAGAGGATTTAGCAATAAAGCAAGTTCTAGGTTGAGCCTTTTTAGTGAAATCAACAATGTATAGATCACCTCTACGAACACCGGTAAAGACCATTTTATGATTATCTCTACGAAACACTTGGCAATCTACTTCAGTAAATAGGGCATTGAAACCGAAATCAGCAAGTCTAGATACTGAAAGTAAGTTGTAGACAAGAGATTCAACGAGCATGACATTTTGTATGGAGCTATCATGTGATATGGCCACCTTACCGAGGCCAACCACCTTACCCTTTGAGTTGTCACCGAAAGTGACATACTTTCGAGGACCATCGTTTTCAGCAAGCTCACGAAACATGTCTTTATCTCCGGTCATGTGATCGGTACATCCACTATCAAGAACCCATTCCTTTCCTCCTACCATATATCCCCGAAGATTTGCCATAAGACCAAAGTGTCTCATTGCATCATCAAGATCGAAGTCACTATCATCATCCTCGTCATAGTATCCATGTTCAACATCGTCATGTGGTGGATCATATCCTAGAGAGGGTGATTCGTTAGAGTGGGTTTGACAATGATCTTGCTTATGAATTTTTATAGCTTCGGAAATAGTATCACTAATAATTCCAACATCTCCTTTGGCACGCATAAGGTTTGTAAGCTCAAATAAACAATCACCAAACATAGGATCATTGGAATTCATCTTACTCAAGGCAATAGACTTATGGAGAATTTCATCTAGATTTTTCAAGGAATAATTTGGAAAGCGTTCCTCAAGAAATTTCCATATAGTGTAGGCACACTTAAGAGTAGGCAAACATCCAATCAAGTTTCTAGGCAAGCCTCTAGTGATAAGTTCAACAGTACTAAGATTGTGAATCATGTCAATTGACTCATCAAGGGTAGGATGCATAGGATCAACATGAGGTGCACAAGGGCTAGCAATGTACTTGTTCAAATGATATTGACTGAAAATCACAAGCATCTCATTTTTCCACTCATGAAAGTACTCTCCATAAAGTATAGGCACTCTATGTCTAAGACTCCCAATAGTAGACTCATCCGTCTTCCTCCAATGGTGTTTAAACCAAAGCAATGGAGACCAAAGCTCTGATACCAATTGAAAGGATCGAGAAGAGGTGTCTAAGTACCAAAAGTTGCAGTTTTTAACTTCTTTAAGTTTAAGTGGAGTTTAGGCACAAGTTTAACACCCACAATACATAACAAGCAAGCATGCAAAGAGTAATGAGCAGCGGAAAGTAAAGAATGCAACTTGCAATAATATAAAGGGAAGGGTTTGGAGGATTCAAACGCAATTGGAGACACAGATGTTTTTTTCGTGGTTCCGATAGGTGGTGCTATCGTACATCCACGTTGATGGAGACTTCAACCCACGAAGGGTAACGGTTGCGTGAGTCCACGGAGGGATCCACCCACGAAGGGTCCACGAAGAAGCAACCTTGTCTATCCCACCATGGCCGTCGGCCACGAAGGACTTGCCTCACTAGCGATAGATCTTCACGAAGTAGGCGATCTCCTTGCCCTTACAAACTCCTTGGTTCAACTCCACAATCTTGTCGGAGGCTCCCAAGTGACACCTAGCCAATCTAGGAGACAGCACTCTCCAAGAAGTAACAAATGGTGTGTTGATGATGAACTCCTTGCTCTTGTGCTTCAAATGATAGTCTCCCCAACACTCAACTCTCTTTCACAGGATTTGGATTTGGTGGAAAGAAGATTTGAGTGAAAAGCAACTTGGGGAAGGCTAGAGATCAAGATTCATATGGTAGGAATGGAATATCTTGGCCTCAACACATGAGTAGGTGGTTCTCTCTCAGAAACAGCAAGTTGGAAGTGTAGGTTTGTTCTGATGGCTCTCTCCACGAATGAAGAGGAGGTGGAGGGGTATATATAGCCTCCACACAAAATCTAACCGTTACACACAACTTACCAAACTCGATGGGACCGAATTGAGAAACTCGGTCGGACCGATTTAGCAAATCTAGTGACCGTTAGGATTTTCAGTGGGACCGACATGTAACGCGGTAGGACCGATATGGTTAGGGTTAGGGCATAACGTAATCTCGGTGAGACCGATTACACAAACTCGGTGGGACCGATTTTGGTAATAAGCTAACCAGAGAGTTGGTCAGGCAAACTCGGTGAGACCGATTACACAAACTCGGTGGGACCGATTTTGGTAATAAGCTACCCAGAGAGTTTGCATTGTAATCTCGGTAGTACTGATTGCTCAAACTCGGTGAGACCGATTTAGGTAATGGACATACACAGAGAGATTACAATCCCATCTCGGTGAGACCGAGATCCCTATCGGTGAGACCGAATTGCCTAGGGTTTGTGGCAGTGGCTATGACATCTGAACTCGGTGGCGCCGGATAGAAAGAATCGGTGGGGCCGATTTATACTTTTGGTTTAGGACATATGTGGATGTGAGAAAGTAGTCGAGGGCTTTGGAGCATATCACTAAGCACTTTGAGCAAGCAAGCCATTAAGCAACACCTCACCCCCTCTTGATAGTATTGGCTCTTCCTATAGACTCAATGTGATCTTGGATCACTAAAATAGAAAATGTAGAGTCTTGAGCTTGGAGCTTGAGCCAATCCTTTGTCCTTAGCATCTAGAAGGGATTCCACATCCTTTAGTCCATGCCGCTCCATTGTTGAACTTGTTTGAAACATACTAGGTAAAAGTGTTAGTCCAACAAGAGATATGTTGACATTAATTACCAAAACTACCCAGGGAGCACTTGTGCTTTCAGAGAGGTATCTCTGGGCCCTCTCAGTAATACTCATCATAATAAGGCTGGCAAGAAAATGACTAATGAGTTAGTTATGAGATGATTTATTACGGAATGAGTAAAGAGACTTGCTGGCAATGAGATTTAACTATGTATGAAGATACCGACGTTCGAATATCGGGCAAGTAACATACCAATGAACAAAGGGAATTACGTATGTTGTCATAAGGTTCAACCAATAAAGATATTCATAGAATATGTAGGAGCCAATATGGGAATCCGAGTTTTGCTATTGGTTATTGACCGGAGAGGTGTCTCGGTCATGTCTACATAGTTCTCGAACCCGTAGGGTCAGCACACTTAACGTTCGTTGACGATATAATGTTATATGAGTTATATGGATTTGGTGACCGAATGTTGTTCAGAGTCCCGGGTGAGATCACAGACATGAAGAAGAGTCTCGAAATGGTCTAGAGGTAAATATTGATATATATAGGACGATGATATTCAGACACCGGAAGAGTTTCGGAGTGCACCTGGTAGTCATCGGGTCACCGGAAGTGGTTCTGGACACCCCCGGTAGGTGTATGGGCCTAATGGGCCAAAAGGGGGGACAGACCAGCTCACAAGGGGGCTGGTGCTCCCCTTCCCTGGCTGGCCGGCCCTATGGGGAAGGAAAGGAGAGGGGTAGCCCCTCTTGCCTTTCCCTCGACATGGGAGAAAGGAAGGGGGGCGCCACCTCCTCCTGCCTTCCTCCTGCACCTATATAAGGAAGGGGGGGGGGGGCGCCACCGCCTCATGCCTTCCTCCCACACCTATATAAGGAAGGGTGCGCGACTAGGGGAGGACCCCAAGTAGGATTCGGCCTACATGGGGCGCCTCCTTGGCTTCTCCTCCCTTCCCCACCTATATATATGTGGGAGGGGGCGCCTAGCACAATCAGAACAATTGCTTAGCCGTGTGCGGCGCCCCCCTCCACCGTTTACACCCCCGGTCATATTTTCGTGGTGCTTAGGCGAAGTCCTGCGCGGATCACTTCACCATCACTGTCACCATGTCGTCGTGCTGCCGGAACTCATCCACTACTTCGTCGTCTTGCTGGATCAAGAAGGCGAGGACGTCACCGAGCTGAACGTGTGCTGAACTGTAACACCCCAAAATTCTAAATTTTGGAATGTTATATTAAATAGATAGTTTTGTTTGTGGTGTGATGTGCTGTGTGAAATTCAGTGAAGTTTGAAGCTTTTTGAAAGTAAAATGAGAGGGAATAAAAGGACTTTCCCAAACTTTCACCTTGCATTTATGATCTCCATGAATTCAAATGCTTTTCATCACAAACCCGAGAGAGAAGATGACATGACTTCTTCCATTTAAATAAATTAAAAGGGTTTTGAAAAGATTTGAATTCCATTTAGAACTATTTCAAATTCAGAAACTTTAAGCAACTCAATGATTTTCATGAGAGAAGATAAAATGACTTCTTCAAAACATATGAAATATGAGCTGGGAGTTCTATATAATATGCTTATATTATATTTCTATTTTATTTTGGTTTTTCTTTTAATATTTCTTTGTTAAAAAAAATTCAGCCAGCCGACCGCGCCAGGCCAGCCGGGCCAGCAAGCGGCCCAGCCAGCCCAGCGGCCAGGCCAGCCTAGCCGCGCCGCAGACCGCACCTGCACCCGCACTCCACCTCGCCCGAACCGCCTCGCCTCTGAGGCCAACAGGTGGGGCCCACCTGTCGGGTTTCTTCCCCCATGCCGAGCCGGAGTCCTGCTCCAGAACGACATCGCCGGTGACGCCGTCCTTGCCTTAGACTCCCCTTTCCCCTCACCCAAGCACCCCGCTGCCCCTCCGCTTATATATACCGGGGACCCCGGTCCTGTTTCCCTCGAAACCCGAGCCACCGGAGGCCGCAACCACCGCCACTCTCTCGCTGGAGTTGTCGCCCTGCCGAGCTTCGCCACCGTTGCCCCGCTCCGCCCCGGCACTCCCGACCGCCCCCGCCCCCTCCATCCTCACCGCCGCGCCGCGCCGAGCCCCCTGACGCCTTCACCGCCGCCGGAGACCCACCGGAGCCACCGCCCCGTTGACATCCAAGCCGCCACCGTCATCTCCCTTGCTGCCGGCAGCCACCGTCGCCGCGATATGCCTCGCCTCTTCCCTCCCCGTCCGATCTACGATCTACGGTCCGGATTAGATCTAGGTTTCGTTTTTTATATCAAACCAGTATGTTTAGTTGATGAACTTTCGATCGTTTAGCATTAGCAGTGGACGTTTTCACTATATAAGCCTCGGCAGCGAACATTCACATATTAGATTTGTTTTTGTGGCCAGGGACCCATTTGTAAGTATTTTTAATTGCAGTTTAGTCCCTGGTTTTCTTTTGATCACAACTTTTACACTGTTTATCCAAATCCAATGAAACCCACGCCCACATCTTCGTAATGATCCCCTCTATCCAGTAAAACAACTTAAACATATTTTTGAAAGTTTTAAAATTTGAATTTAAACAGATTTGTATTTGAACTTCATTTGTTCATAACTCGAGTTTTATAACTCCGATTTGAGTGATTCTTTTTGCAAATCGAAGCTCTTGACCTAAACTTTCTGATAAGGCCAAATTCACTTAATTTTGGTACTGTTAGAAATTGTTTTTTGTTGCAAGAGTCATTTGCTTGGTTTCGAAGTTTTCGGAATTGCTTTCTTAGTTCTTTCTGATCTTTTGAGTGATTGCTTATGTGTGTAACTATTGCTTGCTCACGATAGATTGACCGAAGTGTAATGAGTAGAACTATCAGGAGTTAAGAGTGCTAATCATCTTCAACAACAGTATAGGCAAGTTCACACTTTGATCATATTTTTCATACCCGGTTTTTATGCATTAGTTTCAACCCTCAAACATTGCATGAGTAGGATTTGATAACATGTGGGTACTTGGAAGTAGTTGACGAGGTAGGAACCTATTGTTTTATTATCAAACCTTTGGGAGTTACTTCTACGTTATGCTCAGGATTGCTATGCTGTGCTCGTAGATGTGGTTTGGGTGAGTGTATCCATGACAGATGTGAGTATTTGTTAATTAATGGTTAACTTAAGGTGGCTACTTAAATACACATCTGGGTGGATTAGTTGAGGCAACCTGGAGTACCCAGTGGTTGTCAGGGCACCTGGAGAATCCAGTGTTGTCCAAGGGGATCCTGGAGTACCCGTGTGATCACCCTATGGAATGCCACCTAGGCTCAAAGGGATCATAAGATCATTCATGCTGGAAACTTCCGTGTGCATCCACAAGCCATTATGGGCTCTGGCATAGTTGAGTATGTTGCGTGAGATCTTGAAGAGGTAGACTAGCAGATGTAGGGGATGTAGGTGGTACTGTCTACCCGGAGTAGAGAGTTAATGCTTCTGAAAGACTTTGTCTCGGTCATCCGTTTCTCAAACACCATGTAGTGCGAGAAATCTAACAGAGGAGATCGAGTCTTGCGGGGAAAAGTGCGCAAACCTCTGCAGAGTGTATAAACTAATCATGGTTAGCCGTGTCCCCGGTTATGGACATCTTGAGTATCTAGTTCTTGGATTATCATGTTGATCTCATCACTCTAATTAATTAATTTGTTGGGTTGATGATTATTAATTTGGGATTGAATTGGAGGAACCTTCTCAATATTTTCAACAAACTTTGTAGTTAAATAAAGTATATTACTTTGTTGTAGGAAAAAATTGGCTTTATGCAAAATTAAACTTAGAGCTTCCACCAGCCAAATATGCATGTAGTGATAGCTATTATTCATCATTATCCTATGGTGTGAATTTGCCAGTACATTCAATGTACTGACCTACATGGCTGCAACGTCTCATGTTGCAGGAATCTTACGACGAGTAAGTGATACGTTAGGGTTATGATTTCTACACTCAACTTTGCCGTTGGTGTTGATGGGAATCCACAACCTTGTTGTTTCTTCCGCTTTATGGATTGAGGTAATACTATTTACGTTACTTTATACATGTGATTTACCTCTGTTATAAATCCTCGAGTATTGTGTGTGTCAGCATACCCGATCCAGGGATGACACTTAAGCACAAAGACTTGACCGTCTGAGGTCGGGTCGCTACATGAACACGGAGGTGCCATACGTTCGGTACTCGATCGGTTGGATCGCGAAGAAGTTCGACTACATCAACCGCGTTACTAAACTCTTCCGCTTACGGTCTACGAGGGTACATAGACACACTCTCCCCTCTTGTTTCTATGCATCTCCTTGGTAGATCTTGCGTGTTTGTAGAATTTTTTTTGTTTTCCATGCAACGTTTCCCAACAGTGGCATCAGAGTCAGGTCTATGCGTAGATGATATGCACGAGTAGAACACAAAGAGTTTTGGGCGGTGATAGTCATACTGCTTACCACCAACGTCTTTGAGGGAGTCCTGGATTAGGGGGTGTCCGGATAGCCGAACTATCACCGTTGGCCGGACTCCTGGACTATGAAGATACAAGATTGAAGACTTCGTCCCGTGTCCGGATGGGACTTTCCTTGGCGTGGAAGGCAAGCTTGGTGATACGGATATGTAGATCTCCTACCATTGTAACCGACTCTGTATAACCCTAACCCTCTCCGGTGTCTATATAAACCGGAGGGTTTTAGTCCGTAGGACGAACAACAATCATACCATAGGCTAGCTTCTAGGGCTTAGCCTCTTTGATCTCGTGGTAGATCTACTCTTGTACTACCCATATCATCAATATTAATCAAGCAGGAGTAGGGTTTTACCTCCATCGAGAGGGCCCGAACCTGGGTAAAAACATCGTGTCCCTTGTCTCCTATTACCATCCGCCTAGACGCACAGTTCGGGACCCCCTACCCGAGATCCGCCGGTTTTGAAACCAACATTGGTGCTTTCATTGAGAGTTCCTCTGTGCCATCGCCATCAGGAAGGATGCCTCGTCCCATCTTTAAAGACGGCACCATTGCCAAAGGGGCTTTGGCCATCGGCCAAACTCTCCGGCTAGGTGGTTTTCTTATGACCGCCTGTTCGGCCGCCGCGCCGACGTCGACTTCTAGGGTCATCAAAAGCAATCTTCACGTCAACTCGGAACTCGCCGAGCAGTTAGATCTGATGGAGCTCTCCTCCTTAAACGAGCTCTTGGATCGCATCGCCGCCCTGGGAGTCGCTACAGATTACGACTAGATTGGGCCTAAAACCGATCTGAGAGAGATTAACTCTCCCCAGGCTACCCACCACGTTGCTGTGGTAGAGGAACAATATGGCGGCCCTTCTTCTATCCTAAGGACTAGCTATGTCCGGATTCCTGACCCCTCCATGCCGGATTCCCACGGAGGGGAGAACACCACTCAAGCCCTGAACTTAAAGTCAGGTAGTGGGCCAGATTCATCGGACAACGTCCAAGAACCCAAGCTTCCAAGTTCGGAAGCTTCTTGGCCCCTGAGTCTTAGATCTGACGGAGTTCGGCATTTAACTCCACCTGCCCACCCAAACATAATCGATCTATCCCAAATCCGGCAAGAGCCCGCTGAAACAGTACATCATTACTGGGCCAGATTCCTCCTGGTCATGAACAGGATAAAGGACTGCCGTGAAGAGGACGCAATTTCATTCTTCTGCATTAATTGCACAGACGAAGGAATCCTCAACGCTGTAGGTTGTCGCGAAATTCACACCATTTTTTATGGTGTATGGCGCAGAGGCAGTTTTGGCCTGCGGCATAATTCATGACTCACCTCGCGTGCGCATGTACGAAGAAAGAGAAGCCGAGCTCGATCGGCAGGACAGTTTGGATGCCTTGGAGGAGGAGGAGCGCGACGTGGCAAAAGCCCGTTCCGCATCCTATCAACAGCAGGCTCGAAGATACCAAAACAGAGAAGTACGAGCCAAAGCTTACAATGTTGGCAAATTAGTTCTACGCCTGCCAGACAAGAAAAAGGACAAACTCAAGGCCAAATGGGAGGGTCCCTTCATCATCGACCAAGTCCTGACCGGCGGAGCATACCGTCTGCGGAACGCATCGGATAACCGACTGGAGCCGAACCCATGGAATGCAGCCCGTCTCCAAAGATTCTAAGCCTAGCGCCGGACTCTGGGTTCGTCTCCTTCCTCCATCTATATTTTATACTTTAACTGTCTTTTATTCCTCTCCTTCTCCCTCCTTTTTTCTGAAGCCGTTGGAGGCTCGTTTGCGCACTGTTCGCACACACTTGACGCGTTATCCGCGCTCAGTATACCTGGGGGCTTCTTTAACAAAAGCTTATTTATACGGGCTTTTTGCCCAATACATGTGTCACACTTCCGCATGTACCTTTTATTCACCATCATATGCATCGATATGACTTAAGTTTTGGCCAAGCTAGGTTGCCTGGCTCCTGTGCTTACCCCTACATTCCCGATTGTTCGGCTAGGTGGTAAAGGGAGCACCTCTGCGATTGTTACCGCCGGGTCAGCCGGACGTGTACCTCAGACTGGGTGAAGCCGAAAGCTAGCGTTCTGAAGGGAATATTCGGTCGGTGAACTAAAAGACGATTTCTTACTTATTCATTTATCTGCCCCTAGATGTTTTTCTGCTTTTTTCGCAGTCCGGACATGCACTTTAGGGCATGCCTCCCAGGGAAAGGAACCCCTAACGGAACTATTCTCCCTGGAAGATGTTTCTTACTAACCATGTAATATAACATAACTAGTTGGGCACTTGTCTGATAGAGCACTAATGACCCCTACGCCTAGTCTGCACGCATGCCCCGGTTCTTACATAACCGCGAGGGTATTCGGACACACTCCAGACTATCGGGTCCCGAGGTTGAAGCGAAAGGGTCCGCTACGACAAACGATCTACAATCTGGCTAGAAGGCATTTTACATGTCATTTTTAATTACATAGTCAAATTGACTGATTGTATTCCTCTTCAATACCATCTAATAGGCTATCTAGTTTACAGTCCCGCTGGGAATACTTTGCGGCGAACTCTACTTGGCCGTACACTAAGCTCACAGGGATCTCCTTCCTATTGGGCCCCACAGGTCCGACCTCAGCCATGTGGTTTGGGTCAGCCTTCGTGTACCGCGTCTTCACCATGGCCCAGGCCTCCCTGGCGCCTTGACGGCAGGCTGATATCTTCCATAGCCGGAAGCGCCGCCGTGCTCCCTGAAGCCTCCCTACAATCTCCCCAAGGCCTTCGGGTAGGGAGATGGATGGCCACAAGGCCTGGGCGACGTCCCTCATCACCTGCCAAACTCGTTCGTGCAGTTGCAGCAACTCGGGAAGTAGGTCACCCGTTGAACCGGGCATTTCCTCTGCAGGACGACCTGTGAGCATACCTACAGAAATATTTCTGTTAGTCGACTTCCTCGCCGAGCTCTTCTTTTCATAAAAGGCTCGCTCAAGCACTTACTATAAATGCCGCGACGAAGCCGCCGATTCTCCTTAACGGAGTCAGACAGCTGGGCTCGAACATCCTTTAGTTCCTTAGTGGGCTCGAACATGATGATAGGACATGAGTTAGTTGATTTGGGTCATGTATCACTCAGATAAACTTGAGGGATGTTTATTTAAGTGGGAGTTCTTTAGTAATTTGACTAATTAAACTTAAAATTATCATGAACTTAGTCTTACAGTTTTGCATATCTATTTTGTAGATCAATGGTCGGAGCTATAGTTCCCCAGAATTTTAATGCGTTCCTAGAGAAAGCTAAGTTGAAAGATGATGGTAGAAACTACACAGACTGGGTCCGTAACTTGAGGATTATCCTCATTGCTGCATAGAAGAATTATGTCCTTGATGCACCGGTAGGTGATCCACCCACTCCCGCTAACCTGGATGCTATGAACATCTGGCAAACACGGAATGATGACTACTCTATAGTTCAATGTGCCATGCTTTACGGCTTAGAAGTGGGACTTCAAAGACGTTTTAAACATCATGGAGCTTATGAGATGTTCCAAGAGTTGAAGTTAATATTTGAAGCAAATGCCCAGGTTGAGAGATATGAAGTCTCCAACAAGTTCTATAGCTGCAAGATGGAGGAGAATAGTTCTGTCAACGAACACATACTCAAAACGTCTGGGTATCATAACCACTTGACTCAGCTGTGAGTTGATCTTCCAGTTGATAGTGTTATTGACAGAGTTCTTCAGTCACCGCCACCAAGCTACAAAGGCTTCGTGATGAACTATAATATGCAAGGGATAAATAATACGATTCTTGAGCTATTTGCAATCACTACTAGGGAAAAGCCTATACACAGAATCTTATCAGCAGCGCGCTCCAAAATAACTCGCTGCTGCTAACTAGCAGTAGCGCGTACAAACAAAACTCGCTGCTGAGACAAATATAGCAGTAGCGCGTCACCCGAAAGACGCGCTGCTGCTATAATTCCTACGAGGCCGCCGCGAGGCTAGTTATAGCAGCAACGCGTTAGCCTGATGCGCGCTACTGCTACGTGGCATAGTAGCAGTGCATTTCTCGGATAAGCGCTACTGCTAAGTTTCGTACAAAAATTTAGTCCCACCTCGCTCCGTGAAGAGAGTTTCTACCACCTTAAATATGTTACTTCTCACACTTTGACAAGCACTTGATCTTCATTGAACTCTATGTGTAGAATTTGTGGTTGCAATATGAGTCTTCACCTGTTCCTAAACCGGTGAGGACTCATATTGTCAAATCAGATTGTACACAAAAAGATCGTTGATGATCAATGTATTTTTGATATATTGAACAAAGTTTATTTTTGCATGCTGACACATAGCAGTAGCGCTTTGCTGTGAAAAGCGCTGCTGCTAGATAGCTTAGCAGTAGCGTGTTTTCCTGAAGAGCGCTACTGCTAAGCCATCCATCTCCCTCATCTCCTCCCTTCGGATCCACTCACACACAGCCACTCAAAATCCTCTCCGATCCGTCTGCGCCGCGCGCCCCCGTCGCCCCTCCTCCGTCTGCGCCGCACGCCGTCACCTCCTCCTCGCTGGACTCGGTACCGGCCTCCTCCTCCGTCCTTCCTCTCCACTCGCCGATGGCCGGCCCCTCCTCGCTCCGCCTTCCTCCTCCGTCCTCCCTCAACTAGCCGCGCCGGCCGGCCCCTCCTCGCTCTGCCTTCCTCCTCCGTCCTCCCTCAACTGGCCGCGCCGGCCGGCCCCTCCTCGCTCCGCCGTCCTCCTCCATCCTACTCTCTTCTCCCTCCTCGAGTCGCCCTCCTTCTCCCTCCTGCTCGTATGCAACATTTTGATTTAGTTGATATAATTTAGTTGACTTAGTAGGCTAGTTGATTTAGTTGACTTAGAACATTTTGATTTAGTTGATTTAGTAGGCTAGTTGATTTAGTTGACTTAGAACATTTTGATTTAGTTGATTTAGTAGGCTAATTCATTTAGTTAATTTAGTTGACTTAGAACATTTTGATTTAGTTGATTTAGTAGGCTAGTTGATTTAGTTGACTTAGAACATTTTGATTTAGTTGACTTAGTAGGCTAGTTGATTTAGTTGACTTAGAACATTTTGATTTAGTTGATTTAGTAGGCTAGTTGATTTAGTTGACTTAGGAACATTTTGATTTAGTTGATTTAGTAGGCTAGTTGATTTAGTTGACTTAGGAACATTTTGATTTAGTTGATTTAGTAATCCTTTGCTCATATTGCTTTAGGAAGAATGGCGCCACCACCACCACCACTATGTCAACTGTGCAAGTCAAGATGCGCCAGCAGCCTTGCAACTGGCAAGCTGTTCTGCATCTACTTCCAGCCGAGTTTTCATCATGCGGCGGTAAGAAATTAGATGAAATGTAATAACTATTTTATTTTTAGTGTTGGCATTACTGCATTGTGTCATTTTGCTTATTTTACACAGATCGTCCCATGCAATGTGAGGTTGAAATTCAACAAGCTGACAGGAGACACTGTGACATTTGAGGCTCCTGGGGGGCCGTACACTATGGAGGTTGAGAAAGGACGCAATATGTCGTAGATTGGAGGAGATGGATGGGCCCGTTTCGTCGCTCGCATGCATCTTACTGGTGGTGAGTTGATCAGCTTCAACTTCCGAGCAGAAAGACCCAAGCTAGCTGTCATTTATCTCAACCTGGTGGAAGATGATGAAGATGACAAAGATGATGAAGATGATGAAGATAATGAGGACCCACTCGATGAAGATGATGAGGACCCACTTCATGAAGCCATCGTAGCTCAAAGAACAAGGCTGAGTGAGGAGGAGGTGTCCAACCTGTGGGACATAATTCCGCCATGTGCTGACTTTGTCGGGGTGCCATTCGTGACCCGCTTGACAAATACCATGGTTGATCGACATGATATGGTATGTTATACTTACAAATGCAAATTAATAGTGTGAATTACTTAGTGTACAGTCCAATGATATGGTATGTTGTGTGGAATCTAGTCGATGATATATATGTTTTAGTGTAGAGTTCGATCACATGCTTATTAATTGATATGTTTTTCTTATTCAAAAATTGGCAAAGAGCATATCTGTGAGTTATGGTATCGAGCCTGATGAAGAAGGCTCAGCTGGACTACGCCTTACTGCAAGGGGCTCCGTCACAACCTGTACTTACCGCGTGGACACGGACGGTCGCACACACTTAAGCTCGGTTGGGTGGAAGAAATTCCTCGATGGCAAGAATCTTCGTGTTGGACAGGCCATCCTAATTACTATCAGGAACACCAACCGCCCAGGCTTGAGGATGATGATTGTCTTCGATATCATCTAGAACTACATATATGTGTGTGGCTATATCATCTAGAACTACATATGTGTGTGTGGCTATATCATCTAGAACTACATATGTGTGTGTGGCTATATCATCTAGAACTACATATGATGATCGTCGTCGATATCATCTAGAACTACATATGATGATGGCCGTTGATATGACCTTGTACTGCTTGAGGATGCATGTTGGCTATGCATGAAATTGTTATCTAGTACTCCCTTTGTTCCAAATTACTCGTCGTGGTTTGAACTAAAACCACGACGAGTAATTTGGAACGAAGGGAGTACTACCGTACCTAGTAATGGTTTATGAATTTGATATCTACTAGCAGTACCTAGTATCTAGTATCTGAAAGGAGAACTGAAAGTGAAAGGAGAACTGAAAGGGAATGGGGGCAGTGGGAAAATGATGAAAGATATAGCAGTAGCGAGGGATGGCGAAATCTCTACAGCTAGTTAATAGTAGCGCGTTCACAAAAAGCGCTGCTGATATCGTCAACAGTAGTAGCGCGGGTTGGGGCCGCGCTACTACTATGAGTTAGCTGTAGCGCCTTATTAGTAGCGCGGCCACCCGCGCTGCTGCTAGCCTAAATACCCGCGCTGCTGCTAGCCTTTTCCCTAGTAGTGAATGCTTAAAGCCGTGAAGGTATAAATCAAGAAGGAGCATCAAGTGTTGGTGGTTAACAAGACCACTAGTTTCAAGAAAAAGGGCAAGGGAAAGAAAGGTAACTTCAATAAGAATGGCAAGCAAGTTGCCACTCCCGGGAAGAAGCCCAAAGCTGGACCCAAGCTTGAAACTGAGTGCTTCTACTGCAAAGGGAATGGTCACTCGAAGCAGAACTGGCCCAAATACGTGGCGGATAAGAAGGATGGCAAAGTGAACAAAGGTATATTTGATATACATGTTATTGATGTGTACCATACTAATGCTCGTAGCAGCGCCTGTGTATTTGATACTGGTTCGGTTGCTCATATTTATAACTTGAAATAGGAGCTACAAAATAAACGAAGATTAGCTAAGGGCGAGGTGACGATGCGCGTCGGGAATGGTTCCAAGGTCAATGTGATCGCCGTTGGTATGCTACCTCCACATCCGCCTTCGTGATTAGTTTTAGACCTTAATAATTGTTATTTGGTGCCAGTGTTGAGCATGAACATTGTATATGGATCTTGTTTATTGCGAGACGGTTATTCATTTAAATTAGAGAATAATGGTTGTTCTATTTACATGAGTAATATCTTTTATGGTCATTCACCTTGATGAATGGTCTATTCTTGTTGAATCTCGATCGTAGTGATACACATATTCATAATATTAAAGCCAAAAATTGCAAAGTTGTTAATGATAGTGCACCATATTTGTGGCATTGTCGTTTAGTTCATATTGGTGTATAGCGCATGAAGAAACTCCATGCAAATGGACTTTTGGAATCACTTAATTATGAATCATTTGATACTTGCGAACCATGCCTCATGGGCAAGATGAATAAAGCTCCGTTCTCTGGAACAATGGAGCGAGCTAATGACTTATTGGAAATAATACATACTGATGTTTGTGGTCCGATGAGTGTTGTACATGCGGCGGGTATCGTTATTTTCTGACCTTAACAGATGATTTGAGTAGGTATGGGTATATCTACTTGATGAAACAAAAGTATGAAACATTTGAAAAGTTCAAAGAATTTCAGAGTGAAGTGGAGAATCATCGTAACAAGAAAATAAAGTTTCTACGATCTGATCATGGAGGGGCGAATATTTGAGCTACGAGTTTGGCCTTCATTTAAAATAATGTGGAATTGTTTCACAACTCACGCCACCTAGAACACCACAACGTAATGGTGTGTCCGAACATCGTAACCGCACTTTATTAGATATGGTGCGATCTATGATGTCTCTTACCGATTTACCACTATCGTTTTGGGGTTATGCATTCGCATTCACATTAAGTAGGGCACCGTCTAAATCCATTGAGACGACACTATATGAACTGTGGTTTGGAAAGAAAACTAAGCTGTCGTTTCTTAAAGTTTAGGGTTGCGACACTTATGTCAAAGGGCTTTATCCTGATAAGCTCGAACCCAAATTGGAGAAGTGCGTCTTCATAGGATACTCTAAGGAAACAATTGGGTACACCTTCTACCACAGATCCGAAGGCAAGATCTTTGTTGCCAAGATTGGAACCTTTCTAGAGAAGGAGTTTCTCTCGAAAGAAGTGAGTGGGATGAAAGTAGAACTTGATGAGGTAATTGTACCTTCTCTCGAATCGGAAAGTAGCACATCACAGAAAAACATTTCTGTGATGCCTACACCAGCTAGAGAGGAACCAAATGATAATAATTATGAAACTTCAGATTAAGTTACTACTGCACCTTGTAGGTCGACCAGAGCACGATCCACACCAGAGTGGTACAGTAATCCTATTCTGGAAGTCATGTTATTAGACTAAGGCGAACCTATGAACTATGAAGAAGCTATGATGAGCCCAGATTCCGATAATTGGCTTAAAGGCCATGAAATCTGAGATAGGATCCATGTATGAGAAGAAAGTGTGGACTTTGGTGGACTTCGCCCGATGATCGGAAAGCCATTGAGAATAAATGGATCTTCATGAAGAAGACAAACGCTGATGGTAATGTCACCATCTACAAAGCTCGACTTGTGCAAAAGGTTTTCGACAAGTTCAAGGGGTTGACTATGATGAGACCTTCTCACCCGTAGTGATGCTTAAGTAAGTCTAAATCATGTTCGCAATTGCCGCTTTTTATAATTATGAAAATCTGGCAAATGGACGTCAAAACTGCATTCCTTAATGGACTTCTCAAAGAAGAGTTGTATATGATGCAACCAGAAGGTTTTGTCGATCATAAAGGCGCTAATAAAGTGTGCAAGCTCCAGCGATCCATCTATGGACTGGTGCAAGCATCTCGGAGTTGGAATACATGCTTTGATGAGGTGATCAAAGCATATGGTTTTATACACACTTACGGGGTGATGACCCACAAGTATAGGGGATATATCATAGTCCTTTCAATAAGTAAGATTGTCGAACCCAACGAGGAGCAGAAGGAAATGACAAGCGGTTTTCAGTAAGGTATTCTGTGCAAGCATAGTTTTGTGATAAGGTAATTCGTAACGGGTAACAAGTAACAAAGTAGCTAAGGTGCAACAAGGTGTCCCAATCCTTTTTGTAGCAAAGGACAAGCCTGGACAAACTCTTATATAAAGCAAAGCGCTCCCGAGGACACATGGGAATTTCTGTCAAGCTAGTTTTCATCATGCTCATATGATTCGCGTTTGTAACTTTGATAATTTGATATGTGGGTGGACCAGAGCATGGGTATTGCCCTTCCTTGGACAAGCATCTCACTTACGATTAACCCCTCTCGCAAGAATCCACCACTATGAAAGAGGAATTAAGGTAAACCTAACCATAGCATGAAACATATGGATCCAAATCAGCCCCTTACGAAACAACGCATAAACTAGGGTTTAAGCTTCTGTCACTCTAGCAACCCATCATCTGCTTATTACTTCCTAATGCCTTCCCCTAGGCCCAAACAATGGTGAAGTGTCATGTAGTCGACGTTCACATAACACCACTAGAGGAAAGATAACATACATCTCATCAAAATATCGAACGAATACCAAATTCACATGATTACTTATAACAATACTGGGGGGGGGGGGTAGGGCGCGCCCTCCACCCTCGTGGTTGGTGGGTGGCCCCCCTCTGGTGCTTTCTTCGCCCAATATTTTTAATATATTCCAAAACTGACTTTTGTGGAGTTTCAGGACTTTTGGAGTTGTGCAAAATAAGTCTCTAATATTTTCTCCTTTTCTAGCCCAGAATTTCAGCTGCCGGCATTCTCCCTCTTGGTGTAAACCTTATAAAATAAGAGAGAAAAGGCATAAGTATTGTGACATAATGTGTAGTAACAACCCATAATGCAATAAATATTTATATAAAAGCATGCTGCAAAATGGATGTGTCAACTCCCCCAAGCTTAGACCTCGCTTCTCCTCAAGCGAAAGCCGATATCAAAAAATACGTCCACATGTTTAGAGATGGAGGTGTCGATAAAATAAAATACGGACATGAGGGCATCATGAACATTCTTAGAACAACAACATATATATTGTCATATGAATTCTTAAGCTAAAGTAACAATCTATTCACAATGTAAAGTATGAATCAGAAACTTCATTGAAAACTACCAAACTATAATCTTAGTGATTGAAGCAATTGCAATTTATCATAACATCGGAAAGAGTCAATATAAGAGCTTTTCAGCAAGTCCACATACTCAACTATCATTTAGTCTTTCACAATTGCTAACACTCACGCAATACTTATGGGTATGAAGTTTCAACTGGACACAGAGAAAGATAGGGGCTTAGAGTTTCGCCTCCCAACCTTTTACCTCAAGGGTAATGTCAACAATAATAATTTATGAAAACCTATATCCAAGTGGATATATATATCAGGATCTTTCCAACACATAGTGCTTGCCAAAGGATAAAGTGTAAAAAGGAAAGGTGAAGATCACCATGACTCTTGTATAAGGGTAGAAGGTAAAGATAAAAGATAGACCCTTCACAGAGGGAAGCAGAGGTTGTCATGCACTTTTATGCTTGGATGCACAAAATCTTAATGCAAAAGAACGTCACTTTATATTTCCACTTGTGATAAGGACCTTTATTATGCAGTCTGTCGCTTTTATTTCTTCCATATCACAAGCTCGTAGAAAGCTTATTTTCTTCACACTAATAGATCATACATATTTAGAGAGCAATTTTTATTGCTTGCACCAATGACAACTTACTTGAAGGATCTTACTCAATCCATAGGTAGGTATGGTGGACTCTCATGGCAAAACTGGGTTTAGGGATGTTTGGAAGCACAAGTAGTATCTCTACTTGGTGCAAAGAATTTGGCTAGCATGAGGGGGAAAGGCAAGCTCAACATGTTGGATGATCCATGACAATATACTTTATTCCGGATATAAGAAAGCATAACCCATTATGTTGTCTTCCTTGTCCAACACCAACTTTTTAGCATGTTGATGTCTACTACACAACCTTCTTCTTGTAGACGTTGTTGGGCCTCCAAGTGCAGAGGTTTGTAGGACAGCAGCAAATTTCCCTCAAGTGGGTGACCTAAGGTTTATCAATCTGTGGGAGGCGTAGGATGAAGATGGTCTCTCTCAAACAACCCTGCAACCAAATAACAAAGAGTCTCTTGTGTCCCCAACACACTCAATACAATGGTAAATTGTATAGGTGCACTAGTTCGGCGAAGAGATGGTGATACAAGTGCACTATGGATGATAGATATAGGTCTTTGTAATATGAAAATATAAAAGCAGCAAGGTAGCAAGTGGTAAAAGTGAGCATAAACTGTATTGCAACGCTAGGAAACAAGGCCTAGGGTTCATACTTTCACTAGTGCAAATTCTCTCAACAATAATAGCATAATTAGATCATATAACTATCCCTCAACATGCAACAAAGAGTCACTCCGAAGTCAGTAATAGCGGCGAACAAACGAAGAGATTATTGTAGGGTACAAAACCACCTATTCAAGAGTCCGTAGTAAAAAAACACGAAGCTATTCTTTCCATTCGATCTATCATAGAGTTCGTACTAGAATAACACCTTAAGACACAAATCAACCAAAACCCTAATGTCACCTAGATACTCCAATGTCACCTCAAGTATCTGTGGGCATGATTATACAATATGCATCACACAATCTCAGATTCATCTATTCAACCAACACAAAGTACTTCAAAGAGTGCCCCGAAGTTTCTACCAAAGAGTCAAGACGAAAACGTGTGCCAACCCCTATGCATAAGTTCACAAGGTCACTGAACCTGCAAGTTGATCACCAAAACGTACATAAGGTAGATCACGTGAATATCCCATTGTCACCACAGATAAGCACATTGAAGACATACATCAAGTGTTCTCAAATCCTTAAAGACTCAATCCGATAAGATAACTTCAAAGGGAAAACTCAATCCATTACAAGAGAGTAGAGG
Source organism: Triticum timopheevii (assembly GCA_963921465.1). NCBI lineage: Eukaryota > Viridiplantae > Streptophyta > Magnoliopsida > Poales > Poaceae > Triticum > Triticum timopheevii. The sequence goes on along the minus strand of OY997268.1, from coordinate 615,697,026 downwards.
GGGAGAAACATCATAAGATCCAACTATAATAGCAAAACTCGTGATACATCAAGATCATGCCAAATCAAGAACACGAGAGAGAGAGAGAGAGAGAGAGAGAGAGAGAGAGAGAGAGAGAGATCAAACGCATAGCTACTGGTACATACCCTCAGCCCCGAGGGTGAACTACTCCCTCCTCATCATGGAGAGCGCCGGGATGATGAAGATGGCCATCGGTGAGGGATCCCCCCTCCGGCAGGGTGCCGGAACAGGGTCTCGATTGGTTTTTAGTGGCTACAGAGGCTTGCGGTGGCGGAACTCCCCATCTATGGTGCTCCTGGATGTTTTCGGGGTATATGAGTATATATAGGCGAAAGAAGTCAGTCAGGGGAGCCACGAGGGGCCCACGAGGGTGGGGCGTGTGCCCAGGGGGATAGGGCGTGCCCTGGACCCTCGTGGCCACCTCGTTGCTTCCCTAACGTCCACTCCAAGTCTCCTGGATTGCGCTTGTTCCAAAAATAACTCTCCCGAAGGTTTCATTCCGTTTGGACTCCGTTTGATATTTATTTTCTGTGAAACACTGAAATAGGCAAAAAACAGCAATTTGGACTAGGCCTCCGGTTAATAGGTTAGTCCCAAAAATAATATGAAAGTTTATAGTAAATCCCATTAAACATCCAAAACAGGTAATATAATAGCATGGAACAATCAAAAATTATAGATACATTGGAGAGACGTATCACATGTCATATTGTAATGAGTGCTCACAATCATAAAAGATTTCGAAGATAGTATATTTATGTGTGAAAAGCTCTCTTTCTTTATTACTTCCTATTAATTGCAATGATGACCAAAACTATGTTTGTCAACTCTCAACAACTTTTATTCATCATACTCTTTTACACTACAAAAAAAATACACTTCCGTGATGATACGTGTTTGTCACAGTAGGTCACGTTTTCTGTCATGCATGTACATCCATGAAGATTTTATGACATAATCAAGATAGTCATACATGTGTTGTCGTAGAAGTGTTCCATGACATTACCAAAATTATCATCACGGAAGTGTCCACTTCAATGATGATAAATCACGCGTCATAGAAGTGCTTTCGTCAAGGGTGACCGACATGTGGCATCCATCGTAACGGAACGCCGTTAAGCTATCGGGTCCGGTTTTGGATCCGATAACCCGTTAACAGTGTAAAATCATCATTGCCTGGAGGAAACACGTGTCGGCTCACCGTTGGGACAGATGTCATCACTCATTGGACCGAAGGTGCCTATGATACGTCGACACGTGGCACGACCCAACAGAGGCCCATTCCTGTGAAAAGGCCAGCCCGTTTGACTTGGTCAAAAGGTGGCGGGCCGGCACACGGAAAGCCTGTTAACGGCATATTCGCATATAGCCCATTTACAACCTGCTAACCGAGGGCCCGTTACGACCTATCCGAATTAGGCCTAGTAGCGTCACCTGGGTCGTCCAATATGATTCCAGCCCGTTTTAACTTCCGTCCCACGTATGGCCCATGACGTCTTTCGGCCCATATGAGGCCCTTTGTAACTCTTGGCCCATTAATGACCTGTGGTGAAACTGGCACATAATGAACAGTATATCACTTTATACCCATTAACGACACGTGGTGAAACTGGCCCTTAATGAACAATGTATCACTTTATACCCATTAACGGACCATTATTCCGTTGGGCCGTTTCCAGCCCATGTTATCTTTTGGCCTTCTCAGGGCCCATTTATTCTTGGGCTCATTTCCAACATTCGTTTACTTACGGCCCGTTACTGTCATTTTCTGCTTGTGGGCCAAATTCAGCCTGTGGTTATAGTCGGCCCGTTTGTAGCCCGTTAATACGTTGGGCCATTTTCATAGCGTCATCAAATAGGGCCGATTAACGATGGCCCGTTATGGTCAGCCCATGAACGGACGATTCCAACTCTAGCCCGTTTACGGCCATAATGCGGTCTGTTATTGGCCCATGTTTGGCCAACCGATCATACGACCCGTAGAAGGCCCATTGATGATACGGCCCATAGAAGGCCCATTGTGTCTATGGCCCGTAGAAGGCCCATTGTTTCTATGCCCCGTAGAAGGTACATTGTTTCTACGGCCCTTAGAAGGTCCATTGTTTCTACGGACCATAGGAGGCCCATGGTAACTATAGTAAATATGTAGCCCAGGGTTAGTGGGGCCTAGTTTTAAAAATAGGTTATTGCAGCCACTAGCAAACCGCGGAAAAAGAACTGCACTGACTACAAGCAAACAAATAAACAAGACAATAAGGAAATAAATAAGCAAGTAACTTACGCTAGGCTATCACGGCGATTACACATATTACATCCACTGGGTATCAAAGTTCGCCACCAGTGCAAATATAGGGAACAAAGCAGCATATCATATATACTGGTTGTCAAAGTTGGCGGCTAGTGCAAATAAACGCCGTAGCAAAACAAGTCCAGAACTGAAACCACTTCAGAAGAGCTCAAGAAACAATATCCTCGGTACCCATAATGCTGGCAAGATGCTTAGCAAGCTTATTAACTTTCTCTTGTTTGGCGCTTAAATCCTCCAGCACTTGCTGTTGCACCAGAAAGTATGCATCTGAATTCTGCAGGGACTTCCTCAGTCCTTCGGCTTCCTGTCGCATAACATCTGATCTATGTCCTTCAACCTGAAGTTGAGACTCAAGAAGCCGAACTGATTCAGGCAGCGAGTTCAAAGATCTGGTGCCAGCAGTAGTAGCCAGTAACTCGAACACTACATGAACACAGGACTTTGGAGTTGTCTCAGTGTCTTCAATATAGTTTTTATCAGCTTTCTTGGAGACCAACAGGGATGTCTCAGTATCTTGAACCTTATCTGCATTACTTTCTTTACCATTGCATAATGGGGTACTCTTCTCCAATATTTTATCTGCGTTCTAAAAGAGAAACAAACAAACAAACACATCACAAGTTTACAATGTAGTATATGAAACTCATTTTGGTAAACCAATTCAGTAGTAAGGTGGACATGATAACAGCATGAAACAAACATATATCTATGTAGTATGGTCATTGTATGGTCTATATCATTCTAGTTTATGTTATCAAATCAAGATAGATATAGTTCGAATCATATCTATTTAAGACAAAGCAGCATAGACAGAATATAAGTGTGGGAAACTACACAACAATAACAACACTTGTAATGTGCATGGCATGAGAACATAACTGTTTATTCAATTGAAACTGAAATCAACATAGAGCAAGTTACAACAGCAAACACGTTAAAGAAACATGTTTAAAACATACCTGTTGCGCCATTGGAGTTTCAATTGCATCCTTCAAATTTGAAATTAGTTGGTATGAGTAAATACAGTGATGCAAGTGCAAAGTAGTATGAACCATAGCTACAAAACCTGACCCAAGAACAATTCTTCTTCTGCTTTAAGCATTGACTTGGGGTTCAGAGTGGTGATCCTTGTGCTTTGGGCACTGCAGTTTCCTTACTAACTGCTCGTGTTTGGGTGCTCTGTGGTGGAGACGGTGCTATGTCAACTGGAACTGGGTTACTATCTACTGGGGTTGGGGTTAGAAGGGGTGTAGCTGGTTCTCTGTCCAACTGGGTAGGGGTACAATCTGTGTGAGTCTGGGTTATGTGTGGTGGGGCTGGTTCTTGGGCAAGTACAACCGTGGTTCTATCTGCATCGACAGGTAGCACGATCTTTTCTGAAGACCTTGTTTGTACTCCCACAGATACTGCCATCACCCCCTCCAATTGAAATGGCTGATAAACAAGAAAAGTAATTGAATGTACAAACATTGTAAGATAGACAAGTGCAATGAATAGCAGGGAAGAAAACAAGGCATGAAATAATTCACAGTTATGTTGTCTAACCAAACAGAATAGCAGGACATAATTTCACATATATGATGGCTAATTAAACAGGATAGCATGACACAATTTCACATGTATGATGGCTAACTAAATAGGATAGAATGACATACTTCAAAATATGATGAATATGTAAACAGGATGACATGATATAACTACACGATGTGTCTATTAAAGTGGTTGGCATGCCATAAATCACAAACATGCCGTCGATGGAAATATGATGGCATGATATAATTCACAGATAGAATGACATAATTCAAAATATGATGACTATGTAAACAGGATGAGATTATATAACTATATTATGTCTTTAGAAAATGGGTTGGCATGCCATAACTCAGATACATGCTGTCTATGTAAACATCATGGCATGATATAATTCAAATATATGATTTATATACTAAGCAAGTGAGCAGAGGGCAATCCCATATATGATGTGTCAACTAAGGAGATGACATTCAATATTGTGTATATGATGTAAAAACTAAGCATTGCAATACACCATATGCATGATATGAGTAATATAACCGTGCCAAGTTTGAGCATACACCTCAGGGGGATAATAGGACTGGTCATCTGCCTCTAAATCCTCCTCTGAAAAGCTATCTGTAACTAGGAAGATATCTACTTCAGCAGGTAGAATTGTCTGCTCTGAATACCTTGTTTTCACTCCTGATTTCTCCATCACCAATTCAAATGGCTGATGCACAAGAAGAGCAGTTGAATATACAAAAATTGTCGAAAAATGCAATGAGAAATACAAAAAAAGACGGCATGATATAATTCACATATATGACTCTTGGCTAAACAACATTGCATAATTCACATATATAATGTCTTGCAACAAGATGGCATTGCATAATTCACATATATGGTAATTAGACACTAAACAAGTGGCATTCACACAAAGCATGTCTAAACTAAGCAAATGACATAGCAATGCAAGATACCATACACACGATATGAGCAACATAACCCTGCCAAGTTAGAGCATGCACCTCGTGGGGGGGGGGATAGGACTGGTCATCTGTCTCTGAATCCTCCTCTGAGGAGCTATCCATAACCAGCAAGACATGCGCTTCATCAGATAGCATTGTCTGCTCTGAAGACCTTGTTTCCACTCCAGATTTTTCCATGACCGTGTCGAATGGCCGATGCACAGGAAGAGTAATTGAATGTACTAAAATTGTTGACAAATTTAACACGTAATAAAAATGGAATGATATAATTCACATATAAGATGACTGGCTAACCAGGGTGGCATTGAAAAATTCACATATATGATGCCTGGCTAAACAAGATGGCATTGCATGATTCACATATGCGATAAAGAAACCAAACAAATGGCATTGACACAAAGCATGTCTAAACTAAGTAGATGACATCTTTGATGTATACAGTAAGCAATGCAAGGCACCATATGCATGATATTACCAACATCAGCATGCCAACTTAGAGAGAAGACCTCAGGGGGTAAATAGGAGTGATCTTCTCCTTCTGAATCCCCCTCAGAACATTTATCTTCCTCTCGATTACGATTTGAAATGGGTGGAGGGGGGGCTGCCTTTGCACCGACCATGGAGCAACGTCTGCATGAAATTTTATTGCCACGCAAGGCTCGTCTCTTTTGATCTACATGTTCAGTTCCATTGTGTACAATAACTGACATGCATAGGAATAAAACATAGTGAGATTATGTAAGGAGTGCATGCACAAATCCAGAGTGATGGTAGCAAACTGTGGATAGACCCAAAACCAATGATAGCAGGCAGATAATAGCTTTAGTTAAAAAATACAGATGATGGCTCCTTTAATGTTTGTTTGCACCCAACATGAAACTCATAGTAGACACCCAAGATTAACCAGATAGTAGACAGATAGTACTGATTGTTGCCCCAATATGTACCCCACAACCATTTAAAAACTCAAGTTTCAGCATTAGTTTGGACCTGACACGGAGTTTAATAGGTGAACACGACGATAAAGTAGCATGTCATCATATTAAGCGATGCATAACGTAAGTAGACACGGAAGAGTGCGACCTCTCTTGCGGACCGATGTAGTCCTCAAGGTCATCTTCTCAGTGGATGATGGTAATGTAGTTGTTGTGGTTGCTGGCGGCGGGGAAGAAGATCTGAGGCGGCGAAAGACAGTCTGGAGAGCGGATCCATGCTGTGGTGAACCATTCCGTCGTTGGAGCAGCTGAGCTGCGGTGGAACACAGCACCGCAGGAGCAAGACAAACCACACAAGGTTTTCTTTGACACATATATGGAACAGAAGTAAGGGCTTGTTTGAATTTGAGGATTCTAACAATGCAGGGATAGGAAATAGACAGGAGTAGGATAGGAATGCACGTGCAAAACAGAGAATTTAAAAACACAAGATTTCTGCCAATCCGGGTGTTTGATTCACAAGAATTGGAAGATCACAGGATGTAAAGAAGCATGGTGAGATGAAGTCAAACCACAAGAAAATGTACGGTTATAACGCTATTATGTTACTATCTCTTAGTCTTGTGCTTCGTGAATAGGAATTTGAAAAGGAGGACAAGTGGAAACTAAAATTCCTATGATTTTTCTTTCAAGGAGACACTAAAGGAACAAATCCTACAGTTTTCCTTTGCTCCATTCCTTTGAACCAAATTCATGAATAGTAGTACCATAGGAAACTTTCCAATTCCTATGTTTTTCCTTCACTTTTCTTTCAAGCACTGGCGATTCTAGTAGGCACGCTTGAGCAAGGAAAAGCCTGCACTAAAAATATATTTTTGTGCTACTTCTATTACTTTGGACCCAGGCCACTGCCCTACGAGCTCAACTCCCAGACCCATCGACAAATGCACAGCTCAAACGCGTAGAGATAAATAATGATGGCATTCAAGAGAGTCCATCACGGATAGCTGATTTGCCTGGTACCTGACTACTTGTCATATAGTAGGATAAAATAATCATATTTCACGTTACTACGTGTGCTCAGTGGACAATATATATATAACATGTAGAGTAAAAAAGAGATGCAACAAGTGTACAACCTCTTTGGCGAAGCCATGTCATTCTCAGCGTGATTGGGTTGGCTGGTGAGGATGCTCTGGCTGAATTGGCTGTCGGAGGAGGGTAAGAAGAACTTAGGCGTCTGGAGATGGAGCCCGAGGTACTGCTCCGCTGTGATGGAGGGTTTCATCGTTGGTGCAGCTCCGGTGAGTTGTACGACGCCGAGGCTGAAGCAAGACAAGAGAGACAACATTAACCTAAGTGGAATTCTAATAGCATCTCCAATAGATGACATAAAATACATAAGCACAAAGTGCTAGATGTAAAATACATCTGCCGCTCATCTCTGAATTTAAGTATCGAAACTAAATTTAACTGTCGAAACTGAATTTTGCTGTCAAAAGTGAACGCACTAGAGGTGAGGATACACGTCATTCGACTGCCTTTTTCATCTCTGGTCATTCGATTTTGTAGCCGTTGGTTATGAAATCAAGAGCCTGCAGTTCATCTTCAACCTCCACCCCCATGAGCCGCCAGCCACCACCGGCCAAACAGCCGCCCCCGCCGCCCACGGCCGGCGGTGCACCGCCCCACTCGCCCCGAAAACACTCCCCACCGCCGCCCCGACCATCCCTCTAGCCCCCAACCCTCGTGCCGAGATTTTTCTCCAGCAATCCCCACGCCACTGCCCCACCACTGCCGGCGACCACCGCCCCCACCTTGAACCCTAAGATAGATAGTGGGATACCTCTCCGGCGAGCCCTCCTCCCCGCTGTGACTGGTTCTTCCTTAACTCCCGCGAGCCCCCCTCCCCTGAAAATCGACTGACCCAAAAGTCGATTCATTCGACTAAAGTGTAGCTAAATCGGAGCAGCATCGCAAGCAAGAGCAAGAGCGAGAGCAGCAGCGCGAGCAAGAGCAGACCAGGCAGGGGACCGAGAGCAAGAGCAGAGCAGTAGCACAAGCGAGAGCTAAAGTAGCAGCAGCTCCTACTGATGTGGACATTGCCGCCGAGGGAGCGACGCCATGGAGGAAGTGGTCGGCGATGCCGCCGTGGATGGAGTCGCACCGTGTCGGTTCGGGACCGAGCGCTGGCAGCACCATGAGATTGAATCAAGAAAAAATGCGGCGATCAGTGTACAACCTCTTTGGTGGTGCCGATTAGGCCGCAGCTTGATCCGAGGAAACGGTGATGATGCTGCTCTTCCGGTGGTGCGAGTGTAGACGGCGGTGCGGGAATCGAGGTGGCACGAAAGACGAGGGAAACATCGGGGCAGCTCCTTGGAGGTGGAGGACGGGGTGGCTAAACAGGCGAGAGGACGAGATCGAAGACGGATCCTCATCCGGTACGGTGGATGAGGGATGTCGAGGTGTTGCTGTGGACGACGTCGGCGGGGAAGAGGCTCTGGCTGGGTGGTGGACGGAGGAGGGTGTGGGGCTTCACGGGTTTTTGCGGCCTCGGTGTATGAATGGGTGGGCGAATGGGATGGGAGTGGGGAACCATGGCTTAGGTACGCGCTTGTCCGAAATGTGGGGTAAGTTATGAAAGTACCCCTTCCGATTTGAGGTGGTTCTTTTGGTTCAGGGGTATCACGGGCATTTCGCATGTTGGGATTTCACAGGAGGTGGGAGTTTTCATGCGCGTTGTAATTTCGGAATAGCAAGGCGCGGGTTGAGATGGAGGGAGTTGTTGGAGCACAACGAGACAAAGATATATCTTAAATATTTTGGGGTAACAAGGCATGGGTTGAAGAGGAGGGAGTTTCGCAGCACGATAGATAGAGACGCTAGCTTGAAATTTCGGCATAACAAGGCGTGGCTTGAAATTTCGAGAGAACAATCTTAACGTGTACCCGACAAAAAAAAGACAATTTGCACCTTATCACTAGAGAGAGCCATGTCCCGCTTTACTATATTACTAGAATTGCGTTCAAATACAACAAAAAAAACTAAAAAAATCGGGACAACAAACATAACATGTACAGTACCAAAACAATTTGCACTTCCCTCAACAATAAAAAAACAATGTGTGTTTTCTAGCATATGGACTAAATTTGAGTACATTTTCCTTGTTTGAACGGGATTGTACTCAGGTTAGTTATACAACCATTTGAATATTATCTTCACAACACAGGACATGAATATAGGAGAAGTAAACTCCTATATAAATACGAACTACATGTACATACGATCTCAAATTCAAATATATGTATTCATTTTGTGTTGAATTCAAATCATAGTACATGTATGCTCTAGCTAGATGTTTGGAATCTAAACCATGTATGATATACTACGTAAAATGTGTTTAACACGCACAACACACACAAACACCATTTAGACTAGTAAGGTACACGAGCATTGCACGCATGAGATTTGGCAACCAAATTATGAATAAATACCACATTATATCATGTAAACTTTGAGTCATATATGCATGATGTAGATGTTTATTTAATTCTTATAATTCATTTCCTTCAAAATCATCTAGTTTTTATAAGAAAGCTAATCTATTTTAAGATTCATGGAATTGTGCGTTGTAAGGCATAAAGTAAAAATAAATAATGGCAAATCATGTAGAAAAACATTTGGGCAATTCTGATACTAAAGATTCTAGAGCAAAGAAGAAGTGCTTGTGTTTTGAGGTTTGTGCATTATGCTTAAGTTCAACCATGGAGTCTTCTAGATTGTACATGTGGCAAAATCTGGTGGAATCTAGATGATATCCAACAGCCAGTAGTGCTCAAATTTTCCATCTCTACATCATCGGATTGGCCTCATCCAACGACCATCCTTCAAAGTTAAAATTATCCGCACACTATATAAAAAATATAAAATATAAAATATAATATATATATATATATATATATATATATATATATATATATATAGGGGTATAGATATAGATATGTGATGCGAAAGCCACCCATCATCTCCAATTAGAATAGTGTGTCCATGCATGGATGCAATGTGGCCAAACGATGTCTGCCATCGGTATCTCAAATTCAAATCAGTCTGACCTTGTTCAATGTGTATACATTACAACATGCTCGTTTCCAAACCACACCGCGTAGATCTCTGTTATATTCATGCATGCATGGGTTTCAAACATCATGATCTCTTATTCAAATATTTGAATTCAACTTTACATTGATTATGACCTCACCTAGTCTTTTACACCCACACAGTCGTCTTCTCTTTATAATTGTACCACTAACTTTCTCTCGTGCATGCATGCACACACACTACCAGTCGGCATTATCCATCACACACATGCAATCTTTTTCTTCAGGTCGGTCTCCCATGCAGGCACACACACACACCTCCCCCTCTCCATCATATCGGGCATTCTTTATCTCTCACGTGCATGCGCAACGATCAATGTTCCTTTTGTGTGTGTATATAGCTAGGTCTTTCACTGTTTTCCACACAAACCGATCAATCCATATATCTAGTGAGGTCTCACCCTCTTTCCCACGTCACATCGATTAATCTATACCTCTCTATATAGGATTACATATATAGATAATACACCCACATTAATTTTATATCCAACGTCCCCCTCTCATCATCCATGCCTTCCGCTTCATCTCTCAGACGCAGGCACAGTGGCGAAGACAGGGGGCAGCAAGGGCCCTGCCCCCTAACATCACTATATATGGATGCTAATATGAATGTGATCATTAGACAGTAAGATGGTTTAAGCTGATGAATTGGTCGTCCTAGTAAAGGATTTGCAATGCTTGGCCCCCTAGCTCATTTATTTTTCATGGCTCCGCCATTGCGCGCAACAGCGCACGTTCTCGCCCCCTCTCCCTAAATATCGATCTCGCACTTGTGCACTCCTTCATAGTCTCCCTCCACTTTGCCCCTCGCACCATCTTCTAGCCCCCACCAGATTTTGCCACATGTACAATCTAGCAGACTCCATGGTTGAACTTAAGCATAATGCACAAACCTCAAAACAACAGTGGTTCTCCTTTGTTCTAGAATCTTCCGTATCATAACTGCCCAAACTTTTTTTCTAGTTAAATTGCCATTATTTGTTTTTACTTTATGCTTTACAACGCACAATTCCATGAATCATAAAATAGATTAAGGGCTTCTTTGATTCAAAGGATTCTTAAAGGAATTTTGGAGGATTCTAGGAATTTTTCCTATCTTGGTTCTTTGATTTGTAAGATTGTAAACCATAGGAATTTTTCCATAGGATTCATTTGCACTAGATTTCATAGGAAACATCCCATCCACTCAAACCTCTTTGAAAGAATCCTGCATTTTCTTCTACGCACAATCAAACACTCGTATGATCCTGTAGGATTCAAGATGACATTCCACTCTAATCCCATGTTTTTCCTATTCCCACGTTTTGGAAATCCTACGAATCGAAGAGGCCCTAGATTTTTTATAAAAACTAATTGATTTTGAATGAGATGAACTATAAGAATTAAACGAAGGTCTACATCAGGCATATATGACTCAGAGCTTACATGCTATAGTGTGGTATTTATTCATAATTTGGTTGCCAAATCTGATGCGTGCAATGCACGTGTACCTTACTAGTACTTCGAGTATGTGCAAAACACGTAAATTAGAATTCCAATGGCACGCTACAGAGTGTCTCTCTTATAGTTCATGAAGCCACGTGGCACATGTGGAGGCGTTGTCGTGACCTCCTTGTGTGGATTGATCACAGTGACGTGCTGCTGGTTCCAGAAGAATGTACTCGTCCTCTCTGAGCCACACTGGCGGTACATGCATGAAGCAAAGATGTGCACACACACCACGCACACACTCATTCCCTCTCACGCACATGCGGGTACACGGGCGGACGCAATTCTGTACCAAGATCCACCCCATGTGATAATTTGGCGCGTGTAAAGTCCTTCACTTCATTGATGGTCAATTAATACAACGCATGCAAATTGAGTGGACGTGAGGGCGGAAGAAAGACATTACTACTCCACTGCACGCATGCGAGTAGTTAAATCATGGGTTGCTAGTAGTACTTCCATTTGTCTCCTTCGTATTTTGTGCCATTTTTGACCATATTTGTAAGTAACATAATATTTACGCATTTGAGCTGTGTAGTCTACTTGAAATTTATGTTCCACTAAACTCATCGGGAGCCGTTTCGGGCCTTGAAACCAAAACCATCAATTAATCTTTACCTTGTTCCCATCACATTCGAAAGTACTAGTGCTACAATGAAGTGCAAGCCTGCTCACACCTACTAGTATGTACCAAACCTGAACGTGTTCCAACTATACAGGTTTTAGTACTAGTGCTAGTACTTAGGTTATAAAAAGGGGAACTACCTAACCGAAAATTACTCTACCTTTCCTCCTCATAAATCCTTCTTCTTCGTCTGTCCTTGCCATGGCCGGTGTAAAGAGCTCTAGGTCGAGAAATACTCGTAACAAGGGAGCGGCAACCAAGGCTATAGAAAAAAAGAGGGCTCACTGCCACGCAGTGACATTGAAAGATCTCTCACGGGCAGGCAATGGCTCCCAGGAGAGCCCTAGCCGCGGAGGCGAACATGCCGAGCTAGCGGAGCTGGAGTCGTATCCGTCGACGGCATGCCCGATCAGCTCAATAAGCACCTCAATAAGCAGAAGGAGTTCATCCACGGCTTGGTGGAGCTGCTGAAGGTGAGCCTCGATGACATGCCTGCTAAGCTCAATAAGCAGGGGGAGTTGACCGCCGGCTTGGTGATGCTGCTGAAGAAGAGCATTGCATCAAAGAAGAAGGCGACCAGCGAAATCCTGCAACTTCAGGAGGACAAGGCAAAGCTTTGCCATGAGCTCGACATGCTAAAGGAGAAGAACGCCAGCTGGAAGAAGTTGCATGAGAATAGTAGTTCCTCGATGAAGATGCTGTAGGCCCTCATCATGGACTTGAAGGAGGAGTTGGCAAAGCTCCGCATCGAGCACCCGGCTGCTGTCAAGGTACATAATGCGGCCGTGGAACACATGATGAAGGCTCGCGTCGAGAAATTCCGCGTCATGGACAGAATGAAGAAGATGGCGGAGGAGACGCGCAAGGAGATGGAGGTCGTGGAGGCGATGAAGAAGCAATTACGACCCCACGGCGAATTAGATCATTTGGGGTGATAATCTTCCTTCTTCTTTTGCTCCAGTGTTTCTTCTTTTGCTTCGGGTGTTTCGTTGCATGTGTCACGTTCTCTGCGAGGCATGAATAGAACAATGCTAATAATGAGATGACTAGCAAATTAGATCATTTTTTATCGCCATATGGCACTGGGCTGCCGTGTTTCGCGCTCCTCCGTCGTAGTACTACTCCAGTGGAAAACTTGACTATACCGCACAATTCTTTGCTCCTCCTCAGGTCGTCGGCACATTTATACGAGCAGTCAAATCACAAGGACCCACCTTCCAAGAGTAATGAGCCGTCAAATCACAAAGGCCCTCGCCTATCGTGAAACCGACCAAGCTAGACTGCCCGCCCTCTAGCCTTTTAAAAAATGTATAGTTTTGTACAGCAATAGTATCGATGGATTGCGCCATGGATCAAAACTAACAAGATGAATTTAAAGAAAAAAGGTGGCACATATAGAGAGCGCTCGTCGCCAAATTATGCATATATTACTATTAAAAAATCTAGTATGTGCTTAAATGGGGTGCTAAATTCTATTAAAGAAATTAGCATACCTATTTAATTCCCGGGTTCTTATTATTTATGCCACTAGTTGTGTATCACTACTCAGTTTTGCCATTAGAAGTTACAATTACTCAAAAATGCCATCGATCCATGAGATGCCTGCTCAAAATGCAATTAGACATCTCAAAAATGCCATCTTTAAGTTAGATGTTTGCTCAAAAATTCCATTAGACATTGTTATTTTCACGTCAAACCCGTTGACCATGTTACATGACAAAAGTAAGCCGATTCTCACAATGATAAGTGTGGCCTCGCTTGTCAGGAGTAACCAAGCGAATAATTTTATAGGAAAATAAGAACGCTGTTGGGATCAAGTAGGCCCCACACTTTATTTTACTGTAGTGAGATAGAGGAAGAGCTAGCATGTTGATTCATCGGTATTTATGTCATTATAACATGGCAAAAGAGATTTGAGTCACAATAATGGTGTCCAGCACAACACACCCCTTAAATAAAACTAAGCACCCTGAAATTCTTTGACAAAACTAAGCACCCTGAAATTCTTTGACAACTAAACTGGTGCTATATGGTGTTGGCCATATATATTGTACGTATGTAATGTGAAGAAACGAGTGGTAGTACTATACCAACTAAAAGATGAAATGTAAGAAATACTAGTATGTACATACTGAAGAGTTAAAGTAACGAGAAGAAACATAACATAGTTCAGCTGGGGGCTCAGCACAACACACCCCTCAAATAAAACTAAGCACACCTGAAATTAAACTAAGCAACTAATCCGGTAGACACTGCATTAGAACCACCATGAGCAACGACACTGCCACCTTACTCGGAGTCCTCGTCCACGTCCTCGAGTTCGTCTTTGTCCATCTTCCTCGTGGCTGATACTTCTTTGCTTGAATTGCACACTTGGCACTTGCTCTTCATCCAACCCTTGTAGATATTGAAACAAAGGTAGCCATCCATTGAAGCGTAGTGGATGTGGTATATATCAAGTACATTCCACTCCCATGCATGACGATGAAACGTGTGCGGAGGTTTCTTCAGTTCACCATATGAAGGATGAACCATGGCTCTTGCCAGGGTCGGCATTGAAAGCTGATCACGGGAGGGCAGTAGCCCATTCTTCTCGAGGTCGAAGGGGTTGCCTACAACGAGGCCTATCCGATCCAGGACTGTTCTGTCGTTCATAAAGTCTAAAGTAACAAATTTGACTAGGCCGCCCTTGAGGAAATCCTTGCACTCAACGTCGGCATGGCATATGTGGTAGACCAAGCATAAGTCATGCATGCAAACCTGGATCACGGCGGGCATCATCTTCTCTTCCTCCTTTAGATTCTTCTCTTTGTCCATGGTTGTGGTGTACTCAACATCTAGCCTAGTGACCCACTCATCATTTGAGTTTTCAAACATGCGTCTGAAGCTAGCAAGGCATCCTTTCACCGTCGTGGAAGAACGGGTGTAGATGACGTCGAACTCATCACCTGTGATGGTTCTAACCTTGTACTCACTGCTGATCATGGAGATTTGGGAAGCCATGGATTTGGGAGGAGGGTTAGGATTAGTGGAACTGCTGTAATGTGAAAGGACAAGACGAGTACGAGTGAACTGCCGTAATGTTAAAGGACGTCCGGGGACGAGTAGGAGCGAACTGCCATCGGTTTTTCGATTGGAAAAATGCTGAGTGGGACGTGCAAACGGAAGGGTAGTGGCTTGCCTGGTGGATAAATGGATTCATGCACAGTACTATGGGGGCCCAATTAGATTTCATGTCTACTCGACGCCCAATTAAATGGCTTTCGATGTCATGTCAAGCATCGGGAAAATTACAGGTGATACGATGCTTTTCATCCTCCCATGAAACGAGCTTCCGAGAGCCCTTGGATCTGAGGTCGAACGGTTGCATGGCATGATTCTAGACCTATGGGTGAATATCCTATCTTGGAGGGTTATTCTGCAAATTTTTAGCAACTTAGCATGCGACTGTTCAATCTTAGATCCAAGGGCTGCCAGCAGCCCATATCATGGTCGCGCCTAGCACGACCGTAGCCTCGCTCGCGCGGTCGCGCCCTTGGAGATTTAACACGGTGCGTTAGGCTATCTGATGTTGGCATGTCATACATAGTCATCACTTAGTCACTCATACTACAATAAGGTTAGCTATAAGGTTGGCTATAGGAGTATTTTTTTACTTCTCTCTATCTCTTTCTTCGTAGTATTTATTGCATCTGCCAAGGAGTGACCTCTTCTAATGAAATGGTACTTAGATGAGGTGCTAAGGGCATTAAATGGCTTAGCAATCAAGCCCCCAAAGCATAGGTGCTTAGCTTTTTGTTGCTAAGTTTGCTTCATTTAATTAGCTATCGACTCAAAATTGTCTTTTCACCTAGGTACACACGCTTAGCACCATTTCTTCCTTGGGTCACCAAAGTAGTCTCTCTCTTCTTAATTAACTTGCCACATCAAACTTTATGCCTATGTGGCAGGCTTAGCACCTGTAGGAGCAAATAAGTACAATAGTGGGCTATAAGCCCGCTTTAGGCTACTCATAGTGGGGAGTATCATATACTAGTACCATGCATATGATACAAGTATATGATACTACCTCCATAGTGCATGGTATCATAAAGTAGGATCATAGATGGCCATATTTATTGCCATTCATGACACAAAGTACCATAGCATTTAACATGATATGGTATCTACCTATGTTACTCTAACCCTCTCTCTCTTCTTTAATTGTGTGCCACATAAGCATGTTTGCTAGTCCCAAGTGCATGTTACTGGTTATGTTACCCCCACTATGGCTAGCCTTACATGGCATTTTTGCATATGTGGAGGAAAGAGGCAAGGAAAAAGTGAAGGGCTGGGCTCTCATGCAAGAGCCAGCCTCTACATGGTGGAGCATTGGGAGAGGCACCTGTATGGAGGTGGTCAGGACTCGGGAGACTCACGCCGGTCATAGCGCCGCAGTTAAAATGATAATGGCAAGTCAAATAACGGGGCCCCACCTGTCCAGTAGTAACTCGTTGTCAAATCACACAGCCCTACGTTTGCAGTAGCCTACTCCCTCATCTTCTCGCATCTCTGTCAAACCGAATAGGCGGAACTGCCCCTCCTACCACGCAGGAAAAGCCCTGCCCTCGACTTTTAAATAGTACAATATACTAATTTTGTATCCATGGATTGCGCCATGGAGCAAAGCTTCAACAAAATGGCGGTACACATGTACGGAGTATACAGCACGCCGTCGCGTTCGCGTCACACCCCAGACGGTCGGTCGGTCTGGCACGCCGCTCTTCGAATGGAACGCGCTTCATATTGCGTTTGCACACACATGTGGGACCGTAATTGAGAACCGACCATAGGCACACTCCCCGGCCCCACAAGTCAGATGAGTTAATAGAAGAGAGAGACGAGCGATAGTACTAGAGAAGTGTTGTACAAACGTTGGTGCCTGGACGAGCACTACAAGACACGGAAGATTAGTTTGTCCATGCATGTGACCAGACTCCAGCAGACACGCCTGGATTGGCTATTGTCTACATATCGTGCAGGCTGTGTTGTACATGGCTGTAGTTCTGGTGAGAAATCTAAAAAAAGGTTTCTTGTCATGTCGCAAAATTAGGTGTCATCTGCTTCGGATCACTGCGAGGGTTAAGCAATGACAACTGAGTTGGGATAATCATTGGGGGCACATGCACGAAGAATACTCGGCTGCCATCTAGGTCAAGCCGGCTATGTTAATTAGGACATCTATCGACGGACCCCTTTTCTACGAGTTTATCTTTCATTTGAGCTTTGATCCTCATCTAGTTTGTCCGTCGGGATTCATGTTGTCTCCTTTGGGCAGTGAGGTTATGATTTCTTGTCATGTGGCATTTTTTTGTGTTATATGTTATAATACGGTGCTTCAGATCAAAACGACGACAACTGCGCCTCCGGGGCACGTGCATGAAGACTTCTCGGCAGTCATTGACGAGGTCAAGCTGGCTCCGGTAGACAAAAGAAAACTAGTACTCCACTATATAGGTAGGAGCCTCTGCGATTGCTTGCTAGTGTTGCTCTCTTCACACTATGTTGTCCTCTCCAGATATAAACACGACAGCGGTGGCCACACTCTCTCTCTGCTAACCGCTGGTCACAGATCTAGCTGGATCCTCTCCGCCGGGGAAGGTGAGAAGGTGCAATATTCACGCGGTCGTCCTTGGCGACGGCTCTTACCCACTGCCGACACGTCCCGATCAGCGTGCCTTGCCGTTCTTTCCCAAGCATCGCTGGCTAGGGAGGGCCTCCGACCCCTTCTTCCTCGCTGCCGTACTGTGGGCAGATCCGGCTCCCGCCGCCCACCTAGCGATATCCCGGCGACCCTCAGGTATAACTTCCTTCGAAACCGGCCTTGCTCTACTTCCCGAGCTCCTGACATCGCTGCATTTGTATCTTTTACTATTTCTCAGGCCCCCTCGTAGATAGGATCGATCAGCTGTTTGAAAACCACCTAAATTTTTACTGTTAAGAGGTAAAATTAGTTCATGCACCGGAATCTAGTATTACTTGGTTAAAACAAGGAATAAAGGGGGTAGGGGGTGGGGGAAGATTTTTTACCTGAATCTAGGACTTGGTCGAAAGAGGAAATAATGGGGGCGAAAAGTAGCAGAGACTAGCTATCCAACTGGTCTCTAGGTTGAATAGGGAAATAAAGGGAAACGCAGTACAAACTCAATATATACCCGATCAATTGGCTGAAAAAGGAAAGAAAGTGGGGACTGGGGGACAAGTCAACAGAGTAAGTCCAACACCAGATTTGCTAGCCACATACAGTATAATTAAGGTGGCTATACCGAACAAAAATGGGACCAACCCATATATCCTGGTCTGATGTTTGTTGCCCCGAGCCACTCTTATGTAATGCCACTGGTAAAATGTAGCAGTAGCACTGTTAAAAGTAAGGACACGTTAAACCAATGTTGTTTTCAATGTAATGCCTCCAATAATATGAATCAATGGCACTTTTTTCATGTCCTTCTAAATTTCCCATTAAGATAAGTTGCTTCTTTTCATTAGAAATGCAACTGTCCTGGTCTGCCTACTCTCCCGTGCCCAAATACCGACTCTTTAGCAGCTTTTAATGTAATGTTGCTGGTAAAATGAAGCAATGGCACCATTAAAGTAATGTCGTATTTAACGGTTGTCATAGTTAATCCTAATGCCCACACTAATATCTAGCAACGCTGCTGCTTTAGAAATTGCTACTGTCCTTGTAGGATTGCCATTCAGATAAGGAACATGCTTCTTTTCATTTGATGCATGTTTCACCACTTGTTAGTCACCCTCCTTTCCACCTTTTTGTGCAAACAGAGATATACATTTCATGCTTGATCTTAGTTGAACTGCACAAATGATATCCAAATTATAGTTGAACATTCCAGGAGCTTCACAACTAACCTTGATGTTGCTCAATTTTATTGCAACTAATGAAGAAGAAACTCTATGGGTTTCGTTTTCTGATGGAAATGGAACCGGGGCTGGAGCCATTTTCTTAAAAAAAGAAAGAAAGAAGAAGTTGCTAGCTCATGGGACATTGC
Organism: Triticum timopheevii; assembly: GCA_963921465.1. Taxonomy (NCBI): domain Eukaryota; kingdom Viridiplantae; phylum Streptophyta; class Magnoliopsida; order Poales; family Poaceae; genus Triticum; species Triticum timopheevii. The sequence goes on along the minus strand of OY997268.1, from coordinate 615,677,936 downwards.
TTCATTTTAGGTGAACTGCACCAAAAGGTCCCACGAATTGAATCATCCATGTTGGTGACTGGTGTCATCCCTTCTACGATGGCGTTGACTGCAGATGTGGTTCCCATCACGAGGTATGTCCCTTTTTGGTCTGACCGTTTGCCAAAGATCCTGCATGTTGAGCCTGCTATTGTGCTACTGTTTTGGCACTGCCATGATAAAGCAGTAATGTTATTATTTTGCACCTTAATCTAGTGGCACTATTAATTTGAGGCAATGTTTTGGCACCGCTAGTGCCACTGATTATTTTATATATCGAAAGAGGGGGTTTCCTCCGATTTCATTAAAGAAACCCAACCACAGAGCACCATTATCCAACAATATCTCAGTGTAAATGGGAAGTTATACAACTACTACTAGAACGGACTGAGTACTAGCAGGAGACAAGTTGGCCACATAAGCTAGGCAGGTAGGGGGACGCAGCACCAGCTCGACCAAGTTTGGATGACAACCCAAATGCTACCACAGAAACATCAGGGGGAAGATAGGGACTGAAAGAGCCAGCTTCAGCATCCCAATTTAAGCACCCCCGGCCTCCATCCTTGCGACGCACGGATCACCTAGTTTGCCACCTGCTCGACCCTAGTGTCACTGATAAAATGAAGTAATAATACAGTTAAAATAGAGCGAGTGTCCTCTCTATCATTTCATTTCCAATGTAGATAAAGAAAGTGCTTCTCTTTGTTAGTGTATGTTTCATCAACTAGTCCCATTGTTAATGTTTAAGCGTTTCTGCAAACTGGGGTACTTAATTTTAGTTGATCTGCACAAAATAAGAGATTTGAATGTCTCAAGGCCCCTCCTTGTACTACCGCTGTACACTGATGTTCATCACTGGCAGAAGGTGTATCGGGGAGACTTGGGATGATTTCTAGTATGAGGCGTACCGTATGAGGCGTCGCAGGGCCCATCTCGCCCTCGCAGCATGGCATACTATGATACTATCGCAATATTTTCCTCTATTTATTAGTGTGTGTTTCATCAACTAGTGCCACTATAATGTAATCACGCTTTTTCATTATCTATGCAAATAGGGTTATTCAGCTGCATTTTGGTGGAACTGCACAAATGTACGGATGGAACCGGCATATATGCAGAGTGCGAGGTGTGCCAAGTAAAAATTACCGACACCAACCATGCTCCATGCACGCATTGGCATCCACCACCACCAATGGGATGTGTGGCTCTCTCTATGGACGGATCTTTCTTGGCAGCAAATCCTCTAACCAAATACTAGTAGCTTATATTGGCAGTTTTCTAGGGAGTACTCTTTTCTGAAAGAAGCACCAATCTATTTTTCTTTATTTGTACATAGTGTCACAACTTTGACCCAAAGGTCCAGAGCTATTTTAGGGTGATTGGCATAGTACTCGGACACTGATTGTAAGCATAAGCAGATGGAAGATTAGGTTAGTGCGAAGCTTACCTTAAACTCTACTGCCGACGTTGAAACGAGGCGAGCATCAAGGGAACTGTGGAGAACGGCGGGGAAGCGACGTCGTGCCATCCGGCCTCCTCTTGTAGTTGGAAGAACGAATACTCCTATGGCTCGGGCTGGCTCTGCACCCTCAAACGGCACATCGTACTCGACTGATTCGTTATCCTTTGGGTGCTTGACCTTCGACCTATACGCCCACCAACTCTGCCTGACTTCTGCCTCGGGCGAATCTGCCATCGCCCAGAGGATATACTCAATGAACTCGAAGGACTGTGGCGTGACTGGCGTCGAGGAGTACATCGCCGCCCTCATCGCCATCGTCTCGCTCTTTTGCATACATTGCCACATAGCCCTCACCGTCCTCGAAATCTCCCACTCATTGTCAAACCAAGTAAGGATCTCCTTAAACCTAGCTAACTTTGCCTGGTCGCCGCCGGCGATCTGCCTAATTCGCTACTGCATCCTCTCCATAGATGTCCTTCTGAGTGGTCCGTGAAAGTGCGTTAACTTGATGAGAACCTAGTGATTCAGCAGCAGACATGTGTACATGTGAATAGAGTATTGGTGCGAAGAATTTGGATAGGTCATATGCGTTCTCAGAAGTTTTTGCAAAACAGAACAAGTTTGAGGAAATTGACCAGATGTGTCTTGAAAAATTTCACTAAGCGTTCTTTGACTTAGGTTCCAGAGTTGTGCGGATTGTGAGATTCACACAATTGAGGAATCTTGAAGAAAAATGCCACTTAGAGAAAAAGATCAAGAACACATGATTGTGCTAGGTGTTTAGAGTGTGGAAGTTGAAGAATAAACACCTTTTGACGAATTGATGAAAATCATCAGTAGTAACGAAGGCATTAAAAGTAACTTTTAATTACCCTTGACGAAGAACACGATGAACTGGGAGTGTAGATTTAGAAGTTTGTCAGTCCAGATCTTCCACGCCCTAACTTGGCAGAGGAAGACGGCTACGGCGGCGGCAGAGAGAAGATGTCCGCGGCTGGCACGAGTACGGCGGCGACGAGGTCGAGGCAGTGAAGCTCTTCCTCACTGGCGACGATGAAGGTAGCGGTGATGCTAGGGCTTGAGAGCTCGAGTGAGGGGAGTGAGATCGAGGGGGGTAAATGCAGTCTGAGGAGGGTGAGGGGTATTTATAACTGCAGTGAAAAACCGCTCGCCCAAGGAAAATGGACGAACATGCCCTTGACCCTTCTCATCCTAGCAACATGTGTCACCCACGTACACTGTTGTGGAGATCGTGTAAGATCATGGATGAATAGATAACTCATATCATGGGATGTGTAACGGTTTGAGCGGCAAAAAGCCGAAAAATCAGATAAGAGTATTTTAAAGTTTCGTTCGCAATTTCTTAAGCTGAGAAGGACACGGTGAAGATTTTGAATGGGTTTCAAATAGAATGCACATGAAGAATTTGTGAACAGATTGGGTTGAGTTTAGCATAGAGGGGAAAGGGTCCGATCACATTCACTTAGTAGAAAAATCAACTTGAAGAATTAGCAATAAGTGAATGATGTAGAGGACATAAACTCAAATATATATACATAGTCACTGAGGAACAACAACGGAAAGAGTGAAGATATTGCAATGTTGAAGAATTTGAAAAACTGAGGAAATTTCAAAAATGAAGAAATACTTAAATTGAAGATTTTCAACTTTGGTTGGTGGCGTAACCCATCGTATAAGAATGATGATTTCAGACAAGGCGTACAATTGTCGTAGGGTTCTGAGAATCAAATTCTTCATTAATTTCTTCACACTTAGAGGGTTAGTCTTCATTGATTGAAGAAAATTTTTACTTCGTGTGTTGCATATCTAAGTCATCAAGTTTGCATAAGTGTTAGGATGTGTGTCCTTTTCAAAGAACATTTGAAGATTCTAAGATATTTAGCTCACACCGCAACTTGCTAAATCTCTTCTCATCCAAGGGTTTTGTGAAGATATCGGCCAGCTGGTCTTCAGTATTTGTGTGGTCGATGGAGATGTCGCCCTTCAACACATGGTCACGAAGAAAATGATGACGAATCTGGATGTGCTTTGTCTTCGAGTGCTAAACTGGATTGTGAGAAATCTTGATAGCACTCTCATTGTCGCAGTAGAGTGGCACATTCTTCACATGATGCCATAGTCCTTGAGGGTTTGCTTCATCGATAGCAATTGAGCATAGCAAGATCCAGCAACAATGTATTCAGCTTCAGCGGTAGAGAGTGATACGCATTTCTGCTTCTTCGATGACCAACATACCAAGGATCGTTCAAGGAAATGATATGTGCCTGATGTTGAATTGCAGTCCACCCGATCACTAGCATAGTCAGAGTCTGAATATCTAATGAGATCAAAGGAAGAGCCCTTGGGATACCATAATCCAAGTGTTGGTGTGTGAGCTAGATATCGAAGAATATGCTTCACAACCTTATGGTGTGATTCCTTTGGTGTAGCTTGAAATCGGGCACACATGCAAACACTAAGCATAATATCTGGCCTACATGCACATAGGTACAATAAAGAGCCAATCATGGAGCTGTATACCTTTTGATCGAAGTCTTTACCATTTTCATCAGTGCATAGATGGCCATTTGTGGGCATAGGGATTTTGACGCCTTTGCAATCTTGCATGCCGAATTTCCTCAACACATCCTTGAGGTATTTCTCTTGAGATATGAATATGCCATTGTATTGTTGACAAATTTGTCGACCTAAGAAGAATTTCAATTCTCCCATCATAGCCATTTGATATTCTTCACTCATCATATAGGCAAATTCGTCACTGTAACATTGGTTAGTACAACCAAAGATAATAGGGTTAATTATCCTTTTGCCCTCAGTGGTGTCTCTGTGCTCAATTTTGCCCTCAGATGCAAATTGTGCTCAGTTTTGCCCCTAGTCCATGCACAACTACTATGACGAGGCCAAACGGCCATATTTGAGTCCATTCCGTCCGCCAGCGTTAAGTTGTGGGTCCGGAGCTTACACGTGGGACCGTGTGGACGTGGGTCCGGAGCTGACATGTAGGCCCGTGCAACTAAATCCCCAAATCATTCATAGCTCACTCTGCCCATCCGCTTCCCCGCCGGCCGGCTGACCTGCGCCGCCGCTGGCACTTGCGCCGCGGCTAGGACCTGCCCCGCCACCAGCTGCACGCCTACTCCACCGCTACCTTTCTGCGCCTACGCTCCACGGCTACCTGCGATGCCCGCCACCTTCCTGCGATGCCATGGGTGGGGTGCCCGCCACATGCTCGACCCACGGCGCGGCCTCCTTCCGTGCGCCCGGCCGGAGCGCTCAAAGGTGGGGGGCTACTGGAGCTATTTGAACTAGGAGGAAGAACCCTAGGCCGAAATGGAGAGCAGCGGCGACCCCGGTGTATCTGGCGAGGCAGGCATCGGGCCGGAGATCCGTCGCGTCCACGACTGGGTTCCCGAGGGGTAAGTCTTGCCTCCTGTTTAGATTGAGCTTAGTTGTGCATTTGAACACTCGATTCGAGTAGGTTTGCCCAATTAGTGTGCTGATTGCGTCTCTGTTTTTCGCCGGTTAGGATGGAGTTGCGGTTTGCTTTCTTGATGCACATTAGAAGGGACCGGTACACGTTCGATGCAAAGGATCAGAAGAAATACCAAGGAGGTTTTGATTATCGGTTGCCAATGGCTAGTAATTGGAGTTTCAGACAATTTGGGGAGGTAATTTGTAGCCAATATCTTTGGGGTTTGCTTGATGAAGTGGTATACAAATACTATGATGGGGAAAAGAAATGGGTGACAGTTAGTAATGATGAAGAGCTAGCTACCATGTTTGTTAAGCATAAAGAGAAAGATAATTTTCATGTGAGGCTGCAAGTTGATGTGCTTGAGCAGGCATTTGGACCTAGGATGATGGGTGCAACATCTCGGGGAGAACCAAGTCGTCGTAATGGCATGTCTAGCCAGAACAGTTCAGTTGGTGCACGACGACGTGGTGGCTCGACAAGTGTGGGCAACAGCAGTAGGGTCCCCCTTGAAGTGGAGCATGATGACTAAAATTCTGGGGTTGATGAAGAGAAGCTATATTCTGATGTTATTCGGAATTTATGACAGGCACCTCTGGCTGATAACCAAGATGAGGCTCACAATGCAGTCCGTGTGGATGATGACGCGGTGGGTGAGGACAAAGACCTTGCAGCTGTTGAATGGAACCCTTTGAACCCTAATTTGGAAGAAGGTACAGTTTTTGCATCCATGAATGAGTGTAGAAATGCAGTTGTGACATACTGCATCAAGGTAGAACGTACCTTCAAAGTTGACAAGAGCGATCAAGTACGTTACAGAGTGCACTGTCCGACTGAGGGTTGTCCATGCAGGCTGCTCGCATCTAAAATGCGAAATAGCACTAATGTTCAGGTCAAAGTGAACCCTTTTAAGCACACATGCCAGGAATCAACCCTTTGGAAGGATACAATCAGTAGAGCCAAGTCAAGATGGGTGGCAGAAGAAGTAAAGAAGTGGGTGAAAGAAAACCAGCAAGTGGGTCCAAAGGAATTGCAGAAGAACATCAAAGATAAATTCAAGATAGATTTACCATACATGAGGTTGTTCAATGGTAAACAACAGGCTATGGATTCTATGTATGGTAACTGGCAGGAAAGTTTTCAATTGTTGTATTCATTCAAAGGTGAAGTGGAGAGGACAAGCCCAAGTAGTATTGTAGATATTGATCACCACACCGTGGAGTACACATTCAGGTGAGTGACAAAGACCAAGGAATGCTTTAGGAGGGTTTTTGTCTGCTTTGAGGCTTGTTCCGGGGTTTTTTGGCAGGTTGCAGGCCTTATTTGGTTATTGATGCCACTTTTGTCACAGGGAGGTTTAAAGGACAGTTAGTAGCTGCTTGTGCAGTTGATGCACATAGTTTTGTATTTCCAGTTACCTACGGTGTGCTGGAGACAGAGTCTGAGGAGAGCTGGACTTGGTTTTTGCATAATCTGCGCCGGGCTATTGCACATCCCAATGGGTTGGTCATTCATACAGATGCCTGCAAAGGTTTAGAAGTGGCCGTGGACAATGTGTTCCCTGGAGTAGAGCATAGGGAATGCATGCGTTACCTTGCTGCAAATTTCATGAAGAAATTCAAAGGAAAGGTGTATACCGACAATTTATGGCCAGCATCTTTGACTTGCAGTGTGAAGAAGCACAACTACCACTTGAGGCAGTTATACATGAATCCCAAAGTGAAAGAATACTTGGAAACACACCACTCCAAGTTATGGGCCAGAAGCCAATTCAGTGAACTGAGCAAAGTTGACTATGTGCACAATAATCTAGCAGAGTCTTTCAACTCAACGATCCAGAAACTAAAGGGTCATTATGTGGTGGATTTGCTGGACAGGATAAGGATAGAATACATGCAGAAATTTCATTATCGTGCAAGAATAGCCGAGGCAAAATTCATGGGCCACATTATCATCCCTTCCATGATGAATGAGCTGATGCAGAAAACAATAGGCTTGGTAATGAACATGACTCTTTGCTCGGGTAGCACAGCAGAGATATCATATTTGGATAAAGAGAAGAGGGAATGGAGATATCCAGTGGATTTAGAAGCTAGAACTTGCAGTTGTAGGCAATGGCAGATAACTGGGTTGCCATGCATTCATGCCTTGTTTTTCATCACTTCTCTCCCTGGTCCAGCAGGGAACATTCAACAATATGTGCATGATTACTACTTTGTTGCAAGGTTCAAAGCCACATATGCTTATGCCTTGCCTGCTATGGAGGGAAAACAACAATAGGACATGGTGGACCCTGGATTCAAGCTTTGCGCTCCAGTTCTGAAAAGAGCGGCAGGTAGACCAAGGAAGAGTCGAATCAGACCTTGCAGCGAAGGAGCTAGACTTGGAGCGAGGAAGCGTAAGTGCACAAGATGTGGTGGGTCTGGTCGTTTCGGTAAGTATTGTGATAACACAGTAGATCCAGCGTTCGGAGAGAGTTTCGATGAAGGCTTCGATGAAAATGATGGACAGCAGCCGGTTGCATCAGATGAGGATTTTGACGAGGTTCGAAATGATGATGGTCAACAGCCGCATGATTTTGACGATGATCCAAGGTGAGGCTCCAAATAGTGATCATGGTGATTCAAGTGAGGCTCCAAATGATGATCATGGTGATCCAAGTGAGGCTCCAAATGATGATCATGGTGATCCAAGTGAGGCTCCAAATGATGTTCTTGGTGATCCAAGTGAGGCTCCAAATGATGATCTTGGTGATCCAAGTGAGGCTCCAAATGATGATCCAAGTGAGGCTCGAAATGGTGACCAACCTTCTGTTGTTGTGAGTTCTGCTAGGTACACTACTAGGAAAAGGGCTATAGATAGGATTGATACTAATGGCGCACCATGGAAGTAGTGCGCCACTACTATATACTAATGGCGCACCTGTTGGTGGTGCGCCATTAGTGTGAAAGACACTAATGGCGCACCAGAAACAGGGTGCGCCACTAGTATTTTTTTTCCATTTTTCCATACATACTAATGGCGCATCAGGTCGACAGTGCGCCATTACTAGTTTTAACTAGTAATGGCGCACCGGGCAAATAGTGCGCCATTACTGCAATTTTTTTATTCTTTTTTTTGCAAAACTACTAATGGCGCACCGTGTAACAGTGCGCCATTACTAGTTTAAACTACTAATGGCGCACCGTGCCACAGTGCGCCATTAGTATATATATATATATATATATATATATATATATATATATATATTTTACTTTTCTGCAAAACTACTAATGGCGCACCACCTGCAGGTGCGCCATTAGTAACCAGGGTTACTAATGGCGCATTGGTTACTAATGGCGCATTTGCAGGTGGTGCGCCATTAGTAACCTGGGACCCCAACAAGATATTTTGGACAGCCACACCTACCCACTCACTTTCCCCACTTCATTCCCTCCACCTCCTTCTCCAAGCTTTCGGCTGCCTCCTCCTCCTCACCTCATTTCCACCATAGATTCATCAAAATTAGGTGGTGAAATTACCTTTTTTTGATAGGTAGGTAAGTGGAAAGCTATCTTCATGATGTAGATCTACTTTTTTTCTCCCTAGATAGCTCGCTCCAACAACGTGCACATGCACTTTTTGTGGCCTAGCTAGATCTATGTATGTTTGTGGTGTTGCATGTGTTTGTGGTGTTGCATATATGTTTGTGTTTGCAGGTACCGGTATTTGAAATGCGATAGTTGCATATTTTGCTGGAATGTTGATTCATTTCCGTTTCGGCGAGAATTTTGGCACTATGCATTCTTTTTGGTCCTATTTTTAGGGAAGGTCATGCCAAATTTTTTCTTGGTTCTAAAAATATCGTTTTGCTCTACCCCGCAGGCGACCATGGTCCGCACGATGACCGAAGGCATCGTGAATAGGTTTTTGAGCTCCTCGAAGGCCGAGATGTTTCAAAAGAACGAGACGGAGATAAGATGTCCGTGTCGAAGATGCAAGCTGAAGAGCCTTATTGCGGACCCGGATTCCAGGCAGGTGCGGGACCACCTGCTCTTGCGTGGTTTCATGGATGGCTATCGGTGGCAAGGTGATGAAGATGACTATGAAGTCGTCCATGGGGGCCGGGCAAGAAATGAGGAAGGGCAACAAGACAACTACCACCGCGGCGATGGCGGGCGAGAAGACGAAGATTCTCCAGGACATGATCACGGCGGTGATGCTGTACACAGTCATCATGTAGAAGATGTCGTACATGATGATGAGGAAGATCAAGACGAACAACATGATCATGAAGATGAAGATGCCGGAGCAGACGACGATGGAGGCTGGGTGCAGGACCCTCATATTCAAGAGCTGCTTCTCAAGCAGACAGATAACGTAAGAGCTGCCGCTCGAGAGAAAGCCAAGCTGGATCAACTGGAGATAGACGCGGTTACTCCATTGTATGAAGGATGCAGGCCCGAGGATACCCGCCTCAAAGTAACGCTCATGGCTCTGGAGATGAAGGTAAAACACAAAATGACCGACGCATGCTTCGACGAGAACATGTCATTCTGGCACGAACGTCTTCCCAAGGGGAACAAGTGCCCGACCAGTTTCGCAGAGGCGAAGAAAATCGTGTGTCCTCTGGATTTACCGCACGTGAAATACCATGTGTGTATGAACAATTGCATCATTTATCGGGACGAGCATGCAGAGTCTACCATATGTCCGGTGTGCGGCGTCACTCGATACAAGAAGAGGAAGAAAGCTCCTCGAAAATCGGTGTGGTACTTTCCGATCACTCCTTGTCTGCAGCGGTATTTCACGGACCCTTAGGTAGCAAAGCTCCTGCGTTGGCACGTGGATAGGGAGGAGAAGAAGCGGGAAGATGACGGAAATGAGCCGGAGATAAATTAAAAAGACAAGATGCTGAGTCACCCTAAGGATGCGAGCCAGTGGCAAGCGTTGAACTTCGAATACCCAGAATTTGGGAAGGATCCAAGGAACATCGTGCTGGGCGCGAGCACCGATGGATTCAATCCGTTTGGCAGCCAGAGAAGCACACATAGCACTTGGCCTGTGTTTGTGTGGATGTACAACCTTCCCCCCTGGTTGTGCATGAATAGGAAGTACATTCACATGAGTATGCTAATTGAAGGGCCGAAACAACTAGGGAACGACATCAATCTGTATCTGGGGCTGCTGAAGGAGGAGCTAGACACGCTGTGGAAAATGCCAGCCAATATGCGGGACGCCGTAGAGAAAGAATATTTCCCTATGAGAGCCGCACTGCTCACGACGGTGCACGACTATCTCAGTTACGGATATCTCATGGGGCAGGTAGTCCACGGATTTTCTGGATGCGTAAGGTGCATGGATGACACAACGTATCGCCAGCTAGATAGAGATCCCGGGTCTTCGAAAACCGTGTTCATGGGACATCGAAGGTGGCTTCGCGACGATGACCCGTGGAGGAAACGCAAGGATCTGTTCGATGGTGAAACCGAACCCCGAAAACGCCCGTGTACGAGGAGCGGCAAGGAAATAGACGAGCTATTGAAAAATTGGAAAGACTGCCCACTGCCGGGAAAGAAGCAAAAGGCGCCAGAGCCGGGAAAGAAGCGAAAGGCGCGAGAGCCGCTGCTGAAGGTATGGAAAACGAGGTCTGTTTTCTGGGACTTGCCGTACTGGAAGATCCACCGTGTGCCTCACAGCCTTGATGTCATGCATATCACGAAGAACGTGTGCGAGAGTCTGCTTGGTACCCTGCTCAACATTCTAGAGAGGACCAAAGATGGGCCGAAAGCAAGGGAAGACATGAAATCAATGGGCATCAGGCAGGAGCTTCACGCTAATGATGATGATGATGATGAGGCGAAGCAGGACACAGAAAGTCGTCGCAAAGGCAAAAAGGCCAAGAAGACCAGAAATGACTACCCTCCCGCGTGCTTCACTCTTAGTCAGGAGGAGATCGAGCAGTTTTTCACCTGCCTCCTAGGAGTAAAACTTCCTTACGGTTACGCGGGGAAGATAAGCTGATACCTAGACCCAGCGAAGCAGAAGTTCAGCGGGATGAAGCCTCACGACTGTCACGTGCTGATGACGCAGATACTTCCAGTTGCAATCCGTGGGATCATGGAGGCGTACGTCTGTGAAACGCTATTTGGCCTATGCAACTTTTTCGACGTCATCTCTCGGAAGTCGATTGGCATGAGGCAACTCAGAAGGCTACAGGAAGAGATCGTGGTGATACTATGCGAGCTTGAGATGTACTTCCCGCCTGCATTCTTCGACGTTATGGTGCATCTGCTGGTCCATATCGTGGAGGATATCATCCAACTCGGGCCGACATTCCTGCACAACATGATGCCGTTCGAAAGGATGAATGGTGTCATCAAAGTATACGTTCGCAACATGTCATGTCCAGAGGGAAGTATAGCCAGGGGCTTTCTGACCGAAGAGTGCATCTCCTACTGCATGAATTATCTAGGCATCGAGAACCCCGTTGTTCTGCCCGTCAACAGGCACCTCAGCAGGCTCGCTGGATGGGGTCACCGTGAGGGTCGCCGCGAAATGCATGTCGACTTCGAGGGTCGACTCGCCGACTTTAAAAGAGCAAACCTAGTCGCGCTACAACACATAGACGTGGTCGATCCTTGGGTGGTAGAGCACAAAACCTTTATTGAGAAGACGTACAATGACCGAGGCCAACAGAGGACGGACGGAGATATAATCAAAGAGCACAACTCATGTTTCACGCGTTGGTTCAAGCAGAAGCTTCTGTCGTACCCTTTACATGAGGATTCTTCCGTGGAAGAACAACTCATATTCTCCTTGTCACAGGGCGCCGAGCACAACCTGATGACCTATGAGGCATACGATATCAACGGCTACACATTCTACACTGAGAACAAGGACATGAAGAGCGATGGTTATCAGAACTCCGGGGTAACGATGGAATCCTACACCGGCAACGACAAGGACATATACTATGGAAGGATCGAGGTGATATGGGAGCTGAGCTACGCTGGAGAGAAGGTCCCGATGTTCCGTGTCAGATGGGCCAAGAGCGTCCTAAAAGAAGACCGGTATTTCACCACCATGGTTATACCCGAAGCCAAATCCAAGACCGCGGGCGCAAACGTCACTGCGAAAAATGAGCCCACAACGATGAGGCCGGTGGTTCGGGCGGCAAGCAATTCTGGGAGCTGTCCCAGGAGATGGAGGAACAACCTCACCGCTATGAGGACGCCGCAGAAGACACCGATCCTGACTACACAACCCCTAGTGGCGTCGGGGATGACACCACTGATGGTGCCGCCGAGGATGCCACCACTGATGATGGCGGCGCACACACAGATGGCAGCCAACCGAAGAAGCAAAGATGAGTACAAGGAGTTCAAGATCAAGTGCGAGAGCAGCGTAACCTCTGAATCAAGTCAGTGGGGGAAAGAAATGTGGGAGTTGAACTTAGGGGAACACAAACTCGGTCCCGGCGGTTACAGAGTGGCGGAGCCTATATGGGACAATGAGGAAGCGGAGCATGCCGAGCAAGGCCTACCGCCCCACTTCGAGAAATACAGCGGTGACAAGCAAACTAGGAACTTTGTCAGGGCCCGGTACAAGGAGGACCCGATAACAAAGGAGCTTACCACGGATCCGAAGTCCAGGGCGCTTGAGCTTGTTCTGGTAAGGAATACACCCCTGCGTAATTAGCTCCATATGGTTGCACTCTAATTAATCCCCAATATTTCTAAATGGTTCACATTCCTTTCGCAGGACACTGAAAGCAGTAGCGCGGGGTCGTCTCAAAGCTCCCCTTTCGACACCCCTTTAAATAGGGCGTTGAACGTAATGAAAAAGAAGGATAAGCTCACTAAGCCGACGTCAGCTGGTCGTGTGGCCGGCAAAGGCTTGTCCACAAAATGGGGGTCATACTATACCGCTGGTATGCGGAAGGAGAAAAAGACCAGCTCGGAAAGCCAGACGCGCGAGGTTGAAGCACTCAAGGCACAAGTGGCGCGGATTCCAGAGCTTGTTCAAGAGCAAGTGGAACAACAACTGGGAACAAAGCTCAATGCCATGGTGCCTACGTTGATTCATGGGCTGACGACGTGGATTGCGGGCGGCCAACAGGGGCCTCCCCCGGTTCCCAGCTTCACGGCCAGCAACTCGCACAGCGCGCAGGCGGCACCATTGGTGTCTCCGGCGGCGCCATTGGTGTCTCCGGCGGAGGAGGTATTCGTGTCTCCGGCGCCGGCACGGGCATTGGAGCTTAATGCACGCGGGTGTACGCCGGCCGGCACCTCGCCAGCAAGCGCCCCCTCCGTCAGCTGCACGCCCGCCGTTGGCGGTGCCTCGACATTAGCCGAGCTCGACGGCATCATGGTAACTAAGCCTCTCGGTCGATGACTTCATCTCCTTGCCTTTGACTGGGCATCCATGACGCCCTGTACATGTTTTCGCAGGGCGCCGCCGACGTTCCTTGCACTCTTCTACACTTCGTGGGCGCCGAGTTGGTCGATGTCGCCAAGGGCAGAATCGTTCAACCGGGTAACCCCATGTTCCACGGTAATCCGATGCCACCCACATTGTATAGGGTTGAAGTGGTTCGGGTGCTGCTAGGCTGCGACGAGCTGTTACCTCCGATTCGACCCGCTGGGGCAGACGAAGAAGATGAGATGACCCTCAGCGCCTACGTAAACTGGCCCCTGCTTTGGCCGAAGAGCCAGATTCGTTTGGGGGCAGGGGACAGCACCCCACAGACAAGACCGCTAGTCATGCCGGCGCCAAGCCATGGCAAGAACGCCACAACGCTATCGGACCTGCCAGACATCACTATGCCGGACATCCCTATGGCACAGGATCCGAACAGCCCTATGGCACAGGATCCGGACGACGACGACAACGACGACGGTACATTTACCAAGGTCGTAAGTACTTTGCCGAACATGGGTACGCTGCCGAGTTCTGCGGGCCTCTTTCTCAAGAACCCAACCAAGACGACCGCAATCTAGCTGGTACGGCGGAGAAATCCAATTGCAACAGGCATCGTCTGGTGTTCGGTTCTCAGGAGACGCCTCCAGCTCCCGCCTTCACCGAGCCTCAGATAGCTGAGGTGTGAAATATTATCAGCCCCAACACGCTCAAGAAGGCAGTCTGTGAGCAGAACTCGGTCCCATTACAGGAGATCAAGAAGAAGGGATGGAAACGAAAGACTAACAAGGGCGCCGGTGCAAGCCAGCCGGCACCGAGTTCGATCCGTGCTGAGGACGGGCCACCTTCACCTAAGGATATCTCGAGGAGGGTGCATGTGGCGGGTAGGGTGATGCTACCGCCAAATATGCTCAATGCTGCAACTGGTGCTATGCGGAGTCTGCACGACAGTGTTCTTTCTTTGGAGAAGCGGCGTCTCAGAGAGAATGATGTGGCATACCCGGTTTTCGTGGCCAAGGTGCCAGAGGGAAAGGTCTTTGTGGATGGAGACATCGGGGGTACGATCGTTCTGCGGTTTGATGACATCTTTGCTATGTTTAACCTTCATCCGCTGCACTACACCTTCGTTCGGCTGTTTTCGCTGCGTATGGAGATGCAGATCATTAGAGACAAGACCCCGGACATCGTGATAGTCGACCCCTTCTACATGCGTGCCAAGCACTTGAGCAGCGTTGGGGACCGCCAAGTTGCGAGTTCACACCTCGAAGGCGTCATTCTGGCAAACCCAAATAAGGATAACTTCCTTGTGGCTTACTATCCCGAGTGAGTCATCCCTTAACCGTCCCGTAACATATGATTTCTTAGATTTCGATCGTTCTTTTTTTTTCTAACATTCCGTGTTCTGTGCAGTGACACACATTGCACACTCATCCTCTTAAGCCCGAAATATTCCATGGCCACGTATTTCGACCCAAACCGTAACTCCAAGATAGACTACACAAATGTCAAGAAAGTTCTTGATGATGTTCTCCACAGCTATGCCAAATCTGGAGGCACCTTCACCAGGGCAGTTCGTAAGTACGGCAAGCACACCTTCTCACACAATACAAATTTCTTCTGCGTCAAGCAGCCGCCTGGCGGTCAGAAGGATGCCTACTACGCCCTCCATCACATGCGGGCGATGATAAGGGACCATCATCACCTTCTGCTACTAGATAGTCTCAAAGATTGGGCCGCGAGGTTGTCGGCAACCCACGACGCGGACCTCAGACAAGAATTCTTTCGCATCCAGTCGGAGTTTGCGGACATCATCCATCAAGATGTCCTTCATACCTCGGGGCAGTTCTACCTCAGATATCAATCGTCCAACAATGAGATAGATGGAACGCTACAAATGCAGGGTGACAACGACCGCGATTTCATGACCATCACGACAGACGGCGGCTTCATCCACGCTTCTGTCCAATGAGTCGAGTCGAAAGTAGTGATGGGTAGTTCTGAAACATTGATTGGCTCATGTTGTAATTAAACTTTAATGAATTCGTACGTCTCTTTGGTTTGGACAGTCGTTCAACTTAGATGTAATCGATGCTATTTATTAGTAGGACCATGAATCATGCTATTAATGTCTTGCTTTTCTCTTCCGATCCTTTTGTTGCATACTTACATATTACTTATGTATTGTCTGTTGTTTGGCTTGTGCATAGAGATGCTGTCGTATGTCGTGTACAAGGGTAAGGTTCCCGGAGTCTACGACGACTGGGAGGAGTGTCGGAGACAGGTTCACCGTTTCTGCGGTAACAGTTACAAAGGGTACACCACTAGGGCGGAGGTCGAATCTAGATACGCCCGCTATCTAGCGGGAGAGAGGAGGGAGCATTGGAGGAACCGAATGAAGACCAGTTTGATCGCGATGATGCTCATCGTGATGACCGCAGCTCTCTTTTATGTGATGGTAGTTTAGATGATCGATATCGACTTGTAATGTGAAGACAAACTCGATACTCGCGGTCTTGAGAGTTGTAATGTTTTATCTTTGTTCGGTCTTTTGAATTTGGAGACTAATATGATGAATTGTATTCGGAGACTAATCTTCTATTGTATTCGATGAATCTGCTATTGCTGTGTGCTGCTGTCTATATTCTGTCCAATAATATATTTTGTAACCTGTGCAAAAATCAGAAAAGCAAAAAAAAAACAAATATTCATACTAATGGCGCATCACCACAAGGCGCGCCATTAGTATTGCCAAAGGATACTAATGGCGCATCAAGGAAGGGTGCGCCATTAGTATGACAAAGCACATGGTTACATATGGGCCCCCGGGAGGCATACTAATGGCGCATGGTGTTACATACTAATGGCGCACTGCCTGGTGCGCCATTAGTACACCAGATACTAATGGCGCACCAGAGATGCGCCATTAGTAAAAAATACTAGTGGCGTGCTACTAATGGCACACCGGTAGTGCGCCATTAGTAGGCAAAACCGGTGCACCATTAGTAGGCCTTTTCCTAGTAGTGGTATGTAAATCTTGCAAGGGTCAAATACTACTGTACATTTATGGGTCACTTGACATGATCTCATTACCCTTTATGTTTTGCACAACTCTATGATAGGTTTGAAGAAGACGCACAAGGTACCGACAACCAAGAGGAGAAGAAAAGAAGCAATGAGCACAAGGTGCACGAGGAGCAAAGTGATGGCAAGAAGCTCAAGGAACAGACAGAAGCTCGAACGCTATATGTGAATAATTATGGAACATTATGAATAATGTTGTATTTCTGTTGGATGATGTTAGAACTATGTTTGACATGATGGTTAAATCTGTTGGATGATGTTTGAATGAGCACATGGTTTTTCCTTTTTTGATTTTTTTGAATTTTGTTTTGCTCATTTGAATTCTGGTCAAACCTAACTTTGACCAAGATTTAAACAAGTCTAAAACATCAAAATGAAGAACTAAGCCTGGATCCTTCTTAGTCAATCCAAAATGAAGCTGTGGTGAGGTTTTTGAAATTTTCATGAAATATGTGCTAAACTGAGGGTCCAAAGGTATGGTAAACGGCCTCATCTCTAAGCAAGGTTTTTTTCGGCCTTGTCTAAATCAGCCAAATAACTTTCCTAAACATATATTCTATATATACGGACTATGTGCGCTGGTTTTTCCATTTTTTTGATTTTTTTTAAATTTGTTTTGCTCATTTGAATTCTGGTCAAACTTAACTTTGACCAAGATTTAAATAAGTGTAAAACATCAAAATGAAAAACTAAGCCTGGATCCTTCTTAGTCACTCTAAAATGAAGCTGTGGTGAGGTTTTTGAAATTTTCATGTTTATTTCCCCAAAACACTGCTCTTCACTTCATACAAAAGAGTTTGAGAGATATCATACAATACACATGAACTTATCATTTAAATGTATGTAAACCTTGTTTATCAACTTAAATCGTTAGTATATGACATAAGAAGACTATGTGCGCTGGTTTTTTATTTTTCTGATTTTTATTTAATTTATTATGCTCATTTGAATTCTGGTCAAACTTAACTTTGACCAAGATTTAAATAAGTGTAAAACATCAAAATGAAAAACTATGCCTGGATCCTTCTTAGTCACTCTAAAATGAAGCTGTGGTGAGTTTTTTGAAATTTTCACGTTTATTTCCCCAAAACACTTCTCTTCACTTCATACAAAAGAGTTTGAGATACTCGAGATATCATACAATACACATGAACTTATCGTTTAAATGTATGTAAACTTTGTTTATCAACTTAAATCGTTAGTATATGACATAAGAAGACTATGTGCGCTGGTTTTTTATTTTTCTGATTTTTATTTAATTTATTATGCTCATTTGAAATCTGGTCAAACATAGCTTTGACTGCTCCAAACCCCTCCCAAACCCCGCTAACCCTAGCGCTGAACCAGGACCGTTCATCTAACCCTAGCGCTGAACAAGGGCCGTCGATCTATACCTTCTAGAAGGAATCTGTGGGGAGGAGGGGGCGATCCGCGAGATGCAATCTGATTGGTTGGGAGATTCTTTTTTTAAACAAATATCGGGCGCGCTGGATGGACCGTTGGGCCGTCTCGTTGTCTGGGCCTGAGACCGCAGTAAATAGCCCGTCTCAGCCTTTCCAGGCCTTGCATGCATGCATGGGAGGCAGCGACGTGCATAGGCTGCGACGTGGGTTTGCACGCGCGGGAGGCTGCGACGTGCATGCATGTGAGCGAGGCGAGCAAGGCATGCTAGGCGCGCTAGGCTAGCGAGGCCAGCTAGGTGGTTCAACGAGTCAGATGCACCGTCCAGTCAAAGAGCTATGCAGTGATTCAAATGCACGCACGCGCCCCATGCATGCATCGTTTTTGTGCAAAAATTTAAGAGTGCAAAGTGTAACGGATACACACACACGTTCAGATTCACACACGCACCATTCTCACCCTTTCTCTCTTCTTCTCCCACCCACAGGCCTATAAATGGGGTGCCTATCTTCCTCTCCCACCCATAAGCCAGATCCGATCCATTCTCTCCAACTTCAAACACCCAATTGACCGAGCCCTCCCCAAGCGAGACCATGCAGTTCAACGGGCCGACCTTCAGCCATCCGCCTATCGTGCCGGAGCGGCGCTACCCACCGGGCGTGCTCGTGGAGAGGGAGCTCCGTGTGTGGGCTTTTTCAAGGTGGAGGGGTTCTGTCGAACTCACCCGTGCCTTCCTCAGAGCCGGCTATGCCCACCTCCCACGGGGCTCGCCGAGGATGTTCACCCTCAACGAGGTTCGTGACCGCGGCGGCATCCTCCTACTGCTCACGGTCACCTTCACCAACCCGTTTGACGCGCGCGAGCTCCTCGGCCAAGTCTTTTGGTGCGGCTACGAGGCCATCTTCTTCACCGACTACAACATCTACACCAACTACGAGAACATCTTCCCCACTCCAGCCGGGATGCACTCCCTTACCTACGACGAGGAGGAGGAGGTGTGAAGATGAAGACGGTGTTGAAGGGGCGCGCGCGGCCAAAGTGGAAGAAGGAGATCAAGATGAAGACTGTTTTGTTTTTTATTTGTTGCTTTTCTATGTCGTGTCGTGTCGTGTCATGTTTCGTCACGTGTCCGTGAACTGTCTGTGAACTTATTATTGTAATGGTACTTGTGTTGCATCTTATCTAAGTTATTTATTAGGGTTTATTATGTGTGTTAAAAAATGTCCGTGCCCAAGCATATAATTTCTTCCCTAAACCAAGTCATGAAGCTCGAGAACTTGTGGTTGTCATTCAAAAGAGGGGGTGAGAAGCCCTCCGTTTTATTCAAAAAAAAATAAGTCATGAACTAACATGCAAATTTATTCCGTTTAAATCCTAAACCAAGTGCCACTCTAACACTAAACCAAGTGCCACTCTAACCAAAACCACATGGCAGTGCAAACATACGCTTTCATCCTTCCAACCCTCCAAAATTTCAGTGCAAAACAAAGGAAAACCACTCTCACGCGTGTGCAAACATTCATGGTCTCACATTTTTTTTGACAAATTTCACAGTCTCACTATGTATACATTTCTTCCCTACCCATGTCAAACTCTTGCCATCTATCCTAGCGGTTACCAGTGCATCCCTAAACACCACAAACCCACGCGGTCTTGGGTTCGAGTCCCCAGCCGCACCAATTTTTTGTGCATTTTCCACCCTTCATTTTTTTTGACAAATTTCACAGTCTCACTATGTATACATTGGTTCCCAACCCATGTCAAACTCTTGCCATCTGTCATAGCGGTTACTAGCGTAGCCCTAAACACCACAAACCCACGCGGTCTTGGGTTTGAGTCCTCAGCCGCACCAATTTTTTGTGCATTTTCCACCCTTCATTTTTAGACAAATTAGTTTCTACTCAATGTAATGCCCTTAAAAATGTTCATTTATTTTGGCACTAGGTGTAAACATCTACCAGAGCTGAGGCACATTTTCCATGACATTTTGGACTTTGATTTAAATCACGGTGTATTTGAATTGGATTACTTAAATTGCTATTAAATATTTAACAGCTCCAAAAAAATTCTAACCTTAATTGTTTGGCTCTGGAATAATTCATTAGCTGCATTTCATTGATAAAAAGTTTCTGAATTCTTCATTTCTTCTCCTTTTTTTCAACATATTAAAATGTTGGTCACTTCTTCTCTGTTTTTTTTCAACATTTAAACAACTTTGGCCAACATTTAAACTAGGTGAATTTCTCACACAATTTCAAGATTACAAATTCCTACATAATTCATGTCTTTCCATACATTTTCAACATTACAACCAGTGCGATTACCATACCTACAAATGCCCAAAAGTATTTGCAAACGGGTATTGGTAGTGCTTGATCTTCAAGCTTCCTAACCTTCTTCTTCAACATCCCAAGCTCAACAGCTAGCTCTCTGTCAGTGCGTGCTTCGCCCTCCATCTCTTCTTCCGGAGCTCGTGCTGCGGCCACTGCGGTTTGGGGCAGCATGCGTAACCATTCGCCATGCTCTTCTTGCAGTTCATTTATCAGAGTCTTGGCCAGAGCATCGACCCAAAGAAAGAAGCATGTCACCTGCATGAACATAGAACAGATCAACCGATTGTTCAAAGATCCCAACCACAAAAATGGTGCAATTTCCCTGATTCTTACCCCATTCTCGCTGCACACATAGAACGGACGATTGTGGTTCCTCGGTGTGTGAGAAACCCTCCGATCAACGCTTGCCCGGCACCGCGGACAGACGAAGACAGGCATCTCCACACGCGCCCGGCTTTGCATCCGCGAGGTGGCGCGGGAGCTTGCGTAAGACATGGAGCTCGGAGGCGAACGGGATCTCAACACCGTCGCGCCCTGCACAGCTAGCTTCCCACCGCCGCGCCCTCCACATCTAGCTTCCACCGCCGTCGTGCTCTCGCTCTCTCGCCGTGGTCAGCGCCATGCTCTTTGTCGCCGTGGTCACCGCCGCTGTCGGTGTCAAAACCGGCGGATCTTGGGTAGGGGGTCCCGAACTGTGTGTCTAGGCAGATGGTAACAGGAGACAAGGGACACAATGTTTTTACCCCGGTTCGGGCCCTCTCGGTGGAGGTAAAAACCTACTCCTGCTTGATTAATATTGATGATATGGGTAGTACAAGAGTTGATCTACCACGAGATCAGAGAGGCTAAACCCTAGAAGCTAGCCTATGGTATGATTGTTGTTCGTCCTACGGACTAAAACTCTCCGGTTTATATAGACACTGGCGAGGGCTAGGGTTACACAGAGTCGGTTACAACGGGAGGAGATCTTCATATCGTATCGCCAAGCTTGCCTTCCACGCCAAGGAAAGTCCCTATCCGGACACGGGACGAAGTCTTCAATCTTGTATCTTCATAGTCCGGGAGTCCGGCCAAAGGTCATAGTCTGGCCATCCGGACACCCCCTAATCCAGGACTCCCTCAGTAGCCCCTGAACCTGGCTTCAATGACAATGAGTCCGGTGTGCAAATTGTCTTCGGCATTGCAAGGCGGGTTCCTCCTCCGAATACTTCATAGAAGATGTTGAACACAAGGATAGTGTCCGGCTCTACAAAAATAATTTCCACATACCACCGTAGAGAGAATAATTTCCGCACAAATCTAATCTGCTGACGTATTCCGCAGCGTGACATCATGCCACGGTCAAGCCTTTATTCGAATCGTTTTACTGTTCCACCTCAGCGTGTTTAGCGAGGCGGTTCCTTGGCACGTCTTGTCGAAGCAGAGATCGTGTCCCCTTATCCCGGGATTCTCATCAATACGGGCGTGGGTAACCCAACCGCGCCATTAACCGTGGTGCTTGGGGAATAAGCGAGTTTTATTAGGCCGGTGGGGGCTCGTAGTTTCGGACGCCCATATAAGGGGATAAGATTCTACCCTTTCCTTTTACGCCTTCTTCCTCCTTTGCCTATCCGTCCCTGCGCACTCGAGCTCCAACGCCCAAGCTCGCACTTCCCACCTCAACCTTCTCCAATCATGTCCGGAGCGGGAGGTAGACGGATGGCCTCCTCCGTCACGGAGGGGCAAATCAAAAAGTTGAGGAAGGTCGGATACTTGTCTGACGACATCGCGCACCTGCTTCCAGATGAGGGGCAACTCATCCCCACCCCTAGGCCCCATGAGAGGGTTGTATTTCTTCCCCATTTCCTCCGCGGACTGGGCTTTCCTCTTCACCTGTTTGTCCGGGGGCTCATGTTCTACTACGGCCTGGACTTCCATAATCTGGCCCCGAACTTCATCCTCAATATCTCGGCATTTATCGTCGTGTGCGAGGCCTTCCTCCGCATCCAGCCCCACTTTGGCCTATGGCTGAAGATTTTCAGCGTCAAGCCGAAGGTCGTGGGCGGACGCCAAGCGGAGTGCGGAGGCACCATGGTGGGCAAGATAGCCAACGTTACATGGCTCGAGGGCGCCTTCGTAGAGACCATCAAAGGGTGGTAATCGGGGTGGTTCTATATCACCGAGCCGCGTGATCCTGAATGGGAAGCGGCCCCCAAATTCCGATCTGCCATCCCCACGCGACTCACATCTTGGAAAGAGACGGGCCTGTCGTGGGGTAATTCGGCAGAAGTGACCGGACTTCAAACCTGCATCAAGGACCCGATCGGCAGGAAGGTTAAACTTGTCACCGTGGTCCAGGTCATGCTCTTCCGCCGGATTCTCCCGTGTCAACGACGGGCTTTCAATTTGTGGGAGTTCTACCCGGCCCAGCACCAGACTCTGTCCCGGCTCTTCGACACAAAGCACGAGGATTCCTGGAAGGTAATATTCAAGAGTTCCGAGGTCTCCCCTCCCGTCACCGAGGATCGCGGATTCTGCACCAAGCGCCAAGCCAGCGTGGTGAGCTTAATTTTCCCATTTCGGGGTATTTTGTTTCACATAGTTTGACTATATGCGGGATCTAAACTCCCTTACCTTTGACAGGACTGGCTGAAGAAGTCCGGGCAGGTCAACTGTCCGGCTCCTTTGCCCGAAGACCCAGCGGATGCTCGTCTAACCAAGTTGCTGGTTCCGGCACCTCACGTGGTGCCGGAGAAGAAGGCCAAGAAGAAGACCACGAGGAGTCGAAAGAGCTCCCGGCGCCTTGTGGTGTCGGATTCATCGCCTGACAGCCCCGAAGCGCCCTCCGCCTCTGAAGACGAGGAGGAGGAAGAAGAAGCCTCTCCCCCTCCAACGGGGGAGGAAAGAAAAGGAAGGCCGCCCCAACTGGGGAGGCCAGAGGGTCCAAGAAGGGGAAGACCCTTCTGTCGGACTACGCCTCCGATGCCGAAGACGGCGGGGAGGAATGGCCATCCAGGGTCAAGCCCCTGGCAAAATCGTAAGTGTCCGGTTACCCGAATGGCTTACGACGCCCCTCTAGTATTCAGTAATTTCTAACGCCGAATTTAATTATGCAGTCCGCCCAGAGCTCAGCTCGGTGATTCGTCAAGCGGCTCCCTGAATTCGTCGGATGTGAACAGCGCTTCACTTCCGACGGCCTCCTCCCCTCTCCCTGCGGACGACGCCGAGGTAGGGTCCCGAAGGGGACCGAACCAGGAGGAGGTGGTCCTGTAGGCGCCTCAAGGCGACCTCCCGGACTCCAGGCCCAAAGGGGGTAAAGCCCCAGAGGGATCTAAGTCTGGCCCCGGGCCGGACACTGCTCCGGAACCATCAACGGTTCCAGAGTCCGACAGGCGGTGCCTTCATAAGAAGGGCAAGCCTACGACGCCGGCGACCTCCGTCCACCCGGAGGCGCCGGACAATTTGCAGGAGGTGCTTAACGGCGCCTCCATCAACGAGGAACACCACACTGTTATGAGTGCGGTGATTCAAAAGGTTCAGTCCGCAAAGAGCGGGCTGACAGAAGCCTGTACAAGTCTGTTAACAGGCTTTGAAGTATGTGTTGGAAACATATAAAAATGTTTACCGCATAGACAGTAGCCCATGATGCACGGTTCAGCGTTCGGAAAGAAAAGCCGAGCTGAGGATCTAAAAACATATACACAAGATTCTAACATAAATGTGTCAATATGGGAATGCAGGTTGCACTGCTGACCTCTGCCGCACTGACTGCGGAGGTCAATGCATTGAAGGAGAGCCTCGATCGGTCTGAGAACAAGCTCGGACGTGCCAAGAAGCTGCTCGAGGACAAGGAGGGTATGTAGTACGGCATGTAAATGTATATAGAAATACTTGGTTGCAAATAATGACAGGACCAACATAAATGTGGCAGGGGCCATGAACGAGGTGGCGACCCTGAAGGAGGCGGTGTCCAAGGCTGAAAATAGAGCGGCCTTGGAGCGCACCGAGCGAGAGAAGCAGGAGGCGCAGGTGGCGGAGGTGCAGCAAGAGCTCCAGGCTCTCATGGAAAAACACGAGAGTTTGGAGCGTGACTCGAAGACTCAAGAGTCCGAGCTCGCCTTGGCTCTTGAGAGTGCCAAAACCGCTAAGGCCGAAGCCCAGAAGGCCCTCCAGGAGATCGAGGCGATGAAGAAGATAGCGGTGGGTAAGGCATTCTTTATGCAAAGCAAGAATATAAAAGTAAATTATCTGCTACTTACCCGGATCCGGAGCTCTCCAGGAGCGTTCGCCGATCTGCCCCGTAGTGTGTCTGATGCTGCCGCGTTCTACCGAGCCGAGGAGGGGAGCTCGACGGAAAAGGTGTTCTGGTCTCAGTATGCTGAGGCCGAACATCCGGTGCCCCCGAGCGACCAGCTGAAGTAGCTGGTCGAGCTCCACAAGGTGGCCGAACAGGCCATGAAGGGCCTCATAGTTCGGCTGTGGCCTGGAGAAGCCATGCCTGGGAGCTACTTCGGCTTGGTGCGGCGGCTGGTGGACGCGTGTCCGTGGATTGAAGTCATCAGGCACTCCGTCTGTATTAAAGGTGCCCGTCGGTCCCTTGCCCGTGCTAAAGTGCACTGGGGCAAGATGGACGCGGAGAAGCTATTAACGGACGCGCCACCGCCGGGCAAGGAGTATCGCACGCCCGAGATGTATTATAAGGGCGTCCTGAAGGGTGCCCTCCTTATAGGGATGAATGCTCCAAAGATGTAATTTTTGAGTAGACTCGCATTTGTTATCCTGTACGCTGAAAACTTTGTTCATGTGCGTTAAGCAACACTTGTTAATTTAAAATATTACCTTCTGTGCGACCGTTTATCAAATCTGAGAGATGCAAGTCGTCGGCTTCTACCCCCATGCCACGAGTGTTGGGGTGTTTGGGATAAACCTGAGCGCTCTTGTTCCCATTCTTGGGTCCATCTAGGGAGGCGCTCATTACAACGAACCAGGCCGTCGGACTTATAATGCTTTATCACTCTCACTTAGCCATAGAATTCTATAATTTTAAATTTTTTCGGCGGAGCCCCTAGTATTTGGAAGACCGAGTTCGGGGCGCTATCCACGCCTAGGCCAGATAAATCCGGCTCCTCGCTCTAAGCGGCATAAGTCTTTAAGGACTCGAAAAACCTCGCGAACAGCGACCGGTCTCTCGCACTATCATGACGGTCAGTTTTAGCTTTCTCTATTGTGGTGTTAACCCAGCTCAACTGGGACACAATCGCAGTAGTTCTCCCAGCGCTACCTTAGCCAACATTGCGGAACGTAAGGTACCAAAACATGGGAGCCGGGAAAACCCAACTATTGACCCAAGACATGATTCAGAGCCGATGCATATAGTGCTATAAGTTCGGGGTGTCGCACTCATGAGAGTGTTCGGTCTTCTCACACCATGTTATGGGGTGCTTAAGCCCCTGGTGTATTGGCCATACCAAAGTGTACGGTTGCATAATGTCATGACTGAACATATTTGTATAAAAATAGATGAATACAATAATAGATAAGAGCTATGTATTGTTTATTAAAAAATAGCTGCTATGAAAGCGGAACGATACAAATAGTGCGATAAGCAAGGGATGGGATTATTTGACATGTCCCCCTCCAGGGACAAGCTGCGTGAATTTAAGTAAAACGGGTATTTAGCTCGTTATAGAGACCACGTGGACATACGACGCGGCTTGTTCTCTCCCGGGCTGTTGCGTCGTGTGTTCGGCGAGTGTGTTGCCGGACAGGCCTTCCGAATGGTTGGATCCTGAAAGTATATAAAAAGAAAAGGAAACGGCAGAATAGGGAGCCCCTAAGTGCGGCTGAGCCGCATTCTGGGCGTGCCGTAGTTGTGCCCCTCCCCTTATGCCCATGGTATTTTCAAAGCGTAATTATGTACGCGTGGTACCGGTATTACCATCTGGCGAGGGCTAGGGTTGGGGCCACACTGCTATGCTTGCTCGGACGTGCCAGCCGGCTTTGTTGGAGGTTGTTTCGGGCGCGCTTGACGTTGTCCAGACGTTTAACACCCAGATTGGAGAATTGCCTTGAGAGGCTGCTCTGTACTTCCGCTGCTAGGGCCGCTGTGTGCTCCTCCGTCCGGAGAGAGCGTTCTGTGTTTCCATTTACCGTAATGACTCCGCGAGGACCTGCCATCTTGAGCTTGAGATATGCGTAGTTCGGCACCGCATTGAATTTTGCAAATGCGGTTCGTCCGAGCAGGGCATGACAGCCACTGCGGAATGGGACTATGTCGAAGATTAACTCTTCGCTTCGGAAATTATCCGGGGATCCGAAGACCACTTCAAGTGTAACCGAGCCTGTACAGCTGGCTTCTACACCTGGTATGACACCTTTAAAGGTTGTCTTTGTGGGTTTAATCCTTGATGGCTCTATACCCATTTTTTGCACTGTATCCTGATAAAGCAGGTTCAGGCTACTGCTGCCATCCATGAGGACTCTAGTGAGGTGAAATCCGTCAATGATTGGGTCTAGGACCAATGCGGCGAATCCGCCGTGACGGATGCTAGTGGGGTGGTCCCTTCGATTAAAAGTGATCGGGCAGGAGGACCATGGGTTAAACTTTAGGGCGACTGGCTCTAACGCATAGACGTCCTTGAGGGCACGCTTCCGCTCCCTTTTGGGGATGTGGGTTGCGTATATCGTGTTCACCGTCCGGACTTGCGGGGGGAAGCCCTTCTGTCCTCTGTTGTTCGGCGGGCGGGGCTCCTCCTCGTCATCGCTACGCAGCCCCTTGTCTCTGGTTTCGACACTTAACTTGCCTGCCTGCTTGAACACCCAACAATCCCTGTTGGTGTGGTTGGCTGGTTGTTCTAGGGTGTCGTGTATCTGGCACGAGCGATCGAGTATCCGGTCTAAACTGGATGGGCCCGAAGGGTTTCTTTTGAATGTCTTCTTCCGCTGACCGGGTTTAGAGCCTCTGAATCCGGCATTAACTGTCGTATCCTCGGTATTGTCGCCGTTAATGCAGCGCTTATGCTTGTTGCGGCGTGACCTGCCATTATTGTCCTTGGTATCCGAATTGCCAGGGCTCTTGGTTATGTTATTGCTACGAGCTAGCCAGCTGTCTTCTCCCGTGCAAAAGCGGGTCATGAGTGTCATGAGGGCTGCCATAGATTTCGGATTTTCCTGTCCTAGGTGCCGGGCAAGCCATTCGTCTCGGATGTTGTTCCTGAAGGCCGCAAGGGCCTCAGCATCCGGATAGTCGACTATTTGATTTTTCTTGGTTAGGAACCGTGTCCAGAATTGTCTAGCCGATTCCTCTGGCTGCTGGATTATGTGGCTTAGGTCATCGGCGTCTGGTGGTCGCACATAAGTGCCCTGGAAGTTGTCGAGGAATGCGGATTCCAGGTCCTCCCAGCAACTTATTGACTCTGCTGGCAGGCTGTTAAGCCAATGCCGAGCTGGTCCTTTAAGCTTGAGCGGGAGGTATTTGATGGCGTGTAGATTATCACCACGGGCCATGTGGATATGAAGGAGATAATCCTCGATCCATACCGCGGGATCTGTTGTGCCATCGTATGATTCGATGTTTACAGGTTTAAAACCCTCTGGGATTTGATGATCCATTACTTCGTCTGTGAAGCATAGTGGGTGTGCGGCGTCCCTGTACTGGGCTATATCGCGACGTAGCTCGGATGAGCTATGTCTGTTGTATTCGGTCTGGCCGTATTTATCATATCCGGCGTGACGGTTATCGTCACGTGATGTGGGGCGCCCACGCGATCCGTAGATCGATCTTGTTTGCCTTGACTTATCCTCCAATATGTGTCGCAGGTCTGTTGCGTTTCCCTGTGCTCTGGTGTTCTTGGAGCGGCGCTGGGGTGCGGCTTGGGTTGAGGGCCAAAAGGCCTCTTTGTTGCAGCCACGGGGTGGCCGATCGGGCACATCGTACGCTGGTGATGTAGGTTTAGTTGCTTCCTCCTTTAGTTTGGGTAGCAGCCTGCGCTTTGGGTAACTCTTGGAGGGGTGCTCGAGTTTATACTCTTCGACCGCCAGGACTTCAGTCCATCTATCGGCTAGCAGGTCTTGGTCAGCTCTAAGCTGCTGCTGTTTTTTCTTGAGGCTGCTCGCCGTGGCCATAAGCCTGCGCTTGAAACGCTCTTGTTCGACGGGATCCTCTGGCACGACGAATTCGTCGTCGTCGAGGCTTGCCTCGTCTTTGGAGGGAGGCATATAATTGTCATCCTCGACCTTCCTGTCTGCCACTCTCTCATGAGGGCTGGCTCCTTCATCCTCCTGCGCTGAATTCTGCTGGAGGGGGTTGTCTTCGGCACTGTCCGGGGTGTTGACGTCTTCGATGCCGGACTCGCCGTTTTTGCTTTGGCGAGATTTAGAGCGGCGCCGCTGACGTCGGCGCTTGGGTTGCTTCTTGGAGGGGTCGTCCTCCGTTTTTTGATTGCCATCCCCTACTTTGGGGGTGTCCACCATGTATATGTCATATGACGAGGTGGCCTTCCAGTGCCCTATAGGTGCTGGTTCTTGGTTGTCTCCTTCATCGGCGTCCATACCATCGATGTCTTCGGAGTCGAAGTCGAGCATGTCGGTTATATCATCGAAAGTGGCTACAAAGTGGGTGGTGGTTGGGTTTTGAATTTCTTCGTCGTCCGCATCCCAACCCTGCTGACCATAGTCCGGCCAGGACTCTCCTGACAAAGAGAGAGACTTTAGTGAATTCAGGATATCGCTGAAAGGCGAGTGGTGAAAGACGTTTGCGGCCGTGAACTCCATGATCGGAGCCCAATTGGGGTCGATCGGAAGGGGTGCGGAAGGTTCAGAGTCCGGACAGGAGTCTGGCACCTTGGAGTCACTGGCCTCGCAAAGGACTAAACCGGTGTTCGGCTCTATCGCCATAGAGATTGCGGCTCCTGGGGCGGCGTCCAACCGTACGTCCCCGATTAGCGCAGTCGGCTCCGAGCTAATGGTCAGAGCGGACACCTGAGCGACACTCTGGGTGCTGTCCGGCGGCAGAGCTAGATCATGCCCATCATGACAGTGCGGCGCGCTCGGCCGTGGCTCGAATCCGTCGAAGATCAAGTCCCCGCGGATGACGGCCGTGTAGTTTAAGCTTCCAAACCTGACCTGATGGCCAGGGGCGTAGCTTTTGATCTGCTCCAGATGGCCAAGCGAATTGGCCCGCAGTGCGAAGCCGCCGAATATGAAGATCTGTCCGGGGAGAAAAGTCTCACCCTAGACCGCGTCGTGGTTGATGATCGAAGAAGCCATCGGGCCTAAAGGTGACGACACAGAGGAACTCTCAATGAAAGCACCAATGTTGGTGTCAAAACCGACGGATCTCGGGTAGGGGGTCCCGAACTGTGTGTCTAGGCGGATGGTAACAGGAGACAAGGGACACGATGTTTTTACCCAGGTTCGGGCCCTCTCGGTGGAGGTAAAACCCTACTCCTGCTTGATTAATATTGATGATATGGGTAGTACAAGAGTTGATCTACCACGAGATCAGAGAGGCTAAACCCTGGAAGCTAGCCTATGGTATGATTGTTGTTCGTCCTATGGACTAAAACTCTCCGGTTTATATAGACACGGGAGAGGGCTAGGGTTACACAGAGTCGGTTACAACGGGAGGAGATCTTCATATCGTATCACCAAGCTTGCCTTCCCCGCCAAGGAAAGTCCCTATCCGGACACGGGACGAAGTCTTCAATCTTGTATCTTCATAGTCCGGGAGTCCGGCCAAAGGTCATAGTCCAGCCATTCGGACACCCCCTAATCCAGGACTCCCTCAGCCGTTGTCGCCCGCTAATATAGCACACCCGCAACGGCTCTATGCTCAACGGCTCTCTACTGGGTCCCGCAAGCCACGCGTGCAACGGTCTGAATAAAATTGGCCGCCTCTGCCGTCTGGTCCCACCTGTAAGGGCAGAGTCAAAACGTTGACCTGACGGAGACGCCAAAGTTCACAGAATGAGTCGGTGCGCACGGTCTAGGGGCAAAACTGAGCACAATTTGCATCTGAGGGCAAAACTGAGCAGATGGACACCACTAAGGGAAAAAGGATAATTAACCCAAGATAATATCATAATCGTATGCTTTGGTGAAAAGAGTTGGATCAAGTGAACTGGGTTTGAAGCCTTTCTTCATGAGGAATTCATTCAGTGTGTCATACCACACCCAAGGTGCTTGCTTGAGGCCATAGAGGGCCTTGTTGAGTCTGTAGACGTGATCTGGAAATTTTGGATCCTCAAAACCTGGTGGTTGAGCAACATATACTTCTTCCTTAAGCTTACCATTGAGGAATGCACTTTTCACATCCATTTGATGTAAGATGATATTATGATGGTTAGCGTAAGCAAGCAATATGCAAATAGCCTCAAGTCTAGCAACAGGTGCAAAAGTTTCACCGAAATCAATTCCTTCAACCTGTGTGTAGCCTAGAATTACAAGACGAGACTTATTCCTCACCAGAAGGCCATTTTCATCTTGTTTATTGTGGTAGATCCATTTGGTACCGATGATGTTGTGCTTGCGTGGGTCTGGTCGCTTGACAAGCTCTCACACATTGTTGAGCTCGAATTGATGAAATTCATCTTGCATGGCTTGGATCCACTCAGATTCCATGAATGCTTCATCAACTTTCGTGGGTTCTGTGATAGAGACAAACGGAAAATGCCCACAAAAGTTAGATGAATGTGAAGCTTTTGAGCATGTGAGAGGACCTGGTGCATTGATGTCATCGATGATCCTCTCGATCTTCACTTCATTTGCAATGCGAGGATGTGCGGGTTGATGACTTTGCTTAGGCTTGGCAATTTCTTCAGGGCCAGTTTCTTCAGCAGCACCAGTGTGATTTTCTTCACGATCAGGAATGACTTCTTCAGGAGATTCTTCTGTAGGGATGATATCCTCAGTAGCTTTGAATTTGATGGATTCCTCGGGTGACATTTCATCTAGCACAGGATGTAGGTTCTCTCTTTGCGAGCCATTAGTTTCATCAAACCGCACATCTATAGTTTCAACAATGTTGTGATGATTGATGTTTAAGACTCTGTAGGTGTGCGAGTCCTTTCCGTAACCAAGCATAAAACCCTCATGTGCTTTCAGTGCAAATTTAGAGTGATGGTGAGGATCTCTAATCCAGCATTTAGCACCGAAAACTTTGAAATAACTTACATTTGGTTTCTAGTCAGTGAGGAGTTCATATGAGGTCTTTTTGAAGAATTTTTGTGAAGATATACCCAGTTGATGATGTGGCATGCAGTATCAATGGCTTCAGGCCAGAAGCCCTGAGGTGTCTTGTATTCATCAAGCATGGTGCGAGCCATCTCAACAAGAGTTCCGTTCTTGCGCTCCACAATGCCATTCTGCTAAGGAGTATAGGGAGCAGATAACTCATGAGTAATACCAAGTATATCAAGATATTCATCGAGGCTAGTGTTCTTGAACTCAGTTCCATTATCACTCCTGATATGCTTGATCTTCACAACGAAGTTAGTGGAAGCTCTTGAGGAAAATTGTCTGAAGATTTCCTACACTTCATTTTTGTAAGTGATGATATGCACCCATGTGTAACAAGAATACTCATGAACTTAACTCATTTGTAGCGTTCCTCGAAGAAAAGCTGCATACCTCCTCAGAGAACTCAATAGTTCAAATTCCTTAGTTGAAGAAAATGGCAGATGGCAAAAGACCTCAGAAGGGAGGAAAGAAACTGGAAGTCAACACTGCTTTTGAGATCCCTGCTGACATCTATGCAGGGTACTGCACACCTGATGAGGCAACTCATGGGAAGGAAACCAAGGATGAGCGGAAGGTGCACATACAAAAAATTGAACGAAGATGGACACGGGAATGGAGGGAGTACAGATATGTTACTCCGAAATATATGATGAAATTCGCTCTAAACCATCCTTGCCCAAGACCTCCGTTGGCACCTAGCCAAAGAGCTGATCCCACAAGCATCAAACATGGTGAGGATTATGCTAATGAATGGGCCAAGCGGCAAGCCAAGTTGGCCAAGCAGGCCAAAGAAGCAGTCAAGAGATTCAATGAAGATTCTACTGCTGCCGCTGCTGAGGCAACCATGAGCAAGAAGGAAATGCCTAAGAAGCCTGCTCGCAAACCGCTGTCCTCAGCAATGCCCTCAACAATGCCCTCACGGCCAAGCTCATCAATGCCCTCATGGCAAATCCCTCAAGCCGCTCCAATTCCTCCGGTTGCAAAACCCTCAGCTCCTCTAGCAAAGTCCTCAGCACATGTGCATATCACCACTTGCCAAAGGACCACAAGCATCTCAACTGCCTCAGGAGCTTCTGCAAGTTCTTTAGCTCCTCCTCTGTCTTCAAAAGGCCCTACTTTGCTGAAGACCAAGGCAACTGCAGGATGCGACACTTGACCAAGTCCTCACAAGAAGCAAGTTGTCTTCCAAGTACCATCTGATGCTGACGAAGCTGATGATGAAGAATTAGTCAATATCATCGAAGACAGACAGCAAAGGGCCGCTAGAGCCAAGGGTAGTGTTGTGCCTCTTCTATTGGATCCAAAGAAGATCCCGGATTTCATTGATCTCTGGCACAAATACCCGAACACTACTTTGCCAGAGTTAGGCCTCACTCCTAGACAAAGTCACATGCTGACAGCGTTCATCGCTAAAGAAAAATGGAAATATGATCAAGCCAGGACCGTGAAGAAAGCTCAGTATAAGAAGCAACGCTATCTGAAGGACAATGTTCTCAACCTTTCACCTGAACAACTCCTCGCTCTGCAATATGAGATCAAAAACCTCAGTGATGAATTTGAGGGTTACAAGCTAGAATGGCTAGGAGCCAAAGTTAGGTTTTTCCAACTGACGAAGAAAATCACTTCCAGTGTTGCTGATCCAACACACACTGAACTTCCTCAGGCTGAAGCATCTGCTCTGCAAACTGATGAACATGCCAGCACCGCTGATGAAATTCCAGCTGCTGATGAAACTGCAAGCACTAGGGCTGAAGAAATTCCAGCCGCTGAAGAAATTGTCAGGGCAACCACTAGTGTTGCGCCTGAAGAACATGTTAGGCCAGCCGAAGCATCTGAAGATGCGCCTGAAGAAGCTAAACAAGTCAGGACAACTGCATGAGTTGTGCCTGAAGAAATTGCTCCAATTTCCTTTGCTCCTCCTTCACCAAGACAAAGCCCAGTTCTTCCTTCTGCTCTGGAAGTGAAGAAAACAAAGGCTGCGGAGCGAGCTGCTCCGAAGAAAAGGAAAGCATTCGCTTCCTCAGAATATTCTGCACCCAAGAAGGCGAAGATTTTTACAAGCTCACTGGCAAATCCAATTGATGATGTTCCTCTCTCAAGCCAGCCATCAAAGGAACTTATTCCTTTTGGTGAAGATTATGAGATTCCCGATGAATCTAATGAAGAAAATCCTTCTACTACTTCAACAGAGCAGATGGATGAAGAAATTGAAGTAGATACCATTACGTCAACTCCCCTGGTATCATCGCCAATGCCTCAGTTCACTGCTGAAGAGGCAGGCATGGAAGAAATGGAAGAATATGAATATGTGGACATTGGGAGCACCACACCCGTGATGAATGATGACTTTTGGGAAAGTCATCACCCCAACTCTCCCTTGTTCACACCACTGCAGCAAATTCCTCAGTCCCTAGTACCTACTGAAGTTCAGATGGGCTGTGATGAAATTCATACTGCCCCTTCCATTCCTAAAGATATTCTAGCCACTAGTGTTGATGACAAAGCTGCTGAAGAAATGGAGACCCAGGCTGCTACAGAAGCAGAAGCTGAAATTCCTCAGCCCACAGCTCCAGAGATTGAGATTCCTGAGGTTATACGGCAATTGACTGATACTCCTCTGCCTAAGCCGAAGAATCCATTCTGAAAGACGCCAAAATTCAAGGCTGATGATTTCTTGCATGAGCGTGTATTCTTCACCGACTACAATCCTTATGACTCTGCTTGTCTTCGAAGGAAGCACTCCTGGACTGCCAGCCAAGCAAACTTCTATTCTTCACTGTTGTTTGATAAGGACAAAATCTTCGATCATGCGCATATTCCTCACGTGGACATGGAATCACTATCGTGCTTCACACCAGTGCTCAGTGCTCTTCATGACGCTGGATTGCTCAACTTTTGCATAGACGTATGTGATTGGAATGAAGAACTGATTCTTCAATTCTATGCGACGCTGCACATAACTGGAAATGCTGACGATGTGAACTCTTGGGTGTTGGACTGGATGACAGAGAATACTCACTTCAAAGCACCAGCCTCTGAAATGCTTCATGCCCTGCCTGTCAGTCCTCCCCTTGAAGGTGCGCGCCTTATGTATAGTGAACCTGAACTGTCTGATCACTACATGCAAGTACTGATGAAACCGCTGAAGCCTGGTCAAGCCCCAAGAACCAAATTCCTCGTGAAGGAATTGCTATATGTGCCTCGGACTGTCTATCACATTCTAGGACATTGAGTCCAATCAAAGGCCATGACTCAACTGATGAAGAAGTCATTGGCATGATGAAGAATATGTTGTTCAATATCATGCATGGTATCCCAATGAACTACCATGACTTCTTCATGTGGACTATGGTAAATGTTGCTCTGTCTCCCTTTGAATTGAAGCCTTACGCTCCCTCGATTATGAAATTCCTTAGATAAAGGTCTTCAATCAACTACAAAGCTGACACACTCAACCATGGCAGTTACTTTCCTCCTATTGAATTCCTCAAACAGACATTTTCCTCAGCTGATGGAAAAGGCAAGGCTCCTGCAATTGTTGATGAGGGCATCGTCCATTGGATGGACAGTTCTGCGAAGCTGCCTCATACTCCACCAATGATGACTCTGCCACTCATGATTCTGCCGCCAATGCCTCAAAGCAAAGTCCTCAGGCAACAGCTCCAAGGGTGATGACTGATCGTGAGCTTCTCCTCAGTCTTCATCAAAAGGTCGATTGCAATCATAAATGGGTCAAGCGTCAGTTTGGTTCAATTCTTCACAACATGATTGCTATGTATAATTCAGTGAAGAAGAACCACTACTACCTCAATGAAGTTTTGATCCCACCTGGGCTATTCTATCTCATACTCTCATCCCTATGGTGATGAGGATCTCAAGCAGATGGGTTTCAAGCAGGACTTCAGCTAGTCTAAGCCTCCGGTGAAGAAATTCAAGAAAGTCGAAGTTCCTCCCTTAGTGCCTAGCTCATATTCTTCATCGTGCGACATCGATGGAAATGAAGATTTGGACGACATTGCGGCAGGCCCTACTCCAACAACCGACCCCAACAACACTGGCGCTCCTCCATCAACTTCGTGATGAAATTCTTCAGGGGCGTTAGTCCTCATTTTTCGTCCCTTTTGGTCAGATGATGACAAAGGGGGAGAAATTTGAGTTAGTCTTCAAGCGGGTCTATCTATATGGGCATTTTTTGGTAAGTTACAACTCTCGCTCTTCTGAAGTGTTTGTTGATTGAGTTGTAAACTTAAGTCCGGTGGTGACTTGATACTTTTGCTCTATTTTCTGCATGCTATTTCCTCATATATGTTATGCACACATGCTGAATTACATCAGTCACCACATTTCATCATGCATTTCAAATTCTTCATTCGATATGTTAAATCCGTGTATGAATTACAAGATATAGGGGGAGATCTCCATGATTCTGCTCTTCAAGTGTGCATTGCTTCAAAAGCAAATTCCTCACTATGCACATCTCCATGGGGAGTTCTTCTATATCTTGCTATCAAATTCCTCAATATGAGTATTTACGCTTCATATGTTTATCCCCGTTGAATACTTAACCTATATTGTCATCAATCACCAAAAAGAGGGAGATTGTAAGTGCATCTAGTGCCCCTTAGTGATTTTGGTGTATTGAAGAGTTATAGGTTAAGGGACTAATATGTTTGTGAGTGTACACATGCTCTATAAGTCGATGAGGAGTTTGAAATTTACAGTGATTGCCGACCCCTAAAAATGAATGTCTTCGGCTGAAGACTTTGGTTCTCCTGAAGACTTTAAAAGTGAAGAAATTGGTGTGACCTTGAAGACTAGGATATTCATGCGAGGATTATGAAGCGTGAAGAATTTTGTTTTCATATTTTCATTTTCTCATTTTTGAGTCATAGGAAACACCATACTGTTAAAGGGGGGTCAAGGTAATACTAAGGAAACGTATTTCCAAGCGATGCTCTTCTCAAAATCCTACACCTACCCAATCCTTTCGAGTGAAGCCATTGGAAATCTCATATTAGCTTAGTAAATTTCTTCAATGACAGAGATGAAGGTCTTCTGGTCTCTGAGGAATTTGTTCTGACTGAGGAGTTAGGAATTCGCTAGTGCGGATTGCCTACACGGTGAGGAACATGATAGCCCTGAGGAATTCAAACCTAAAATCCGACTATTGCTGTGCTACGCGCCATGTATCCAAAAATATCCTACCACCTAACGGTCATAATCTGGAAGGGCATTTATGTCTTATCATGTCAGATTGTTCCCTAGGCTATAAATAGCGGCCCCCTGGTTGGCTGCTGAGGGAGTCCTGGACTAGGGGGTGTCCGGATAGCCGAACTGTCATCGCCAGACTCCAAGACTATGAAGATACAAGACTTTGTCCGTGTCCGGATGGGACTTTCCTTGGCATGGAAGGCAAGCTTGGTGTAGATCTCCTACCATTGTAACCGATTCTGTGTAACCCTAGACCTCTCCAGTGCCTATATAAACCGGAGGGTTTTAGTCCATAGGACGAACAACAATCATACCATAGGCTAGCTTCTAGGGTCTAGCCTCCTTGATCTCGTGGTAGATCTACTCTTGTACTACTCATATCATCAATATCAATCAAGCAGGAGTAAGGTTTTACCTCCATCGAGAGGGCCCGAACCTGGGTAAAAACATCGTGTCCCTTGTCTCCTGTTACCATCTGCCTAGACGCACAGTTCGGGACCCCCTACCCGAGATCCGCCGGTTTTGACACCGACATTGGTTCTTTCAATGAGAGTTCCTCTCTGCCGTCACGATCAGGAAGGATGCCTCTTCCCGTCTTTAAAGATGGTACCATTGCCAAAGGAGCTTTGGCCGCCGGCCAAACTATCCGGCTAGGTGGTTTTCTTATGACCGCCTGTTCGGCTGCCGCTCCGATGATGACCTCTCGGGTCATCAAAAGCGATCTTCATGTCAACTCGGAATTCACCAAGCAGCTAGATCCGATGGAGCTCTCCTCCGCAAACGAGCTCTTGGATCGCTTCGCCGCCCTGGGAGTCGCTAGAGACTACAATCAGATTGGGCTTAAAACCGATCTGAGAGAGATTGACTCCCCCCAGGTTACCCATCACATTGCTGTGGTAGAGGAACAACGCGGCGATTCTTCCCCTGTATTAAAAATCATTTGTGTCCGGACTTCTGATCCCTCCATGCTGGATTCCCGCGGAGGGACGGTTGTCAATCAAATACTGAACCTAAAGTCAGGCAGCGGACCAGATTCGTTGGACGACATCCAGCAATCCAAGCTTCCAAATCCGGAAACTTTTCGGCCCTTGAGCCTCAAGTGGGGAAGAGTTCCGGGCTTAATTCCTCCCGCCCACCCAAACATAAGCGATCTATCTCAAATCCGGCAAGAGCCCGCTGAAACAGTACATCATTACTGGGCCAGATTCCTCCTGGTTATGGACAGGATAAAGGACTGCCGTGAGGAAAACGCAATCTCAATTTTCTGCAACAATTGCACGGACAAGGGAATCTTGAACGCCGTAAGTCGTCGCGAAATTACACGCTTCGCCGACCTGGCGTCCATAGTATGATAGTACTGTGCGATGGAGAGTGTCCGAAAAACCGAAACTAAGTTTTGGGACAATCCGGCTCCGAACACAACCCTAATCCGAAACAAAAGGGTGCATCATGCTCAGGCACCCGG
This sequence comes from Triticum timopheevii, assembly GCA_963921465.1. Classification (NCBI taxonomy): domain Eukaryota; kingdom Viridiplantae; phylum Streptophyta; class Magnoliopsida; order Poales; family Poaceae; genus Triticum; species Triticum timopheevii. The sequence continues at coordinate 615,639,855 of OY997268.1, read as the reverse complement.
GACAAAAATCAAAAAGCAAAAACCCCATAAAGGTCACGGAACCGTACTGGAGGGATGGCTTAGCGGACCTTGTAAAATTCATAGTACAGAGGGCGCCACTCCAACACATAGCCTTTGAGCATGTTGGATACTGCGGCAGGTGGCCAAAAGTGGCGAAGAGCTTCTAGCCCCGGAGAACCACCCCAACAGTACCAGTACGGTATTAACAGTCTTCGAGACTTTCGCATCAAATAATATGTGGAAACGAATAATCCGCAGCCTCGCCGAAGTCTACCAAGTAGCAACAACAAATCCATGGAGCGACACGGCTATCACCTTGTCAGAACCCCGACTCAATGCCACATCGATCTAGCATGTAACACCTCATATAACTATGCGGCCTCACGCACGGTATTCCCATGGGTGTCGCCTTACCTTTGCGCGGGACCATTTGCGCCTTTTGGCACACGTATATGATAGTGTCGCTAGCATCCATATGATAAGGAGCCCGGGCTGACATGGCTAGTCATAAACCCAAAGTGGCACAAACTTACAGGGACAGGCATCCATGACCCAGCATCGAACGTGTCGGTCATCAGCGAGTGAATCCAGGCTGTAGCACTGGGCTAGCAGGACTCCGGTGAACCAGGCTGTAGCGGGCTAACAGGACTCTGGTATTCATCGCGTGACATTTCCCTGAAGGGACAGACACAGGAACGAAGAAGGACACATGCCGGCCAGCCTAAGTGTTCTGGAGCAGTAGCAAGCTACCATGGCTCAGTGGAAGCACTAGGAGACATTTCCCGGTAAGAGAGGCTACTAAGGATAAACTACTAGATAGTCAGATCCCACACATACCAAGCATTTCAATAACATACACACAATATGCTCGATATGTGCAAATACAACATGGCATCACAACATGACTTTACAACTCAAATATTTTAATCAATAGGCTCCGAGGAGCGAGATATTACAAACATGGGTCTCATGACCCAACATTCAGAGCACACAAGTCAAGCACAAACGGGAGCTTAGCATGTCTGAGTACAGACATCTACAAATGAAAAAGGTTGAGAAGCCTGACTATCTACAAGATTTTGCCGAGGGCACAAGATCGTAGCTGAGGTAACAAGCTAAACGTCGAAGTCCACGCGGAACTACTAGTGAGACGGAAGTCTCTCTTCAAAAACATAAAATAGGAAAACGTGTACAAATGTACCCAGCAAGACTTACATCAGAACTAACTACATATGCATCATTATCAACAAAGGGGATGGTGGGGTTTAACTGCAGCAAGCCAGCTTTGACTCAGTGGCTATCCTAAACTACGATTGCAAGTAACTCTGTTGAGGTGGCGCACACGAGTCCACATATTCACCATATCAATACACCACTATGGATCCGCTCCCGTTTCCCTACGAGAACGCCATCCATAGCACTCATGCTTATCTTGCGTATTTTAGAGTATCCACTTTCACTTGTCTATGAACTGTACAGGCAACCCGGAAGTCCTTTTCCGCGGACACGACTATTCGAATAGATCATTTTAACCCTGCAGGGGTGTACTTCTTCACACACGCTCTCGCCACTTACCGCCATGTACACATCGTGTATCTCGGCAACCTTCAAGCGGAAGCCTGGCGAGGGAGTCGCCACGGCCTACCTAAACACTCAAGTCTCTCGTCCAGGTTTATCGCCTATTCGGGTTCCATCCGCAAGGAGATCCGGCCGGGGTGTCGCTCACAGCCCCAAACGATGTGAGCAGGGTTCCCAAGCCCACCATCCGGGTGCCACTTGGTACACCCTGCCACTGCACCTAGTCTGTCCCAAGCCCACCTGTACTGGGTCCCACTTGGTAGACTACTAGCACTACCTACAAACACCAGAAACTAGTTGCAACTCTTGGACAGAGAACAAGGGTGATTAAGAAGCCGAGAGGGTCAATTAAGGATCCCAATGAGTGGTAGTAGCTGTTCATGGATCACAAACACAGAACTCAGTTCCTTAGGACGGTTTCAATGAGACAACCCACCATGTACTCCTACATGGCCTCTCACCGCTACCTTTACCAAATCGTGTTCACACATTTAGACCACACACAGCAGGACATGTTCACACACCTCCAATTCATCCCCGATGAATCAGACCTGACTCAACTCTAAGCAGTAGCAGGCATGACAAACAAACATGAATGATTAGGCACATCAGGGGCTCAAACAACTCCTACTCATGCTAGTGGGTTTCATCTATTTACTGTGGCAATGACAGGTCATGCAGAGGATAAAGGGGTTCAACTACCGCAGCAAGTACCAGTTGTATCGTTGTTGTCCTAATGTAGTAAAATAGAGCAGGAGCGAGAGAGTGGGATTGTATCGGAATGAACAATGGGGTTTTGCTTGCCTGGCACTTCTGAAGATGATATAGCTCTTCATCGGTGTCATCGAACACATCGTCGAAATGCGTCTATCGAGAGGGGGCAATTACCGGCAACTGAGAAAGAAACACAATCAATGCAATGCACAATATGATGCATGCTCATGACATTGCAATATGAGTGTGTTGGCCTTGTGCAACTACAACCAGATGGGTTTGGGTCATTTTGAACCAAAGGTTCAATCCCAAACTTGAATTATGAATTGAAATAGTGCCTTGTCATGTTTTGACATAAACAGCAGGTTTAAGTTGCTTTATCATGCATGAAATTAGTACATATGGAAAGATTGGAATTTTCTGATCATTTTTCATATATAACTTATTTCATTTGGAGTTACGGTTGAATTTCTATGAATTTTAGAAGTTTAAGATTTTTTTTGGAATTTCCTGAATTATTTTAAATCCAGAAAATGATTAACTGCGTCAGCAATGAGTAAGCATGAAGTCAGTAAGTCAACTGCGGCTGACCGGGGTCAAACCTGACAAGTGGGGCCCACTGGTCAGTGACCCATTAATTAACCCCGGTCAAAACCCGTGCTGACGGGGTTTGACCCAGCGATAGGGCCCGCTATCAGTGGCAGTGAGGTGGCTAATGGTGGGGATTAGTCCTAATGACCGTGCCACGTCGGCAGTCGCCGGAGTTTCGCCGGTGGTGACCAAATCCGATGACGGAAACGCCACGGGAAAACGCTACAGGGGATGGTTTCGGGCATGGTTTGCGGCTATGGGTTGCTTGGCTTCGCGCGCATCCAGGGGTGGCAGAAGATCGAGCTGGGGTGGCCGGAGTTCACCGGAATGGAGCTCGCGGTGGCGCCGGAGTTCGGCCCTGAACGGCGCGGGGTGCTGTGGTGCAAGTCAGGAGCTTCGAGCGGCGGCTTTGGGTTCGTGGGGACCCGCTGAGCTCACGTCAGTGCTCAAGTGCGAGTTGTGGCCGCGGTTACCACGGTGGCGCCATGGATGGCGGCGGTGAGCTTCGGGCTCGACGGATATGACGACTACAGCGGCCGTACAGGGCAAAGGAGAGGGGGAATCGGTTCAGGGGCTCACGGGGATCACGCAGGGAAGGTCAGCGAGCTCGGGGAAGCACGGACGGCGGTGAATCGACGATGAGGTTGCTGGCGGCTGGAGGTTGAAGATGAGCTTGAGGACGACGCTGCAAGGCTCCCGCGGTTGAACTGGTTGGTGTATACGATTCAACATAGGACGGCGGTTCTTCTGGATGCATCGGCAAGGCGAGGGGGGCCGGTGGCCGTGGTGGCAGTGGACGACGGCGATGAGCTCCGCTCGGTAGCTGCGTGCGAGAAACAAAGGAGGGGGGAGGAGCGAGGAGAGTGAGAGAAGGGTCGGGGGTAGCGTGGCATCGTCTAGAGCCGTCCAGAGCGAGCAGGCAGGCTGGAGGTGGCCGGGCACGTGCCGGCAGGCGTCGGCGACGCGCGCTCCAGTCCTTCTGGCGTGAGCTGGAGGAAGACAAGGGAGAGAGATGGGCTGGGCTGCTGGAGGAGCTGGGCCAGGTAAGTGGCCCAGGTGGGCTTCCTCTCTCTCTCTCTCTCTCTCTCTCTCTCTCTTCTTGTTTCAGTTTTCTATTTTTTTTCTATTTTGTTTTGATTTAGTAAAAATACTAAACCATTTGATAAAATGCTGACGATAATTGTGGGCACTTATGAAATTATTTCTAACAGCCCTCAACCATTATCAGTATTATTTGGGCAATTAAAATATTTATAGGAATTAAATGCCCAAATGCAAAAACTTAATGGATTAATTCAAAAATCCAGAGTGACCTAGAAAATGTGCACCATTTTTGGCAGAGGTTCTAAACCAATTCAAAAATGATGAACTTTTCTGAAAGGCATTCTGGGTTCATTGAAAACATTTATGGTTGACCCTATTTGATATAATTTTGGTGCTAGGGTTTGTCATCCCCATTTCAAGTTTAAATGAAGCTTTAAACATGATGCAGCAACAAGCTAGTCCAAGTGCATAGCAAGGCTAGGGACGTGACAACTCACCCCCACTAAACAAGAATCTCGTCCCGAGATTCAAGACGTGAGGTAAGGAGACAGAGGGGACACAAAACTAACACAATCTTCATGATCCAACTTGCACTTCATAGGAACGTCGATTCGATCACCATCTTTGTCTCGACGTCTTGCTTTGAGAACTCCAGCCAACATGACAACGAGAGGAGAAGGAAACTCTAGAAGGACCGATCTTCTCGAAGATCGAACAACTTAGGATCAACTCACGGAATGAGACATAGCAACATCACTCGAGCTGAGACACGAAACACACATCTAGAGGGATGGAGTGGAACAAATGACGAGGGTTCACTAGGTAGACAACAATTCCACGCTTAAGAGGGTGGTGAACGGTTGTTAACGTAGCGAGGAGTTGAGTTGCCATGATGCCACAGCGGGACATCCTGGAGGAGGTGATTCGTACATTATTACCTTGAGTGGCAAAAAGAATTACCTTTGATATAGAGATCATTGAGACTCTCTATACCAGCCTAGGGCAAATCTCGAGCGATCGTTTGGAGGGGTTCGGTAGAATGGCATACCTGGATTAGAATGGATGATGTGGATTACCTTGTTGAAATCAACACAAAGGATGATTTTAGTAACTGGGGAAAAGCTCAACAGTAGAGAGTGAGTCCACTGTTTGAAAAGTTTTAGCATAACCGAAGAAACTAGGAGCAATCCCAGTTAGTGCCGATGATAACACCTAGTGCTTTTGCGAGCTCTCAAGAACTTGAGCACCTCCATATTCATCAAGGTTTTACCAATATCCGTGTCAAGGATCCTGGCAACACAACATACTACCATGATGAATAGTGATGGATAATGCAGATGCAAAGGAAGATAACACCTTCTCGGATTTCACCTTAGCGAGGCCAAGGGACGAAATCTAAATGATCGACTGAGAGACATTTAGCACTCCGCTCCTAATGTTCTCCTTGATGTGCTAGCTACCACAGTCATGCTTAAAAAGCATCAACATGGCCATCAAGTAAAGGTCGGACTTCGGGAGCACAAAATCCATAAGGAACAACTTCTAGATTAAGTCATGCCAAATCCACATGGGAAGAGTCCAAATGACTTAAACAAGATACTACAATAATAGTTCTTCTAGCTAGGTGCGTCCACTTCACTGGAACCTATACCATAGTTCTTGGAAGAAGTTCCAACCATCATATCTGCCCGAGATTCAGATCTGGTTGGTAACAGGGTAATTCAGACAACGTGTCTGGAAAAGAAAGTTTTCAACACAAACTGACAAGATGACGTCGCGAGATTCTCGGGGAAATGAACTATGATTACAAGCTCCAAAACATGAGCTGGTTCTGCTACATACATGTGAACACGTTGTCCCAGACAAGCATGACCACGCAGTAGTCTTATAATAAAACACTACCGAGTTCTGGCAGGGAACCATCATCAATGATATCGGAGTCTCCATGTGTGTAGGTCCAAAGATTTCACCTTAGAACAGACTCCTTTATCTTGAACAAGTCAATCAGTGGCTTGGTGTGCTAGGGACACATATAGAATGGAGGTAGCGAGCCTATCAAACCATAGCATACTTCGCACATGCATGACTGACTTGGGATGGTTCCAGAGGAGGCAACATTGACTTTCTCGAATTCACGACGGCAACTTGCACCAAATGCACATGAACTGGAGGAAGTCGCTTCTTACATCCGAACATATGCTTCATGAGCTAGCATGAAGAAATGCTTTCCAAAGTTTCCAACACTAGCTTAATGCTCAGCAAAATCATGGAGAAGATAAAAATGTTGCTGATGGGCTCAACAACAATTCATCCAGGTTTCCATGAAGATGGAATCCCATAATTATGTGAACAAATGATAGCATTGGTCAGACCCAAAAGATATAATGGTGTATGCTCGAGGGATCAACCACGGGTAAGACAACATTAAGAGCATCGTTGGTTCTGATTTGATTTGGGGATAGCCCATATTCAAATCAAAGTTTTGGCAAGACAATAGATCCAATAATTGACCACGAGGTTCAGTCAAGGAAGATATCATCTATCTTCAACACACACACACAAGATATCCCTTAAAATGAACTAAGTCGGACAAGCTTTCATCTTCCAACTCTCCAAGTTGTTGTATAGCTTAACCAACTAGCTTAGGGGTATCCAACACAGACTCTTGGAGAAGGGGTGGTTACAAGGAACCAACTTGATCACGAACTCAACATAAGGGTCAGGGGACAACCTGGTAATACTTCCGAGAAGATATTCGGGAAATCACGAACCACCGATATGTTACTAAGCTCGAGAACAATCTTGCTTTTCAGGGCAAGACCATATGATCAATAGAGCGAAGATTTGAAATAATCCTAACTCATCGACCGAGGAGTGCACCGGAAATAAGGACAAGGTAGCACAATCTATCTTAGAATGATGATTCAATAATCAGCACGCTAAGAATAAGGTTGTTGTCCATTTAACTACCAAGCAACGGAGTTGCTAAGGCAACGGAGTTGCTAGGAGTATAGATTTCACACATCACGAATCACTTGTCGGTATTCCGGTTGCGACAACACGGAACCGAGGAATGAGTAATGATGGCGAGAAGTATCACTACGTCAAGAATTCACAAGAGCCGGTGCAATTCTCATGAAAATCCTGACATAAAGACGGTAATACTTCAGGGTAGAACAGAACAAAAGCTGGATTGGCATTTTGATCTGCGAGATACAACTGCTTTGACCAAATCCTAGAAATGGATAAGGTACTGGAGTTTGTTTCTCCTAGTCATCCAGAATAGAATGGCTTGATGGACCACAAGAATAATAAGCATCGATAACACAGATGCACAATTACTCCTGACTATCAATTGATAGACGAAGATCAGAATACGACTGAAGAGGGACAACTCAAAGGAACATATATCTTTCTGAGTTGTGGATGCATAGATTAGTATGTCGAGCAAAGCTCAACATTTCTTCCGGATAACCCATGCAGAAGGTAGAACTGGCAGATTCACAATATAGAATGGAGAACTCATCAAGAGCACTCTGGTTGTGATATTTTGGTTCAAAAGAACTCCTGCCAAGAATGGTTCATGGTATTTGGAAGAACGATATACCACGGACCTCGAGAACTATCGCAAAGGTTACTAATATCCTAAAGGAACTAGCAACACTATCAACACGAGGTAAGTAGGGTGAATCTCGGGTTCAAAACCCAGGAGTAGAATACCTACTAACTAAATGGCATCACGGGATGCTTCGAGAATGATGGCCAGAGTCATCACACTGGGACACAAATCATGGCTAGATTACTAGGTGATCCCCTAAGATACCTAGGTCATAATAATAGTTCCAACATATACGTCGAGGCAATAGATTACCTCAACTCACTGATTAGTGCGGTTAACCTGGCCCAAAGGAACATCAGGAACAAGAGGAAGGGATTTGCAAATGCATCAGACTATTTAGAAACCTGGGGTGACTCGGACAGCATAACGGCTACAAATGCTTAAAATGATTTAAGACATCTTGCAAAATGGTGGCATAACCACTTAACATCATAATATCAAGGTTCCGAGACCAACTATGAACAAACGGAAGTAGTAGGGACTGAACCGAGGCTTGAATCTAACAATCTTATAAGTCTACAGATTAGTAACACGTGATCCTGATAGAAAGAAGAGAAAGCCTAGTTCCTTAAACCCGTAGGAAAGATAGGATGACTCGGATCAGAAGGGCATAAGATATAAGGAGTAAAAAGAGCCTTACGTTCCATCCCACAATCCAATCCCCTACATATAACTAAAGCATTTCTAGACTCAACTTCGACCAGTTTGGCTTGGTAATCCTACAGGCAGTCAAGCTCTGATACCAAAGCTGTCAGAACCCCGACTCAATGCCACATCGATCTAGCATGTAACACCTCATATCACTTTATGGCCTCACGCACGATATTCCCACGGGTGTCGCCTTACCTTTGCGCAGGACTGTTTGCGCCTTTTGGCACACGTATATGATAGTGTCGCTAGCATCCATATGATAAGGAGCCCGGGCTGACATGGCTAGTCGTAAACCCAAAGTGGCACAAACTTACAGGACATGCTTCCATGACCCAGCATCGAACGTGTTGGTCATCAGCGAGTGAATTCAGGCTGTAGCACTGGGCTAGCAGGACTCCGGTGAACCGGGCTACAGCGGGCTAACAGGACTTCGGTATTCATCGCGTGACATTTCCCCGAAGGGACAGACACAGGAACAAAGAAGGACACATGCCAGCCAGCCTAAGTGTTCTGGAGCAGTAGCAAGCTACCATGGCTAAGTGGAAGCACTAGGAGACATTTCCCGGTAAGAGAGGCTACTAAGGATAAAAAACTAGATAGTCAGATCCCACACATACCAAGCATTTCAATAACATACGCACAATATGCTTGATATGTGCAAATACAACATGGCATCACAACATGACTCTACAACTCAAATATTTTAATCAATAGGCTCCGAGGAGCGAGATATTACAAACATGGGTCTCATGACCCAACATTCAGAGCACACAAGTCAAGCACAAACGGGAGCTTAGCATGTCTGAGTACAGACATCTACAAATGAAAATGGCTGAGAAGCCTGACTATCTACAAGATTTTGCCGAGGGCACAAGATCGTAGCTGAGGTAACAAGCTAAACCTCGAAGTCCACGCGGAACTACTAGTGAGACGGAAGTCTCTCTTCAAAAACATAAAATAGGAAAACGTGAGTACAAATGTACCCAGCAAGACTTACATCAGAACTAACTACATATGCATCATTATCAAGAAAGGGGATGGTGGGGTTTAACTGCAGCAAGCCAGCTTTGACTCAGTGGCTATCCTAAACTACGATTGCAAGTAACTCTGTTGAGGTGGCGCACACGAGTCCACATATTCACCATATCAATACACCACTATTGATCCGCTCCCGTCTCCCTACGAGAACGCCATCTATAGCACTCACGCTTATCTTGCGTATTTTAGAGTATCCACTTTCACTTGTCTATGAACTGTACAGGCAACCCAGAAGTCCTTTTCCGCGGACACGACTATTCGAATAGATCATTTTAACCCTGCAGGGGTGTACTTCTTCACACATGCTCTCGCCACTTACCGCCATGTACACCTCGTGTATCTCGGCAACCTTCAAGCGGAAGCCTGGCAAGGGAGTCGGCCACGGCCTACCTAAACACTCAAGTCTCTTGTCCAGGTTTATCGCCTATTCGGGTTCCATCCGCAAGGAGATCCGGCCGGGGTGTCGCTCACAGCCCCAAACGATGTGCGCAGGGTTCTCGAGCCCACCATTCGGGTGCCACTTGGTACACCGTGCCACTGCACCTAGTCTATCCCAAGCCCACCTATACCGGGTGCCACTTGGTAGACTACTAGCACTACCTACAAACACCAGAAACTAGTTGCAACTCTTGGACAGAGAACAAGGGTGATTAAGAAGCCGAGAGGGTCAATTAAGGATCCCAATGAGTGGTAGTAGCTGTTCATGGATCACAAACACAGAACTCAGTTCCTGAGGACGGTTTCAATGAGACAACCCACCATGTACTCCTACATGGCCTCTCACCGCTACCTTTACCAAATCGTGTTCACACATTTAGACCACACACAGTAGGACATGTTCACACACCTCCAATTCATCCCCGATGAATCAGACCTGACTCAACTCTAAGCAGTAGCAGGCAACGACAGGTCATGCAGAGGATAAAGGGGTTCAACTACCGCAGCAAGTACCAGTTGTATCATTGTTGTCCTAATGCAGTAAAATAGAGCAGGAGCGAGAGAGTGGGATTGTATCGGAATGAACAAGGGGGTTTTGCTTGCCTAGCACTTCTGAAGATGATATAGCTCTTCATCGGTGTCATCGAACACATCGTCGAAACGCGTCTATCGAGTGGGGGCAATTACTGGCAACTGAGAAAGAAACACAGTCAATGCAATGCACAATATGATGCATGCTCATGACATGGCAATATGAGTTTGTTGGCCTTGTGCAACTACAACTAGATGGGATTGGGTCATTTTGAACCAAAGGTTCAATCCCAAACTTGAATTATGAATTTAAATAGTGCCTTATCATGTTTTGACATAAACAGCAGGTTTAAGTTGCTTTGTCATGCATTAAACTAGTACAAATGGAAAGATTGGATTTTTCTGATCATTTTTCATATATAACTTATTTCATTTGGAGTTACGGTTGAATTTCTATGAATTTTAGAAGTTTAAGACTTTTTCTGGAATTTCCTGAATTATTTTAAATCCAGAAAATGATTAACTGCGTCAGCATTGAGTAAGCATGATGTCAGCAAGTCAACTGCGGCTGACCGGGGTCAAACCTGACCAGTGGGGCCCACTGGTCAGTGACCCATTAATTAACCCCGGTCAAAACCCGTGCTGACGGGGTTTGACCCAGCGATAGGGCCCGCTGTCAGTGGCAGTGAGGTGGCTAATGGTGGGGATTAGTCCTAATGACCGTGCCACGTCGGCAGTCGCCGGAGTTTCGCCGGCGGTGACCAAATCCGATGACGGAAGTGTTGGGGAACATTGTAGAAAACAAAAAAAATTTCCTACGGTTTCACCAAGATCCATCTATGAGTTCATCTAGCAACGAGTCATCGGATGCATCTACGTACCTTGTAGATCGCGCACGGAAGCGTTCAAAAGAACGGTGATGATGTAGTCGTACTCGACATGATCCAAATCACCGATGACCAAGCGCCGAACGGACGGCACCTCCGCGTTCAACACACGTACGGGACGGGAGACGTCTCCTCCTTCTTGATCCAGCAAGGGGGAGGAGAGGTTGATGAAGATCCAGCAGCACGACGGCGTGGTGGTGGATGCAGGGCGTCACAGCAGCTGGGCTTCGCCAAGACTACGAGGGAGAGACGTAATGGGGAGAGAGGGAGGCGCCAGGGGCTGGTCTATCAAGTCCCTCCTCTCCCCCACTATATATAGGGGTGCCGGGGGGGGCGCTGGCCCTAGTAGATGGCATCTACTAGGGGGGGCGGCGGCCAAGGGGAGGTTTCCCTTCCCCCCAAGGCACCTTGGGGTGCCTTCCACCACTTGGACTCCTCCTTTGTGGAAACCCTAGGCGCATGGGCCTATAGGGGCTGGTGCCCTTGGCCCATCTAGGCCAAGGCGCACCCCGTACAGCCCATGTGGCCCCCCGGGACAGGTGGCCCCACCTGGTGGGCCCATGGGACCCCTCCGGTGGTCCCGGTACAATACCGATAACCCCGAAACTTGTCCCGATGCCCGAAACTGCACTTCCTATATATAATTCTTTACCTACGGACCATTCCGGAACTCCTCGTGACGTCCGGGATCTCATCCGGGACTCTGAACAACATTCGGGTTACTGCATATGCATTTCTTCACAACCCTAGCGTCACCGAACCTTAAGTGTGTAGACCCTACGGGTTCGGGAGACAAGCAGACATGACCGAGACGACTCTCAGGTCAATAACCAACAGCGGGATCTGGATACCCATGTTGGCTCCCACATGCTCCACGATGATATCATCGGATGAACCACGATGTCGAGGATTCAATCAACCCCGTATGCAATTCCCTTTGTCAATCGATATGTTACTTGCCCGAGATTCGATCGTCGGTATCCCAATACCTCGTTCAATCTCGTTACCAGCAAGTCACTTTACTCGTACCGTAATGCATGATCCCATGACCAGACACTTGGTCACTTTGAGCTCATTATGATGATGCATTACCGAGTGGGCCCAGTTACGTTGTGACGTTTGGCACACCCAAAGTACTCCTACGGTGTCCGGGAGTTACACGATCTCATGGTCTAAGGAAAAGATACTTTGACATTGGAAAACTCTAGCAAACGAACTATACGATCTTGTGCTATGTTTAGGATTGGGTCTTGTCCATCACATCATTCTCCTAATGATGTGATCTTGTTACCAATGACATCCAATGTCCATAGTCAGGAAACCATGACTATCTATTGATCAACGAGCTAGTCAACTAGAGGCTTACTAGGGACATGTTGGTGTCCGTTATTCACACATGTATTACGATTTCCGGACAACACAATTATAGCATGAATAAAGACAATTATCATGAACAAGGAAATATAATAATAATAATGCTTTTATTATTGCCTCTAGGGCATATTTCCAACAGGAAGCGCCACGGGAAAATGCTACAGGGGATGGTTTTGGGCATGGTTTGCGGCTATGGGTTGCTGGGCTTCGCGCGCGTCCAGGGATGGCAGAAGATCGAGCTGGGGTGGCCGGAGTTCACCGGAATGGAGCTCGCGGCGGCGCCGGAGTTTGGCCCCGAGGGGCGCGTGGTGCTGTGGTGCAAGTCAGGAGCTTCGAGCGGCGGCTTTGAGTTCGTGGGGACCCGCTGAGCTCACGTCAGTGCTCAAGTGCGAGTTGTGGCCGCGGTTACCACGGTGGCGCCATGGATGGCGGCGGTGAGCTTCGGGCTCGACGGATATGACGACTACAGCGGCCGTACAGGGCAAAGGAGACGGGGAATCGGTTCAGGGGCTGACGGGGATCACGTAGGGAAGGTCAGCGAGCTCGGGGAAGCACGGACGGCGGCGAATCGACGATGAGGTTGCCGGTGGCCGGAGGTTGAAGATGAGCTTGAGGCCGACGCTGCAAGGCTCCCGCGGTCGAACTGGTTGGTGTATACGATTCAAGATAGGACGGCAGTTCTTCTGGATGCATCGGCAAGGCGAGGGGGGCCGGTGGCCGTGGTGGCAGTGGACGGCGGCGACGAGCTCCGCTCGGTGGCTGCGTGCGAGAAACAAAGGAGGGGGGAGGAGCGAGGAGAGTGAGAGAAGGGTCGGGGGTAGCGTGGCATCGTCTAGAGCCGTCCAGAGCGAGCAGGCAGGCTGGAGGTGGCCGGGCACGTGCCGGCAGGCGTCGGCGACGCGCGCTCCAGTCCTTCTGGCGTGAGCTGGAGGAAGACAAGGGAGAGAGATGGGCTGGGCTGCTGGAGGAGCTGGGCCAGGTAAGTGGCCCAGGTGGGCTTCCTCTCTCTCTCTCTCTCTCTCTCTCTCTCTTCTTGTTTCAGTTTTCTATTTTTTCTGTTTTGTTTTGATTTAGTAAAAATACTAAACCATTTGATAAAATGCTGACGATAATTATGGGCACTTATGAAATTATTTCTAACAGCCCTCAACCATTATTAGTATTATTTGGGAAATTAAAATATTTATAGGAATTAAATGCCCAAATGCAAAAACTTAATGGATTAGTTCAAAAATCCAGAGTGACCTAGAAAATGTGCACCATTTTTGGCAGAGGTTCTAAACCAATTCAAAAATGATGAACTTTTCTGAAAGGCATTCTGAGTTCATTGAAAACATTTATGGTTGACCCTATTTGATATAATTTTGGTGCTAGGGTTTGTCATCCCCATTTCAAGTTTAAATGAAGTTTTAAACATGATGCAGCAACAAGCTAGTCCAAGTGCATAGCAAGGCTAGGGACATGACACACCTTCAACGCCAGCGACGAACCTAAATTCCGAACAGCCCGAGCACCAGCCGCATTGGTCCTCAGTCCAATAGTGGACGGCTTTCGTCTAACCAAGGTACTCATGGATGGCGGCAGCGGATTAAACCTCATCTACGAGGAAACCCTTCGAAAAATGGAAATAGACTGGAGCCGCATTGAGCGAAGCAACACAACCTTTAGAGGAATAATCCCTAGTCGGGAAGCACACTGCATAGGAAAAATTACACTTGATGTGGTGTTCGGCTCGCCGGACAATTACAGGTCCGAGGAGGTCACGTTCCAGGTGGCCCCGTTCAGCAGCGGATATCACGCTTTATTAGGGCGAGAGGCATTCACAATTTTCCAAGCCATACCCCATTACGAGTACATGAAGCTTAAAATGCCCGGGCCCAATGGAATCATCACTCTTGTCAGTGATCCGGACATAGCACTGCGCGCCGAAAACAAGACAGCCACACTAGCCCTAGAGGCACTATCCGAAGCCCTAGCGGCAGAGGAACTCACTACGTTGCGCTCCACGGTGAACAGGGACGATGTGATACTCGATAAGAGATCCAAGTCCACCTCTTTTAAACCAACGGACGAAATAGTCATATTCCAGGTCCATCCAACAGACCCCACAAAGACGGCCTCCATTGGGGCACAATTAAACCCTGATGTAGATGCCGCACTACGAGAATTCCTTCGGGAAAATTGGGACATCTTTGCCTGGCACCCTTCAGATATGCCAGGAATCCCACGCAGGCTGGCAGAACACAGCCTAAACATCCTAAAAGGATTCAAGCCAGTCAAACAGGCTCTTCGGCGATTTTCCGAACCCAAGAGACAGGCAATGGGAGAGGAGCTATCCAAACTATTAGAAGCCGGATTCATCAGAGATATAAAACATCCGTACTGGCTAGCGAACCTGGTAATGGTACCCAAAAAGGACAAATCCTGGCGCCTTTGTGTCGATTTTAAAGACCTTAACAAGGCCTGTCCAAAGGATCCTTTCCCCCTTCCCCGCATCGACCAAATCATCAATGCTACCGCAGGGCACGATTCATTGTGCTTCCTCGATGCATATTCCGGATACCATCAAATCAAGATGGCGGAAACAGACCAGGCCGCAACGGCATTCATTACTCCATACGGACCATTCTGCTTCAACACGATGCCCTTCAGACTCAAAAACGCCGGCGTAACATATCAGCGCATAATCCAGACATGTCTGGCTACCCAGATTGGCAAAATAGTGGAGGCATACATAGACGACGTGGTCGTCAAAACCAAACATGTCAAAACTCTAGTAGAAGACTTGAGGCTCACATTCGACAACCTCCGAGCATATGACATCAAGCTCAACCCGGAAAAATGCGTTTTTGGCGTACCAGCCGGAAAGCTCTTGGGCTTCATTGTATCCGGTAGAGGAATTGAAGCAAACCCAGCCAAGATCCGAGCTCTGTCACAGCTGGATATCCCAAAAGACCTCAAACAAATACAAAAATTGACTGGATGCGTGGCAGCTCTAAGCCGCTTCATCTCCCGTTTGGGAGAAAAGGCATTGCCCCTCTATCACCTCCTCAGGCGCACCGAACACTTTGAATGGACGGATGCTGCCACGGCCGGACTCGAAGAAATAAAGGCCATATTGGCAACAAATCCGGTCCTGGCAGCGCCCAACTTGGGCGAACCAATGTTATTATATATCACGGCAACACATCAAGTTGTAAGCGCGGTGCTCGTCGTCGAACGAGAAACAGAAGGGCACAAATTCCCTCTTCAAAAACCAGTGTACTACGTATCCACTGTCTTAACTCCATGCAAGTCCCGATACCCACATTATCAAAAGATAGCGTACGCGGTGTTCATGGCATCCCGGAAGCTGCGACACTACTTTCAAGAGTGTTCAATAACAGTGGCCTCCAAAGTACCCCTCAACGACATCATAAACAACCGCGACGCGATGGGCAGGATTGAAATATGGGCCATCGAGCTCTTACCATTTGACATAACCTACAAACCACGGCGAGCTATAAAGTCGCAAGTCTTGGCTGACTTCATCGTTGAATGGACCGAAGCCGAACTCCCTAAAGAGTACGGCGCATACTCCAATTGGATCACGCATTTCGACGGCTCTAAAATGTTGGCCGGCTTGGGGGCTGGCGTCGTCTTGACGTCCCCAACCGGAGACACAGTCCAATACATACTTCAAATAATGTACACGGACTCCAACAACGCAGCCGAATACGAGGCCCTTCTACACGGTCTCCGGATGGCAATCTCCGTGTGCATTCAACGCCTAGAGGTCCGCGGGGATTCAAACCTCGCAATATCCCAAGTAAATGGAGACTTTGATGCCAAAGATCCGAAAATGGCAGCCTACCATAATGTCGTCTTAAAAATATCAGCTCAGTTCGAAGGACTCGAATTCCATCATGTAGCCCGGGATAATAACCAGGCGGCCGACGTGTTGGCGCACATCAGCGCAAAGCACGACGCCGTCCCTCCAAACATCTTCCTGGAGCGGCCCTTTAAGCCATCCGTAGTATGGGAAGAGGAGTCCGGAAACAACAATCTGGAACAAACCGCAACGCCCAACACCGAACATTCTGACACAACCGGTGGCTCAGCCAATGACATAACACCTTCAGCCCACGAAATAATGGCAGTCATTGCCCCGTGGATGGAACCATTCCTAGCCTACTTAATTAGGCAGGAACTTCCTGAAGACCAAAACGAGGCCCGCTGCATAGTTCGGCGATCTAAAGCCTACAAGGTCCATGAGGGAGAACTTTATAAGAAAATCACAACCGGAGTCCTTCAAAGGTGCATCTCCGAAGAGGAAGGGCGAAATCTTCTGGCTGAAATTCACGCCGGACTAGGCGGACACCATGCTGCAGCCCGGGCCCTTGTAGGCAAGGCCTTCCGTACATGATTTTATTGGCCGACGGCCCAGGCAGATGCTCAAGACTTAGTCCAGTGATGCGTCGGTTGTCAGCTCTTTGCTAATCAGAGCCACATGCCACCCACCGCCCTCAAAACTATACCCATCACCTGGCCGTTCGTGGTCTGGGGGCTTGACATGGTTGGACGCCTTAAAGAGGGAACCCACAAGCAAAAATACCTATTGGTCATGGTGGACAAATTCACCAAATGGATAGAGGCCAAGCCAGTTAAAACGGCCGAATCCGGACCTGTGATAGACCGCATATCCGGGGTAGTACACCGTTATGGTGTCCCCCACAGCATCATCACCGATAACGGCACGAACTTCACGGCCGACGAGGTTAAACTCTGGTGCAAAAATATGGGCATCAAGCTCGACTACGCTTCAGTCTATCACCCTCAAACTAACGGTCAGGTCAAACGAGCAAATGGTCCAATCATGAGCGGCATCAAACCCAGGTTAGTGCGGTCCCTCACGGAATCTAACACGCACTAGGTAGAGGAGCTCGACTCCGTACTCTGGGGGCTGCGGACCATGCCAAATCGTACTACCGGATTCACGCCATTCTTTATGGTATACGGCGCAGAGGCAGTTTTGCCCTGCGATATAATTCATGACTCACCTCGACTGCGTATGTACGAAGAAAGAGAAGCTGAGTTGGATCGGTAGGACAGCTTGGATGCATTGGAGGAGGAGCGCGACGTGGCAAAGGCTCGTTCCGCATTCTATCAGCAGCAGGCTCGAAGATATCAAAGCAGAGAAGTAAGGGCCAAAACTTACAATGTTGGCGAACTAGTTCTACGCTTGCCAGGACCGCTTCATCTCCCGTTTGGGAGAAAAGGCATTGCTCCTCTATCGCCTCCTCAGGCGCACCGAACACTTTGAATGGACGGATGCTGCCACGGCCGGACTCGAAGAAATAAAGGCCATATTGGCAACAAATCCGGTCCTGGCAGCGCCCAACTTGGGCGAACCAATGTTATTATATATCACGGCAACACATCAAGTTGTAAGCGCGGTGCTCGTCGTCGAACGAGAAACAGAAGGGCACAAATTCCCTCTTCAAAAACCAGTGTACTACGTATCCACTGTCTTAACTCCATGCAAGTCCCGATACCCACATTATCAAAAGATAGCGTACGCGGTGTTCATGGCATCCCGGAAGCTGCGACACTACTTTCAAGAGTGTTCAATAACAGTGGCCTCCAAAGTACCCCTCAACGACATCATAAACAACCGCGACGCGATGGGCAGGATTGAAATATGGGCCATCAAGCTCTTACCATTTGACATAACCTACAAACCACGGCGAGCTATAAAGTCGCAAGTCTTGGCTGACTTCATCGTTGAATGGACCGAAGCCGAACTCCCTAAAGAGTACGGCGCATACTCCAATTGGATCACGCATTTCGACGGCTCTAAAATGTTGGCCGGCTTGGGGGCTGGCGTCGTCTTGACGTCCCCAACCGGAGACACAGTCCAATACATACTTCAAATAATGTACACGGACTCCAACAACGCAGCCGAATACGAGGCCCTTCTACACGGTCTCCGGATGGCAATCTCCGTGTGCATTCAACGCCTAGAGGTCCGCGGGGATTCAAACCTCGCAATATCCCAAGTAAATGGAGACTTTGATGCCAAAGATCCGAAAATGGCAGCCTACCGTAACGTCGTCTTAAAAATGTCAGCTCGGTTCGAAGGACTCGAATTCCATCATGTAGCCCGGGATAATAACCAGGCGGCCGACGTGTTGGCGCACATCAGCGCAAAGCGCGACGCCATCCCTCCAAACATCTTCCTGGAGCGGCCCTTTAAGCCATCCGTAGTATGGGAAGAGGAGTCTGGAAACAACAATCCGGAACAAACCGCAACGCCCAACACCGAACATTCTGACACAACCGGTGGCTCAGCCAATGACATAACACCTTCAGCCCACGAAATAATGGCAGTCATTGCCCCGTGGATGGAACCATTCCTAGCCTACTTAATTAGGCAGGAACTTCCTGAAGACCAAAACGAGGCCCGCTGCATAGTTCGGCGATCTAAAGCCTACAAGGTCCATGAGGGAGAACTTTATAAGAAAATCACAACCGGAGTCCTTCAAAGGTGCATCTCCGAAGAGGAAGGGCGAAATCTTCTGGCTGAAATTCACGCCGGACTAGGCGGACACCATGCTGCAGCCTGGGCCCTTGTAGGCAAGGCCTTCCGTACATGATTTTATTGGCCGACGGCCCAGGCAGATGCTCAGGACTTAGTCCAGTGATCCGTCGGTTGTCAGCTCTTTGCTAATCAGAGCCACATGCCACCCACTGCCCTCAAAACTATACCCATCACCTGGCCGTTCGCGGTCTGGGGGCTTGACATGGTTGGACGCCTTAAAGAGGGAACCCACAAGCAAAAATACCTATTGTTCATGGTGGACAAATTCACCAAATGGATAGATGCCAAGCCAGTTAAAACGGCCGAATCCGGACCTGTGATAGACCGCATATCCGGGGTAGTACACCGTTATGGTGTCCCCCACAGCATCATCACCGATAACGGCACGAACTTCACGGCCGACGAGGTTAAACTCTGGTGCAAAAATATGGGCATCAAGCTCGACTACGCTTCAGTCTATCACCCTCAAACTAACGGTCAGGTCAAACGAGCAAATGGTCCAATCATGAGCGGCATCAAACCCAGGTTAGTGCGGTCCCTCACGGAATCTAACACGCACTGGGTAGAGGAGCTCGACTCTGTACTCTGGGGGCTGCGGACCACGCCAAATCGTACTACCGGATTCACGCCATTCTTTATGGTATACGGCGCAGAGGCAGTTTTGCCCTGCGATATAATTCATGACTCACCTCGACTGCGCATGTACGAAGAAAGAGAAGCTGAGTTGGATCGGTAGGACAGCTTGGACGCATTGGAGGAGGAGCACGACGTGGCAAAGGCTCGTTCCGCATTCTATCAGCAGCAGGCTCGAAGATATCAAAGCAGAGAAGTAAGGGCCAAAACTTACAATGTTGGCGAACTAGTTCTACGCCTGCCGGACAAGAAAAAGGACAAACTCAACCTCAAATGGGAAGGTCCCTTCATCATCGACCAAGTCCTGACCGGCAGAGCATACCGTCTGCGAAACGCATCGGACAACCGACTCAAGCTGAACCCATGGAACACAGCCCGCCTCCGAAGATTCTACGCCAAGCGCCGGACTCAGAGTTCGTCTCCTTCCTTCGTCCACATTTTATACTTCAAGTTGTCTTTTGTTTCTCTCTTTTCTCCCCACCTTTTCATAAAGCCTTTGAGGGCTGATCTGCGCATTGTTCGCACACACTTGACGTGCTACCCGCACCCATTATACCTGGGGGGCTTCTTTAACAGAAGCTTATTTAAACGGGCTTTATGCCCAACGCATGTGTCAAACTTCTGCATGTACCTTTTATTCACCATTATATGCATCGATATGACTTAAGTTTTGGCCAAGCTGGGTTGCCTGGCTCCTGTGCTTACCCCTACGTTCTCGATTGTTCGGCTAGGAGGTAAAGGGAGCACCTCTGCGATTGTTACTGCCGGGTCAGCTGGATGTGTACCTTAGACTGGGTGAAGCCGAAAGCTAGCGTTCTTAAGGGAATATTCGATCGGTGACTTAAAAGATGATTTATTATTTATTCATTTATCTGCCCCCAGATGCTTTTCTGCTCTTTTCGCAGTCCGGACATGCACTTTAGGGCATGCTTTCCAGGGAAAGGAACCCCTAACGGAACTATTCTCCCTGGAAGATGTTTCTTACTAACCATGTAATATAACATAACTAGTTGGGCACTTGTCTGAAAAAGCACTAATGACCCCTACGCCTGGTCTCCATGCATGCCCTGGTTTTTTCATAACCGTGAGGGTATTCAGACACACTCCGGACTCTAGGGTCCTGAGGTTGAAGCGAAAATGTCCGCAAAGACAAACGATCTACAATCCGGCTAGAAGGCATTATACATGTCATTTTAAAATACATCGTAAAATTGACTGACTGTACTCCTCCTCAATCCCGTCTAACAGGCTGTCTAATTTACAGTCCCGTTGGGAATACTTAGCGGCCAACTCTACTTGGCCGTACATTAAGCTCACAGGGATCTCCTTCCCATCGGGCCCCACAGGTCCGACCTCGGCCATGAGGTTTGGATCCGCCTTCTTGTACCCCGTCTTCACCATAGCCCAGGCCTCCCTGGCGCCTTGACGGCAGGCCGTTATCTTCCATAGACGGAAGCGCTGCCGTGCTCCCTGAAGCTTCTCCGCAAGCCCTCCAAGGCCCTCGGGTAGGAAGACGGACGGCCATAAGGCCTGGGCGACGCCACTCTTCGCCTGCCGAACTCGTTCGTGCAGTTGCACCAGCTCGGGAAGTTGGTCACCCGTTGAACCGGGCATTTCCTCCGCAGGGCGACCTGTGAGCACACCTACAGACATATTTCTGTCAATCGACTTCCTCGCCGAACTCTTCTTTTCAAAAGAGTTTGCTCAAGCACTTACTATAAATGTCGCGACGAAGCCGCTGATTCTCCTTCACGGAGCCAGACAGCTGGGCCCAGACATGTTTCAGCTCTTTTCCCAGCTGGGTGTGGGCATCTTGGAGTTTGTTCCTCTCCTGCTGCACCTTCATAAGCACCCTCTCGCCGGCCTTCAGCTGGCGCAGTAGTTGTTGCTTGTTCGGATCAAGTCCGGCAACATCTGCAATACTATTGTCAGACTTATACGCACGCCGCACACCGCTTATCTTCTTGAAATATGTTTAACCGGAAGGGTTCTCTGTGTCTCCTCCTGCGGCGGATAGTGCAGCCTCAAGTTGGGCCTTGCACTCTTGAAGCTCCTGAGACAATTGGGTATTCTTCTCCGTAAGATCCTGCATATCAAATGATCCTTAAATCAGTTATTTTAACTACTTTAAGTCTCGGGGGCTACAGGCATATATAACTATTAAAATTCCTTACCCGTATGTCTTTCACATACTGCTCCGTGGCTCTGGTTAAACCATCTTGAGCGGCACGGAGGTGCGCGTATCCTGCGTTAAAGGCATTCAACGCCTCCGAGGAGAAACACGCGTCACGAAGAACTGTTCGGCAGCGCCTGTGATTCATGGCACTCTCCACCTCAGACCTGGTGGCGGACAGCCTGTCGGCATCCTCTGTTAGAGCAGTATCCGGCTCGCGCCTTGCGCTTGCCTCCCCCTCCGGACCAGGTGTTGGGACCTGGCTGGCGGAGGCTTGGTTGGCAACCTCTCCGGGCACAGTCCGGCGAGCGCTCTTTCTCCTGAAAGAGTCATGAGCATTAATATACTTCACAGGAGTCTTCTCCTTAAAAACGGTGGCGTGACATACCTTTGCGGCGACGTTTCAATTCGCACCGCACCCCTCTTCCGCCTGCTGGGCCGAACTGACCCTTGTTGGTCAGCCGCCATGGGATCAGCTTCCCGCCTTGAAGGCACCTCCTGCGAGACAGCGTTGGTATACGGCGGTTAGAAAAAAGCACGGACGAAGTAATGGTGTCAGGGCTCCGGTCATAGTTACCTGGGAACCCGGAGATAAACCGGGGTAGTCGGCCGTAATGGCGACTAGAGCGTTGTCCATGCTGAGTTGGTGGAACACCCCATCAATCAGTTCCACCTTTATGTCCAGATCCTCTTCGGAGGCCGGATCAAGGGATCTTCCCGGATCCTCGGGTTGTGGAGCCGGACTGTGTATGCCCTCCACATCCCGGCGCAGTTCCTGCCTCGAAATCATAAAGTAAGACACTTAACTTTGAAAGCATGGATCGGATAGATAAACATCCGCTTACATAGCTCCGAGGGTTATTCATGGAGAATCCATTTAATGGACTCGTTTGGAGAAAGTCCTCCTTCTCCCCCTTGTACAAGCCGGACAGGATCTTCACCAGATCGGCGGCTGATCCCGGCCCCTTGCGGCCATGACGGGTGGAGTCATTCTCCCCGTTGAAATCCCACATGGGGTGGCCCCTATATTGGAGTGGCTGCACCCCTCGCATTATACACGTGGCCATGACTCCAATCATGGTCAATCCAGAATGAGCCAGCAACCTTATCTGGCCCATCAGATAATGGACGCTCCTATCATCTTCCCGTTGAGGGCTCCGCGGGCGCCAACTCAGGCATTTCTTCAGAGGATCATTGCTGAACTCCGGGAGGCCGATCCGAACTGGGTCCGGCAGTGGAGCGTCTTCCACATAAAACCATTCCGAAGGCCAATCTTCGGACGCCCTCTTTGGGGTTCCGGACAGATATCCGGTCCCGGTGATGCGCCATATTTCGGCTCCGCCCACTTGATATATCGACCCCTCGTAAGAACGGGGTATGAGGCAAAACAATCTCTTCCACAGCGTGAAATGGGGCTCGATGCCCAAGAACAGCTCACAAAGAGCTACGAAACCCGCAATGTGCAGAATGGAGGCGGGCGTGAGTTGGTGAAGCTGGAGTCCGTAGAACTCCAGAAGCCCCCGAAGAAACGGATGTATGGGAAATCCGAGCCCCCTTATTAGATAAGGGACGAAGCACACCCGCTCTCCTTTGGAGGGACCGGGGGTGGTCTCCGCCTGCTTTCCACCTTTGTAGGTGGCCAGCCCGGCTCGAACCGGGGCCATAAAGGCCGGAGGAAGGTATCCCTCTGCTTGGAGCGTCACCAGCTCGCTGTGCGAGACTGAACATCTCCTCCAGTCTCCTGGCTGAGGGCTGGGAGCGCGAGAAGAGGAGCTGCGTCGACGGTTCATGATGGAGTGGATTTTTGTCAGAAGCGCTCCGATGAGTACTCGCGGAAGGAGGATGGTGTGATTTGGATCTGGATTCTTGCCTCTCTTATAGGCAGCTTATTTGCACAGCTAGGGGGGAAAATGTAAAAATACCCTGGCCTTTCGCATTCGTACGACACGTGGAAGAGGGCCATTATTGGGCGTGGAAGCCAAGGAGCGCAGCATTTATAAGGAAGCCGGACACTATTCGGCAAGCACATGGAATTTGGAGGAGAACCCGTCTTGCAACGCCGAAGACCATATACGCGCTGGACTCGTCGTCATTGAAGCCTGGTTCGGGGGCTACTGAGGGAGTCCTAGACTAGGGGGTGTCCGGATAGCCGAACTATCATCATCGTCCGGACTCCAAGACTATGAAGATACAAGATTGAAGACTTCGTCCCGTGTCCGGATGGGACTTTCCTTGGCGTGGAAGGCAAGCTTGGTGTAGATCTCCTACCATTGTAACCGACTCTGTGTAACCCTAGCCCTCTCCGGTGCCTATATAAACCGGAGGGTTTTAGTCCATGGGACGAACAACAATCATACCATAGGATAGCTTCTAGGGTTTAGCCTCCTTGATCTCGTGGTAGATCTACTCTTGTACTACTCATATCATCAATATCAATCAAGCAGGAGTAGGGTTTTACCTCCATCGAGAGGGCCCGAACCTGGGTAAAAACATCGTGTCCCTTGTCTCCTGTTACCATCTGCCTAGACGCACAGTTCGAGACCCCCTACCCGAGATCCGCCGGTTTTGACACCGACAGCTGCTCCGAGAGAAACTGACACTTGTCATTTGAGAGCATCCCATCCTCAGAGGACTTTGAGCGAAAATCATCAAGTGAGGAAAACCCAAATCCCAAACCCAAACCTACAAACCCAAAGTGATTGAGCATCACTGAAGAGATTGTTCCTGTGTGGAACCGACGCTTGTTACCTTTGAGGAGTGTATCCTCCAGACGGTTAGGCGTCATGGTCTGAACATCCAAGAGGAATTGTGGATTGCCGAGTGACCAAGTCTGTGAAGGTTTGGAAGTCATCTGTGAAGACTTACCATGAGTGGTGGGCGAGGTCTGTGTGATCTTAGCTCAGGGAGAATATGGTGAGGATTGTGTCTCCGGGACTGTGTGTCCTTGAGTTTAAATACTCAGCCGCTCCAACCAGACATACAACTGTCACAGCAGTTGGAACTGGTCTACCAAATCATTGTCTTCACCAAGCCTACTGGTTCTATTTCCTCAACCCTTTCATTTCCTAATTCATATGTTGATGAACCTGATCATTATTGTTTCAAGACTTTGACTGAAGACTTTGTCTATTTCCTCAATCCTATTTCTTCAGTCACATTGTCTTCAGCCTGCTTATCCTGTGTTTACACTTTCTGTACTCTGTGTTCATCTTTCATTTCATCATGATGACTATGCTATTGCTCTATGATTCTTGTACCTGAGTACCTATTCCGCTGCTAGTTGTTTGTGACTTAGGAATTTCCTCACCGTGAAATTCCTTAGTGACAAATTTGTTAAAATCGCCTATTCACCCCCCCTCTAGTCCACTTAACACAGTTTCAATTGGTATCAGAGCAAGTTACTCCCTTGTTTTGTGTGATTTTGGTTTAGCCACCTGGCGTTTTAGTTATGTCGACTACAGGTATGATCAAGGTCTTGGCTGGGTGTCCTACCTTTGATGGGACAGACTACCCCTACTGGAAGAACAAGTTGCGCATGCATCTTGAGGCAATTGATAACAATCTCTGGTATGTTGTGGAAGATGGTGTTCCCTCAGTCACTCCGTCTATGAATGCTGTTGATGTGAAGAGATTCAGGCAACTCAATTCTCAAGTGAAGAATATCATATGTGGCCATCTAAGCAAAAGACAGTACGGCAGAGTGAGTGCTTTGGAAACTGCCAAGCTGATTTGGGACAAGCTGTCCAAGGTCAATGAAGGAGTCTCAACTCAATGTGACTCCCGAGTTGATGTTCTTCGCAATCTCTTTAACCGCTTCAAAAGACTCGACAACGGAAATGTTCAGCAAACCTTCTATCGTCTTACTAACATCTCAAATGAGCTTCAAGCACTTGGCGCCACTGACATCACCGATCATGAGGTGGTGAAGAAATTGCTGAGATCACTTGATTCCTCATTCGATACTCTCGCACTAATGATTCAAGAGTGAGCTGACTACAAGTCTCTAGATCCTGCTGATATCCTCGAGAGGCTAAACACTCATGAGTTCCAGCTTGCTGAGAAGAGAGACCTCTATCGACCGAGCTATGGAAGATCACGTGCACTGAAGGCCAAGGTAGTCTCTGAGTCTGACGCTGAAGACTCTCGTAGCAGCCTTGGTGATCCTGAAGAACTAAGTCAGGAGCTAGCAATGCTCGTGAGGAAATTCCAGAATTTCTCTCGCCGCGGCCGCTTTGGAAAGTCTTCAAGAAATGATGATTCCTCGTCTCGCGACTACAAAAAGAGGATGTGCCACAAATGCAAGAAACCTGGCCACTACATGTCTAATTGTCCTTTGTGGGAATAGGAATCAAAGAAAAATAAGTACAAAGATGACGATTCTAATGACTCAAAGAAGAAGAAGAAATCTTTAAAGTCTTCATCATCAAAATCTTCAAAGTATTCATCTCAGAAGAAGAGCAGTTCCAAGAAGGCCCGGGCATTCATTGGCAAGGAAATAGACTCTGAAGCTCAATCTGAGGATAATGTGGAAGAGGAGGAATCTTAGGAATCAGGCACTGGTTGGTGAGCTTAGCCCTCGCTACCGCTTATGTCAGCAAGTCCATCTTCAACACTGAAGAAAATGACCGCCCCAACTCTGCTGACAAAAGCCTCGATGACTATGCTCCCACCTATTGCTTCATGGCAAAAGGTGCCAAGGTACTCAAACTTTCCCCCTCTGACTCTAGATAGGATGAATGTGATGACAATCTCAAGCCTAGCTATCCCAAACTAGCTAAAATTGTTGTTAAACAACAGAGGGCTTTAGAAAAGATTCAAAATCTGCTAGACAGAAGCGATGACTTGTTGGGTGAGGAATTGAATCGAACTAAGACTGACAGATAATATTCAGAGGCTTCAAAGTAGGTTTGACAACCTTCAAAATCATCATAACACTCTCTTAAATGATCATGAGAAGCTTTCTTATGAATTTCTTCAGAGAAAGCAAGATCTTGAGAAGTTAAGAGTGAGTTATGAAGATCTTCAGAAGGAAAACGATTCATTGCTTGCTCAACAGAACAGTTCCGCTCAGGAAGAATTTATTCCACCATGTCTGAAATGCATTGAGCGTGAATCTGCTAATTCATCACCTGAATGTTCAAATGCTTCTATTGCTGCAAATTCTTCAACTGTCTCTATGGTCACAAATTCCTCATCTGAGGATACCACAAGTATCACTGACAATAATGCAGGGCTGAAGGAATTGTATGTGACAGGCATTTAGAAAAGCCTCACAGGGCATCAGACTCTATGTGATGTGCTCAAAAAGCAGATCTTGAACAGGAACCCTAGGAAAGAGGGTATTGCCTTTGAGAGGAAACTCAATGCTGATGGGACCTACTGGAAACCTGAGCAGTATCCCAAAACCTCATGGGTTGTTGCGAAAGAACCTCCTGTAGATCCATGCACTTTATCTGGCTTTACTTTTGATTCTTTATATTCCTCTAATGAGTCATTTGACTCCAATTATAAACTGTTTAAGAATCAGAATGGTGAAGTATTTGCTCGATATGTTGGAACTAACTGCAGGAACGGTCCCCCAATGAAGAAAATCTGGGTTCCCAAGGTGCCTTGAAAATCTTCAGGTGAATGTCATCATGACACCACCTATGAAGAATAGGAACCCCAGATCAAATTCTTCATATAGATCAAATTCTTCACATGGATCAAAATCTTCATATGAACACCATGGTGCTAACAATTCTG
Organism: Triticum timopheevii; assembly: GCA_963921465.1. Classification (NCBI taxonomy): domain Eukaryota; kingdom Viridiplantae; phylum Streptophyta; class Magnoliopsida; order Poales; family Poaceae; genus Triticum; species Triticum timopheevii. The sequence continues at coordinate 615,612,259 of OY997268.1, read as the reverse complement.
TTTTGCAGGGAAAGTCTAAAGGCTATGAATATGAGCATTATTCTTCAAACCATTATGTTCATAAGTCCTCGAGGAATTTCTCTGCTTATTCATATGCTTATCATAACCACTCTTCTGTGAAACGAAGTGCACTGGATTCAATGCCATCTTTTTCTTATGGAGCTCGCAGAATGATGAGTTTTTTGCCACCCCTCCAGATGTGGGTGGTGAAGAAAAATAACTAATCTCTTATGTAGGGTCAGGTCTCCAGACGAACTTAGTCGTCTGAAGAACTTGCTAGAGACCTGAATGTGCTTGAATGGATGCAAGCTAATCATGAAGAAATGAATTACTCATTTCTCATGTCCTCGTACTACTATGTTCATTACTAATGATGAAATTGATATCATATTCTTCACTGATGAAGTATATGGGTTCATAAGTTGCACTAATTCATCTACAGGATGAACAACCTAAAGCTAATGAGTGGGTCCTCGACAGTGGATGTACAAATCACATGACCGGTGACAGGAACTTGTTGATGGACACTGATTTGTCACCATCTCATCTGAAGCATATTACCTACGCTGACAAAGGCAAAAGCAAGGTATTGGGTCTAGGTAAGGTTGCGATCTCAAAGGATAGACACATGACAAAGTCATGCTTGTCGAATCCTTAGGATTCAACCTCATGTCTGTCTCAATGCTTTGTGGTCTTGATATGGTTGTTGTCTTTGGCAAATATGTTGCATTGTGCTGATGGAATCTGACAATTCCAAAGTCTTCGACGGCTTTAGGAAGGGAGACTTGTATATTGTTGATTTCTTTGCAGGACTAGAGCCTGCCACATGTCTACTTGCAAAAGCTTCAGAATGCTGGCTATGGCATCGACGACTTGGTCATGCTGGGATGAGGAACTTGCATACACTTGCGAAGAAGAAGCATGTCATTGGCATCGAGGGTGTCAAATTCCTCAAAGATCATCTTTATGGGGCTTGTGAAGCTGGAAAGATCACCAGAGCCAAGCATCCCTTGAAGACTATCATGACCACTTCTTGTCCCTTTGAATTACTTCATATGGATCTCTTTGGCCCTACTCATTATGCCATGTTCTCTAGTTCTGCATCATTATATGGCTTTGTCATAGTTGATGAATATTCTCATTACACATGGGTGCATATCATCACTTACAAAAATGAAGTGCAGGATGGGATGCTCTCAAATGACAAGTGTCAGTTTATCTCGGAGCAGCCAACTAGCTAGTGGTTGTAGGGGGCGGCTATTTATAGCCTAGGGAGCAGCCCAACATGATAAGACATAAATGCCCTTCCAGGATATGACCGTTAGGTGGTATGATATTTTTGAACAACTGGCGCGTAGCACAACAATGGTCGGATTTTAGGTTCGAATTCCTCAGGGATATCATGTTCCTCACTGTGTAGGCAATCCGCACTAGCGAATTCCTAACTCCTCGGTTAGAACAAATTCCTCAAAAACCAGAAGATCTTCGCCTTTGTCACTGAAGAAATTGACTGAGGTGATATGATATTTACAATGGCTTCACTCGAAAGGATTGGGTAGGTGTATGATTTTGAGAAGAGCATCACTTGGAAATACGTTTCCTTAGTATTACCTCGACCCCCTTTAACAGTACGGTGTTTCCTATGACTCAAGAAGGAGAAAATGAAACTACGAAAACAAAAGTCTTCACGCTTCATAATCCTCGCATGAATATCCAAGTCTTCAAGGTCACACCAATTTCTTCACTTTCAAAGTCTTCAGGAGAACCAAAGTCTTCAGCCGAAGACATTCATTTTTAGGGGTCGACAACCACTGTAAATATCAAACTCCTCCTTGACTTATAGAGCTTGTGTACACTCACAAACGTATTAGTCCCTTAACCTATAAGTCTTCAATACACCAAAATCACTAAGGGGCATTTAGATGCACTTACAGTTCGGTGCTAGCTTTGGAAGATGGGAGGAGAGACAGTGGTCTTGCAATAGAGAAGAGGGAGAGGCAAGACGGTGGTTTTGGAATGGAGATGATGGAGAGGAGAGGAGGTGGTTTTGCAATGGAGAAGAGGGAGAGGCGATACGGTGGTTTTGGATTGGAGACGATGGAGAGGAGAGGAGGTGGTTTTGCAATGGAGAAGAGGGAGAGGAGCGTGTGACAGCGATTTAGGATTGGACGAGAGGGCCGGCGCGCTGTGACTGGATCAAAATCAAAATCAATTTACCCTTCAATTAAGAAAGCGATCCCACATTAACTAGTCTCCCTTTTATTCTGGGTCATAATTGACCATGATTTTCACAAATAAAATATATGTTATACGTTGCAAAAATAATATAATTTGAAAGTACATTCAGATACAAACCAAATGATACAATTTTTGGTGACATGCATTCACATTTTGCTTGTCAAATACAGTACGTGGTCAAACTTTGACCCAAAATACGCAAAACAAAAAAAATACTTCCAAGACCAGCGCCGCTCTTCCTCTCTTCTCCTCTTAAACCACTGCCGCTCCTCTCCTGTTCCAATCTAAATCCAGTGCCGCTCCTCTCCTCTTCTATTTCAAAACCACCGCCCCTCCTCTCCTATTCCAATCCAAAACCAGTGTCGCTCCTCTCCCGTTCTAATCCAAAACCAGCGCTACTCCTCTCTTCTTCCATTCAAAAACTACCGTCGGCAAGTGAAGGTGTTGTGGAGAAGTAGATCGATGGAGGACTACAACTGATACATGAGGATCGCAGACGGCGACCCTGTGAAGCTAGCTAGGATGTTGGAGATACAGTCTTGGTTTGACAACAAGGACCAACTAGCGGCGACGTTGACATCCATGGCAAAATATCTGCAACAGAGCGAAAAGGTGACGATTCTCCCGGAAGGAGTTGCGCGGGAGTACATAGAGCTGCTCCTCTGGGCCATGGAGCAAATAGATTCACCGAATCTGATTGTGAGGGAGCGGTGGTGCGAGTATCGATCCCAGATGGAGCACCCACCAGATGTTGAAGGATCGAGCGTCTACAGGGTGCCGTTTGTGAGGGTGTCGTGCCAGAGCGAGCCGGTGGAGTCTTCGTTGATCGAACCCAACTAAAAGAGGAGAAAAATAGTTGGCCCAATGAAGCTTCCCGACATCCTCTCCCTCGTCGTTCACATCGTCTCACGAGGCGGCTGTCTACCGCCGAGGAATAGGAGGGGACTGCCCCCCCTCCCCCCCCCCCCCCCCCCCCGCAAAATAATCGCACATGTTGTGAATTGTCAGGAGGAGCTTAGGGTTGTCAGTATTTGCAGGTTGTGAATTGTGTTTTGTGTTGTGTATTTTGACAGTACTTTCATTTATGAATGTCTTTTGAATTTCAGATTTTCAGTATTGAGCATATGAAGTATTTTATGAATTCTAGAGATCTATTTTTAGCACTTAAAAAATGTAGTTTCATAGGAGTATAGAAGTGCAGACAATGTGATTCTCAGAGAAGAAACTGCAAGTTTCAGTTTCAGACAGAAACTACAAGTTCAGTTTCAGATAAGAAACTGCAACTTTCTGAAGTAGAGTATTTATATTAACACGGCCTTTTCAAACAGTGTTAACATCATGTTGGAAGTTTTGTTCATGGTCGAAAATGGAACTACCAGCCAGTTAACATCATGCTGATCAACATTCATGCATAGCACATCTTCATATGATGCACAGTCAAAAAGATATGCTATTTTCAAAATGCCCACACAATGTTGAGTGTGCGAAAAATAGAGAAAACAAGGGAGAAGTTTTGGCAAGTGTTGGATGTGGTGCTCGTAGATGACAATGGGGACCCACATGTCAATAAAGGCAGAGGCAAAAAATTTGGAGATATTTTCCCTGCATCGGGTGGAATTGAACCCGGGCAGAACAGCTATCGAGCAATGTCACTTGGCCACTAGGCTAGTTCGGTACTTTCGTTACTAATAAGGCACTTCCTCAGGTGGTCGGGTCTCCTCCTGCGCCTTTGTGCGCTTGCCGCGGCGCCGCTATCTGCCGTTGTGAACATGGTGAACAAACGAGAGGAATCTGGAGAGGACCGTGCGTGGAGAGGCGGACAGTCGGGACCCACCAGGTCTATGGCCGTAAGCAAGCAAGTGCCTCATGGAAAAAATACTTCCTCCTAATGCTATACTGATGTTGGGGCCCACGGGTTTGTCAACATAGTTATATTTTTTAGGTGCTTCAACGTAGTTACTATAGAAGATAAATTCACAACGAAGCTGGGGAGCTGGCAGGTATCATTTATTATCACTGGGGAAACAAGTATCAGCTGGGTTTTGGGCTACCCCGTCTAGGCTTTTTTTTAACATGCGCAGCCCACGACATGTCGGTTTGTATTTTCTTGAGGGCCGTCATGTATCGACCGGCCTATGGACCTCCCATCCGAGGTTTTATTTTTCCTGAAACATCGGCAGCCCAATTTATGTATTTTTTTTTGAAGAAAACGCAGAGGTCTGTTCTATTTTTCTATATAAGAATAGGAACGCCTAGTCCAACTTATGTTTCCCTTCTAACTATATTACATATATTTAAATTATTTTATATGTTATTTTATATTATCGTTATTGTCATTATATATTTAACAGATACTTACATATGTAAGAAAACAATATCACACATCTTATTAACTTATAAAAATAATTTCTTAGCAATAAAATCCTGGATTTTTTTGGCAACGAAAATTATGGTGATTGTGTACAAAAGCTTGGTAAGATTTAAAGACCAATGTAATAATAAATCACTTATTATTTAAATATATTTATAACAAAATGCTCTGCCCCTGTTTATTTTTTGATAACATTGTTGCGCCCAACCAAACATTATAATTAGAATCGGCCCAACAAAATCGTGTATTTCGAGAAAGTGCAAATGGCCTGTAATTTTTTAGGAAAAAAATAAATGGGCCGCATGGACGCTACATTATTTGTTCACCCAGCCCAGCTAAATGACTGTAATTCTAAAAAGTTAGATCAAATTGACTGTAAATTCTACCCCGCAAAAAAAGACTGTAAATTCTGAAAAATGGGTTGAATACGTGCCACATTTTTGGAGGCTGAAATGTCAGCCAATAGGTCGAAGCCAACGCAAGTTCGTTGTCAACTTAGTCAACAAATGATTTTGACATCCTTAGCCGTTGGATTTACATCGAACGACCAGCATCCATCTTTAATCTCTCGTCTTCTTCCTCCAGCGCCGCCAGGACCACCTGCTCCCGCCTCCTGCTGCTAGCAGCTCTGCTTAGCACGCTTCGCTGTGAAGCGCTACTCCACCGTTGGCCAGGCCATCCCTCTACCCCTCCACACCTCCTGTTCTTCTCCATCGACTGTCGAACCACACCGCACCAGAACCAGTTAACCCTCGTACACATCTCCGTCTGTGACTCTACTCCCACGTCTTCCCATCTCCCGCTCGTTGCTGTCCGGGCCCTCACCGTCGTCCACCACCTTGGATGCGCTTGGAGCAGGGTTGTCAACGTGGTCATTGAACGACACCATCGGAAGTAGACTGTGCATGGAGAGGCTGACAGCTGGGTCCACGGCTGCACGCCAGGAAATGCCTCCTTATTACGCGCAAAATAATGATTCCTCCACCTGACAGCTGGGACCCACCGAAAGGGCCTCTGTATTTCGCAAAAAAAAACATCCCCCCGCTAACAGGTCGGACCCACCAGCTATATCTTTGCACGCAAGGAAGTGCCTCCTTATTACACACACAAAAATGAATACCCCCTGCTAGTTGGGACCCACCATAGTGGGAGGCTGACTTGTGGTCCAACTAAGTTGACGGGGACGGAGGGCATTGTCAACTTAGTCAATATGAACGATTCTTGCTCCAGTGACCGTACGATGTCCATCCAACGGCCGTAGTGCTTCTTCAACCTCTGGTCTTCTTGCTCCAGCCACCCAAACCAGAGCCGGTCGTGCCGCGTTCTCCTGTCTTCCGTGGCCGGCTGTGATGTCGCGGAGGCCTCACTGCCCCCTACTACTCCCACCGCTGGCTAGGCCATCCCTCTACTCACCTACACCCCCTGTTATTTTGCGGCGACAGCAGCCTCACACCGCAGCCGAACCAGTGAACCCTCGTATTCCTCTTCGTGTGGGCATCCATTGCCGCGTCTTCCCCGGCTCCACATCGTCCCCTTCCTAGGCCTCGCCGTCCTCCACCGCCCTGGTGCTCTCGGCGCGACGTGGTCAACGTGGTCAAGGAACGACTTCCATCGGAAGAGTACTGTACTTGGAGAGGCTGACAGCTGGGTCCACGGCAGCCGCAGGGAATTGGCTCCTTATTACGCACAAAATAATTATTCCTCCACCTAGAAGCAGGGACCCACCAGATGGGCCACTATATTTCGTGAAAAAACATTTCCCCCCTGACTGCTAGGACCCACCAGCTACATCTTCGCATGCAAGGAAGTGCATCCATATTACAAAAAAAACGATTCACCCCCTGACTACTGGGACCCACCAGCTATATCTTCGCATGCAAGGAAGTACCTGATAGTCGGGACCCACCTGGTCGATACATAGCATTGTCATTCTGGTCACGAACGTGTAGGTACATACTGGTCGATGTAGAGGCGTGCACGTGTCGTAGTAGAGGCGCGCACGTAGCATGTACACGTACGTACAGCGATCAGGGTGCAATAAAGTAAATAGGGCCACATACGTACATATGGGCAAGGTCTCGAACGCCTACTCGCACATACGTATGGCCAGGGCTCGTGTACATTGTTGGATCGGAACGGAGAAACTGCGTCGTCATTGTGTTCATGGGGAGCCAACCGGCTGGGTCGGAACGGAATGCGTCGTCGTGTTCATCGGGAGGGCTTGTACGAAACAGCCGATGGAAACGAGGCCTGGCGTACCGCAGAATAGAGGAAACGGCCTTGTGTTCGACCGGCCACGGTTGAAACAAGATCCTGTTGATCGGGAGGGGTCTGGCGTACCACAAAACGAAGGAAACAGACTTCTGTTGGATCTCCTACGGTCGAAATGGGGTCCTGTTGATCGGGAGGGGTGTGGCATACCGCAAAATGGAGGAAACGGACTTGTGTTGGAGCGCTACGGTCGAAACGGGGGTCCTGTTCATCTGGAGGGGTGTGGCGTACCGCAAAACGGGACTGCACGGGATACTGTTCATCTCCACCATTGACCTCCTCCAGCCTCCACGGGCTACTGTTCATCCACCGTCGACCTCCTCCAGCCTCCACCTGCGACTGTTCATCCACGGGCTCCTATTCATCCAGCCTCCACCGCACGCTCATACACCAGCTATTGTTCAATCAACCCTCTCCACGGGGTCCTGTTCAACCACCCCTCCACGGGCTACTGTTCATCCAACCCTCCACCAGCTACTGTTCAACCAACCCTCCACGGGGTCATGTTCATCCAGCCATCCACGGGGTCCTGTTCATCCACCCCCAACCGGCTCGATCGGGGTCTTGTTCATCCAGCGGCAACGGCCTCTACTACCATGGGGTCCTGTTCATCCACCCCCCCCCATCGGGAACTGTTCATCCACCCCCCAACAACGCTCGTTGTTCATCCAGAGGCAGGATCGATCAGCTTCAGTTAGCAGCAATAGCGAAGGAACCGCTCGATCAGGTTCAGTTAACAATCATCGATCGATCGCTCGGGTTCAATAACGTGTAGCCTGTAGTGCAATCGCTCGAGTTTAGTAGGCGAACGCCTCGCTCGGGTTCAGTTAAAGCCCAACGCCTTGCACCCACGCGCGTGCGTGTACGAGAGAAACGTGCAAACCTCCGTGCATCGCTTGGCCCCGACCACCCACCGTAACCGAGAACACCCCGACATTTTCCTCGCCCTCGCATCTACCACGGTTTTTTCCATCATGGACGGCCCAAAGAATGTCATGCAGCTGCGTCTCCGGCCCGCCCAGGACGAAAAGCCCATTTTCTGTCATGATTTTTTGTCATAGAAGTAGGAGCCCACCACATCTATGATGATACCGGGTTTTGTCACAATTATCGTCATACAAGTGTCATAAGTATGACAGAAAAAAATCGTTCGACCCAAAATGTCACGGATGTGTCTTTTTTCGTAGTGTATGTGAAGCCATTACTCTCCATAAGATCAATATGATCTTTTTATTTATTTTTATTCTTTCTTTTATTCCCTCAAGATAATAGCAAGATAGCAAAGCCCTCAACTCAAAACTAATCTTTATTATATATATAGCTCACAGACTCTATTACATAGATAGGGATCAACACAAAACTCAAAGCTAGATCATACTAAACTTTATTCTACTAGATCAAGATATAACCAATAGGATTGGACTAAGAAAAACGATAAAGATAGAATTGTGATGGTGATACGATACCGGGGCACCTCCCCCAAGCTTGGCAGTTGCCAACGGGAGTGCCCATACCCATGTGTTTATCTCTCTTTCTTCGGAGGTGTGATGATGGAGTTGTTGTTGATGGGGTGTCGCACATCGAGCGTAGGAGATCCTCCAACTTGCGGATAATGCCCTTGAGTGCGGTGATATACTCTTTCAAAAAAATATTTTCACGTGTGAGATACTTGTTTTGTATGCGAACTAGCTCAATCATCTTGAAAGCTTCAATTTCAGTAGAGGTGAGATGATTGTAGTAAGGTTGAAAGAAGCCTTCTTCTTCTACTGTCAGGACTTGCTCCTCTGCGGCTTCCTTGATCTTGTCACCTTCCTTGATTTCCCTGATTTCTTCTCGCTTCGTCTCTATCTTCATTAGCCAAGCATCTTCGCCCACGTTGTTGGAGGAGGGGGACGACATGATGCCTGACCTTGAGAAACTCTGGCAGAAAACAACTCCAACAAAAATAGAGGATTCATTGTGGTACGAAGGTCAAAACCTTCGGGAGATTATATAATGAATTTTTACCGACCAAAAGAAGTATCGTGCAAGAAAACGGAGTCAGGAGAGCACACGAGGTGTCCACGAGGCAGGGGGCGTGCCTAGGGGGTAGGACGCACCCTCCACCCTCGTGGATGCCTCGTGTCTCCTTCGGACTACATCTTATTTTCCTAATTTTTTAAATATTCCAAAACAGAGAAAATTTGCTATTAGAACTATTTTGGAGTCGGTTTACTTATCGTACCACATACCTATTCCTTTTCGGAGTCTGAAACATTCTAGAAAGTGTCCCTTATGTACTCCTCCGGGGTTACGGTGTCACTAACATTGGTTTCAACATTTATGGGTTTGCCTAAGATATAATGTTTGATTCTTTGACCGTTCACCACCTTCGGATTTGTGCCTTCGATGTTGTTGATTTTGATGGCATCGGAACGATAGACCTCCTCGATAACGTAAGGACCTTCCCATTTAGAGAGAAGTTTTCCTGCAAAAAATCTTAAACGAGAGTGGTATAGCAAAACATAATCACCTACATTAAACTCACGCTTTTGTATCCTCTTGTCATGTCATCTTTTAACTTTTTCTTTAAACAATTTGGCGTTCTCATAGGCCTGGGTTCTCCATTCATCAAGTGAGCTAATGTAAAATAGCCTCTTCTCACCGGCAACTTCAAAATCATAATTGAGCTCTTTAATAGCCCAATTTGCCTTATGTTCTAGTTCGAGAGGTAAGTGACATGCTTTTCCATAAACAATTTTATACAGAGACATACCCATATGATTTTTATATGCAGTTCTATAGGCCCATAATGCATCATCAAGTTTCTTGGACCAATTCTTTCTAGATCTATTAACAGTCTTTTGCAAGATCAATTTAATCTCTCTATTACTCAATTCTACTTGACCACTAGAGTGAGGATGGTATGGAGATGCAATTCTATGATTAACATCATACTTAGCAAGCATTTTACGAAAAGCACCATGAATAAAATGTGAACCACCATCAGTCATTAAATATTTCGGGACTCCAAACCTCGGAAAAATAACTTCTTTAAGCACCTTAATAGAGGTGTTATGATCAGCACTACTAGTTGGAAGAGCTTCTACCTACTTAGTAGCGTAATCAATAGCAACTCAAATATGTGTATACCCATTAGAGGAAGGAAAAGGTCCCATATAATCAAAGCCCCAGACATTAAATGGTTCAATAACAAGTGAATAGTTCATACGCATTTCTTGACGTCTACTAATATTACCAATTCTTTGGCATTCATCACAAGACAAGACAAACTTACAGGCATATTTGAAAAGAGTAGGCCAATAGAAACCAGATTGCCATACCTTATGTGCAGTTCTATCTCCAGCGTGGTGACCTCTGTAAGCCTCGGAGTGACACTTGCGTAGGATCTGTTCCTGTCCATGCTAAGGTACACAACGTCTAATAACCCGATCTACTCCTTCTTTATAGAGGTGTGGGTCATCCCAAAAGTAATGTCTTAAATCATAGAAAAACTTTTTCTTTTGCTGGTATGTGAAACTTGGTGGTATAAATTTAGCAACAATGTAATTAGCATAATCAGTATACCATAGAGCAGTACGAGAAGCATTTATGACAGCTAATTATTCATCGGGAAAGCTATAGGTAGTGGGTCATCAAGAACATTTTCTAACCTAGACAAGTTGTCTACAGTGGGGTTCTCAGCTCCCTTTCTGTCAATAATATGCAAATCAAATTCTTGTAGCAAGAGAACCGATCTAATAAGTCTAGGTTTTGCATCTTTCTTTTCCATAAGATATTTAATAGCAGCAAGATCTATGTGAACAGTTACTTTGGAATCAGCAATGTAAGGTCTGAACTTATCACAAGCGAACACAACTGCTAATTTTTTTTTCTGTATTAGCATAATTTCTCTGGGCACTATCTAGGGTTTTGCTATCATATTGGATAACATTTAATTTCTTATCAACTCTTTTTCCTAGAACAGCACCTACAGCATAATCACTAGCATCACACATAATTTCAAAGGGTAAATTCCAATCAGGTGGCTGAACAATAGGTGCAGAAATCAAGGCTTTCTTAAGTATCTCAAATGCTTCTACACAATCATGATCAAATACAAAAGGAACATCTTTTGTAAGAGATTAGTGAGAGGCCTAGAATTTTTTTAGAAGTCTTTAATGAACCTCCTATAAAATCCAGCATGACCAAGGAAACTTCTTATACCTTTGATGTCCTTAGGATACGACATCTTTTCAATAGCATCAACTTTAGCTTTATCAATTTCAATACCTCTTTCAGAAATTTTATGCCCCAAGACAATACCTTCATTAACCATAAAGTGGCACTTCTCCCAATTCAAGACAAGATTAGTTTCTTCACATCTCTGCAAGACTCGGTCAAGGTTGCTTAAGCAATCATCAAAAGAAGTTCCATACACGGAGAAATCATCCATGAAAACCTCAACAATCATTTCACAAAAGTCAAAGAATATAGCAGTCATACAAGTTTGAAAGGTAGCAGGTGCATTGCATAAACCAAAAGGCATACGCCTATAAGCAAAGGTACCGAAAGGGCAAGTAAAAGTGGTCTTATCCTGATCCTCTTTTGACACATGTATTTGAGAGAAACCAGAATAACCATCTAGAAAGCAAAAATGTGTATGTTTAGATAGTCTTTATAGCATTTGATCAATAAAAGGTAGAGGGTAATGATCTTTTCAAGTAGCTTTATTTAATTTATGGAAATTAATTACCATTCTATAACATGTAACAATTCTTTGTGGGATCAATTCATCCTTATCATTAGGAACAACAGTAATACCTCCCTTCTTAGGGACACAATGGACAGGACTTACCCACTGACTATCAGTAACATGATAAATTATACCTGCCTCCAGAAGCTTTAGTATTCCATTTCTTACCACTTCTTTCATCTTAGGATTTAACCGTCGTTGATGATCAATAACAGGTTTAGCATCTTTCTCCAATTTTATTTTATGCTGGCATGAAGTGGGACTAATGCCCGTAAGATCATCCAGAGTATATCCAATAGTGGCACGGTGCTTCTTCAGAGTTTTCAACAATTTCTCTTCTTCATGCTCTGAAAGGTTATCACTAATAATAACAGGATATATCTTATTTCCATCAAGATAAGCATATTTAAGAGTATCAGGTAATTGTTTAAGCTCGAACACAGGATCACCCTTGGGTGGAGGAGGATCCCCTAGGATTTCAACAGGCAAGTTGTGTTTCAAAATAGGTCCCTGTTTAAAGAATACTTCATCTATTTCCCTTCTTTCATTCATAAACATATTATTTTCATGGTCTAGCAAATATCTTCTAAAGGATCATTAGGAGGCACGACAATAGAAGCAAGACCAATAATTTCATCTTTACTAGGCAATTCTTTATCATGGGGTTGTCTACAGAATTTAGCAAAATTAAAAACATGAGACATATCCCCTAAACCAACAGTAACAATATCTTTTTCGCAGTCTATCTTAGCATTAACAGTATTCAAGAAGGGTCTACCAAATATAATAGGACAAAAGTCATCTTGTGGGGAACCAAGAAAAAGGAAATCAGTAGGATATTTAATTTTCCCACACAAGACTTCAACATCTTTAACAATCCCAATTGGTGAAATAGTATCTCTATTGGCAAGCTTAATTGTAACATCAATATCTTCTATCTCAGTGGGTGCAATATCATGCATAATTTCTTTGTATAAGGAATGAGGTATTGCACTCACACTAGCACACATATCACATAAGCCATGATAACAATGATCTCCTATTTTAACAGAGACAACATGCATGCCAACAACATGTCTATGTTTATTTTTAGTATTGGGTCTAGCAATTCTAGCAGCTTCATCACAGAAGTAAATAACATGCCCATCAATATTATCGACCAAGAGATCTTTAACCATAGCAATACTAGGTTCAACTTTAATTTGCTCAGGGGGTGTAGGTGTTCTAGCATTACTCTTACGAACCACATTTGAAGCTTTAGCATGATCCTTTATTCTAACAGGGAAAGGTGGTTTCTCAATATAAGCAGTAGGAACAATAGGATCAACATTATAAGTAATAGTCTTTTCTTCAACTTTAATAGGTTCTACTACTTTTACTTCAAGGGGAGGATGATATTTAAACCACTTCTCCTTAGGGAGATCAACATGAGTAGAAAATGGTTCACAAAAAGAAGCTACTATCTCAGAGTCAAGTCCATAATTAGTGCTAAATTCACGAAAAGCATCGGTATCCATGAAAGATTTAACACAATCAAACTTAGGTGTTATACCTGACTCCTTACCTTCGTCGAGTTCCCAATCTTCAGAGTTGCGTTTAATTCTTTCCAATAAATCCCATCTGCATTCAATAGTCTTCATCATAAAAGAACCAGTACAAGAAGTATCAAGCATGGAGCGGTTGTTGAGAGAAAGCTGAGCATAATTTTTTTGAATCATAATTTCTCTTGAGAGCTCATGGTTGGTTCATGAATATAAGATTGACTTAAGCCTCCCCCAAGCTTGAGCGATACTTTCTCCTTCGCGAGGCCAAAAATTATATATATAATTACAATCACGATGAACCAGATGCATAGGATAAAACTTCTGATGAAATTCCAATTTCAATCGGTTGTAGTTCCATGATCCAATATCACCACATAGCCTAAACCATGCCAATGCCTTTCCCTTCAAAGATAAAGGGAAGACCTTCTTCTTGATAACATCTTCAGGCATACCTGCAAGCTTAAATAACCCACAAACTTCATCCAGATAGACTAGATGCATATCAGAATGTAATGTTCCATCTCCTGTATATGGATTAGCTAGTAGTTTCTCTATCATACCCGAAGAAATTTCAAAGTAAATATTTTTAGTATGTTCAGTAGGTTGAGGAGCAACTCTTTGTTCTTCTGGTCGGGGTGAAGATACCCCGAACAAGCCCCTCAAAGGATTATTTTCCATAGTAACAAGTGAGAGTAAATTTCAGCACACTATATAAATGTTTCCTTACCAAATTCCACCTACCAAAGGTGCTTCACTCCCCGGCAACGGCACCAGAAAAGAGTCTTGATGACCCACAAGTATAGGGTATTTATCGTAGTCCTTTCGATGAGTAAGAGTGTCGAACCAAACGAGGAGTAGAAGAAAATGACAAGCGGTTTTCAGTAAGGTATTCTTTGCAAGCACTGAAATTATCGGTAATAGATGTTTTTGTGATAAGGTAATTCGTAATAGGTAACAAGTAACAAAGTAACTAAGGTGCATCAAGGTGGCCCAATCCTTTTTGTAGCATAGGACAAGCCTGGACAAACTCTTATATAAAGCAAAGCTCTCCCGAGGACACATGGGAATTTCTGTCAAGCTAGTTTTCATCATGCTCATATGATTTGCGTTTGTTAGTTTGATAATTTGATATGTGGGTGGACGGGAGCTTGGGTACTTCCCTTCCTTGGACAAGCATCCCACTTATGATTAACCCCTCTCGCAAGCATCCGCAACTATGAAAGAAGAATTAAGATAAACCTAACCATAGCATGAAACATATGGATCCAAATCAGCCTCTTACGAAGCAACGCATAAACTTGGGTTGAAGCTTCTATCACTCTAGCAACCCATCGTCTACTTATTACTTCCTAATGCCTTCCCCTAGGCCCAAACAATGGTGAAGTACCATGTAGTCGACGTTCACATAACACCACTAGAGGAAAGACAACATACATCTCATCAAAATATCGAACGAATACCAAATTCACATGATTACTTATAACAAGACTTCTCCCATGTCCTTAGGAACAAACGTAACTACTCACAAATCATATTCATGTTCATAATCATAGGGGTATTAATATGCATAAAGGATCTGAACATATGATCTTCCACCGAATAAACCAACTAGCATCAACTACAAGGAGTAATCAACACTACTAGCAACCCACAGGTACCAATCTGAGGTTTTGAGACAAAGATCGGATACAAGAGATGAACTAGGGTTTGAGAGGAGATGGTGCTGGTGAAGATGTTGATGGAGATTGACCCCCTCTCGATGAGAGGATCGGTGGTGATGACGATGGTGACGATTTCCCCCTCCCGGAGGGATGTTTCCCCGGCAGAACAGCCTCACTGGAGCCCTAGATTGGTTCCGCCAAGGTTCCGCCTCGAGACAGCGGCGCTTCATCCCGAAATCTTCCATATGATTTTTTTCAGGGCAAAAGACACCATATAGCAGAAGATGGGCATCGGGGGTCTGCCAGGTGGCCCACGAGGTAGGGGCGCACCCTCCACCCTCGTGGCTTATGGGTGGCCCCCCTCTGGTGCTTTCTCTGCCCAATATTTTTAATATATTCCAAAACTGACTTTCTTGGAGTTTTAGGACTTTTGGAGTTGTGCAGAATAGGTCTCTAATATTTGCTCCTTTTCCAGCCCAGAATTCCAGCTGCCTGCATTCTCCTTCTTCATGTAAACTTTATAAAATAAGAGAGAAAAGGCATAAGTATTGTGACATAATGTGTAGTAACAGCCAATAATGCAATAAATATTGATATAAAAGGATGATGCAAAATGGACGTACCACGGTGAAGCCTGTATTTACAAGAAAGTGAGTGGGAGCTCTTTAGCATTTCTGATATTGTATGTGGATGACATATTATTGATTTGAAATGATATAGAATTTCTGGATAGCATAAAAAGGATACTTAAATAAGAATTTTTCAATGAAAGACCTCAGTGATGCTGCTTATATATTGGGCATCCAGATCTATAGGGATAGATCAAGACACTTAATAGGACTTTCACAAAGCACAAACCTTAATAAAGTTTTGAAGAAGCTCAAAATTGATCAGTAAAAGAAAGGGTTCTTGCCTGTGATACAAGGTGTGAAATTCAGTTAGACACAAAGCCCGGCCACTTTAGAAGATAGAGATAAAATGAAAGTCATTCCCTATGGCTTAGCCATAGGTTCTATATGTATGCTATGCTGTGTACCTGACCTGATGTGTGCCTTGCCATAAGCTTGGCAGTGAGGTACCAGAGTAATCCGGGAGTGTATCACTGGATAGCAGTCAAGAACATCCTGAAGTACAGGAAAAGGACCAAGGATATGTTTCTTGTTTATGGAGGTGACGAAGAGCTCGTCGTAAATGTTTACGTCGATGCTAGCTTCGACACTGATCCGGATGGCTCTAAATCACAAACACGATACATATTTATATTAAATGATGGAGCTGTCAGTTGATGCAGTTCCAAGCAGAGTGTCGTGGCGCGATCTACATGTGAAGCGGAGTACATAGCTCCTTCGGAAGCAGCTCATGAAGGAGTCTGTATGAAGGAGTTCATATCCAATCTAGGTGTAATACCCAGTGCATCGGGTCCAATGAAAATCTTTTGTGACAACAATGGAGCAATTGCCTTGGTGACGGAATATAGGTTTCACAAGAGAACCAAACACATCAAGAGACGCTTCAACTCCATTCGTGAAAAGGTCAAGGATGGAAACATAGAGATTTGCAAAATACATACGGATCTGTATGTGGCAGACCCATTGACTAAGCCTCTTCCACGAGCAAAACATGATCAACACCAAGACTCCGTGGGTGTTAGATTCATTACATTGTAATCTAGATTATTGACACTAGTGCAAGTGGGAGACTGAAGGAAATATTCCCTAGAGGCAATAATAAAGTTCTTATTTTATATTTCCTTATTCATGATAAAGGTTCTGGGCCCTCTCGGTAATACACATCATAATAAGACTTGTAAGCAAATGACTAATGAGTTAGTTATGAGATGATGTATTACGAAACGAGTAAAGAGACTTGCCGGTAACGAGATTGAACTAGGTACGAAGATACCGACGATCGAATCTCGGGAAAGTAACATACCGATGGACAAAGGGAATTACGTATGTTGTCATAAGGTTCGACCGATAATGATCTTCGTAGAATATGTAGGAGCCAATATGGGCATCCAGGTTTCGCTATTGGTATTGATCGGAGAGGTGTCTCGGTCATGTCTACATAGTTCTCGAACCCATAGGGTCCGCACGCTTAACGTTCGTTGATGATATAGTGTTATATGAGTTATATGGATTTGGTGACCGAATGTTGTTTGGAGTCCCGGATGAGATCACGAACATGACGAGGAGTCTCGAAATGGTCGAGAGGTAAAGATTGATATATAGGACGATGGTATTCGTACATCGGAAGAGTTTCAGAGTGCACCGGATAGTCATCGGGTCATCGGAATAGGTTCCGGACACCCCCGGTAGGTGTATGGGCCTAATGGGCCAAAAGGGGGGGGGACAGACCAGCCCACAAGGGGGCTGGTTTGCCCCTTCCCTGCTCGGTCGGCCCTATGGGGAAGGAAAGGGGAGGGGTGGCCCCTCCTGCCTTTCCCTCCTCATGGGAGAAAGGAAAGGGGGCGCCACCTCATCCTTCCTTCCACCCGCACCTATATAAGGAAGGGGGTCGCGCGGCTAGGGGGGGACCCTAAGTAGGATTCGGCCTACTTGGGACGCCTCCTTGGCTGCTCCTCCCTCCCCCAACCTATATATATGTGGGAGGGGGGCGCCTAGCACAACCGGAACAATTGCTTAGCCGTCTGTGGCGCCCCGTCCACCGTTTACACCCTTGGTCATATTTTCGTAGTACTTAGACGAAGCCCTGCGGAGATAACTTCGCCACCACCGTCACCACACCGTCGTGCTGCCGGAACTCATCCACTACTTCGTCGTCTTGCTCGAGCAAGAAGGCGAGGACGTCACCGAGTTGAACCTGTCTGTGCTGAACGTGGAGGTGCCATACGTTTGGTACTCAATCGGTTGGATCGCGAAGAAGTTCGACTAAATCAACCGCCTTACTAAACACTTCCGCTTACGATCTACGAGGGTACATAGACACACTCTCCCCTCTCATTGCTATGCATCTCCTTGATAGATCTTGCGTGTGCATAGAATTTTTTTTGTTTTCCATGCAACATTTCCCAACATGTACATCTCACTGTAAGTGAGATATTGCTCCCACATAAAACTGAGAGGTGAGTGTATGTCTCCCTTGTTGCGAGATGGACACATTACCTCTAAATGGGTCAGGCCCAACACGCTATCACGCCTTTCAACGAGTCTACGCAAAGCCGCGAACGTATGAGCAATTTCTGTTTTTCTTCTCACTTCTCCCCTTTTTTGTTAAATTCTGAAATTTTATGAAAAGGTATTAAGACTTTTTTTACAAGAAATCTCCGATATGTATTAACAAATTTGTTCTCTTTTCTAGCATAATACAGTAGGCAAGACCCCTACTGTATCTCGTTTTTTATTAATAAATGGGTATGTTCAAATGTGTGGTTGTTTTATTACAAAGGAATTCACACTGTATCTAGCCATGCTTGCATCCCATCCTTTAGACTTGGTTTGGCCTTTCTCATCACGAGTTGAAAACTTCCTTGAAAGCACATTGGTTCAGATTCAGATCTTTGTGGTTAATGATGATAACATTTCTGCGATTCCATCTGCTCCAGCATCCTGTGATTAGTGCTGGATATATTAGCACATTTTTTTATTAATCTAATCCACAAGTAAATAATAAACATGGCATTCATAGTATGCAACTCATACCGATACCTAAACATATAAGCATGTAAGGAACATAGAACCAAATCAACCATGAAAAATGCATATACGGCTAGCACATGAACGAGTAAGTAGGGCATGAACAAGTCATGCCCTCTGCTAGAGTAGGCTAGGGCCGCCGCGGTACCGGCAGCTTCAGCTTTCTCCGCAACCTTCTTGGCAGTGTCTTCTTCAGCAATGGCGTTGGTGTTGGGGGACTAGTGGAGGCAAAGGATGAGGATGGACACGAACCGGGAGCAGTCGCACCAAGGCACTCACCAAAAACCTTATCGCCCTTCTCCTGGTACAGGATCTCGAAGGACATGGCTCCAGAGGCCTGCTCTCCCGTCCGTTCGTGCACGCGGACGGGATGTGATCGTTGGAGGTAGGTCAGTGAGAGGAACAGTGCATGACGACAAGGGTTGCGCGAGGAGGGAGTGAGTGTGTTGGTTGCACTGGCCAGCGCCTCCAATATATGTGTCGTCAGGTAGGGAAGCAAACGGCCTACGGTCCAACGTCTCGGACAATGTCACATCCGTTAGTGTCTTGTTAATTAATCTAAGATTAATTAAGTGTCCGTGACCGGCAAAAATAGAGCACACACATAGATCTGAACTCATCTCGACTCACTCATGGCGTGCGGGCGAGGCGAGGCGGGCGGTGGAGGAGGAGCACACGTGTACCACTCCTCTTCTCAAGATCCTAATGGCTACTGGAAGAGCAACTCTTATAAAGGGTCTCAACTCTTCTCAACTTGGGAGGTGGTACTAAACTTTCCACCAGTTGTCATACACCTACAGGGGCCTTAGAGATTAACCATTAATCATTGTTTTATATGGGCCAAGGCCCATCTATAATTCAACATTGAGCACCTCTCTGAAGCAACTGAAATTCATTATGTTTCTGCCATTGATCAACATCTGAATAATGTCTAGAGTAGATCAGTGTTCCATTCCATCCCAAGATATAGCCAGAAGTTTTCGCTGAAATCACATCTAAAGAACAGTTGCATAAGATCCTCAGTGAAAGCTTCATCACATAGTACACATTCATAACTATGAATATGAAAGCTTTTCCCCCACATAAGTTCTCTAGTGCTTAATATGTATTGTATGAGAAGCTAGAAGAACAACCTCTGTTTAAGTGAAACAGAGGATTTTCAGACCCACTGAAAAGTGCAGTAGCTTTTTGAGGATTGCCAATGAGAGTGTTATAAACCTCCCTATTTGAATATTTGGTATGCTGTCGTCAACATTTCCATATGTCTGGAGTGAGATCCATGTTTAGGCTTTTGATTGAAATATGTAGCTCATGATATTGCTGGAGGGGAATAGTAGATATTGGAATATGAAACATATTATTAAAGTTGTTTTGTGTCTATTCATATTCTTTATCACTGAAATGTCATTCTCCTTGGCATAAGAATGTAGCTAACCAAACATATCAGCAAATTTGTTTTCACATGCCAAGAAAGTTCGCACATTTTTAGTGAAGTGTTTATGGCATTTGGCAAAATATTCATTAGCATTCAAGGAAATGAAAGACATTCAATAAATTTCCACACCTTTAATTTTTTTATTCTTGATAACAATTATAAATATTCGTGAAATGTAAAAAGGGGGTGCAATGAAAAATGTCGATAACAAATAAAATATGTTCACGATGTATTGTAAAAGACATTTAGTGTGGATTTAACAAGTGTTTAATATACATTTAAAAATGTTTAATGTGTATCTGAAAAATGTTCAATGTGTATTTGAAAAAATTTCAACGTGCATCTGAGAAAATGTTATTCAAAAATGAAAAATAAAACCCAAAATAGAAAAATCAGAAAGAACCCGATTAAACCTCTAAAATAATATAGAAAAGGAAAATAAAACACCGGAATGGAACCTTGGCCAAAGACGCACTAAACCGACATCAATACCTCCACCTCGTCGACTATTTGGCCATGTCCCTAAAAACATTTTTTTTAGATGGAACACCGATTCCATTAACCCATTGGCGCAGCAGAAACGCTGGCCTTCCTGACATTTACATCATCCGGTAATTCCATTAACCCACAACTGTTTAGGAGATTGCCTTTGTGCACCCATAGAAGCTAGTACATGCGCGAGAATATTACAGCCCCTTGGCGCAAAGGAAAAAGTTACAAAATTAAAGTGGAGCCTGGCAAAGAGGCGACTGTCCCTGAACATAACTCCTTCAGTGCAAGATCAAAGTCGCTGCTTTGTACCGCCCGCACCAAGGATTGACAGTCTGATTCAATAGTGATGTCCACCATCGAAAATTGCTCGGCGTGGACGAGCTCGCGCGCTCTCTGTATCGTCGTGCGTTCGTTCGGCTCGGGATGTGGGACGTACGCGGTATTAGCTGTGGTGGTTGAGGGGATATTTATTATGTGTACGTGACGGCCTGAGACGCCGTGAGAGCGGACGGTGGTGTTAGACGAGCAGGCGGTTATAGTCGTTGTTGCCGCTTCCGCTCTCCGTCGTGGCTTCCGCTCTCCGTCGCTGCCGGCCCTCGACCATAGTCGCTGTTGCCGCTTCCACCCGACGCCACTGCAGGCTCTCGGCCATGGTCGCCCATCGCCGCTTCCGCCTCCTCTACTGTCAACACTCTCCATGGCCACCGCTGCCGGGCCTTGCCCATGGTCGCCGTCGCCACATCCGTCTTTGGCGAGCCCTCGCTGTATGTGTTGCTAATGCTATTGCAGCCACACCATCAAAAAGATAACGCGTACTCAAGAGCATCACCGTGCTTGCCGCATTTTAGTACCATGGAGTTCACGTGCATGCATGTGTGCTCGTCGAGGAAGAGAGATCACAGACGAAAGGAACCCAGAGACGAAAATCGATTTACATCAGTACTATCTGAACTTTTCAAGTCCAAACAAGGTATCCTATAAATCAGCTTTAACATAGCAACAATTTAGAACTAGTTTTCCTAAAAATCCTCTTAAAACAGGTTTTGCTAATACTTGTTCCAAAATGTGTACCATCTACCCCGGAGGATGATGATGGTCGCATGGTCATATGTCAAGAGAGGTGTTTTCTTCCACTCTAGTTGTGAGGTGGAGAAAGCATTTTTGTGTTTTTGGTTTTTGCCACGCGGATGTAGTTGCGTGTATGGTAGGTTTATTTATTTATTTATTTTACAAATCTATATGTGAAACATCTTGCTTATTTTATTTTGTGATGCCTTCTTGTGGTAACTTAGATGTAGTTGTGAAGAACAAGTGTTTTTTTTTTGGAAATATATTTTTGGGAAAACAGAATTTCTTGATTTTGTACTAGAGGTTTTACGGTATTTGAACTGCGTAACTTAGGTCCTCCATTAGTTTATGATGTAAAAAATATGAAAAAACACATGCAGAATTTTTTGTGATTTGTTCACAGAGGCTGACCAAGTATATTTTTTAAACCGTTGGTATGCAGCAGCTTCCACACATAGCGTTTAAGGGGGAGATCCATTGAACGACAATTGTAAACAGCTGACAGTATGCTTCGCCTTTTTTTTACGTGTGTATTTGTCCATCGATTTAGATAATTTGCCTTTTTGCATATCAAAGTCTTTTTGGACAATTTTTTGTTCATTTCGATAAATCATCAGATGTTATTTACGGGTTTTTTTCTTTTCTTTTTTCATTTTTTTAAGTCTTACATTTTCAGTGTTTAATTTTTTATGTTTAGAAGTATGCTCCCAAACAGAAGGGATGATTGTTTTGCAGCCACGCTCAGTGTCGTTCTTGGACTGTTTACGGATGTGGGTGATCTCAAATTTCGGAACCATTGTTCTGGTGTATGCCAGGGTAGGGACGGACCCTTTTGATGTTTGTTTTCATAATGAGATCGCGGGGGGACAACTCACATCTGCAATGAAGGTGTACTCCATCGTAATGCAAGAGGTAATGCTTTTTTTTCAACAACTTGTTGGGCGCATGGCATGGTCAGTTGATAGTCTTACAATTTTTTTCAAACCGCATAGATAAAAACGGCATACGAGTGCATTACATGCTGACATCTAAACAAACTTATTGGTATTCTTAATAGAAATACATGTACCAACGGAACAGACAGAGTGCCCCGTCACGTTTCCTTTATTTATCACGGCGCCGTGGCCGTATGGAACTGTTCGCTTGGACGTATCGCTCCTTGCTTCATACGATTGCATTTAATACTCGGATGAACGTGTCCCTGTCTCATTGGAACGCGTCGCGGGAGCACGCGAGCTCGTCCTCTCTTTTGCCGCTCTCACTGTCCACCATGCCCCAATCAACCGCAGCTTGTAAGGCATCAGAGCACGCTGTCGCTTCTGCCTGCATCGGACTCGCCAGGTGGGTGAGACGACCAGCGCCTGAGCCTCTCACAGCACCTTCACTATCACGTACAACAAAACCCCAGCCACCATTACCAGATGCAGAAAAAAAAAAGGCCCACTCAATCAATATTGAATTTAAACTTGTCCCCCTCTGGCCTGCTCTAGCTTTGCTCCTCTCTGGCTGGGTTTGATTTTCCTTGGCTCGCGCACATGTTCAGACAGTCAGAAAAGCAGGTTCGAATTCTGGTTAGCAGATTATCAATCGACTCACCACGCTGTTTTGCATAAAAACATTTGCCATAAGTGAGTGTTATATCCACCTTAAAATAGCGCGAGAGCTATTTCTCACCTAGTGCGTGACTGTGTACCGTCTTGTAGTAGGCGATCATTAGGATGGGTGGCCCAATATAATGCGTTTAGTGAGTGGTTCTGCACCGGTTTGTGGAATCTTCCATCGGTTTTGGGAATGTCTCATAAGTTGTTCTTTTCTCTTTTCTGTGTTTTTCTTTTTAGTTTTCATTAGTTTATATTTTGGTTCTTTATTTATGTTTTTATATTCATTTCTTATTTCCCTTTTGGTTTCAAATAGATGTCTACTTTTTATACCTTCTTTATTTTTCCTATACACGTTAAACATGTGTTTGACGCACATCGAACATTTTTCAAATACATGATGACCATTTTTTAAAATATATGTTTGATCTTTTTTGGAATACTTATTAAAAAAATTCAAATATATTTGAAACACTTTTTCATACATGTTGAGCATTTTAATTACACACGAGATATTTTTCAGATACAGCTTGACCATTTATTTAAAATACATGATCAACAGTTTTTCATATACACGCTGAACATTTTCTGAATACACATTTTACAAATTTCATATACATACTGAATATTATTTTGATACAGATTGAAAATTTTCCAAATATATGATGCGTACTTTTTCAAATACATGTTAAACATTTTATAAATACGTTAAACATTTATTTTGAATGGTGCATACAAATTGTTTACATTGCATGAACATTTTTTAGATGCGTGGATATTTTTTAGATATGCACCCCTTTCTATATTGATGAATTCTACAAAACAATTGATTGGCCGACGTAAAATTGCGTGCAAGAAAAGCAGATCAGCCTGTTAGTTAGCAAATAATTTTAAGATTTTTTTCCATGCAACCATTCTAATTAACTTGGGGGCCGGAATGCATTGTCAAAGGACAACAGAACAAAGTTACATCAAAATATAAACCGAAATGGAAAACACTAGTGTATCAAACCAATCAACAATCATACCGGTGAAGGAACAACTTCACATAGGACACTTTTAATTATCGCCATGGGACACACATAAACCTGACAAGCAAAAGCATAATGTTCACAAAAGTATCCAAAGACATGCAGCAGAAATAATTTCAACGCAACCATCTAAACACATCAGACGGGTTGGAACGAGCAGACCCTCGCCTCCGTGTACACCTTCACAGGGCGGCAATAGTAGCCCTGCTCCGGTGCACAATGCGAGTCTTCTGAGCAGATGCAAAGCCCCTCAATGGCACAACCCTTCTCGACGATGATCGGGCTCCCATTAATGCCGAGCACCTGGTCACTC
This sequence comes from Triticum timopheevii, assembly GCA_963921465.1. Lineage (NCBI taxonomy): Eukaryota > Viridiplantae > Streptophyta > Magnoliopsida > Poales > Poaceae > Triticum > Triticum timopheevii. The sequence goes on along the minus strand of OY997268.1, from coordinate 615,587,846 downwards.
CATTCACTAGAGAAGATCCCATCAGGGTCATACCTGCCCTTTACCTCTAGGAACTTGCCAGCCTCGGGGTACTTGGCAATGGCGCCTTCAAAGGCAAAGTTGCGGTTCTTGCCCCAGTGAGGGATGGCGCCATACTTGCGTAGCGCCATCTGTTGGAGTTCGTCGAGCACGTCAGAGTGTGGGTTGGGCTCGCCCTTGGTGTAGCTCCGGTAGTAGGTTATATCAAAGTCGACCGAGTCCTCCGGCTTGCCAAGGTAGGCAGAGGATGCCTTGATATAGCGGAGGAGAATACCCAAACTGGCGTCGATTCCGCAGAAGGCCTTCGGGTTGCTATTACGGAGCTGCTTCATGTCGGCGATGAATGCTGGTACCCTAGAGAGCGCGATGATGTAGGCATTGTTGTAGAAGAAGGTTCCCCGGATGCGGGGATCCCACGGACACGTAGTGAGGAGTGCGTCTTCTGGGCTGTCGAGACACGAACCGGATGCTTGGATGCGGTGCTGGAATCCTACCACCGGGTACCCCATGAACAAGCTGCCGTTGTTTGTAAAGCCGTATGCTGCCTTCTCAAACAGCGATACAGACGTGGGTGCCTCCTTGCACCGAGCGACGGTGTTGTTCTTCTTCTCAAGAAGTTCCTGCATGACTCTGCCGCTGATGAGGTCGGCCGTCGGACTGGATCGCATGGCTAGGTAGTCATTGAGGCCGTTACCCACTGACGTGATGGCCACGCGATCGTCCTTGCGGTAAATGACATTGCGCTGCTGTGGCAGCCATGCCATATCGCCAAATTCATGGAGGCCACCCCACACGACGGCCTGCTCTGCCATATCAGAGTCATTGCGTGTCACGAACGACACCGACCGCTTGAACATCGGCTCCAAGGCCAGTTTAACCTGCACATATCAATAAAAAAAGATTAGCTTTTTTGGAGAGAAACAACTAATTAGTTTAACTTGTGCACAAAGAGAGTAACAATTCCGTTTGGTTTTAATAATTCTTGAACATGGCATATGTGGGCAACCTAATAAAACGAAGAGTATATATATGCATGCAAAGGCATTTCTTGAGCCACGTACCTGGGAAACGACGCCCAGGACGCCGAGGGAGACCTTGGCCGCGTCGAGGTCAGGATGGTCGGCGCAGAGCTCCCGTACCACCGCGAACCCTTGGCTCCTCGGCGCCGGCGTGACGATCCTCATCCCGACCACGTACTCGTGCACGGCGCCACCCTTACCCTTGAGCGAACTGCCGTGCGCGCCCGTGGCCAGCAGGCCTCCGATGGTGAGCCCTGATCAGTACGGCGAGTGCGGCAGCGCGAGCCCTGCCTCGGCGGCCGCCTGGACGAGGTCGCGGAGCACCATGCCGCTTTCCACCGTCATCAACCCCTTGGCGACGTCGACGCTTACCACCCGGTTGAGCCGCTCCGTGCTTATGATCGTGCCGTCGCGGCCGCCGGGGCAGGCCAGCTTGGGGAAGCTGTGGGAGTGCTTGGTGGCCACCTTCACCTTGCGCTTGGCCACCACCGCGGCCGCCACGGCTGCGACTAGCTCCTTCTCGGTGCGCGGGAAGATTGCGTTGGCGGCGTGGCAAACGGTGCGGTCCGGGAAGGAGCCGTACGCGTTGGAGACAGTGCAATCGGACGTGCCGTGGTCACAGACCACCGGCTCCGGCGGAGGGCTCGAGCCAGCGAGGCCGACCAGCAGGAGCACCAGGAGGAGAACCGTAAGCACCCGGTCACCCTCCATTGCTCAGCTCTTGCAACAACTACTAACAATGTCTTGAGATAATCAAGGCCTTGAATGCTAGCTAGCTACTACTTATATAGCTAGCTCACGGCATGGTATGCAGCACATTCCTCCCTTGTTAAATCGTCCAGTAGCGGAACACGTAACCATATGTAGAAAGTCAATGGATTGATCACAAACGCAGCATATGATTAGATTGATGAAGATTATCCATCTCCGGTGGGTCACTACTACGGAACAGGCAAGCAAGCAGCGGCGGGCGCAAACAACCTACCGGTCGGTGCGTGTTTTCGGAGCAAACGGCCCAAATGTTTTTACCCAATATTGATGGATTTATGCTTCGCCTTGTATTGCATGCATGCATGCATGCATGTGGTGTTAGTTGTGCGCACACGCTATGCAGAGCTCGCGTGTAAATTCGTCACAAATGCACCATCTTGATGCAGCTGCCACATAATACATTTTAGGGGATATTATTCATAATTCAAAGCATTTTAGGCAAGGAGTGTAAAATACGTGTGCATTATTTCTCTCCTTCCAGAGGTCAAAGCTAGGATCAATCCATCATCAGCAATATATTACTAGTTTTTGGTACTACTAACTAAGCCTAAAACGCCGTCTTATCTTTTGAGACGGAGGAGAAGATTGTTCCAGTGCAGAGTACGTACACTCATTCCCTGGACGAATCATATCCTACCACCGATCAACGAGGACCGCGAAGATAGTGCAGATGGGACGTCATACTCGTGAAGACTATGAGATTTTGAATGCAGAGCAAGCCTCGCGCGGGCGGGTATAATAGCAGTGGCCAAGACATTATTAGTTCTCCCCATGATTATATATATACCTTTAGGCCAATTATCCTTTAGGAAATCAGGGGCAAGATGTGCCACATATGGGCATGACAGCCCACAAGTCAACTCGCATGTTGCTAACAACTCATCTAGCTTGGGTGGTCGTCCCCAATCGTCGATTCACATTCAACTACTTTTGATTGAAACCTTTCAACTGAAGATGTAGAACTTCCTACTAAGGGCTCATTCAATGCGGATGATATAAGAGGATTCCTACAGGATTTCCACCCACGGAATTTTCTCCTATGTTACCATTCCTTTTAAAGGAATAGAGGTACTATATTCATTATGGTTGTGTCCGTATACTAGTGCAAATTCGATTATTAAGCCTCCCAAACGTACAACATCTTAATATGATCTCAATCTATGTCATAAGAGCATCTACAGTCGGACTCAGCAAATCCGGCCCATCAAATGCCGCGCCCGGGCGTGTCCGCGGGCATTGACTGGTCACGCCTCAAATTAGCCACTTTGCATCCATCTCATCCTTCTCCTGCTCAACCTCATCCATGTAGGCGAAAATCTCCGCCTCCTCCGTGGCCTCTTGCGCCTCGACGACGTCTTGCCTCCACAGATGACTCCGACAGGAGGGAATCGAGGATGGCCTGCTGCTCCGCCTGCAGATCCCCGTCGCCAGCATCCCCACATCCTCCTCCTTGGGCTCACCCCCTTCTCCTCCTCCTCCTCTTCCTCCGGATCCACTTCATCCGGAGGTAGCCCCGCGGCGATCCGGGCTTCGCGCACAACCTAGATCTGCTCAAGGAGCTCGAGCCGGCGCTCCAGCGTCATAAAGGGCTTGCTCCTCACCCAGCGACGTGGGGGGCATGGCTACTAGGCGGACGGGTGGAGTGGAAAGTGGCGGCGGCAGATAGTAGGAGGAAAATGTGGATGGATGGTAGGGTTTCAGTGCCGCCGGTCGACTTAAATAGCCGTACAATGCACTACACAGCCCGCCGGGGTTGCGCCACGCGGCGCCACCGGTCCGACGGAGGAGGCGAGCTTCGGACCACCGGGTTTGAGGGCGTTTCCGGTTGGGACCCCTTCATAAGTTCGACATGGAGGGTGTGCCCGGGGGCGCCCATATCCGCCCCATATTTGTGCTGGATATGGGGGTACCGGTCAGCCCGGCCATTTGAGACCCGTTTGGGACGTCCGTCTAGGCCGATAAAACATGACAGGTCAATGACCGGGCAGCCCGCCCGGGCGTATGAGGCAAGTTTGAGAGCCATGTCTAGCAAGTGTTTTCAGCATCATACTTGTGGTGATGACTCTAATTCCCTCGAGAACGTTTACTACTCAAGCACTGTTCATGTAGTTTACTCTCTTTACTTTTCTATCTTTTATTTCTTGTTTGTATTTTAGTAAACACTATCCTTTTATTTGCCTTCCTAGCAACTTACTGTAATAGGCTGTTTCCAAACTATGGTTTGGGTGCATACGTAGCTACGTAAGTGATAGCGCAGTTGCGGGGTTTGTAATTCCTTCATATTTGCCCGTTGTGGGTTCGACACTTCACTTATCATGAAAGTGCTACAACAGCCCTGTGGACTTGCATGTCATCAAGCATTTTCTGGCGTCGTTGCTGGGAAGCATAGCGCTTGGTTGTTGCTTACCCGCTCGCATATAATTTATTTATGATTGTTGCTACTTAACAAAAAAATACCAAAAAAATGTCTTGCTTTTAGATGTCTTCTGCAGGAATTAGAATGGCTACAAGAAAACAAAATGAAGAGAGGGAATGATATATTCTCAATACCCATATTCATTTGAATGTATTGAAGTTGGTAATTATTTGGAGGCATTGGATTATTGCACTAAAGGTATATTTGCATATCCATAATTTTGTGAGCATTGCAAGTCCAATTGCCATATGAGCTCTAGCTGCAAATTTCACCCTAATCTTGTTTTAGCAGCATACAATCGTGATTGCTACATGTTTGATTATGTTGTAATTTATGATGAACTAATGCTCTATTGCAGAGCATTAGAACTTATTAACAGGGTGAAGGAGCTCTCTCTACAACATGAAGAGGTCTTGAAACACATGGTTGTGTTGGAGAGTATTCATAAATGCTTTATTACTAACAACCTCCATAATGCCCCTTTTATTAAAGATTATGAGAAGTGGACTGCCGCTTCCCAAGCATCTATGCTGCAGGAACATAACTTCATAAAATAATCTGAGGAGAAGATTGAGCGATGGGAGAAATTTAAGGGAACCACTTTCCAAGAAGTGTGTCTAGGAGAAAAGCCGAAGGAGCATGGAGATGATGGAGGGAACAACCGCCTTCCAACAACTCCACCGACCATGGTAAATTCCTAGACACCATTAATGCCCAGCTCGATGATCATTTATCATATCTACGTTCTATTAGAGCTTTCATGGAACCTATTCAAACTATGGTTGAATATTCTCCACCGAAGGATATAGTGAGGGTTGATGTTTCAAAGATTATTGTTAGAGATGAGCTAGATATTGGCATTGTTCCTGATGTGCCTATGATGACTCCTTTTGATAAAACACCAACTGGTATTCGTCTTAGGGATGATATAGCAGAAAACGAGGGTGAGTTGCTTGCACTAAGAGAGTTATCAGAGAGTGATGCAACCACCATGATGCCTGATTACTCCACTTTAGCTATGGATTTGTCAATATTGGACAAACCCCAAATTACATATTCTGAGATTGATCTTGATGATATATGAGCTGATTTTCTGCAGGCTCTCCATGGACCTCCTTTGGAGAGTAAATTGCAAAGTCTTATAGATGATAATAGCCTTGACAATGAATTTGATACTGACATTCCCAGGTACACTGATGAAGAAGAAGAGGTTTATGATTTCCCAATAGCTCCATATCCTCTCAGTTATAAAAATATTGTCAAATTGCAGCTACTAACCTTGCAGGCATCTCCAATGAACCAGATGCATCGGTACTTGCCTAGAAGCGAGTATGAATTTACATATATGATTTCAATGCACCGAAAGCGAGTAGGACTCCGACCGAGGTCTGCTATGAGGTGCTCCAAACCCCGTTGAGAGTCCGGTCTCACATTCGGGGTCGACATCCCTTGGGATCTAGATGGATGACCTAACGAAGCACCGAAGCGTAGCTATATGACTATAAAGGAAGCACTGCCTGGGAGGTAACCTTTATATAGGGTTGAATGTTTCCTTTGTCTTGGTTAGACACCTTTATATAGGATTGTAGGTTGCTGGCTGTCAACCCTCATTTTGGTGTTCTTGCGTTGTATGCCGTGGACTCCTCCATGTTTGATGATCGTATGAATTCTTGTGAGGAAACTGGAGGTAGTAGAGGTTGGTCTCCGCAGCATGCCACCAATACCACACATACACACGCAAATATGACCCAAATTTGTTATGCGGCGCATGGGAATACAGTGAAAACACTTCCCCTCAACAAGCCCCATTAGGATTCATAATGAGGTCGCCACGCGTGTTGCACAAATCATTTGCCCTTTGAAGAAGCCGTCGGATGACTTGTTTGCCGATATTTTGACTCTCGTGGAGTCGTAACTTCTTTGTGCTTATCTCCGCGCTTGATGAGAGTATTTTTGCACGTGTTTTACCCTTGTTTAAACCGGAGAATCTCAGATTTTCTAAGATATTCACTTCGATATGATCATTAATGACTAATAAAAGTGAAAGATCTCAAATCACTTTGTTTATTTTTTCCTACAAGAATGGGATAATTTAGTTGATAAATAAATCCGTACTTAGAAGGCAATAGGCGTGGCAATAAATCCAATCAATAGAAAGTGCACAAGAGGTTCCGGAGAAGAATACAACGACTGGTATGAGATAGTCCGCTCGTACTAGTGGTCGTACCACCTACCATCGCCTCCATGATGTCAACATTGACATATTCCGTGAAGGCAACCAAGGTCAATCGCGATGCGTCAGCCACAAACACTATTCCAAACACTAGGACCCTATAAGGAGAAGGAAATATTTTCAGAGAGGAGAGTAGCTCATCTATTCATCCAAGAAGCCACAAGTAAGTGGCCACCATTCCAATCTACAGTCGCCATCTCCATATTCATAGCCTTCATCCTCATAGCCATAGGCAAGTACTACAAGGTAGATGATATCAATGAAGTCATTTCTAATCGTGTGGTCAGTTGTTCCAAAACATTTGTCAGCTGTGATAAATTGATACTATATCACAGAGTATTGTTTTATAACATTTCTCTATTGTAATATTGTATCAAACAGTATATGAAGCAATGTCTATGATTATGCAACACAACACAGTTAATAATCTCTAGGTTGGGTGAAGGGTGCTTGAAGGAGAAATGAGATTTATTCTTGAAAGATTGGTAGCATGCTTCTATCTCTATTTAAACCAAGTAGTTCACACCTTTGTGCAACATGTCTAATGCCATTTGCAATCTTTTTGGCACTATTTGCAACCAAGTTCGACATATAAACATATTAAGCCCCATCTTCGCTTTCGGAAGCCTCACGTTACAACATTTAAGGACGACCATAGTTAAACATACCAAAATGTACAACCCTACCTTTCACAATACCCCTCTCTTACATCCTAAACAAACGGAAGAAAAAAAGGAAGGACAATGTAATAGAAGAAAGAATCCTAAACAAGGGAAGAAAGGAACAACATTCTAGTAGAAGAAAACTGCAATGCCACTTTTACTTGATCTCTCACATAAAACTAATGGCCAGGCAAATCATAACTAGACCGACGATGGGCATTTTCACCGGTAGTTCTATTTACCTCTGCTACATTGATTATCTGCCCCATTGGTTTTCCTAGGTTGGATTGTGCCTTGACCTCGCGTGAACTACCTTTTAGGGTGGACCGATTTCGAAGGATCTCAAAGGAATCCTAGGGAGAAGGATAGATACACTCGACCTTTTTTGGTCGTGTGCTAGAAGAGAGAGGGAAGCACAATGTCAGATGGTATAGTCACGCCTTTTCATGTCAACACATTCTGAATTTGAGACGAATATAGTTAGCTCTTCATCCATGATGTCGAACCGACACAGATGTCATGCGAGGTTACGCCTCTAGCGAACTATGACGGTGAAACCCTATATTTCCCACCTGCCAAACGTGAGACTTTGGAGATGGAGTTTCTTTGTTGTGATGATCCATGTATGCCAGTTGATAATACGATGTTAGTTATACCCAAAATATAGTTCAGTGACGATGGTTTTGTTTGTGGTCTGCCACAAAAGCTTGTAGCTCTGTCCAAATTGAAGATTTATGTAATTTTGCTGGAAATTTCAGGGAAGAGTTGAGTTTCTACATAAAAATCTGAGGAGCAAAATCGGTTCCAAACAGTTGAAGCCATCCAACGGTAATGGGATGGGACCGGGAGCAGTTTCGCTCAGTTGCTTTGCCGCCTGCCGCTCGGCACCTTATCTCCTCCGTCTCGCGCCACTCCACGGCACCATGCACTCGCCGGCGTGTTGCCCCGCCGCCACCGCCACCGCGTCCCCGCCTCTGCTGGCGCCGTTCGTCGCCATGGCCCAGCGCGGGCGCAGGCCACCCTCGTCCGCGCCCCCCGAGGCCGAGCAGCCGGACGAGGCGCTCGCCCGCATCCTCCGCACCGAGGCCGCCGTCTCCGGCGTCTCCCGCAAGGCGTCGGCGGGCTCCAGCCAGCACTCCACCCGCCTCTGGCCCCGCGCCGTCCTCGAGGCCCTCGACTCCGCCGTCGCCTCCTCCCGCTGGGAGTCCGCCCTCGAGGTCCGCTCCCCCCTCAACCCCTCTCTCTACGATGGTCCTGCCGTTGCACGCTACCTGTTCGACTGATGCTCATCACGTACGGATTGCTGTTTCTCAGATCTTCGAGCTGCTGCGGAAGCAGCGGTGGTACGAGCCGAGGACGCAGACCTACGCCAGGCTGCTGATGATGCTCGGCAGGTGCCGGCAGCCCGGCCCGGCCACCGCCCTCTTCAAGGTGATGCTCTCGGAGAAGCGTCTCGCGCCGACGGTGGACGTGTACACGGCGCTCGTTGGCGCCTATGGCTACAGTGGCCTGCTGGACGAGGCGATGGCCACGGTCGACCGTATGAAAGGTGCTGAGGCAGACTGCAAGCCGGACGAGTACACCTTCTCTGTACTCATCAATTGCTGCTGTAAGTCGCGCCGCTTCGACCTGATCCCCACCGTCCTCGACGAGATGTCATATCTGGGGATTGGATGCAACGTTGTCATCCACAATGGGATAATTGATGGATACGGCAAGGCCGGCATGCTAGAGGAGATGGAGGATGCGCTGTCTAACATGCTTCAAGACGGGGACAATGTGCCGGACATATACACGATGAACTCCATCATCTGGGCCTATGGCAACCGTGGCAGGGTGGATAACACGGAGAGGTGGTATGGTGAGTTTCAGTTGATGGGCGTTGAGCCGACGTTCAACATCATGATGAAGTCTTATGGCAAGGCTAACATGCCTGACAAAATGTTGTCGGTGCTGAAATATATGAAGCGGCGCTTCTTCTCACCCTCTGCCGCTACGTTCAACATAATCATTGAGTGTTTTGGAAGGGCTGGCAACATTGAGAAGATGGAGTACTATTTCAGGCTGATGAAAATTAAGGGTGTCAAACCCAACCCCATCACGTACTGCTCGCTGGTTAATGGATACAGCAAAGCTGGGCTCCTTGATAGGGTTCCTGCAATTATTCGGCAGACGGAGAACACTGATGTTGCCTTAGATACTCCATTTTTCAACTGTGTTATCAGTGCATACGCCAAGTCTGGCGATATCAAAATAATGGAGGAAATGCTACAGCTAATGAAGGAAAAGAAATGTAAGCCTGGCAAGGTAATTTATAGCACCATGATTCAGGCATATATTGCCCATGGAATGGAGGAAGACGCTAAGTTATTAGAAAAAGAACTGGAAAGAGTTGACGAGAAGTTGCTGTAAGTGCTTTGCTATATTTTGGTGAGCTTCTTGTTGATTTATGCCTGCATTAAACTGCTGATCATCCATGACCGGTTATCTTTGTTTGGGGTCAGTGATCAGTTCTGAGATTGAATGCCAGTTTTTGGTGACCCAGTTGGATGCCAATGACAAGGTTACCAGAAGTTCACAACTTTCTATGGAATTTATCTTTGGCTGTACCAAATTAAGCTGAGCTGAAATAGATACTAACTATTGTTCTTTCCGTATCCCATCAACGAGGAACCACTTGGAATAGATAAATTAGTGGTGGCATGTTGTGCCATCTGAAACGGGAGTTTCACGCAGCCTAGATCTAATTGCACAAGTACAAACTCAGACAGGTAGCTTGGAATATCTGGAAGTGGAAGGGAGTACGGTACAGCAAAGAAGGTCAGATTCAGAGCTCCAGTCTAGTATATATTCATGTCAGAATATGTAAACCTAGTTTCCTCTGGGTCTATCGGAAAATTCACTGCCACAAATCTAAAGGGAGAAACAGAACAACACAAAAGAAAGAAACAAAGAACCATGTGAATTTCCTTAGAATTTTGAACACCAATAAGTTCAGAGCACAGAGCACAGAGCACACATTCTTGAAGAGAAGTTCAGTCTTCCAGTGGACACACCAGGCAGATAATAGAAATCGATGGATACGACTAGAACTGCATACTTCAGTCAGAATTCAGAGCTGAACTACTCATACTTGTGACGATGGGGCGACCTTGTCTAATATGTCCATCATAATCGATGGACAGCTGGTTGTGAGGTGCTTGAATCCATCCGTCTTCTTGACAGCTCGAAGCACATCCTGCAAAGACAGGTATCCAAGGCAAGCTTTTTTAAGTTGCAAGGAGTGGTGCTGCTCTGCTAAAGCAAGTGTGGTTGCAACTGTTTGCACATCAAATTTCTGGCATAGCTTCTCTTCACAAATAGCCTTTAGCCTGTCCAGTCCATACCGATCTGCAGCGACTAACAAGTGCTGCAATGCCACATTTTGATCAACATCGAAATTGCTTGGCAGAGAATCTGTGTATATGAAGTAAAGAAGTGCATCGAAGATGGCAGGCTCCATGTCATCGATCTTGATGTTTTTTGTAGTGGTCTCCTTCATTTGACCAAAGAGCACGGCTTTGAAGACCGACGATCGTGCGGCTAACACATATCTATGTGCACTGAAGAGTTGGTCGCTGACACTGAATGTCACATCCACGCCCTCTCCGTCCTTCAACATATTTGCAAAGTGCGTGTGCAGGTCTGACTGCGGGACCTGGACCGGGACTGTGCCAACTTGTTCCGTGTGATGGTCCTTTATGACAGTCAAAACACACCTGATTGTGAAGCAGTCGTCATTGCGGGATAACAGTTCCTTCAGCTTGGACTTGTCAATAAAGTTGGTCCAGCCCCGACCGGTACTTGCCGATGAAAAGGTATATGTGCTGTCTGTTAAATTACTGACTTTGCCATCTTTCTCTAATAAACTAAAAGTGTACTTCACCTTCGCATCCCTTGTTGGTCCACCGTAGAAACACAAGTAGACCGACATGTAGGCAGCTTTGTCTTCCTTCATGGTCCCATCAGGATAGATCCTGATGCTCCAGTCATAGCCGCTGACGCTGAATTTGCTCGAGCAAATGAACTTGCCAGAACCCATACCCTCGAGCAACGAGTACTTAATCACCTCAAAGTTGTGGGCGGCGGTGACACACTCGGTCAGGCATCTCGAGGAGGTCTCTGGTATGGGCTTGTTAATTGCAGAAGTTAAAATGTTACCCATGTTGCGGAAGCTGGAAAGGAATCAAACGAAAACTTTCGGGATGTGGCTGTATCCTGTGATAACAATGAAGGGAGATCAGGGCGGGGTATATGCAAATGATGGATCTGCATGACACAATGAGGGGATTCGCATCACATAATCAAGGGAGATCAAATGGTATGTGTGCATAAATTGATATGCATCACATAATTCAGCAATTTGCATCATAATTAATGTATTGAGCATGACTAGAAGAGGCGGAGACAAAATTTGAGCCTGGGGGTGAAGAAGGCAATAATGAATTAATGATCGTACAAACAATATAACAAAAGAGCATATACAAAGTCTGTACTGTAGCAAACTTTAACAGTATGCTGTTTTGCAATTTTTGAAGCAACCTACAGTTTTTTCTTTTCTTGTTCAAGCGTAGCTCTATGCACAAATTCTTACTCGAGCTGCAAGGTTAAACTATATAGTATTGACTATTGAGTACTGTACCTTTTAGGGGTCAGGTTCGTGGTGAGCCGTGGCGCTGTGAAGTCGGAGATGTTGAACAGCGGGCCGGCGATGACTGCAAGCGACGGCTGGAAGGAGAAGAAGCCCTAGCGGCGGTAGCGATGGACGAGTTCGAGACGAAAAGGAGCGGACGCAAGAGGCGCTCTAGCTAGGTCAATGCGCCAATACATCATCCTACTACTCGTGATTGGTGGGGCTTGTTGTTTTGGGCTTTTCTGGGCCACCACGTTGGGCACCCATCTTTCCTCTTAATAGCCAACCGGGTAGTAATTAAGATCTATATATGGAATATACTCCCTCCGTCCTGAAAAACATGTCGCGCCGGCATTTTTACAAAAAAAACCTCTCGTTTTTCCCGACCAAACCCGCTCTCCTCATTCTCCTCCTCCGACAGAAGCAGCAGCTGCGCTGCTCTCCGCCGCCACTACTTCGCTGCTCCCCGCCGCCGCAGCTCCCCTTCTCCCCCGCTCTCCCGCCGCCGCAGCTCCCCTGCTTCCCCGCTCTCCCGCCGCAGCCGCCTCCTACTCCGCCGCCGCAGCTACCGCTCGCCTGCCTCCCCAAGCTTCCCCTTTCTCAAAAAAAATCCTTGATTTGGATCCCATGTTAGTCCAACCCACAGCTCTGCTTCGGCTGCGTCGGAACCGCCATCGGAGAGCCTGCAGGCGCCGGATCCGGACCACCAACAACAACCTAAAGGCCGACGAGCAGCCGGGTGTCGTCCTCGCCGTCGACGACGACGGTGCCGCCGACGCCGCGAAGCGAGGGAGAGATCCTCCAGTCGGCCAACGTCAAGAGCTTGCGGGCCTCCTCGCCGCCCCTGCCTCGTTGCGGGCTCGCCACACCGAAGCTCTTCTTGTCCATTTTCTATCTGGCTTGACTGGTTGCGGCGCGGGAGAAGGCCGAGGCCGCGCTCGCCGCGGGGGACGCCGTGCGGGCGGAGGCCCTCTTCACCGAGGTCCGTTCGTGCTTGCTCTGGTTCGTCTCTCCCCAAAACGCCATGGATAAAACTGCAGCTCTCTGACTTGTTTGTGCTGCAGAGCATCGCCATGGACTGCATCTTGTACTGACAGAGAATGTGTTTGGCCACCAAGTACTCCATCTTGTACTGACAGAGAATGTGTTGTAAAGGTGGGCTGCATCTGGCCTACGGAGGCAGGTCTGCTCCTCCTTGCTGAATTTGCCTGGAGAACTAGCTAGCCTCTGAGTTCTGACAGTGTAAATGGATTTACTCTGATGAGTGATGGTTTGGTCGCAATTGTGCAGGTGTAAGGTGCCCTCGCAGATGCCGAGGAAGCGATAAGGATAGCTCTCAAATTTCCTCAGGTAAATTGAACTCTCTGTCTTGTTCATAATATTAAATCCTTAGCTAGCTGTGGCGTATTGTTACGAATTGGATGGTTTAGTGTGGCCATTTTCTGTCACAAACCTGTGCAAATAAGCTTTGCGTTAACTGAAAAAAGCCAGGATGGGTACCTAGTGCAGTGAAGTGAACTGAAAAAAACCATTCAGTATGCTTGACCATGAGCGATGAGTCCATGACTGGTTAGGGGTTCAAGGTTGCAGCTCGTTGTAGAGACAGACATCAACTGATCTCTGTAGAGACAGACACCAGTTGTTGTTAGATTTTCAAGATGGATTGCATCATCAGTTGTAGAGACAGACATCAACTTCTAGACCTGTAGAGACAGACATTGCAGCTCGTATATGCCACACTAAACTTCTAGATATATGCTTGACCAAAAGGACTCACCAGTATATGCCACACTAAACTCCAACAGTATACTCCATGTGTGCAGTGTACTACAAGTTTAGCATACAAAAACAAAACTGCATTCTACAGACTTCAGTGGGTTTCTTTCTACCTAGCTTAATTAACCTTTCAGTTAGTATACAACTGATCAATTTGCTCCTCTTCACCATACCCACCAGGTAAATAATCAGTAGACTACAGTTGCTAAGAAATTAAACTACCCAAGGCTGTATATGTTTAGATCATGAAGGGGAGATATATAAGGCTGTACTTATATACTGATAGCTAATTAAAAAGCTGGGAAATATATACTGATAGCTAATTAGCCACTGTCCTTTTATTTGTTCCATGCTAAATGGACCTCTTATTTCAAAACTTTAGAACATGTTGAGTCTTCAGTTAACTCCATACAAGGGACTCTTAGATGATATGGGATTAGCAAAGGCCTTGCTTGCCTCATTAGTTGTTGTAGTTGTGAAGCAAAAATTTTAGTCCACTAACCCAAATTAATTCAAATAACTAGAATTAATCCAAATCAATTCAAATAAATCCAAATAACCCAGATAATTCCAATAAATTCCAACAAGGAGTTGATATACAATGATTAAACAAGGCATACACAAGGGCATGACATAAGGGCATCTTTGTCCCCTCTTGACACAAGATTACACAAGACATACACAAGGAGCACCTGACTACATGACATAAGGGCCTCTTTGCCCCATCTTGACTACATTCTTTCTCTGGCCATTTCTTCCCTTCCCTTCCCTTTACTTTTCTTTCTTTTCCCTTCTTTAGCCAATTCTTTCCTTTCATTTTCTTTTCCTATTGCAGTTTCCATTTCTTCTATAATGGCCCTAGTATCAACAACTACCCGACTGTCGCAATATACACTGATGATTTCCCTGCCAGCATTCCGAATGCGATCCTTGTGCAAGTGGGGCAACTTATATTGATTTCCTCCCGTCTTTCATAACTTCAAACATAACTGCTTCTAATGTGATAAAGCTTCTGTGCAACTTGTCGGGTTCGTAGTTCTCGAATTCCTCTTCCACACCCTATACCAGTTCCTGGATGTTTGTAGGTGACCTGCAGTCGGTTAGAGACTGGAGAGAGGTATGGAAGCAGAGGTCCAAACAATTTAACTCAGGGCTATTTGGGGGCTGTTGTAGCAATCGGATGTCAAGATCAGTTTGTTCCACAGCTTCTCGAAAAGCTACATCATTGGGAAGGACATGGGGCTTTGCATTATCCTGTTGGATGAATATTGTTGCTCCCTCGTCATCGTCAGGCCACTTATCCTGAATTGCCGGGATAACCTTATTGATTAGATAATCTCTGCACACAGGCCTAGTTACCTTCACTGATGTCAACACTTTTGTTCCCTTTGTTCTGTTATGACTTGTCTACTTCGCCTCAGTCTCTTCAACGAATGCCCAAATGCCAATCTTCCCGTCGAATGTTAGCTCCCCCTCATTGTTATATCGAGGCCTGGCAACAGCTGTTAGGAACATCACCTTCCCAATGCTGTGAGTGTTTGACACGGTGCGCTTCGGCTCAGGTTCTCCTGGAAGTACATAGTAACTATTCTTCACTCTCGTCATGTCAAAACACTTCTCATCGATGTGAACCATATTCGTCATTGGTTTAAACATAGCCCGAGAAGTTGAGATTGAATTGTCATCGACCATGGACATACAAAATTTCAATCTCGCAAGCTTGTTCTCTAGCTTGAGGTGAGGCTTCA
This sequence comes from Triticum timopheevii, assembly GCA_963921465.1. Taxonomy (NCBI): domain Eukaryota; kingdom Viridiplantae; phylum Streptophyta; class Magnoliopsida; order Poales; family Poaceae; genus Triticum; species Triticum timopheevii. Next base: position 615,572,531 of record OY997268.1, on the reverse strand, counting down.
CGGTGCTTGTGATGCGGTTGAGCTCATTCAACTGGAACCTCTTATGTAGGGTCGATCGGGCCACACCTAGAGACCGTGCCAGAGATCGAATTGTCCTTCTTTTATTTAGTGGGATTGTTGAGGTCCTCTCTAGATCCAGCTCCTTTCTCTTTCGGCCAGACCTTCCTGGCTTCTTGCTTGAGATATCTACTTCTTTGCCATCGGCAATTTGCTTTTTGGCTTCTTCCCAGATTCTTTCAACAGATCGTACACTTATGTCCAACTGGTTTGAGACTAGCAGCTTGTCGTCTGGTTGAACAGACCCATCTCTGAGCTCGATTACCAGCAAGGCAAAGTAAACACCATGCCTCTCCTTATCTGACAATTCTCTTCTTTTCTCTTGAAGTATCCAACTCATAACTTCATCCTCTTCCTCTTGAGCTTCATTCTCTTGAGCTTCATCTTCTTGAGGCATCCAATTCATAGCTTCATCGTCTTCCTCTTGAGGCATCAAGTTCAAATCCATATCTCCATTCTCTGCCACTTGAGGTTCCTCCTCTCCAGGGACCCAATTCAAATTAATGCCTTCATCGTCTTCCTCTTGAGGCATCAAGTTCAAATCCATATCTCCATTTTCTGCCACTTGAGGTTCCTCCTCTCCAGGGACCCAATTCAAATTAATGTCTTCATCGTCTTCCTCTTGAGGCATCAAGTTCAAATCCATATTTATGTGTTCCTGCCATCAATGACAAAAGATGAGTACACCATGGTACCATAACAAGAATACACACACACACAAAGTGGTAGGAGGAGTACTAATGTCAACACTTCTGCTAGATATGGTCATGAGTAGATAGCTACAGTTTTAACACTGCATTTTAACTGAATTTTCAATAATGACAAGATGCCAGTTTTAACTCAATCAACAACATTTTAACTGAATTAACAGAATTATTGGACTTTAAATGACAGGACTGACAGAGTTCCTAGGACCTCTATATATGAGCATGGGAGCTTAGATAAGAAATTGATTGAGTGCAAAACAGAGTGTTGTAAATCACTCCTGATTTGATGTGATGTGATGTAGCATAGCATAGCAGTAGAGTAGAGTAGAGAAGCATCTAAGGCAATAGTCCTGCTAATTGCTGTCAAGATAGCATGACTAGTTGCTCTTGGTGCATTTACTGATATCTTCTGAACATTTGGTACCCCTGAACATATGAGCATTATGCATTTTTAGTACCCCTGAAAATATGTAGTGTCAAAGTATGTAGTACTATTTTGATCAAGTTACAGAACAAATAATTCTGTTCTCATTATGAACTGAAACTTGTGCATTCTGTCTATTTCTTCAGAAATTAATTCACTCCCTTTCTCTGTGTGATGAAAATTTGATCAAAGACCCACTTACGAGTAGTTTGTCATTTTAAACACAAGTTTAAATTTGATCAAAGACCCACTTACTGTAGTAAGCTTCACTGAATTTAACAGGACTACTTCATTTGAACTATAGCTTCACTGTAGATTCACTTAAAAGTTCACTGTAATTTAAATGAAACTGTTGACTGTTAACTGGATCAGTGTTAACTGGATTGCTGCTGCCATACTCCTCTGTTTAGTGTTACTAAATCAGTGTTAACACTAAATAAGTGACACTATTTAGTGAATTACTCCCATTGTTCATTTAGTGATTCAGTACTAATGACAGATAAATGAGGAAGAAGCAAGCATGTTCTGCTCTTCTACTGTTGGAGTAACTAGTAGACCAACAAAACTGAAACTAAGTTGTGGTTCATGTACATTTTCAGTCAGATTTGTATCCACTGGGCACCATAAGCAGAAGTATTTTTCTGCTCCATCACACACAATTTCACATCACCATCATAAGCAGAATTATTTTTCTCCAATTGAAGTTTTACATCACCATCACACAGTTTTACTGTACCTTCTTCAGGGTGCAGAGTAGAGCAACAGCAGCACGGGCAGGGTCAAGGGGCAGCAGCACGGGCAGCTCAGTGGAGCAGCAGCAGCACGGGCAGGGTCAGTGGAGCAGCAGCAGTACATGCAGGGTCAGCGGAGCAGCAGCAGCACGGGTAGAAACCACCGGCGACAGGGGAGAAGCAGCCGCACGGGTGCGTGGGCAGGGGAGAAGGAGCAGCACGGGTGTGCGGGCGTGGGAGATCGACGAGGTCGCGCTGGAGATTGATGATCACGTGCGCGAGCTCCGGGTCCACCGGATCGTGGAGGCAGGCTCCGGCGACGCCGGTAGGGGATCACGGCAGCGCACGCGCCGGAGCTCGAGGAGGACGCGCGGGAGCACGAGGAGGACGTGCGCAGGCTTGAGGAGGATGCGGGGGAGCTCGAGGAGGAACGCGCACGGCCTCGAGGAAGACGTAGTGGGAGATTCCGGCGACGCCCGCAGGTAATCGCAGCGGGAGGGTACCGCGGCGGCGCAGATCTGGGCTGTAGCGGTGGAGGAGGTAACTGCTGATGGCGGCGAGAGCATGTACTTGGCGACGGCGGAGGAGCTCAGCTGGGCTCGCCAGCCCCTGGCGAATCACGCAGCTGGGTGGCGCCGGCCCCTGGCGACGCGCAAACGACGGACGGAGGAAGAAGACGGGGTGGAGGGACTTGTTTGAAACGCTTTTGAAACCACGAGGTTTTTTTTGCAAAATTACCAGTGAACTACGCCCACGACATGTTTTTCGGGACGGAGGGAGTAATTGCGAGACGACCTAGCTAGAGTTTGCGGGCTCAATCCTGTAGGCCCACTCCGTTCTGTTGGTTGGAAAAAAATTGTTTCGCGAAAAAACACCTGCAAAAATGCCAATGTGACGACTCGAACTCGCGTCGCTAAAGCAAAGAATGGTTCAGCTAACCACTACAGATTATGAACGACTGTTGTTGAAAGCAACGCGAACTCTTTAATAAGTTAGTGATGCTGTGTATTAAGCAAATATAACTAGATTTTTGATATTTTTTCATGAAAAAAGGTTCATCAAATTTCGAAAAAAGTTCACGTATTGGAAAAAAAAGTAAATAGGTTCTGAAAAAAGTTCATCAAGTTTGAAAAGTAAAAGTTCATTGATTTCAAGAAAAGTTCATCTAATTTGAAAAAAAGTTCATAGATTTTGAAAAAAGGTAATTGAATTTGAAAAAAAAGCAACAATTTTGAAAAAAATTAAGTGAATTTGAAAAAAATGTTCATCGATTTGAAAAAAAATTCATCAAATTTGAAAAAGTTCATCAATTTTGAAAAAAACTTCATCGGTTTTGAAAAATGTTCACTGAATTTGAAAAAAATTGTTCATCGATTTGAAAAAAGTTCATCAAATTTGAAAAAAGTTCATCGGATTTAAAAAATGTTCATCGAACTTGAAAAAAATCATCAATTTTGAAAAAAGTTCGTACAGTGAAGTAAAGGAAAAAAAAGAACATGAAAAAGAATTAGTCCTGTCTACCCAAGAGAATAAAGGGGAAAAGGAAGCACATTGGCACATGCGATCGAGATAACCTAGTGGTTGAAGCGTAGCTTTGACCTCGAGAGGTCTTGAGTTCAAAACAGGCGAGCACACTATTTTTTTTACGTTTAACAAAAAAAGGTATTGAAAGTGGGCCGGCCCAAGGCACATAGGGGGTATGCGTCGGTTAGCCGATTTGCCTGTGTTCGGCGCTTAAGGCGCCAAATAGGATCTGGCTATAATCGCATATTCAAAGTTTGGGTTTGCTATAACCGGCTAGATGGGATCATAGAAGAATAGAGACTTGTGACAGTAGAAGAATTGTTTTGTGGCTCCCTCTGGTGGTTTCTTGATTTTAGGGAATTTATAGGCTTGGAATTAGGTCAAACGGAGTTACAAGGGGCCCACAAGCCTTGGTGGAACACCCCCTGAGCTTGCGGTCCTCGCGTGCATCGTCTGGTCTCCCCCCAAAGCTTTTAGGGTCCCTTCTGGTCCAAAAAAAAAACACTGTAAAGTTTCATCGGTTTGGACTTCGTTTGGTATGGTTTTCCCGTGAAACAATAAAATAAGCAAAAAACTGGCACTGTGTACTAGGTTCATAGGTTAGTTCCTAGAAAGGATATAAAATTGCATATAAAGCATACATGTTTGATAATATAATAGCATGAAACAATAAAAAACTATTGATACATTGGAGATGTATCACTCACATCTACCAACGATGCATGGACTACAAAAGATTTGCAAGCTGAGAAGAAATGAAGTCATGATGCCTGTCAGGAATGGTGATGAGATTGCTGCTCAAGCTGTTGGTGTCATGTCATTAAGTTTACCTTCAAGATTTATCTTAGAACTAAAGTAATTATTATTTTGTCCCAAAATTATGTAAGAATATTATCTCTTGATTCTTATGAATCAAAGAACAATGGTTTTTCAATATATTATGAGAATATGTTTTATGGTTTTGCACCCATAGTTGGTGGGTTATTCATATTGAATTTTGGACGTGAAAAAGGTGACTATAACATTATGCTAAACGTCTTGACAAGACTGATAATACCACTTACATGTGGCATGCAAAAACTTCATAAGATGGAGTATTAAGATCATTTGAGACATGTGAAGCCCGCCTGCTAGGTAAAATGACTAAAGCGCCATTCATTTGTCATCCTTAAAGGGCGCATGAATTGTTGGATATAATACATAGTGATGTATGTGGTCCAATGAGTATTCATGCACGGGGTGGATACTTATACTTCATGACCTTCGCTGATGATTTGATTAGATATGGTTATATTTAGTTGATGAAACATAAGTCTGAAACATTTGAAAAGTTCAAAGAATTTCATAATAAAGTTGAGAATCATCGTGGAAAAAAGATAAAATTTCTACGATTAGATCGTAGTGGAGAATAGGTAAGTTATGGGTTTAGCAAACATCTAAGTGATTGTTGAATTGTTTCACAACTCACTCCTCTGGGAACTCTGCAGAGGAACAGAGTGTCTAAAAGGCGTAACCGAACCTTGTTAGACATGGTGAGGTCAATGATGCCATTTGCTGATCTACCTTTATCATTTCGGGGATATGCACTTCAAACATCGCCATATACACTAAACAGAGCACCATCTAAGTCTGTTAAGACGACACCATATCAGTTATGGAATGGGAAGAAATCCAATTTGTCGCATCTCAATATATGGGGTTGTCAAACTTATGTAAAGCTTTTATAGCCAAATAAGCTCGATCCCAAAGCAGGACAAATGCTACTTTGTAGGTTATCGCTAAAGAAGTGGTTGTTGCAAAGAATGGACACTTTCTCGAGAAGGAGTTTCTCGCTAAAGAAGAAGTGGGAGGACAATATAGCTTGACAAGATTATTGAATCTTCAGAAGTCATCAGGACTAATGAAACATAATATGTTCCAAAATAATTCACACAACTAAATCAAAAGTTACTACACTAGATGTAGAAACTCCAATTAAGATGGTAACTGAACCGCTTAGGCCAGGAAGAGTTATTGAACCTTCTAAATGGTTTCACAATAGAATATCCATCTTAGACGAAGATGAACTTACGCACTATAAAGAAGCGATGGCGACGCTCAACTGAAAAGAATGGCTCAAAGTCATGCAATCCGAAATGGAGTCCATGCACGAGAATCAAGTCTAGAACTTGGTTGATCCTCCAGAGGGTGTGAAACCCATACAACGCAAATAGATATTCAAGATAAAAATTAACGCAGATGGTAATCCTTATCTATAAAGGAAGGCTAGTTGCAAAAGGGTTTTCGCAGGTTGAGGGAGCTGATTATGATGAGACTTTCTCACCAGTAGATATTCTAAAGTATGTGTGGATTATGCTGCATATTTCGATTATGAGATATGGTAGATGGATGTCAAAACTGCTTTCCTAAATGGATATATGAAAGAGGATGTATATATGATACAACCAGAAGGTTTTGTTGATCCTAAGGAAGCTGGAAAGGTGTGCAAGCTTGAGGTCGATCTATGGTTTGAAGCAAGCATCTAGGAGCTGGAATCAGTGTTTTGATGAAGTGGTAAAAGAGTTTGGCTTCATTAAAAATGATGAAGAAGCTTGTGTGTACCATTTCTATTCTTATATGTGGATGGCATATTATTGATTGGAAATGATATAAAGTTTCTTAGCACGATAAAAGACTATTTCAAGAGTGTGTTTTTAATGAAAGACTTAGGCAAAGTTGCATATATATTAGACATAAAGATCTATAGAGATAGATCAAGACGTCTAACTGCGCTAAGCCAGAGCATGTACATTGAGAAGGTTTTAAACAGGTTTAAAATGGACAATATAAAGAAAGGATTGCTACTTGTGATCCGCGTTGGTATTTCCCTGAAGAGGAGGGGATGATGCAGCACAACAGAGGTAAGTATTTCCCTCAGTTATGAAACCAAGGTTATCAATCCAGTAGGAGAACCAAGGAACACTATGTAAACAACACCTCCGCACAAACAATAAATACTTGCAACCCAATGTGTAGAGGGGTTGTCAATCCCTCAATGGTATTGAGATTTGATAAACATATAGATTGATAGATGCAAATAAAATAAAAGCAAATAAAACGCAGCAAGGTATTTTTGTAGATCTAAAAATAATATGATAGGAAATAGACCCCGGGGCGGTAGACTTTACAACTGGCTTCTCTTGATAAAATAACAGATGGTGGGTAAACAAATTACTGTTGGGCAATTGATAGGGAAGCAAATAATTATGATGATATCCAAGACAATGATCATATATATAGGCATCACGTCCAAGATTAGTAGGCCGAAACGATTCTGCATCGACTACTATTACTCCACACGTTGACCGCTAACCAACATGCATCTAGTGTATTAAGTTCATGGAAAAACGAGTAATGCAAGAAAAACAATGACATGATGTAGACAAGGCAAACTCATGTATGAACAAATCCCATATTGTTACTCTTAATAGCAACGATACATGCGTGTCATGTCTCTTTCTATCACTGAGATTGAGCACCGCAAGATCGAACCCATTACAAAGCACATCTTCCCATGGCAAGATAAATCAATCTAGTTGGCCAAACCAAACCAAAATATGATAGAAGAAATACGAAGCTATAACAAAATCACACATGGATAGATCTGATCATAAACTCACAATTCATCGGATCCCAACAAGCACACCACAAAAAAGAGTTACATCAAATAGATCTTTAAGAACATCGAGGAGAACATTGTATTGAAGATTAAAAAGAGAGAAGAAGCCAACTAGCTACAAACTATGGACCCGTAGGTCTGTGGTAAACTACTCACGCATCATCGGAGGGGCAACAAGGATGATGATGAACCTCTCCGTGATTGTTGACTCCTCCGGCAGAGTGTCGGAAAAGGCTGCTAGATTGGATCTCGTGGTTCTGAAACTTGCGGCGGCCGAAAGAGTATTTCGTCGACTCTCGTATGGTTTCTGGAATATTAAAGTATTTGTAGAGCCGGGGTAGCTCAGGGGGTGCCCGTGGGCTCCTCTACCCACCAAGGCGCGCCTGGGGGCCCTGGCGCGCCCTGGTACCTAGTGGGCCTCACAGGTCTCCCCTCGTGCAATCCATTGGCTCCTTTTGTGTATTCTGGGCAGAAAAAAATCTCTAAAAAGTTTCGTGGCATTTGGACTCCGTTTGGTATTGATAGTCTGCAAAGTAAAAAACAAGCAAAAAGACAGCAACTCGCACTGGGCACTATGTCAATAGGTTAGTCTCAAAAAATGATATAAAGTTGCTAGAAATGTATATAAAACATCCAAGATTGATAATATAACAACATGGAACAATAAAAAATTATAGTTATGTTGGAGACGTATCAGCATCCCCAAGCTTAATTCCTGCTCATCCTCGAGTAGGTAAATGATAAAAACAGATTTTTTGATGTGGAATGCTGCCTAACATATTCATCATATATTATTTTTTTGTGGCATGGAAATTTGGACTTTAGATGATTCAAAGCAATAGTCTATAATTGACATGAAAACATCAATACTCAAGCATATCAACAAGCAACCATGTCTTTCAAAATATCAATGCTAAAGAAAGCTATCCCTAGCCCATTATGCTCAATCATTGATCCATTCATCAAACACACTCAAGTATTAGCTACATCTAATGCACAACTATGATAATAGTATTCCCTAGTTGCGAATATTCGTTTCTGAGCTCAGGCTCATATGCTCCTGAAATCTACACCACGAGCTAGCATATTGATCTGTGCTAGCATTTTATTTCCAGACTGTATATCACTTTTTCTAGCCAAGCTTAAGTGCGCAATGAACGCCACAACGCCGTGCACTGTACTCGCGGAACAGGCAGCCGTTGGACGGCTCACTCCCTTCTCTAGTCGGGCTGAGCCGTGCATGCCGCCGGTCGCACAGAGGGCAACCAGATGCGCCCCTCTTAAATGAGTCCCCAAGCCACCCGTCCAACATCCCCATTGCCATAGTGCTAGCCCGCTTGCATCTCTGCCGCAATGTTTGCTGCTTCTTCATCCTTGCTCCCTGTTTCAGTAGACTTTCTCCTTCCTCTGATCCCCTGTCCGTTTTGCAGTGCGGAGCTCGAGAACCACTTGATTTCGCCAAGTATTTACGACGGCAGTACCCACATCTTGTATGTATAACACTGAACCTACGAACGCCAACATTACACCCTGTCCTTCTATTTTTCCCTAATTCTTTTTTGTTTTACCCTCGACACAGGTAACTGATGAGATCACCATGATTCTCAAACAGCAAAATGCAAGGGCTCTCATGCACTTGTCTCAAGCGAGCAGCGCTTCCAAATGACACTGTCTCAAGCAAAAAATGCAACCTCAGCAAGGGAAGACACGGTCATTTCATCTCAAAACATTACCAGTTTTCACTTGGTCTGATTAGGTTCCCACCTCGGAAAATATTACACGAACATAGTTTTCCCAAAATACACGATGGAAGGGGTTTTGCGCCGCAAAATAACCAAAGTACTTAGTAGGTTTAATCTAACTGCCAAGCACACGCACAACCAAAAGATACCGCCGGGCTGCACGAAGTTTGGAAGTTCTATTGTCTTCCACTTCAGTCAACGGTCGCGTCAATCAGGAACTCTAGGATATCTCCTTTGTTTCCTTTCATTGTCACTATCTCGTAGACAATCTTCTTCCGCAAATGCTCAATCTGCCCCTGCCATAAGGCAAACAGGGGAACCAATTAGGTATTTGCAACCGTTTGTACTTTGAGAGTCTTATGTACTTTGCTTATCGATCAGGCAAGTACATACCTGAGTCAGAGCTGCACGTAGGTAAAGCCTGGTGAATTCCAAGATGTAGCACGATGTACACTCCACTGTCCTCCCTGCAAGCAAACCTCATGGCCATTAGTGACTACTTAGGCTAGACTTACCATGTTTATCTAACTTTGTTTGAACAAGCAGATGCAAACACCTGCTGCACGGCTCATGCTACGCCACTAACCGATACACATATGACCATCCAGTTGTCTCAACAAATCCTGCACCAAACAGGTCATTAAAAAGGTTGCAAAACCTATGCTGGAACCTAGATGTCGAGCCACCACTCTCACTTGCCATGCTCTTCGTCGGAGCAGGACCATCACATCCATATGAACCCAGAAACATCAGACACACACACATATCAGATGGTGCATCATAGTTACAACAATTGTGCTTGCCTAGAAGGACAAATACCTTCATCATCTCGATGAAAAGACGGTCCAGGCCGACAGTTTGTAACCACATCCACAAACGGCGACATGATTTTCCGCTTCTGGCTAGCACGGACACCTTCTCTGCTAGACTCACCTTGTGCTTCACGGTCTTCACTATGCCAGCCAAGCAGTATCACACTAATGCACGTGTTCAAGGGGGCCAACATCAAATCTATGTGATCTTCATCGATTGTATTGGATGCTCCCTCCGATGCAACTTGCTCTCCCATGTAATTTGTTGGCACCTTCAATGCCACATCCAGGAAATCATCGTCCAACTCTGAAAGATGAAAATTCATTTTTTGTTAGCAACAACAACACAGTTAAATGCAACCCCCTCAAGGAAAAAGAATTTTGGCCTGTGGCCGTATACCTGTGCCATTGTATAGTGATCAAGGTTCCACGCAAATTGATTATCAGTATCGATTTGTTCTTGAGTTGTCATTGGTGGTGCTTTCTGGCTTTCATTCTTCAGTTCTTCCCAATTAATGTCATCATTAGCAACACCGTCTCCACCTTGCTCTTGGCCTCCAGGAGAGACAGTATCTACAATCAAGAAATGAGTGTATTGTTTTCATTAGTAACCTAGACATCAGAAAAATAGAAGTTGAAACATCAACCATCATGGAGCAAAATTACTTATGTCCAATCTCCATTGACGCCCAGCCTTGACAGCAGAGCCCTTGCTTGATCAAAGATGCATGTTTGTCGGCAATGCACTGTTTGTTACATGCAAAACAATAAAAGACATAGCAATGTACACGGTCGAGAATGGGATTGTCTATTGCTTTGTTCACTAAGTCGAGAGCTACTGCAGCCAGGCTGCACACACGTTGCCCATGTTCGTTTCCTGGAGGTCCATTGGAAGCCCCTAACGCACCACAGTTTGCTGCACCACCCTCACTGGTACCATGCTCACACGCGCCAGCAAAAAAAAACATCCATTTTTCAGTTGTGAGAACCAAAATCGAGGAACCAAATAAAGATGCTTCCTCACATTCAAGGTCTATCTTTGCTTGCTCATCAACAACTGCCATTTCGTTCCATATACTCTGTGCCTCCCTGCTTCTATGCTCACCGTTTTTCTTCAGTAAGATCAGCCCCGGCAGCGGCACCGCTACTACCGGCTCCATGGTCACCACTGTCTCATCTGCAGTCTTTGCATTAGCCTCATTATACTCCGTGGCGCAAGACCTGTCATGTGCACTTATTCAACCAGATGTTGCTTTTCAACAGCTCCTCACAAACATGTTTTCCACACCAGCCATACGATAATTTTTGAAGCACGAACCTGTTACACGGTCACCTTCCACGTCATTCCTAATGTTGAGGCTTCCCTGCGAACTCCGTAGCCCTAGGGGTTGAGCTTTATTAAGTTTGTATAAACCTTACATGTTAGCACAACAATTACAAGAAGCAAAATCACTAAATTTGCAAGGCAAACCTTTGTCTTCTACTCTCTGATATGCCCTGATAATGCGATCGTTTGGATCACTGCCATTGCATCACTGTCACTGCTCAAGGAATCTGAGATTTCTTCCATTATAACTTTCCCGTTTCAATGTCCTGCACCATTAGAAGTTCCTGGTCCAGTCTGGTCCTCTTTGTTGCCTCTGCCACACGTTGGTTCTGTTCGCCAGCAGCAATTAGGCTCTGAGCTGCTCGCAGTGCTTCGATTTGTGCTGATAGTATCACCACATGAAATTCAATCATGTTGTTTATAACGTACACCCATCATCCATAAAGTTATAGCTATTTTTTTTTGTTTTTAGTGCTTACATTCATGTAACAAGAAGCCACCTGGCTCCCGGCAACCGGATGCCAAAAATCCTCAATGTCAAAGCAAATAGTTACCAAGCAAGAACAAATATTCCTTTTTCTGTAAATGCAAATGAGCAATGTAGGCTTTATAAGTCATACACCTCACCATGTGAATCAAAACTCAGGGCAAGTGCTGGTCATACGACACTCTTTGTCGGTTCCTCCGCATATTTGCGAATTGACCACTCCAGAGTACTAATGCGAGACGGTCACGCTGGTCTGTCCGTGCACTACCCAGCCACAACCTGAATCTTTTTGCAACCATATTATAAATTCAGCATACTAGAATCTCAAAAGTAATAGCACTGAACTTTCTGCCGATTGGCCAGTAATGATCAGCTGCCAATGACTAACCTATCTATATCATATTCTCGGTTTGTAAATGATTTTGCTACGATTTTGTATGGTAAAATGGATAAAAGAACAGTCGGATGGGCTTCAGGTTCAGACCATTTTGTCCAACTTGGGGCCTGGGTTGACTTTGTTAGTTGACTGCGCCAACATAGTCGCAGATGAATGTGAACGCCGGCGGACTCCATCTCGTGCTTTCTCAGCTCCATCGTCGCCCAACGGTTGCCCGTAGCCAGACCCGACATTTAAGTCTTCAGGGTCGCCACGGTTGGTTTGTCTCGTGGGCAACAAGACCAGAGGAACCGAATCTGGGTGTTCAATGTTGTCCGCGTACTCCTCCCGAGAATCTAATAGAAGAATGGCAATGGCTGACGGCCAGGCCCCATTCTTGTCTACCTGATTCAAGTTTGGCAGAATGCAAAACACATCCCACGAAATACCCAGATCTATAGAAACTAACCTGTCAACCGTGTCGAGAAGAAACTCGACACTAGTGATAACCCACAAGTATAGGGGATCAGTTGTATCCTTTTTTGATAAGTAAGAGTGTCGAACCCAACGAGGAGCTAAAGATAGACCAAATATTCCCTCAAGTTCTATCGACCACCGATACAACTCTACGCATGCTTAAAGTTCGCTTTACTTAGAACAAGTATAAAACTAGAAGGACTTTGTAGGTGTTGTTGAATATGTTTGCAAGAATATAAAGAGCACGTAAATATAAACTAGGGGCTATTTAGATAAAGAAGCAATAAAGTTAGTAAAGCGAGTGTGGAAAAGTGGTGGTAGGAGTTGTGAAATTGTCCCTAAGCAATTGACTACTTTACTAGACCGATAGCAAGTTTTATGTGGGAGAGGCCACTGCTAGCATGTCATCCCTGACTTGTAATTCTATACACTTATGGTTGGAACTATTAGCAAGCATCCGCAACTACTAACGTTCGTTAAGGTAAACCCAACCATAGCATTAAGATATATTGGTCCCCCTTCAATCCCGTATGCATCAATTTCTATGCTAGGTTGAAGCTTCTGTCACTCTTGCCCTCCAATACATAGTCCTATCAACATACAACTAACCCTATGATGTGATCCACACGCGCGCTCATATGATGGGCACCAAAGGACAACAACATAACCACAAGCAAATAAAACCAATCATAGTAATTCACCAATTACCGATAGGACAACAAAAATCTACTCAGACATCATAGGATGGCAACACATCATTGGATAATAATATGAAGCATAAAGCACCATGCATGTTCAAGTAGAGGGTACAACGGGTTGCGGGATAGTGGACCGCCGTAGATAGATGGGGGAAGGTGATGGAGATGTTGGTGAAGATGACAGAGGTGTTGGTGTAGATCGCGGTGATGATGATGGCCCCGGCGGCGTTCCGGCGCCACCAGGAGAGAGGGGGAGAGAGCCCCCCTTCTTTTTCTTCTTCTTCCTTGACCTTCTCCCTAGATGGGAGAAGGGTTTCCCGTCTGGTCCATGGTCTCCATGGCGTGGGAGGGGCGAGAGCCCCTCCGAGATTGGATCTGTCTCTCTGTCTCTCTCTGTTTCTGCATTCCCGATTCTCGCCTTTCACCGTTTCTTATATTCCCGAAGATCCGTAACTCCGATTGGATTGAAACCTTCAATACGATTTGTTTCCGGATATTAGCTTTCTTGCGGCAAAAGTAGAGCAGCAACCGCCTTACGGGGTGTCCACGAGGGTCAGGGGCGCGCCCCCTGCCTCGTGGGCCCCTCGAGCATCATCTCGCGTTGATTCTTCTTCCCAAAAATGATAAATATTCCAAAAATATTCTCCGTCCGTTTTTATCCCGTTTGGACTTCGTTTGATATGGGTTTTCTGCGAAACATTAAACATGCAACAAATAGGAACTGGCAGTGGGCACTGGATCAATATGTTAGTCCCAAAAATAGTATAAAAAGTTGCCAAAAGTATATGGAAGTTGAATAATATTGGCATGGAACAATAAAAAATTATAGATACGACGGAGACGTATCAGCATCCCCAAGCTTAATTCCTGCTCATCCTCGAGTAGGTAAATGATAAAAAAGATATTTTTTTATGTGGAATGCTACCTAGCATAATCTTGATCATATATTTAATCCTGGCATGAATATTAAGACACGAGTGGTTCAAGGCAATAGTCTATCATTTGACATAAAAACAATAGTACTTCGGGCATCCCAACAAGCAATCATGTCCTTCAAAATATCAATGCTAAAGAACGCTATCCCTACAAAATCATATAGTCTTGTATGCTCCCTTTTCTTAACGCAAGGTACCCCTCATTCTTATCCCGGTGTCAGCCAAGCAATTGGTTCATACTTTTTAACGCGCTTCAGCTTTTTCAACCCTCACGCAATACATGAGCGCAAGCCATGGATATAGCACTACAGGTGGAATAAAGTATGATGGTGGAGGTTGTGTGGAGAAGACAAAACGGGAGAAAGTCTCACATTGACGCGGCTAATCAACGGGCTATGGAGATGCCCATCAATTGATGTCAATGAGAGGAGTAGGGATTGCCATGCAACGGATGCACTGAAGCTATAAGTGTATGAAAGTTCAAACTGAAACTAAGTGGGTGTGCATCCAACTTGCTTGCTCATGAAGACCTCAACCATTTGAGGAAGCCCATCATCGGAATATACAAGCCAAGTTCTATAATGAAAATTCTCACTAGTATATGAAAGTGATAACTCAAGAGACTCTCTATATGAAGAACATGGTGCTACTTTGAAGCACAAGTGTGGTAAAAGGATAGTAGCATTGCCCCTTCTCTCTTTTCTCTCATTTTTTATTTTCTCTATTTATTTATTTATTTTTTTGGTGGGTGTAACATCCCAAATTTTCAAATTTGGTATGTTAATAGGATCATTCTTTTTCATCATGATTTCTATGCATATTAGAATTTTCTGAATATTCAAAGCATTTTCCAACAAGGCAATATATTTGGAGATAATATGACTTTTCCCCTATTCATTATATTTGGAAAATCCTAAGAATATATTCTGGTGTCTACCTAAATTATCTTGGCTTTGTAGAAACTCAAAAATATTGTATAGTTGTTATAATGCCCTTTATATGCTTGTATTGCATAATATATGTATTTGTTTAAAGTGCATTTGTGTCTTAAAAATGTTCACTGTTTTATAGCATAGATATAATATTTTAATGTGTTTTGGTTTTGTTTTTAGGAAGTCATTAGGTAGTTTACTGTAGCCAAGTATATGTTATGTAGATGATATAAATGTTGTTCCCAGGTCTACTGTGCACGCATAGCAAGCAGCGGCCCAGCTATCCCTTCGCCCGCGCGCGCCATGCAGCCAAGCAGCTAGCAGGCCAGCCCAGCAGCAGCATCGCAGGCCACGACCCTTTTCCCTTTTTTTTTTCTTCTTCTCCACACCCAAGTCCCGCTGACACTGGATCCCGCCAGGTCGTCTCTTTGCTCAGGACGAACTCCTGTTCGTTCACGAGTTCTTTCTGCCGATCCAAACCCTCTCCGGTTCGGCCAAGTATTTGCCCCTAGGCCACGGTATCCACTCTATAAATATTCTACAGGTTCTTCTCTGCCGACTTTTTGGCAAAACCCATCTCTCCCGTGCCCTAGGGCGTCACCCCGATCTCGCCGGAGTTCCAGTTCCGGAGCTTCATCGCCGGTGTGTTCCGTCGCCACCAGGAGGTTACGATCCCCATCCTCGATGTAGATTCCTCTTTACTGATGTTCCTCGCCAGCCTAAGTTGTTTCTTTGCTCGGAGGACTTATGGGACGAGGTCCGAGTTCCGCCGGAGTTCTCCGACGCCGCCGCGCCATTGTTGGAGAACCGCAACCAGCAGAGGCCACCCCCGCCCCCCCCCCCCCCCCCCCCCCGGATGCCTCCAATCTCCCTGCCGTTGTGCGCCTCTTCCTCTGGTCGGACCGCCGTCGCCGGAGTTTGCTCGTAGCCGCCGCCGTCGTCTCCACCGAGCCGCCCGTGCCTTTCTTCTCCAACTCCGGCGACCACACAAGCCTCTGTTTTCCGGTGAGCCATCCCCGTCCGTCTGATCTAAGATGGACAGCCCAGATTAGATCATGTTCTGTTTTTTTTTTCGAAGCAGTATGCACTAAATAGCGGCCGACTGTCGTTTAAGCCTAGCAGCAAACACCATCTGGCCACTCACGTGGCGCCACGTGGCAACACCACAGCAGCTGTGGCAGTTCTTCCCAGAACGCTATCCTGGCATAGTTTTTCTTTGCAGATTCCATATCAAATTTTCATTTAGGTTTATCTTGAGATACGTAACTCCAAATTCAGAGATTCTTTTTCCCGTGTACTCGTAGAGAACAGGAGAATACCATAGAACCAAAACTCACATTTTTGAACTGTTTAAATTTGAATTTGCTCAAATTTGAATTCAATCTTCCGGAGGCCATATCTTTCAAACCATAGATCCAAATTAGTTGATTGTTTTTGCATTGTGATCCTACTAGCATGTAGATAATATTTACCTAATGTTATGTTCAGTTATTTAGGTTATATTTGAATTCTTTGCTCTTGGCTTTATTGTGATTTTGATGTGAGTACGGTTTATTTATCGGTGCCTTCGTTAATCGTATAGATTGTCCGGAGTGTGAAGCGGATCGGAATTGAGCGTTAGAGTACTTCAGCACTGTTCAAGGCAAGTTTGCACTTTTGATTATGCTCATCCTATATGTCTGCTATGCACTGTTATGATATGTTATATTGCTTATCGCCATGAGCGTGTCTTGTTTGCAATGTTTAATTGTATGCTTGGATTTGCTATGGTAAATGTGGGTATGTGTCGAGTGATGCATGGAAGTGGTGAGCGTTTATAGCTGTAGGCTCGGTACTTTTACTCACGTGAATGCGTCACTGGCTGAGCGCTCTATTGTCCCTAGAGAATGTGCCATGACTGAGCGCACTTGAGTTGTCGGGGCTTTTTCTCACGTGAATGCGTCACTGGCTGAGCGCTCTATTATCCCTAGAGAATGCGCCAGGACTGAGCGCACTTGAGACATCTTGAAGATCTTTATCATCTGTGTTGTTTGCACCTTGCCTATGTTGTGGAGGTAGGTGAAGGTAGTTTTACGCGAAACCGAACTTGAGTGTTTTGTTTGTCATACTATGCTTGTGGATGTAGGTTTGCTTTATCATATTGTGTGATTTGCTAATACATTCAATGTATTGACCCTTTGTGGCTGCAACTTATCATGTTGCAGGATTTTCAGATGATCAGTGAGATACAGTAGGGTCGCGAGTCTTCACTCAGCATTTTCGCCAGTGGGCATTGCCGGGACTCATCATCTATTATGCTACATTTCCGCTGTTATTATTGAATAAGTGAGCCATGTGCTATTCAGTTTGTAATACTTTATAAATTCTGGATCATATGTTATAGTAAATGATGCACTTGTTATTTGATATTCATATGTACTGTGTGTGCTAGTGAGTCGATCCAGGGACTAGTACAGTGAGCACAGAGACATTGAATCTTATCAGGTTCGGGTCGTTACAGTGGGCTTCTTTGGCCTCTTTTTTTATTTGGGCTTCTTTGGCCTCTTTTATTTTTCATAAAGTCAGGAGAATCATCCCAACTTGTGAGGGAATCATAGCTTCCATCATCCTTTCCTCACATGGGATAATGCTATAATAATGATGATCATCACAATTTTATTTACTTACAACTCAATATTACAACTCGATACTAGAACAAAGATATGACTCTATATGAATGCCTCTGGCAGTGTACGAGGATGTGCAATGATCTAGCATAGCAAAGATATCAAAAAACGGACAAGCCATGAAAACATCATGCTAGTTGTCTTACGATCATGCAAAGCAATATGACAATGAATGCTCAAGTCATGTATATGATGATGATGGAAGTTGCATGTCAATATATCTCGGAATGGCTATGGAGATGCCATAATAGGTAGGTATGGTGGCTGTTTTGAGGAAGATATAAGGAGGCTTATGTGTGATAGAGCATATCGTATCACGGGGTTTGGATGCACCGACGAAGTTTGCACTAACTCTCGAGGTGAGAAAGGGCAATGCACGGTACCGAAGAGGCTGGCAATGATGGAAGGGTAAGAGTGTGTATAATCCATGGACTCACATTAGTCATAAAGAACTCATATACTTATTGCAAAAGTTTATTAGTCCTCAAAGCAAAGTACTACTATGCATGCTCCTAGGGAGGAGGTTGGTAGGAGTTAACCATCGCTCGCCCCCGACCTTCACGCAAAGATAAATAATCAAAATACAATGCGCGCCAATTTGGTTACATAGTTAGGAGACCATACGTGCATGCTTTGGGAATCACAAACATTAACACCAATATCCTTACTAAACACAACCATTTACTAGAACCTCCCACATATTATCATCTCTATATCGCAAAATTATTGCAAGGAATCAAACATATCATATTCAGTGATCTACAAGTTTTATGTAGGATTTTATAACTAACCATGTGAATGACCAATTCCTGCCATCTCTCTAAATAGATATAAGTGAAGCAAGAGAGTTTAATTCTTTCTACAAAAGATATTCCCACGCTCTAACAAATATAAGTGAAGCAAAAGAGCATTCTACAAATGGCGGTTTTCTATATGAAGAGAAACAGGCAATCCAAACTTCAAATGATATAAGTGAAGCACATAAAGCATTCTATAAAGCCATACTCAAAAGATTTAAGTGAAGTGCAAAGAGCATTCTGTAAATCAACCAAGGACTATCTCATACTAGCATGGTGAATAAAATAAAAGTGAAAAGTAAATGCAAAAGACGCTCCAAGATTTGCACATATCGCATGAACGAAACGAATCGAAAACACATCGATACTTGTTGAAGAAAGATGGGATGCCTTCGGGGCATCCCCAAGCTTAGACGCTTGATTCTCCTTGAATATTTTATGGGGTGCCTTGGGCATACCCAAGCTTGAGCTCTTGCCTCTCCTCCTTTTACTCATATCGAGACCTCCTCGATCTTCGAACACTTCATCCACACAAAACTTCAACAGAAAACTCGGTAAGATCCGTTAGTATAACAAAGCAAATCACTACTCTAATTACTGTTTCAAACCAATTCATATTTTGTTTTCGCATTGTAGCTACTGTAATATAACTTTTCCATGGCTTAATCCACTGATAGAAATTGATAGTTTCATCAAAACAAGCAAACTATGCATCAAAAACAGAATCTGTCTTAAACAGGACAGTCTGTAGTAATTTGAACATTCACCATACTTCTGGTACCCCAAAAATTCTGCCAAAATTAGGAATAATAAAAAATTTGTATATAAATACAGTGCAAAAAGTTTTTGAACCATTTGACGTTCCAGTAAAAAGTGTAAAATCGCGCACTACAACCAAAGTTTCTGTCCTACACCGCACAAACCAACAAGCATTGCAAACATCCTACAGGCAAATCTTGGCAGATTATTTGTATAATACAATGGAATTGTACAAGGGGATAATTATTTTTGTTGAAAAGTTTCTGTAATTAAGATTCACAAATTTTTCGTGAGCATGAACAAAGTTCAAGGAGCTCCCCCACTTCAACAATGCTTATCTTTCTCACTTACTTCCCTTTTCGAAAAGTTTTGGGTTCCCCTCTTTATTTTTTTGTTTTTAAACTTTATGAAAGCAAACATCAGAATTAAATGACTCTCTAAAACTTCCGGGTTGTCTCCCTGGCAGAGCTTTCTTTAAAGCCATTAAGGTAGGCATATAGTGCTCAAGTAATGGATCCACCCGGATCCCAAGGTATATCAAAGCCAATTTTAATTAACAATGATTTGTAATTTAGTAGTGAGCACAAAGTAACATATATCATGTAATGACGAAGTCTAGCTCTCTTTCTATGCATCAGCATGCCATAAAGAACAATTCATGCACACAAAGTAAAGGCCAATGCATAGTATAAACAGTTTCTTGCAATTTTATCATATTGGGAATATAGAGAGGTGGAGATATATAGTTCCTCTCTCATAATAATTGCAAATTGGAGCAGCAAACACAAGCATATTATATCTATCAAAATCATCATGTGTAGTAGTAAAATGCAACCCATCAATATAATCTTTAATAAGCACAAACTTCTCCGATATAGTGTAGTTTGGAGAATTCAAAAAGATAATAGGACTATCATGCGTGGGTGCAATAGCAACAATTTCATGTTTAACATAAGGAACTATAGCAAGTTCATCTTCATAAGCATAATTCATATTGGCATCTTGGCCACAAGCATAGCAAACATCAAGTTCATCAAAAAGGGATATTTCAAAAGAATCAACGAGATCATGACAATCGTCATAGCAATCATCCTTCGGTAAGAACGAAGGGAAATTAAACAATGTATGAGTTGAAGAGTTACTCTCATTAGAAGGTGGACACGGGTAGCTGATCTGCTCTTCCTCCTTTTGTTCTTCGCTCTCCTCATCATCTTTTTCATCCAATGAGCTCACAGTTTCAATAATTTCCTCTTCTATAGTTTCCTGCAAAATATTAGTCTCTTCTTGGACAGCGGAGACTTTCTCAATAAATGCATCAATATCGGAATTGTATTCATAATTCTCATAACAATATTTAAGTATAGCAAAATTTTTAGGTCTGTAAACAACATCATCAAGATTTTCTCACTCTTTAAACACAGATTCAATTTCATAAGCACGCATAAAAGCAACAAATTCTTCTATTTGTTCCACATCATAGTAATCATATATACGATTAGCATAAGAAGTTAAGGTTTCATTATCATTAAATTTGCATGAAAAGGCAAGGTGTGGAGCCTTCATCCTAGAGCAACAAATATAATCATATCTCAAGCATAGTTGCCGAGCATACCAATGCAACATATAAATTTGATCCCATAATAGTTTCCCTTTTTGTGTCAAGCGGTAATCCCTAAAGTATTCACGTTGATCCAACGTGTCTCCCATAACATAATTGAATGGGGTTTTCTCAGGATTATTAAAGTAGTACATAATATCTTTCACATAATGAGCATCGAGGGTTTTAGGAGGTTCCCCATCTCCATGAGTAGCAAGTACACCTAATTTTTTTGATATTTCGTGTTCGATATCCATAACTAAAGATAAATAATAACTAAGAACAGAAAATAAAAATTACTTAGTGATAAAGCAAACAAGCACACACGAGAATATTCACCCCACGCTATGACTCCCCGGCAACGGCGCTAGAAAAAGGTCTTGATAACCCACAAGTATAGGGGATAAATTGTAGCCTCTTTCGATAAGTAAGAATGTCGAACCCAACGAGGAGCTAAAGGTAGAACAAATATTCCCTCAAGTTCTATTGACCACCGATACAACTCTACGCATGCTTAACGTTCGCTTTACCTAGAACAAGTATGAAACTAGAAGGACTATGTAGGTGTTGTTGGATAGGTTTGCAAGAATATAAAGAGCACGTAAATATAAACTAGGGGATGTTTAGATAAAGAAGCAATAAAGTTAGTAAAGCGAGTGTGGAAAAGTGGTGGTAGGAGTTGTGAAATTGTCTCTAAGCAATTGACTACTTTACTAGACCGATATCAAGTTTTATGTGGGAGAGGCCAGTGCTAGCATGTCATCCCTGACTTGGAATTCTATGCACTTATTATTGGAACTATTAGCAAGCATCCGCAACTAGTAACGTTCATTAAGGTAAAACCCAACCATAGCATTAAGATATATTGGTCCCCCTTAAATCCCGTATGCATCAATTTCTATGCTAGGTTGAAGCTTCTGTCACTCTTGCCCTCCAATACATAATCCTATCAACATACAACTAACCCTATGGTGTGATCCACGCGCACGCTCATATGATGGGAACAAAAGGACAGCAACATAACCACAAGCAAATTAAACCAATCATAGTAATTCACAAATTACCGATAGGACAATGAAAATCTACTCAGACATCATAGGATGGCAACACATCATTGGATAATAATATGAAGCATAAAGCACCATGTTCAAGTAGAGGGTACAACGGGTTGCGGGAGAGTGGACCGCTGTAGATAGATGGGGAAGGTGATGGAAATGTTGGTGAAGATGATGGAGGTGTTGGTGTAGATCGTGGTGATGATGATGGCCCCGACGGCGTTCCGGCGCCACCGGGAGAGAGGAGGAGAGAGCCCCCCTTCTTCTTCTTATTCTTCCTTGACCTTCACCCTAGATGGGAGAAGGGTTTCCCCTCTGGTCCATGGTCTCCATGGCGTGGGAGGGGCGAGAGCCACTCCGAGATTGGATATGTCTTTCTGTCTCTCTCTGTTTCTGCGTTCCCGATTCTGGCCTTTCACCGTTTCTTATATTCCCGGAGATCCGTAACTCCGATTGGATTGAAACCTTCAACACGATTTTTTTCCGGATATTATATTTCTTGCGGCAAAAGAAGAGTAGCAACCGCCTTATGGGGTGTCCACAAGGGTCAGGGGCGCGCCCCCTGCCTCGTGGGCCCCTCGAGCATCATCTCGTGTTGATTCTTCTTCCCAAAAATCATAAATATTCCAAAAATATTCTCTGTCCGTTTTTATCCCGTTTGGACTCCATTTGATATGGGTTTTCTGCGAAACATAAAACATGCAACAAACAGGAACTGGCACTGGGCACTGGATGAATATGTTAGTCCCAAAAATAGTATAAAAAGTTGCCAAAAGTATATGAAAGTTGAATAATATTGGCATGGAACAATCAAAAATTATAGATACGACGGAGACGTATCAACTAGCGTCCTCCATTTTCCTTGGCCGCGGGTGGCCGAAATTAGCACCACCGCCACGAGCAGCTCACTCGTAGACGAAAGGGACGAAGCTATTCTTGAGGGGAAACAGGCGACAAATGGCCTAGCTTTTTCGTCGTTATCTGATCTGTGGCTCGGTAAGAATTGCAACTTTCTGGTCCACGGACGAGGACGGCAGCACCCGTCCGCCGTCCTAATGATATGAATAGGCCCCGCGAATTCACCACTGTTCCATTCTGTATTCCCCTCGTATCCTGTTTTTCCTTTACCGATTGTCAGGTGTGTCAGATCGATTTATTCGGATCCCAAGCCAGATATGGACACTGGGGATATCGGGAGCAGCTGGGCTCGGGCACCAAATTGCCCTGTCCTTCCTAG
The DNA here is from genome assembly GCA_963921465.1 of Triticum timopheevii. NCBI lineage: Eukaryota > Viridiplantae > Streptophyta > Magnoliopsida > Poales > Poaceae > Triticum > Triticum timopheevii. Next base: position 615,549,533 of record OY997268.1, on the reverse strand, counting down.
TTGGTGCTTTATAAAAGAAGATGGAGACCCAATAAAAATAAAAATTGCATAGAAGTAAATAGATAGGCCCTTTGCAGAGGGAAGCAGAGATTTTTAGAGGTGCCAGAGCTCAAAGCTTAAATTGAGAGATAAACTTATTTTGAGAGGCATGCTTTTCCTGTCAACAAAAATGTCTGAGAATTCCCAATATCTTCCATGCTAGATAAATCATAGGCAGTTCTTAAACATAAAATAAAGTTTATTTCATTTTCCACCATTCTTTCACAACCCATGGCTAGCCGTATCCACGGGTGCCTTCCATATCAACACATACCAAGGAATTTAGTATATTTTGTGCATTTCGGGACTGGGCATCCCTATTACCTGCCACACCCTCGTGCAATGACTAGTGAATAAACACTCATCTTGAGAATAACATACCTAGCATGGAAAGTATTGGCCACCCCCTGCCGCTTCATGAGCGGTATTGGCACACAAAAAGGAAATTCATTTTGAAAATTAGACTTGACATATACAAATTTACTTGGAACATCACATAAATACCACATATAGGTAGGTATGGTGGACTCATTTGGCACAACTTTGGGTTTAAGGACTTGGATGCACAAGTAGTATCCCCGCTTGGTACAAATTAAGGCTAGCAAATAGACTGAGAAGCGACCAACCAAGAAACGAAAACGATCATAAACGAGCATTAAACATAACTAACACCGAATAATGCAACACAAGTAGGATATAACTTCATTGCATAACTATTGACTTTATGTGTATGCATAGGGAATCACAAACCTTAACACAAATATTCTTACTAAAGCATAATTACTCACCAACATGACTCACATATTACTATCTTCATATCGCAAAACTATTGTAAGGAATCTTCATGATAGTTTTTATTATATCCCTCTTTTATATCTATCACATTGGGACCAAGTTCATATTTAAAGTAAATTATAATTTCTAATAACAAGCACTCGAACAAGTTTAAGTGAAGCACGAGAGCATAAATATTTCTTCAAAATTTTCATCTCTCAAAATAATATAAGTGAAGCATGAGAGGATTTCTTCAGAAATTCTACTAACTCCCAAAATGATCTAAGTGAAGCATGAGAGCATATTTCTTTAAAATATTAGCACCACAGTGCTCCAAAAGATATAATTGAAGTACTAGAGCAATTCCATATCTCAATTTTTTTAAGTGAAGCACATAGAGCAATTCTAACAAATCAAGATATCATTATGGTCTCACAAATAGGCATGTCCAGCAAGGATGGTTGTGACAAACTAAAAAGCAAAACAAGTAAAGACTCATATAATACAAGACGCTCCAAGCAAAACTCATGATATGTGACGAATAAAAATATAGCTCCAAGTAAAATTACCGATGGTCGTTAGAAGAAAGAGGGGATGCCTTCCGGGGCATCCCCAAGCTTAATTGCTTGATTCTCCTTGAATATCACCTTGGGGTGCCACGAGCATCCCCAAGCTTAGGCTCTTTTTACTCCTTATTCCTTCATCCATCGTGATCTCACCCAAAACTTGAAAACTTCAAACACACAAAACTTAACAAAACCTTCGTGAGATCCGTTAGTATAATAAAGCAAATCACCACTTTAAGGACTGTCGCAAACCCATTCATATTTTATTATTGCATTATACCAATTGTATTCTAACTTTACCATGGCTTATACCCCCCGATACAATCAATAGATTCATCAAAATAAGCACAAAATGCAACGAAAATAGAATATGTCAAAAACAGAACAGTCTGTAGTAATATGAACTTTGACCATACTTATAGAACTCTATTTTTTTTTTGAAAAATTAGGACAAAGTAGGAAATTTTTATATCAATCATGTGTAAAATATTCAAAAATTTATCACGTTCTGGTGATATTTATGATTTTCTATACTGGGCGCAAAAGTTTCTATTTTCCAACAGGATCAAATCAACTATCACCCAAGTCACCCAGAGGATTTTCTTGGCACAAATACTAATTAAAAAACTAAAACACACTCAAAACAGAGACATAATTATGTATTTATTGAAGAACAACAAGAAAAGATAAAAAGGAAAATTAAAAGATAACTATTGGGTTGCCTCCCAACAAGCGCCATTGTTTTACGCCCCTAGCTAGGCATCAATAATTTTAATGATGCTCATATGGAAGACAAGAATTGAAGGACAAAGAGAGCATCATATAGCATGTGGACATCGCATTTAAGTCTAACATATTTCCTATGCGTAGACATTTTGTAAGCAAACAAATTATCAAAACAAGCAAAAGCTAGCATATGCAAGGGAGAAGAATAAAATATTGACAAGCTCAACATGAAGAGAGGTAATTTAGTAAAATGGAAATTTCTACAACCATATTTCCCTCTCTAATAATAATTACATGTGGGATAATATTCAAATTCAACAATATAGCTATCACATAACATATTCTCTACATGATCCACATGCATGCAAAGTTGACACTCTTCCAAAATAGTGGGATTATCATCAAATAAAGTCATGACCTCTCTAAGCCCACTTTTATCAAAAAAAATCATAAGATTGAACATTCTCCAAATGTGTGGGATTATTTTTACTTAAAGTGGATGCTCTTCCAAACTCACTTTCAATATTACTGTAAGCATTATGATCAACATCATATTCATCATGAGGTTTAAATAAATTTCAAGATCATAAGAAGCATCACCATAATCATGATCATTACAATAAGTAGTGGACATAGCAAAATTAGCATCCCCAAGCTTGTAGCTTTGCATATTATTAGCACAATTGACATTAATAGAATTTATCATAACATCATTGCAATCATGCTTTTCATTCAATGAGCTATCATGAATCACTTTATAAATTTCTTCGTCTAACACTTCATCACAAATTTCAGATTCATGGTTTTTAAGCAAAATTTCATAGAGATAATCAAGTGCACTCAACTCACTAGCAATTGGTTCATCATAATATGGTCTTTTGAAAAGATTAGCAAGTGGATGAGGATCCATATCAATAGAATTTTAGCAAGCGAACATGCAAGCAAATAGAAGGCACATGGCAACACAAGCAAACATAAGATCGAACACAAAAAGGCAAACAGAAAAAGCCAACTAAAAATACAAATATTTTGGTATTTTTTTGAATACGTTTTCGAAGTGTAGGAGATGAAAACGAGAGGCAAATGTCAAATAAATTAATTGCAAGGAGATGAAAGTTTATGCGTAGGAACCTGCTAGATGTTGATGATGTCTCCCCGGCAACGGCACCAGAAATTCTTCCTGCTACTTGTGCCTCATGTTGGTATTCCCCCGAAGAGGAGGGGATGATGCACCACACCAGAGGTAAGTATTTACCTCAGTTATGATCAATCCAGTAGGAGAACCAAGCAACACCATGTAAAACAGCATCTGCGCATAAACAACAAATACTTGCAACCCAACGCGTAGAGGGTTTGCCAATCCCTCAACGGTATTGAGATTTGATAAATGGATAGATTGATAGACGCAAATAAAATAAAACCAAATAAAACGCAGCAACGTATTTTTGTAGATCTGAAAATAATATGATAGGAAATAGACCCGGGGGCCGTAGATTTCACTAGTGGCTTCTCTTGAGAAAATAGCATATGATGGGTAAACAAATTAATGTTGGGCAATTGATGGAAACGCAAATAATTATGAAGATATCCAAGACAATGATCATATATATAAGCATCACGTCCACGATTAGTAGACCGAAACGATTCTGCATTTACTACTATTACTCCACACATCGACCGCTATCCAGCATGCATCTACTGTATTGAGTTCATGGAAAAGTGGAGTAATGCAATAAGAACAATGACATGACGTAGACAAAGCAAACTCATGTATGAACAAACCCCATCTTGTTGCCCTTATAATAGCAACGATACATGCATGCCATGTCTCTTTCCATCACTGAGATTGAGCACCGCAAGATCAAACCCATTACAAAGCACCTCTTCCCATGGCAAGATAAATCAATCTAGTTGGCCAAACCAAACCAAAATATCGAAGAAGAAATACGAAGCTATAACAAAATCATGCATGGATAGATCTGATCATAAACTCACAATTCATCGGATCCCAACAAACACACCGCAAAAAAGAGTTACATCAAATAGATCTCCAAGAGTATCGAGGAGAACATTGTATTGAAGATCAAAAAGAGAGAAGAAGCCATCTAGCTACTAACTACAGACTTGTAGGTCTGTGGTAAACTACTCACGCATCATCGAATTGGCAACAATGATGATGATAAACCCCTCCGGCAAAGTGCCGGAAAAGGCCTCTAGATTGGATCTCATTGTTGTGGAACTTGCAGCGGCGAAAAGAATATTTCATCGACTTCGCTAGGGTTTCTAGAATATTAGAGTATTTATGGAGCCAGGGGAAGGTCAGGGGGTGCCCGTGGGCTCCACTACACACCAGGGCACGCCTGGGGGCCCTGGCATGCCCTGGTGCCTTGTGGGCCACAGGGGCCTCCCCTCGTGCACTCCTTTGGCTCCCTGGGTGTCTTCTGGGAAGAATAAAATCTCCAAAAAGTTTCGTGGCATTTGGATTCTGTTTGGTATTGATATTATGCAAAGTAAAACACAAGCAAAAAATAGCAACTCGGACTAGGCACTATGTCAATAGGTTAGTCCCAGAAAATGATATAAAGTTGCTAGAAAATGTATATAAAACTTCTAAGATTGATAATACAACAACATGGACAATCAGAAATTATAGATACGTTGGAGATGTATCAAGGATTTCTCCCAATGTCACATGGCACAACACTTAGCAAAAATCATTGTCCCAAGACAGTTGATGAGCGAGTGCTGATGAGTGGAGTTCCATATGCCTCCGGAATTGGATCCATCATGTATGCTATGATATGTAGTAAATTAGATGTTTCTTATGCGCTAAGTGTTAGATGTAGCTACCAAAGTGATCCTAGATTGGCTCGCTGGACAGCTATAAAAAATATTCTTAAGTACCTGGAAAGGACAAAGGACAAGCTTCTTGTCTATGTAGGAGATGAAGTACTCATTGTAAATGGTTACACCGACGCTAGCTTCATAACTGATATAAATGACTATAAATCTCTATCAAGATATGTTTATACCCTTAATGGTGATGTGGTAGTTTGAAAGAGTTTCAAACAAAATATTGTTTCTAATTCTACAACAAAAGTGGAGTATATTGCGACTTCAGAAACTTCGAAGGAGGCGGTCTGGATCAAGAAGTTTCTTGAAGTAGTTGGTGTGGTCCCAAGTACAATGAACCTAATGGCGCTCTGTTGTGATAATAGTGGTGCTATTGCTCAAGCAGAGGAACACAGATCCCACATGAAGACCAGACACATCGAGCGCAAGTATCACATTATCCGACGGTTTGTCGAGAAGGGTTTTGTGAAAGTTCTCAAGGTTCACACGGGTTTGAATGTGCCAAACCCGATGACGAAGGATCTACCACGAGTGAAGCATGAGCAACACCGGATAGCCAGTGGTGTTAGAGAAACCATGTAACTAGATTATTGACTCTAGTACAAGTGCGAGAATCTTGGAAATATGTCCTGTAGGCAATAATATTGTATTATTTTATTTACGTATTCATAATTAAGAGTTATATTTTATGCTATAACTGCTATGATCCTGGAATATGTGATTCAGTGGAAAACTCATATGCACGTGTGGAATGATAAACGGCAAAATTAGGTTCCTAGTATTGCCTCTAAGACTGGCTCAAGTGTTGTTGGTGATTGTGTTTTCTGAATCTTAGGATATCGTTAAGTGTAACGATAGTCCTAAAGCAACACCGAGAGTATGACGTTAAAAGAACGATCATATTGAGTCGACCCAAACTTGTTTTATACTTTGAGATAACATCATCAGAAGTCAATTCTTATAATATTGAGTGTTAACATGTGTTTTAGTTCCTTAGACATGAGAGTATCTTAGTCACTTCTTACCGTACGGTGGACTTTGAAGTTTTTGAAACATCATCTGTAAGGCGGTGATCATAACAACAACTTACAAGTTTATCAGAAAGTTTGACAAGGGACTATATAGTTCGAGAGCGGAATTTGTTCTGCCGACGATGGAGAGATATTCTTAGGGCCCTCTTGGTGTGATGACAACCATCATCGTCCGGCTATACATATGTGACTATGTAAATGGGATGCCAGAACATGTCAACGAGAAATAAGAACAAAACAGGTAACATGGAGAATGATATAGTGAGCATGTGCATGACTCAAAAGGATACGGGTAAAACTCACCTGAGGTTTTGTAAAGTGTCAAGAGCAAAGGGAATAGCGGATGATAAGGAAAAGATTCACTCAAATGTCATTCGCGTAATCATAGGGATCAATATGGATCTCCACGGTTCCACTATCAGCTATATTGAACAAAGGGGTTTTGTTCATGTCTATGTTTTACCAAACCTACAGGACCACAAGCTTAAGGTAATCAACATCTGCTGAATGTTATTAGGACATGAGTAACAAGGATTTATTTGTCAAATATTTTTGTTAATATTCGAAAGAGAAAAGTATGTTTTTGATTCCTCAAGTTCCCAAAAAGTATAGACTTGGTCCCTCAAACAATTTCGGTATACATTTGGTCCCTCAAGTCTCAAAACTGGATAAGTTTGGTCCTAAACCAGATTTTGAGCATGTTGACTGGGTTTGACCGCCACAAAATCTGATTTACTGTTCATTGGCGGTTTTGTGGCGGTCAAACCTGGTCAACGTGCTCAAAATCTTGTCTAGGACCAAACTTATCTGGTTTTAAGACTCAGGGGACCAAATGTATACCAAAATATCTTGAGGGACCAAGTCTATACTTTTTGGTAACTTGAAGGACCAAAAACATACTTTTCTCTATGTGAAATAGTTTTGAGAGGAACTGGAAGCATTTCAGGGTCACCGAAAGGGTTTCGGAGTTTATCGGGCAATACCGGGTATTACCGATAAACAATATATATGTGGAAAATGCTTTTAGTGATGTTAACTTAATAATAAAAGGCCCTAGTAATTGTTAGGAGGCTTTTTTTATTAAATTTAATATCAACATACCTTAAAAGGCCAAGTAGTGGAAGGAGTATTGGGCCACAAGGGCACAATAGGGGTTGCGCGCCCTCTCCCATGGAAAGAAGGGAGGGGAGGATGAATTGGGGAGGGATTCCCCCTCCCCTAGACCGGTGCAAGGGGGATACTTTCCCGCCTTGTGGGGCACCCCTCCTCTCCCTCCAACCTATATATACTTGAGGCTTTGGCATTTTTTCGAATACACAAGTTTTGGAGCCTCTTCTAGGCCTCTCTACCTCTAGCTCTAGTTCGTCCTAGTTGATCTAATTAGTGCTAGAGCTAGATCCCCTAATCCTCATAATTAGAAGTCTAGGTTGTTTCTAATCTCCTCCCTCTAATTCTCCAACGATGATTAGATCTAAACAGTGAAGCACCAGATCGTGAAGACCTTATGCTTGCAACTCGTAGAGAGGCCGTGATTTTGGTATTCGGTTCGAGAGACTGTTTGTGGGCAGTTCGCCGGATCATTCATCTACGGTTCGAGGGACTCCAAGTATGACCTACACCAACTCGTCTTCTTCCGTTGCAACTCGGAGTTGGTAATGATCTGATCCAAACCGTTCATCGCATCTTCATAGCGTTCATGGGTGATCGTAGGACGATTTTTTTTGTTTTCTATTATGTTTCCCAATAGTTATCTCCTTCAAGGAAGGGCAATATTATGCTCCTCTTGACTTTGAAGTCCACGTGATCCTCTTCTTGAATTTCCTTCATCTATGACACAGCTTGATGGCTGCAAAAATTCCTCCGACTTCACTACGATGAAAATTCACAAAGAAGCCTCCACCACACAGCCCAGATAGAAGTAATTAGCTTTTCCTAGGGATTGAAGATCATGTGTCATCTCGACTAGTTGTATACCTGAAATTGCCTCGATGTATGCGAACTAGATGTAGCACTCAAAGTCTCATTAGCGCTCATGCAAACACTAGGATAAAAAACCATGCATGCGAACATAAAAACATGAAGTTAGCCAGAGGCATGTAATCCCTAGCATTGGCCTATTGTCGTACTCCTAACTCGGATACTTTTTCATTTTAGTAATTTCTTGTGAGTGGGATAAAATCATTATTTTCTATGCTTTTTATCTTCTGGTCGACTTACAAGGTACGGAGGTATGTCTTGCATAGATCTACCAGTAATTTACAGTCTGAAATATCTTGTATGTCTCCATGCACCTCTTCATACAATTTACAGTTTGAAATGTTTTATAAGTTTCCATGCACCTTTTGCAAGGTGTGGAAGTTTTCCTTGCATTCTTTTTTTGGTATTCATCTATTATAAATTTACTGTTTGCAACCCTTAGTGGATAGGCGCCCTGGGAGCAACCATGCGGGGGGTGAGGTGGGGGCTAAGAAAATAATGTACAGAAATATACACACATTGATTTTCTGTATTGACTGACTAGGGAGAGATTATAAAAATCAATTACAACTTGGACTAACGAAAACAACTCTAACTAAATTTGGAGACAGCAGGAAAACCTTCTTCGGGACGAACCTTTCCATACCCAAATTCTCTCTAAACTAGTACTAACTAGGCATAATTGTAAATACATTGACATAAACTTGTAGTGTGCCTAGATTGGGCCTCCTCCGTCGTTGCTGGTATGTGCCCCCCCCCCCCCCCCCCCCACATGACAATATATGTGATGGATTAAACATTATTTGCACATGAACAAATCCTGGCATGCAATAAAATAGGTAGAAATATATTAGTACTAATGGTGACTAGTGGCACTGTAGCTGGCGTCTGTTATAACTTATCATTACTTTTCCTTTAGGCTCTTGACCCACCTTGCTCACATCCACCTTAGGGAATGGAGATATTAGCTTGAGCTCAAAGTTTCTTAATAGATGGCTCCATATGACCTTAATTTGCAGGTAAGCCAAGGCCATGCCAGAACAAACATGCCTTCCACCACCAAATGTTGTGAAAGAGTACTTGCCGCCAACTTTGTCCTCCTCTCTTCCAGGACCAAACCGATCTGGATCGTACGCATGAGGATCATTGTAAACATGTGCCAGCTTATTGTTGAGTGCTGTAGGGATTACAATGTTATGCCCTTCAGGTATGTCATATTCCTTGCCTTCCTTGGTCTGCACCTTGAATTTCTTATGTGCCTTGCGAGCTAACATTTGCGCTGGTGTATGCATCCGAAGTGCCTCCTTGATGCATCTATGCAGGGTATCCATCTCTAAAAATGCATCATAGCCTATTTGGTTCTTGTACTTGCTAATTATATGCTTTTGCTCCTCCACGGCAGCTATTAAGAATTTGGTGTTGCTCAACATGAAAGCTCCAGTCCATATACTAGTGCTGGAGCTTGGGTGCTTTCCAGCAAATATGAGTGCTATGATCATGCCGCAAATTTCTGCTTCGGATGCAGAGCGACCGTCTTTATATTTGGAATTCATCAACCTCTGCAGTGCATCCTCCTGAACTCGGCCGGAGCTCCTGCGTGACCTGATAGTTGTAGTGAATATTTCTTTAAGCCTGATGTGGGCCTTGTCGCGTCGGCGGTTTGTCGGGGTTGGAATATAGGGGAACAAGAAACTAAAAAAGTTTAAGCCATTCTCAAGTTCATGAAACAATGATGAAACTTCTTCCAGCATCATCTCACGAACCTCATATCCGAGTAGGCACCGACTTGAGATAAACATGAGCACCTGCTCGAGTTCATGTTTAAGATCAACTATGCCCTCTTGTCCCCAGCTTGCAAAGTAGGCCTGCATTGTAGTATAAGAAAGCCATCAGTCAAGTGCAACACACACGCATGGTATCAGTACTCATGTCATCTACATCTTCTATCCAAATCTAATGACAAATGTTGAAACAACGTCCAACACATGCCTCATCTTGCTAATCCAATGTGTTGTTTTACAAATAGTTTATACTTGTCTTGTGGACTGAGTGGACTGCGTAGGCTCTATTATTTTTCTCTACTTACCTACACTTAGAAGAAATTTAGTAAAACTACATATCATCATTGCATCATATGCACATGTATTTTTTATTGGGAAATCACATGTATAACATCTATAGCACACATACTTAATTTAAGGAAATTTATGCAAGCAAACTGCCTCTGGAAGAGGTGTATTGGAGAATATATGAAACCAAAAATTAAATAGTAACCGAAGAAAAGCCATAGGAAGTCAAAATAAAGTGAAGGTATCTTTTAGATGTACCTCTACTTCTTGCAATATGGGATCAACGAGGCTCCGCAGCTTGGATGGCTTTAGTACATCAACGATGAAGTGTATTTGCTCACTGCGAGTAGCCATATCTACACCATACAAAACTTCTTGGCCAAATATGGGAACGGTAACCTCAGCGAAATTTCCAAAGCTAATCTCCGACTCCAGCCCTTGGAAGAAATGAGCTGAGATATCAGGTCCAACCAACAAGGTTATCTTTGGCCCAAACAAATTTATTGTAAACACACTGCCAAGTCTTGTGTGCAGATCAGCGATTGTAACCCCAAAACCCCTGTTAAAAAGTGAAGGTAAGAGAGCAAGGACATTCACGACAGGTGGAAGTGGTCTTGTGGGGAACAGATGGACATTGCTTTTCCATCTTGAAATCTTCGTGGCTACAACAGTTATGAAGAAGATAGCTATGGCCAACCAGGTCGCTCTAGTTGCTAGCGTGTCCATAATGTCGTGATTAGTAGTTATGTAGCCAGCCAACAAGGTACTCTATTTGTCCGGCTCTGCAAAAACATGAACGTATATTGAGGTAGTAAGTCAGATGCGCATATGTCTATAAATATGGTGAGACGAAAAAACTGATGTTGGATTGATTAGTAAAGTGATTTCGCATTTAATACTTCATTGGTTTCTTGGTTCGCACAATGCGAGAATTAAAAAGTAACCCCAAGTGAGACGAAAAAACTGATGTTGGATTGATTAGTAAAGTGATTTCGCATTTAATACTTCATTGGTTTCTTGGTTCGCACAATGCGAGAATTAAAAAGTAACCCCAAGTGAGACGAAAAAACTGATGTTGGATTGATTAGTAAAGTGATTTCGCATTTAATACTTCATTGGTTTCTTGGTTCGCACAATGCGAGAATTAAAAAGTAACCCCAAGCTTATGTGTATCCATAGATTCCATACAAGACCATGCCCCCCCCCCCCCCCCCCCCCCTTTTATTTTCTTGGTTGAACATCAAAGACAGATACTAACATAACTGAGATTCCATTTGTAATTCATGGATATTTTCACATTTGTAGTGTGTGTGTGTGCGCGCGCGGGCGCGGGCGCGTGTGTGGATGATCGATATTAGGAAAAAAATAGCCCTGCCAAAATTAGATAATTTTTAAAGGCAAGCATTGCAAAATATAAAAATAGGTATATGATGTTGTTTTTTTTAGATAAAAGGCCCAACCCGACTATATATTAATAAAGCCACCAAACGTACGACAAGGCGTGCTGTTTTGTTCTGCTTATCTATTACAAAGCGGTCATGCAACACAATATCAATACATTGGTCTTGTTTCCGAATATCCAATTTAGAAATTCTATCCTATAGTATTGCCCAAATGGTAGAGAGTAGGGCCCCCATGCCAGTATTGCTTCGTTTATAATCATGGGTTAGTAGGAACTTTCCATTGCAGTTAAGGGTGCAAACGGGTAGCCTTTAGGGCATTCTTTGTCCTCTTTAGTTTAACTAAATGTTCAGCGCCTACATAAATTACCGAAAAAGGGTTTCCACCACTTTATATAAAGCAACCATCACCACAAACATCCGCACGACCCGATACAACAGTTACATCAATTGAAAATGTAGTTCATTGGTTGAACTAAAAGGCGACATATTCAACTGTTAGGTGTGGTGGAGATGCGTATTTTGAGATGGATGTGTGGCCACATGAGGAAGGATCAAGTCCAGAATGGTGATATACGGGATAGAGTTGGGGTAGCACCAACTGAAGAGAAGTTTGTTCAGCATCATCTGAGATGGTTTGGGCATATTCAGCGCAGGCCTCCAGAAACTCCAATGCATAGCGGACGGCTAAAGCGTGCGGAGAATGTCAAGAGAGGTCAGCGTAGACCGAATTTGACATGGGAGGAGTCCGTTAAGAGAGACCTGATGGATTGGAGTATCACCAAGGAACTAGGTATGAACAGGGGTGCGTGGAACCTTGCTATCCATATGCAGCCATGAGTTGGTCGTGAGATCTTATGGGTTTCACGTCTAGCCTAGCCCAACTTGTTTGGGACTAAAGACTTTCTTCTTTACCCGGCTAGAGCTTTGTCATGGTTCTGATAGTTTTGCTAAAAAAAATGAAGAAGAGTTCGGCTTCGGTACCCCCCCCCCCCCATAAAGTGTACTCGAATCCTAATGTTACTTAAAATGGCTATCATCATATTAAAAGGAAGATGAAACGTATTAAATAGATTTATTTGGATACAAGCTTTTTGATGAAGGCATCAAAATCTGTAAATTTTTGCTGGCGGACGTACCGAAGCAAAGTTCAATTAATAATTATATACCTAAGGCCTAAGGAAACTTTTCTTAAGAAAAAAATTGCGGGAAGAAGCTAATTAAGGGAATCATAGTTTGTCCCCTAGCAGAACTGTTGATATGGCTGAAGCCGATCTCTTAGAAGTTGATGTTATAAATAAGATTGTCGATCGAGTGTCGTAGTTCCTACACGTATCAATTAAGTTGATGCAGGTAGAACAATAGCAGCCTAGGCTCAAATGCGGGTGGGCAGGTTTGCCCTTACAAAGTCCAACCACCGAAATAGCGCGGAGTTCTCAATAAGCAGTCAGTCTAAGTAAGAGAATACAAGATATATGGGTAAAATGTAGCACATGACAGTACTAGCAGTGCCAATTTCGTTTGAGCTATCCCAGGGGCTGAGAAGACCACAGAATTCACTAATTTAGAAGAAGAACGCACAAGCAGTAGATCCATACCTCAATCAGAAGCGAAGGCGGATTCTTTTCAGATACTATGCACACTTGTGTTTCGTGAAATCATCCGTGATGTGTCACAATGGAGCATTGGTAGCAGGAGTACAAGCGAGTAGCAGCGTTACTTATAAGCGCGGCGCCACTAAAAAATAAAAGTCAAATATGCGGTTGCTCCTACCTGCAGAGCCTCCCAACCCTAGCCGCCTCCTCCTCCCAACCATAGCTGCCCCTCCTCCTCACCCCCTCCCCTCCTCCCTCCCCCGCCGCCGCCTGAGGCAGCCGCCGGGCAAGCCCGGGGCGCCAAGGATGGTGGCGGTGGGGACTCGGTTGCCCTGCTCCTGTGGGGAACTCCGGATCTGGAGCGGCGGCTTCATTGGCAAGGCACGACCGACTAACAGCCATGCGGGTGGTGGATCCGGTGTCCCGGCCGCGCGGGCGGCGGGATCCGGTGGTCGTTGGCGGCCTGCGGCGGCTTCTGCGGCGGTCGGTGTGCGCGATCTAGCGCCTCCCTTCCTCCCCTGTTCGGCGTGCGGGCCAGTTTGGCCGGGCCACGCTTGCTCTGCTGGTGGCGGAGATCTAGTTCGGGCGAAATCCCTAGCCGGCCATGACCGGCCGCGCCGATGGCGACGCCTGAGGGCGCCGTCTCCCTCCTTGAAGGTGTCGTTATGGACTGATCTCCTCACTTCACCTTCCCCTAGGTCTCCCGGGCGAAAGCCCTAACTCTGTTGGGCGGCGGCGGCGTTCACAGCGCCGTTCCCTTCTTGAAGGCGATGCTTTGGGAACCTTAGGGTTGGGTGGCGCTTGTGGTGGTGGGCGACGGCGGTGATGCGGCCCTTTCCTAGCATGGATTTACGTCCGTTGCTTGGAGATGGACTCACGTAGGTGGAGGTCGTCGGCTGGCGCCGTGGTGGTGTCAATGGCGGAGGACCTGCCAAGGCTTGCGTAGGTGGAGGTTGTCGTTTGGCGTCGTGGTGGCGTTGATGGCGGAGGACCCGGCAAGGTTGTCACCTCAGTCTGCTCTGAAGATGGACCAGTGGAAGATGGCGGCGATGACACATGTGAGTGCGTCAGACCGGTTTGAGCCCCGGACCCGGCAGATGGCTCGGTCGCGGCCTCCGGCTTTAGATGTTAGGCTTAGGTGAGAGGTATGGGTATGTGGCCCAGCTTGCACCCCTTCACCATTTGGATAGGAAGTAGCGGCATATGTTGTCAAGATGGCGGGTTCAGGCATATTGTTGTTATACTTTGTAAGATCTTCGAGAATAATCAATAAAATGGCTATATGCATCTCCCAGATGCAGAGGGCGGGGGGTCATCATCTTTTCGAAAAAAATGTGCTGAGGGCAGCACAAATAAACGTAATCATAAAAAAAGGAAGATGGTACATCAGGCAAACAGAATTTATAATAGCATGATGAGAAGATGGTACAAGCTACATACGGCATATATAGTAAAAGTAAAGTCAATGACTGAATGGTAGCTTATTATAGCAGTTCTATCATGCATGAGAAGATGGTACAAGCTACATACGGCATATATAGTAAAAGTAAAGTCAATGACTGAATGATAGCTAATTATAGCAGTTCTATCATGCATGAGAAGATGGTACAAGCTACATATGACATATATAGTAGAAGACTTGCCATTTTCATTGACTAAAATGAGAGTGAAAATTGCCTGGTAAATTAACAGGAACCTAGACTAAAATCGATACAACCCAACCCAAAAACATGGGCACCACGGACGACGTGGCCTCTAACATGGAGACCATGAACTCATGGAGCTACAACGAAGAAATGAGCATCCGTCGAGGAGTCGCAAGTGTCATCGTCATCATCAGTTGCCGCCGAACAGAAGACTCCAATTTCACCGTAGAGCACCACTAACGAAGCCAATTCGCGAACAAAAACACCAAGGCCAACCGACGGCGAGATGCGCCAATGGCTGACTTCTGACTTTCACGACGAGCTTCACAAGTGAGATATGCAGGGATTGCGGCGAACGGGCCCTCTGCAAATGACCACCGGACGGCAGTCATTGTCAGGGCATCTCCAGCCGTTGGCCCCCCAGGGGGCGTCTAAAAGCGCCGCCTGGGGGTGAGCCGGCGGAAAAAAAGGCCCTGGGGGCGAGTCGTCGCCCAGCCGTCGGCCCCCAGGGCCGCCCACAGGCGAGTGTAAAAAAAAGGGGGGCCCGTTTCGGCGAAGTTATGACAAAGAGTAGTTAAATTTCGTCTGAACATGGCAAATTTCGACCAAATTCGCCCTTTTTCATTACATTATTAAGATAATCTAAAAAAGAAAGGGGCTGAAGTCGTCGCCGCCGTCGCTGCCATTGTCGTCATCGGTGCGTCGCCGGGGGGTATGCCAACGGCGGGTCGTTGCCGCCCTCGAGGTGCATGAGCACGCCCTCGAGTGTGCAGCCGGGGACGCCCCACCAGAGGTGGCGCCCCTCGTTGTTCTGCCGCCCGCCGACCACCGGCGCGCCGTTGGTGGACGCCAAACGCTGCTGATGGCGGCGCTCGAAATACGCCGCCCAGGCGGCGTGGTTGTCGGCGGCGTACTGGGGGAGGGACCGTTGGGCATCGGTGAGGGACGCACGGACGATCTCGACCTCCTCGGCGAAGTACTCTGGCTTCGCGGCGGCGTCGGGCAACGAGAGAATGGGCACTCCCCCGGCGCTGAGCCTCCACCCCGATGGCCCGGCGCGCATGTCCGGCGGCGCCGGGATGTTCCCCTGGAACAGGAGCCAGGACTCCAGAAGGCCGAGCGAACGGCGGCCGAAGCCGTTGGCCGCCGCCTCGTCCCCGGGGAAACGCTCTGCCATGGCGACGGTGACGGCGCGCGAGAGAGGCAGGAAGAGGGAGGGGCTGGACGGCGGCGAGGGGCGGGCGGGGCTGGTGTGGGCACAGGAGAGTGAAGTGGAGGCCGCCGGCTTTTATAGCCGGGCCGCGCCCGTGTGTACGCGTGCGAGGGAGGGGAGGCATCGGCGCTGCCCCGTGAAGCGCCGCCCGTGAAGGAATCAATGGCAAGGCTGACCGGCGGCAGCCTTGCCATTGATTTCCCGCGGAAACCGAGGCCGTTGGGGGGAGACGAGGCGCCGAGTCGCTGACGCGGCTGGCCCGCGGTTTCTTCGCGCCAAAACAACTCGCCCCGGCGCCCCCGGGCGCCCCCCAGCGCGCCGGGTTCGGGCTGGGTCCGCCGGCGCTGTTTTCGGCCCAAGCCGGCGATTTTCGGCGTCCTGGGGGCGCGACTGGGCCTTTTTTCGGCGCCGGCGCGAAAAAATCGCCTAGGGAGGCCTTCTTGGGGGCGTGACTGGAGATGCCCTCAGCATCAGGAAGCAATCCACCCTGGCTCCAGCACCATGTCAACCAAATCAACAACGAAAAAAAGATATAAAAGGTACAATATAGAAGTCAAATATAGGGTTCCTCCTACCTGCCGAGAAAAGACATGTCATCAGCTGAGGGCAGCATGAAATGACGTGCTCATTAAAACAAGGGAAGATGGTACATCAGCCAAACGGAATATATATTTTTGAATCGAAGCCAAACGGAACTTATAATAGGATGAGGAGAAGACGGTACACACTATGGTGTATAAAAAGTAAAGTCAATGACTGAATGGTAGCTATATAGTAGTGCTATCATGCATGAGCGCATCCTAAATGCTGAGAATATAGGGGGAATATAAAACTCACGGGCCTCTCGTCCCTCCCGTCCCTCCCCCATGCGGCGGCGCCGCCGCGCACTGGGGAGCCCCTGCCCTCCTCCTACAGCCTCGCCCCTCCTCCGCTCCCCTCCGCCGCCGTCGCCCGGGGCATCATAGGGCAAAGCCCTTGCGGCGTGGCGGCGGTGGCGTTTTTTCCTCGGATCTCGGTCTGATTGGGAGGCGGCGCTCCTCTCCGGCCAGATCGGCGGCGGTGGCATAGATCAGCGGCGACATGAAAGTGGTACGGCGGCGGCGGGGGAGGACGGCACCAGCAACGGCGGATCTAGCCTTGACTCATGTCTGGCTAATTCGTTGTGCTACCGATCTCAATTGCCATCGGCGGGGCACTGCTCCTGGACTTGATCTGCAACACGAGGATGTCTGGGGCGCCGGCCCTAGGCTTGGTAGTGGTGGCCTTCTTCTTCGTCGGAGTTGGTCAGCCGACTGGCTGTGCTCGCATGGTCATGCAGTGACCGGCGGCTTGGCCGGTTGGCGACGGCGAAACTTGGCCAGTGGCAGCGGCAAAGTTCTGTCTGGATCCCAGGGCGGCGGCCCTGGAGGGTGGCGGCCGGTGAAGCTCGGGCTTCCCGCGGCGGCATGGCGTGGTGCAGTCCCTGTCCAAGGCGGATCTGTGACGGTGATCTGCTATGGATTGGTTCGGATCAGAGACGGCGACGAGCGCGCGGGATCCTTCTCGGTGGCTCTCGCGGCTTGGCGAGGCAGGGTGGGAACCCTCATCCTAGGCTCCAGTGGTGGCACACTCAGGCAGTGGCCGGTGCGCCAGGGATCCCACGGTGGCATTGTTGCTGCGGTTGGTCACCGGATCTAGGCGGCTGGATCTGGGGCTTTGAAGGCGGTCAAGATGGTGCACAGGTTGTTGGGTGGATTTCTTGGGACGGATCCGGGTGAAAACCTGATCTTCGGTCGATGGCCGGAGCCGGCGATGACGATGCCCTTATCATCGTTTCCTTCATGAAGGCGTCATCGAGGTGAAGCTCCCAACTCCACTCAATACCTCCGGGGGAAACCCTAAATCAGTTGATCGGAAGTTGGCGGCAATCATGTGTCGTAACCCCCTTGGGGCGGCATTCTTGGAGGTGCACTCGGCTTCGCGAGACCAGCGGACGGCTTCTTTGGTGGAGCGGTGCTTCATCCATACATTGATGGTGACGGATCTGGACGGCGTGGCGCAGTGCAGATTCGGAGTTCGATGTGGGAGGATGGACTCGCGCAGGAGGACGACACTGTCTGGCGTCGTGGTGACGTCGATGGCAGAGAGACCTGGCACGATAGATGCAACAGTACCATCAGGCAGGTGTACAAAACGCAAGTGGTGATAACTACCATCGATGGTAGAAAACATATACTCCCTCCGTTCCGAAATAATTGTCTTTCTAGCCATCTCAAATGGACTACAACATACAGATGTATGTAGACATGTTTTAGAGTGTAGATTCATTCATTTTGCTCCGTATGTAGTCACTTGTTGAAATATCTAGAAAGACAATTATTTCGGAACGGAGGGAGTAGTATTAAAGGGGCTATTGCTTGTGCCCGTCCCTCGTTATTATTAGCGTTTCAACGCATGCAAAAAAACATTTCGTGCAGTGTTTCCGCCCGTACTAATCGTTCGCTTCAACCATCGGCTGCTCTTGGGCCGTTTTCGTCCATCGCTAGCATTGGGCTACGTGAATATGGGGTGAACTGTCAACGGTTGGTGATGTCGAACCAACCGTTGACAGTTCACCGGCTGGTTCGACGGCTCTCAAGCAATATGCTAGTACCTGGTGGCGTCGAACCAACCGTTGACAGTTCACCCCATATAATAACAAGTGTCTAAGCATCCAAGGCAGGTGTACCATCAGGCAGATGTACAAAGTCAAATATGGACAAGCTTCTACACACGGGTTACATAGGGCAGAGTACAAACTAAGAGCGTGCCTAAACTTAGCATTTTATATTGCTGAAGAATAAACTGATTCAACTTGCAGCTCACATCATCAAGCTCGAATTCTTAAGCACACTAGGTACCTGATTTCTTTCCTTCTTTACTGATGTTCCCTTTTGCTCTATGCATGGAGGGCCTGATGCACTGCGTCGTCTTAAAATCGTCCAGAATGTGTCCGTGTAGCGTTCTTTCGCAAGCGTTTCATGAGCTCCGAGAACCGTCGAACCAACCGTTGATAGTTCACCCCATATCTATATACCTAAAAAAGAGTATGCTCAAAATATAGTATATATTATATAAAAATTAGTATATGTATTACCTAAACATTGTTATATACTACATACTACACGTAGATACTCTTAGTTTTAATAGATACTACATACAACATACAAAACGCAAGTGGTGATAACTAACACTGGTGGTACGAAACATATACTATTAAAGGGGCTATTGCTTGTGCCCGTCCCTCGTTATTATTAGCGTTTCAACGCATGTAAAAAAACATTTCATGCAGTGTTTCCGCCCGTACTAATCGTTCGCTTCGACCATCGGCTGCTCTTGGGCCGTTTTCGTCCATCGCTAGCATTGGGCTACGTGAATATGGGGTGAACTGTCAACGGTTGGTGACGTCGAACCAACCGTTGACAGTTCACCGGCTGGTTCGACGGCTCTCAAGCAATATGCTAGTACCTGGTGGCGTCGAACCAACCGTTGACAGTTCACCCCATATAATAACAAGTGTCTAAGCATCCAAGGCAGGTGTACCATCAGGCAGATGTACAAAGTCAAATATGGACAAGCTTCTACACACGGGTTACATAGGGCAGAGTACAAACTAAGAGCGTGCCTAAACTTAGCATTTTATATTGCTGAAGAATAAACTGATTCAACTTGCAGCTCACATCATCAAGCTCGAATTCTTAAGCACACTAGGTACCTGATTTCTTTCCTTCTTTACTGATGTTCCCTTTTGCTCTATGCATGGAGGGCCTGATGCACTGCGTCGTCTTAAAATCGTCCAGAATGTGTCCGTGTAGCGTTCTTTCGCAAGCGTTTCATGAGCTCCGAGAACCGTCGAACCAACCGTTGATAGTTCACCCCATATCTATATACCTAAAAAAGAGTATGCTCAAAATATAGTACATATTATATAAAAATTAGTATATGTATTACCTAAACATTGTTATATACTACATACTACACGTAGATACTCTTAGTTTTAATAGATACTACATACAACATACAAAACGCAAGTGGTGATAACTAACACTGGTGGTACGAAACATATACTATTAAAGGGGCTATTGCTTGTGCCCGTCCCTCGTTATTATTAGCGTTTCAACGCATGTAAAAAAACATTTCGTGCAGTGTTTCCGCCCATACTAATCGTTCGCTTCGACCATCGGCTGCTCTTGGGCCGTTTTCGTCCATCGCTAGCATTGGGCTACGTGAATATGGGGTGAACTGTCAACGGTTGGTGACGTCGAACCAACCGTTGACAGTTCACCGGCTGGTTCGACGGCTCTCAAGCAATATGCTAGTACCTGGTGGCGTCGAACCAACCGTTGACAGTTCACCCCATATAATAGCAAGTGTCTAAGCATCCAAGGCAGGTGTACCATCAGGCAGATGTACAAAGTCAAATATGGACAAGCTTCTACACACGGGTTACATAGGGCAGAGTACAAACTAAGAGCGTGCCTAAACTTAGCATTTTATATTGCTGAAGAATAAACTGATTCAACTTGCAGCTCACATCATCAAGCTCGAATTCTTAAGCACACTAGGTACCTGATTTCTTTCCTTCTTTACTGATGTTCCCTTTTGCTCTATGCATGGAGGGCCTGATGCACTGCGTCGTCTTAAAATCGTCCAGAATGTGTCCGTGTAGCGTTCTTTCGCAAGCGTTTCATGAGCTCCGAGAACCGTCGAACCAACCGTTGATAGTTCACCCCATATCTATATACCTAAAAAAGAGTATGCTCAAAATATAGTACATATTATATAAAAATTAGTATATGTATTACCTAAACATTGTTATATACTACATACAACACGTAGATACTCTTAGTTTTAATAGATACTACATACAACATACAAAACGCAAGTGGTGATAACTAACACTGGTGGTACGAAACATATACTATTAAAGGGGCTATTGCTTGTGCCCGTCCCTCGTTATTATTAGCGTTTCAACGCATGTAAAAAAACATTTCGTGCAGTGTTTCCGCCCGTACTAATCGTTCGCTTTGACCATCGGCTGCTCTTGGGCCGTTTTCGTCCATCGCTAGCATTGGGCTACGCGAATGCGAGCGGGCTTCGTCGCTGCTATGGGCCAAGCAGTCATTTAGTTATCTATAGGTTTTATCGTTTGTCCATCACATGGAATCATCCATCTCTACCTAATAATAAAGCACATAATATTTTCAAATTAATCATATTTTTAGACCCTAACTTTAATTTTAACATGTTATATATGAATTTTGATTAGAAAAATGTGTAGAATATGAATATGTTGTTTTATATATATATATATATATTAACAATTAAAAAAGGGTTAAGTATATTTTTCATCGTCGAACTCTGGCGATAGTATAGAAATCGTCTCTCAACTCCGAAACCCTCTAAAACTCAGTGCCTCAACTATTTAAACCGGATACTTTTCGTCCCTCGTGACCCTTAAAGTGGTTTTGGTATGACATGGGCCCGGTTTTGACTAAAACCGGCCATGTGGCCTGGTTTTGACTGCCATGTAATCTGATCTATGTTATCTACGAAAAATTGGGTTTGCTCAGAGCATTTCAGTCGCATGCTTGTCAAGTTTGGTAACAGCAAATTGTATGCTAACTAGATGGTTATAGTTTCAGACAATTGTATAAACTGAATGGGATTCAAAGCGGATTGTTCACATGATTTTAGTCCATTGTGTAAACTGAATGCATGGCAGATTGTTGACTTATCATCGATGGTTGGACAGAGTATTGAATTGAACAGATTTCATGACAAACATAGTCTGACATAACCACAAACATAGTATTGATTTGTCTTACAAGCAAACCACAAGGGAAGTCTCAAAGCCTGACAAAGTAAATGAGAAATAGTACTGATTAATCTTACAAGCAACCACAAACATGTTTTTTTCGAAAAGGGGGGACTCCCCGGCCTCTGCATCAGAACGATGCATACGGCCACTTAAATAAATAAAATAGGTTCAACAATGTCATAGAGTCTCGAAACAAAATAAAGGCGAGCTCACATAGAGCCTCGGCGCCAAAACAATAAAAGGCCATAAAGCCACAACCGGCTGGCAAAATAAAGATAGGAAAACTAATTGCCTATCCTATTACATGGCCGCCATCCAAACCGGTTGAAGATATCCCGCGCTACCATCTCCCACCGGACAGATCCAGTAACCAAACGCTCCCTGGCCTCCATCGGAGTGAGTAAGGACCACATACGGATCTGTGCCGTAGCACGGAATACAACCTGCAAAAAATGAATAGTAGTTATTTGTTAAAAGCCAAATCATTTCTGCAGTTCCAAATTGCCCATAACAACGCACAAACTCCTACATGAATATGTCTAGCTGTATCGGACTCTATCCCATCCAGCCGCGTTCCAAATAACGACCCGACCGAACTCGGAGGAGTAATGTTAAAGGCAATTTGCACGGTGCGCCACAGAATTCTCGCCAACGGACACTCAAAGAAGAGATGCTTAATGGTCTCGTCCTGATCACAGAAACTACACCTAGTAGATCCTGTCCAATTGCGCTTAACCAAGTTGTCCTTTGTTAAAATAACCTGTTTATGGACAAACCACATAAACACTTTAATTTTCAAAGGAACTTTTACTTTCCAAACATGTTTGGAACTAGGAATGACAGTTGAGTTAATAACATCGATGTACATCGACTTAACAGTAAACTGTCCAGACCTAGTAAGTTTCCAACACAACTGATTGGGCTGATGAGCTAGCTGGACTTCCATCAGTCTACGCACCAGATGAAGCCAAGCTTCCCATCTTTCACCAACAAGCACCCTCCGAAACCGAATATTAAGGGGAATGGACTGCATAATCGTTGCAACTAGCGCATCACGTCACTGGACAATACGATACAGGGTTGGGTACTGTAGTGCCAATGGTGTATCACCCAGCCAAGTATCCTCCCAGAACCGTGTATCATTGCCATCACCGACAATAAACTTTGTTCTATTAAAGAAGGCTGCCTTAACTCTCATAAGCCCCGTCCTAAACGGTGAATCAGTTGGTCTCACTGTCACCTGTGACAAAGTTTTGGAATGCAGATACTTGTTGCGGAGAATCTGCGCCCAAGTTGCGTCAGTCTGAACTGAAAGCTTATACAACCACTTACTAAGCAGGCATTTGTTCTTGACCTCAAGATTCTCAATACCCAAACCCCCTTGGTCCTTTGGTCGACAAATAACATCCCACTTGGCGAGTCTATACTTTCTCTTAAGTTCATCACACTGCCAAAAAAATCTTGATCGGTAGAAGTCCAGCCTTTTCCTAACCCTCACTGGAACCTCAAAGAAAGATAGTAGGAACATCGGCATACTCGTGAGCACCGAATTAATAAGAATTAATCGGCCTCTATATGACATAAGTTTGCCCTTCCAGCAACTAAGTTTCTTTTCAAACCGATCTTCGATGCATTTCCACTCTCTGTTTGTTAGCTTACGATGGTGAATGGGTATACCTAGGTAAGTAAAAGGTAAAGCCCCTAATTCACATCCAAACAATTGCCTATAAGCCTCTTGTTCCTCCTTGGCTCTACCAAAGCAGAACAACTCGCTTTTATGAAAGTTAATCTTTAACCCGGTCAATTGTTCAAATAAGCATAACACCATCTTCATATTTCTCTCTTTTGCCAGGTCATGCTCCATAAAGATGATTGTATCATCAACGTACTGCAGAATGGACACACCCCCATCAACTAGGTTGGGCACCAAGCCATCCACCTGACCGGCCTCCTTTGCCCTACCTATGAGAATTGCCAACATGTCAACCACAATGTTGAACAAAATAGGGGACATTGGATCTCCTTGCCTCAGGCCTTTGTGTGTCTGGAAATAATGCCCTATATCATCATTTACTTTAATTCCAACACTCCCTTTTTGCGTAAAGGATTCTACCTGGCGTCGCCAAGCCTCATCAAAACCCTTCATACGCAAGGCCTGTTGAAGGAATGGCCATTTGACTTTGTCGTACGCTTTTTCGAAATCCACTTTGAAAACAACCCCATCCAGCTTTTTCGTGTGGATTTTATGGAGCGTTTCATGAAGGACCACTACCCCCTCAAGGATATTCCTGTCCGGCATGAAAGCAGTTTGGGTAGGCTGCACAATAGCATGCGCGATCTGTGTGAGCCTATTGGTCCCGACCTTGGTGAAAATTTTGAAACTAACATTAAGAAGATAGATTGGCCTGAATTGCTCAATTCTCACAGCCTCTGTTTTCTTAGGAAGAAGGGTGATCGTTCCAAAATTGATCTGAAAAAGATGAAGCTGTCCAGCAAACAGATCATTGAACAAAGGCAACAAATCCCCTTTAATGATATGCCAGCATTTCTTATAAAACTCCACTGGAAATCCATCGGGGCCCGGCGCCTTGTTATTTTTCATTTGCGAAATGGCCTCCAGCACCTCTTTCTCGGAGAAAGGGGCCGCAAGAATATCATTCTCCACCGCAGTGAGTTGAGGAACATCCTCAACCCTGGACTCATCCAGCGACACACAGTTCTCTTCTGGAGGGCCAAACAGCTGCTTATAGTACTCGGTAATGTACAATTTTAGGTTTTCCTGTCCTACAATTGTACCCTCATCTTGCTCAAGCCGAAAGATCCTCTTCTTTCGATGCTTACTATTAGCGATCATGTGAAAGAATTGAGTGTTCGTGTCCCCCTGGACTACTCGCTGGACCATGGCCCGCCACTCCCACTTCAACTCTTCTTCCCTAAGAAGTTCTTTCAACCTTAATTCCGCATCAAGCTTGGCATGAAGCTCCGCGCCCGGCAGCATCGTGGTTTCTGCTTTTACATCCAGGGACTCAATAAGGGAAAGGAGCCTTTCCTTTTCGACCTTATAAATCTCGCTAAGATGCTTAGCCCACCCACACAGGAAACTCCTAAAATGCCTAATCTTATTCTGCCAGCGCTGAAGCGCAGTCTTCCCTCCTGAATCCTTAGCCCACTCTCTGGCCACGAGATCAAGAAAGCCTTCTCGTTCAAACCAAGCCATCTCAAAGGAGAACACATTTTTGTTCCCCAGGTGGGTGGGCTCACCAGAGTCCACCAATAACGGCGTGTGGTCAGAAATACCACGAGACAAGGCCTGGACTGTTACTAGAGGGAACTTCTGTTCCCAATCGACACTGGCCAACACTCGATCCAACTTCTCATACGTTGGATTTGGCAGCGCGTTAGCCCAGGTGAATTTTCTACCGGAGAGCTCAACTTCTCTCAGGTCCAAACTTTAAATGATAGTATTGAACATGAACGACCATCTGCCGTCAAAGTTATCATTGTTCTTATCCTCACGCCTTCTAATTATATTGAAATCACCCCCACCAGGATAGGCAACTGCTCGGAACCACAAATCCAAACGAGATCAGCCAAGAACTCGGGCTTGAGCTCGGGCTGCGCAGCACCATATACTGCAACCAGAGCCCAATTAAACCCATCTTCCTTCGACCGCACCCGAAACTTGACTGCAAAGTCACCCATAACCACACTGCGAACCTAAAGCGCTTCGCACCTAACGCCGAGTAAGATTCCACCCGATCTCCCTCTCGGCGGCAAGCAATGCCAATCAAAATCTATACCCCCGACAAAGTATTTAGAAATTGAGGCGCAAAGTTATCTCTACCCATCTCCGATAGAGCGATAAAATCTAAACGATGCTCGACAGACGCTGAAAGAACATGCGGTGCCCCCATGTTTGGTTTTTGCATTGCATTGTGATGCATAATTCCTTATATAAACTCTCTTGAAAGTGATTGTCATCAATTACCAAAATGGGGGAGATTGAAAGAACATGCGGTGCCCCCATGTTTGGTTTTGGTAATTGATGACAATCTCTATGGACTAATGGTTGCCTTGAGTTATATTTGAAGGTTTTGTCCATAGGCTTTTCTTGAAGTCCATGTGTTGGTTTCAAGGAGTTTATGAGTTGACCAAGGTGCTATTAAGGAATTATCCAAAGATTGGTCATGTGAGTGTTGAGCTTATTGCAAGCATGTCTTGAAGAAGAAGAATGTGTGATCAGTCATATTTACCTTCAAGACATCATCCAAATGAAGAGAGTTGGAAAGATTCAAGGTTGATCAAGACTAAGTCAAGAGTGAATCAAGTTGATCAACTCACAAAGCATAGAAGATGTACCGAGTGGGACCAAGTGTTCCCATGGTATGGTAAGCTTTGTCCATTACACTTTGTGTACTAACCCATGGTCTACGTGAGAGTTCTTTGTGGGGTTAGGTATGTTTCCATGGTCTTGTGTCAAGAGGAAGATCCCATACAACCCATGGAGGATAACATCAAGTGGTGATCGTCATGAAGTTTGCAGTGTGCAAGTTCAAGTGGAGCAACACAAAGAGTGGCTCACCCATAATGGAGTATGGGGGAGCAATCAAGTTTGAATCTTGCCATCAATTGTTGTGTCAATGGACTTGTGAATATGTGCTGAAGAGTCGCTCACCCATAGTGGACTATGGGGGAGCAATCATCTAGTCTTCATCGAGCCAACGCAATCAAGAAAAGTGGTCCAACTTGAGGGAGTCAAGATCGTCATCATCTAGCTCAAGTGGACCATGTGCAAGGCAAAGGTTTGCCCTTGATATGTTTTCTATTTTACCGGTCTCGTGGTGGTAGTTGGGAGACCGGGTTATAGGATCGTTTGCCGTACTATCAAGGGGGGCTCTCAAGTTGGTAGCTTGATCGTATCGTTAGTAGAGAGCTCAAACCATTGCATCCTTGCATCATGTTTCTTGGTTATTGTTTGGTTATCTTTGTGAGTCTTAGAGCTTATGGTCATCTTGATGTCAAGCTTGAGTTCATCGAAAATGGAGTTTGCATGCGTCTTCTATGATGTTTTCGGTGTTGGAGGTTTTATCGGTCTTGTGGCTGTTTTGGTAAAGGCTGCAGCGGTACTACCGCGACTAGAGCGGATGTAATTTTTTACTACCGCTCCAGAGCGGTACTACCGCTGCTCCTGAGCGGTAGTACCGCTCCAGAGCAGTACTACCGTGGCTCCTAAGCGGTAGTACCGCCCCAGACCAAAATCTCGTGTTTTCTCTCTCGTTTGGGCTGTTTTGACCGTGCTAAGCGATAGTACCGCTCCTCCAAGCGGTAGTACCACTTGTGCACGACCTGAGCACATAACGGTTGGATTCAGGAGGTCCTATAAAAGGGGGTCTTCTTCCCCAATGAACCTTATCCTTTGATCTCATGTTCTTTCCCCATTGTTGACCTTCTTCGAGCTTGCTATCTCTCAATCCCTCCAATGATTCTTGCTAGTTCTTGAGGGAAAAGAGAGAGGAGATCTAGATCCACGTTTGCACCAATCACTTTCTCCTCTTAGTGAGGGGAACCCCTTGGATCTTGATCTTGGAGTTCTTCGTGTTCTTCTTTCGTTCTTCCTCTCATTTTCCTCCCTAGCATTAGTTGCTTTGGTGGGATTTGGGAGAGAAGGACTTGGGCACTCCGTGTGCCCTTGCCATTGCATTTGGTGCATCGGTTTGAGTTCTCCACGCGATACGTGGAAGTTACAAGTTGAGAAGCTTATTACTCTTGGGTGCCTGGTTCCCTTGAGCTTGTTCCTCTTGGGTGCTTGGGCGCCCTAGATGGTTGGTGGTGTTCAGAGCTCAATCATTGTGGTGTAAAGCTCCGGGCAAGCGTCGGGGTCTCCAATTAGGTTGTGGAGATCGCCCCGAGCAATTTGACGGGTACCGGTGACCGCCCCCAAGGGTTGACAAAGTGTACGGGTTCGGTGACCGCCCCCAAGGGTCGCCATTTGTACGGGTTCGGTGACCGCCCTCAAGGGTCCCTTAGTGGAATCACGGCATCTTGCATTGTGCAAGAGCGTGAGGAGATTACGGTGGCCCTAGTGGCTTCTTGGGGAGCATTGTGCGTCCACACCGCTCCAAACGGAGATTAGCATCCGCAAGGGTGTGAACTTCGGGATACATCATTGTCTCCGCGTGCCTCGGTTATCTCTTACCCGAGCCCCTTTACTTATGCACTTTACTTTGTGATAGCCATATTGTTCTTTGTCATATATCTTGCTATCACATAGTTGCTTATCTTGCTTAGCATAAGTTGTTGATGCACATAGGTGAGCCTAGTTGTTTTAGGTTTTGTGCTTGACAAATTAACCTCTAGGTTTATTCCACATTTGTTCAAGCCTCTACTGTAATTATTTTAAAACGCCTATTCACCCCCCCTCTAGGCGACATCCACGATTTTTCAATTGGTATCAGAGCCTCGTCTCTCTTTGTTGGGCTTAACCGCCTAGAGAGTAAAGATGTCGACTAGAGGATTAGGATTCTCTGACACTCTTAGTTTCGATGACACAAATTTTGATGTTTGGGTAATTCGCATGCTTAATCTCTTTAGGGTCATAGACCCAAATTTAGAGCGAATTGTAGATATGGGTTTTTCTCCTCCAAAGGATCTCCAAAGATTATATTTAGAGGATGAGAAAAACTCTTATCTCAATGCTCAAGCTTCTAATGTGCTTTTCGATGCTTTGAGCAATGTAGTTATATTTCAACTCATGCCGTTCCGGGATGCTCATGAGTTGTGGACAAAGCTTCAAGATAAATATGGTGTGTCCAAGTTTTGTAAGGATGATTGTTCTCCCTCCACCTCCGGCCGCGTTGTCTTCTCAACTTCTTCTACTTCACCTACAAGTGGTTTGCCACATGGTAATGACATGGTGAGTAGTGGTGTCCATTGCAATGATGATAGTGGGCTTATTGTTGATAATCCTTCATCACTTTCTTATTGCAATGCTTCATCTTTGGACTTTAACACTTCTAGCAATCCAAATGTTTCACATGCTTGTGTTGATAGTCCTTGCATATCATGTAGAAATTGCTTGACTAAATCTCATGATGATATGCTTGCTATGTCTTGTTGCCATGATAAAAATGCATCTATTTCCTCGAATTGTTGTGCTAACAATGTAGAGGAAACCGAACACTCCATGGAACAAGATGTGGTGTTTAATGGTGCCTCAAGGGATCCTACATCATCATCTATTGCTTTTTGCCTTATGGCTAAGGCGTCAAAGGTATCTCCTACTTTGTACCCCAATATGTCTCTTGATGATGATGTTGATGCTAATGATGATGAAGATAATGATGAAGAGAATGATAATGTTGCCTCCTTAAAAACTAAGGGGGAAATGATTTTTAAAGCTCTTCATAAAAATAAAATTGCTCGTTCCAACTTCATGGAAATAATGTCCATTGCCATTAATGGCAAGAAATACATTGAGGAGTTGGAATCTCATCTAGAGGAGCATGAGGCCACCATTGAGAAAATGGAAGCTCATGGGCGTGATTACGCAAATGAGATCGCGGAGCTATCTCAAGCTCTTGAACATGAACAAACCACCTCCGAATCTCTTGAGGAGACTTTTGCTCTAGAATTATCTAGAGTGAGGGAATCTCATGATAGAGCTCTTGAGGTGGCCAATGATTTCAAAACTAAAAATGCTAAGCTTGAGGTTTCTCATGCTAGACTCCTTGAGGATTTTGAGCACCTCGAAAATGGCTCAAGGGTCATCAAGGGTGAGCTCATCAAACTCACCGAGTCTCATGCCCAACTTGAAGCTTCTTATTTAAAAGAGCTTGCCAAGTTGTCCTCTCCTATTGTTGTAAATGATGATGCTTGTGCTACTAACTCTATTACTTGTGAAGCATCCATTTTTAAGGAGAATGTTGAGCTACGGGCTCAACTTGAGGTGCTATCTAGCAATTATGGGAAATTGGAAGAAAGTCATGAAAAGCTCTCAAGCTCTCATGGTGATCTTCTAGTATCCCATAGTGTGCTAAAGATAGCTCATGAGGCCATGATTGCTAAGGTAACATCTAGTGAGCCTCATGTGGATACTAGCACTACTTCTAATCAAAATAGTATATTGCCATGTGCTAGTACTTGTAATTCATCTATTCACAATGTTGGTACATCTTGTGATGAATTGCTTTCCTTGCCTTGTTGCTCTAACGATGAAGCTTATACTTCCTCTAGTACTTGTGTTGAGACTAACCATGTAGAGGAAATCAAAGAGCTCAAGGCCCAAGTCACTTTTTTGAAGAAAGACTTGGAAAAGAGTCATCAAGGAAAATTCACACTCAACAATATCTTGAGTGTGCAAAAATCCCCCAATGACAAAGGTGGACTTGGATTCAACTCCAACAAGAAGAAGAAGTCCAAGATCAACAAGAAGAAGGGCCAAAACAAGTCAAGAATTCAGCAAAGATTATTTGCTTCAAGTGCAAAATTGAAGGGCATCATGTTAGATCTTGCCCATTGAAGAAGAAGGCCATTAGTGTCAAGCAACAAGGGAAGCGTCTACAAGTGCATTCTCATGCTCAACCTCAAGTTGAAGAAAGGCCTCTTCCCAAGAAGACTCAAGCTAATGCTTCTCAAGTTGAGAAATCAAGTGAGAAGAGAGTGAAGAGTAAACGTTGCTATCTATGTCGTGAGAAAGGTCACCTTGCTTCTTCATGCACTAGTGGTAACTTATCCAACCCAATTGTTATTGATGATGTCTATTCTCTTGGGAAGGATAAGGTTGGCAATGTGTTTGCCAAGTTTGTTGGTACTCAAAGTGGTTTGAAGCAAAGAACCATTTGGGTAGCCAAGCCTATTGTGACTAACCTCTTAGGACCCAACTTGGTTGGGGACCAACTAGCTCAAACTTGATCAATAGGTGTTGTTGGAGGGCATTGGAGACTTGGCTACATTATGAAGAATTAAGGGGACTTCATCACTCTTATTTTCTCAAGCCAAGTCTATTGAATCGTCAAGTTTATAACTTATATCCAATGTGCCTCCGTGCGGTAACTTGTACTTAAATTGTTTACATTGAAAGTTACTTGCCCCTTTGCATGTTTTGGTTTTGTTCCTTGCATGTGTTTGTATATGATGTGTCTCCAAATTGCCTTTGTGTATGTTGGTTTGCACATCATGTACTTTTGTGTCGTTCGTTGAGCCTTAGTGCATCTTGTTTATTTCTCAGTTGGCTCTTGTGAGAGATTAATGGAATATCCATTATGGGGGAGTGGTGTGCTTTGTGCACCTCACAATCCTATAAATGTGTGCACATGAGTAATACCATCTAGTATTGATATTTCAAGATTATCTAGTCGCTAGGTGGTATATCTCTCACGAGAAATTCAATTTCTAAAAATTCCATTGATTATCTCGTGTTGGATCCTCTTATTGCCTCTTGTTAAGTTTTCTTCATTGGTATCACATTATGGGGGAGTAATATGCTATGTATATTACTAGCCTAGAAAATGTGTACATTTGAGATGTTGTCACCTAGTGTTGATATTGTAGATTATCTTGTTCCTAGGTGGCATGTTAGCTCTACAAGTTGCAATTTGCTTGTGTGGTGTGTGAATATGATGTTGGATATCCTTGCTATCTACCACCGGGAATTCTTTCCATCTACTTCTTGTCTTTTGACAATTGGTAGTCATTTATGTGTGGTAGAATTTAATTGATCATCTTTACATTGGCTTTTGTTTTTATTTACCTTTTCTCTAGCCAAGGTTTGTGTCAACTCCCGTTGTCTTCCATACCACTTGTGGATCTTGTTAATTTCTTGTTCCTGTCTAGTGTTTTCTAGATATAGTGATAGTGGTGATCCCACCTTGTGCATTTGGTATTCAAAGCAAATTCTCTATAGTGCACAAATCATGGGGGAGCTATCCTATTTTCTTTAGAACACTCTTCTTGTGATCCTTATCAAGTGTGTGTTGGTGGAAGGAAAGCTGTTTTCTTTTGGAACCTTGTGCCATCATGAAACTTTGTTGAGAGCTTGGTTTGTTTGGAACCATCCTCTCATTGGGAGTTTGACATCTTTATTTTAGTGTGTATCGATGGATATCTCATTCCTTGATGTATCTTTAATGATATCTTCCAAGTGATGATTTCTCCATTTGATATCCTTTTTGCTTGGCATTTCTTTGTCTTTTCGTTTCAGTTCTTGAAAGTTTTGAGCATGCATGTTTACTTCATGTATTTTATTTGGCATGCTTTCTTTCTTTGACCCAATATATAGGGGAAACTCCACCAAGTCTCAAATTGGATGAGATGTGCATGATATTTATTTTCATATCTATATGCACATATTTATGTGTAGTTTGTCCTATGTATTGGTGTTTCTAATTATGTGGTCCCAATGAGTTTGGGTACCGTTTAGTTTGTGTTGTTCTTCTAGGAACATTTGGAGATACATTGGATGCTCGGCTCACTCACAAGGAAGGTGTTGTCACCACGTGCATATTGGAGTCAAGCTAGGATGATCAATGAACTCCTATCTACCTTCAATTGGTATCTACTACATCCTTCCAATGATATCTCGGTAACAAGTATCTATTCATGCTTTCCTCTCTTGGTTTCAACCTTGTGTAGGTCGCATCTTGGCATGATATTCATTTCATATCTTGTGATACTTGTTTCCTTTCTCAAAGCATCCCAACGATGATCTCTTGTTGCTAGTTGTGATGTCTTTGATGGATGTGTGATTGGAATTCATTTATATACAATAAGACCATATCTAGCCAAGTGCTATGCTTTCAAGCAAATATCTTATTGGTATATTTATGACTTCCTTGTGGATATCTTGTTCCTTCGTGTTGTAACTATTTTGGGTGTACATCCTTCTTTGTAGATATATATATATCATCATGATTTCGTCTACGTAGAACCTTAGACACTTGAGAGAAATTACATCTCTAGTTGATATCCTTTCTTTCACGTCCACCTTGTCTTTCTTATGTTATTTCTTTGGTGGCTCCGTGAAAGCTTTTGCCTTGAGTGTGTGTCCTCTATCGTTGCATCTTGATGCACTCTTGTGTGGTGAAGATTATTTTCCTCATGCTTATCTTTACGAGGCTTTTGCCATCTTAATTGGCATCCCTCGTCTTGATGAGGCTTTCATCTTCTATCTTCACCACAGGTCGTCACAAGCATAAGTTCTTTATATGCTTATTAGTAAGCTTGTGAACCCATTTGCTAGTTGTGTGTGGGAATGATAGGTCTTGCACCGTGTGCCTCATTCTTTCAAGACTATGTTGATGCTTAATGCTCATCCTAATTTTAGTCTTCTCAAGTGCTTCGCCATGACTCACACATATCATTTTGGTTGAGCCTATTCTTAAGTTGCCTCTTTTACATGTTGCTCAACCATGTGCTTGTTGCAATTGCTAGGCTTTGTTTCCCATATGCTCACTTGCACTGGATGCGAGTTTCTATTGATTCTGGGGGAGCTATGATCCTATTTTGTGCACTTTGTATTCAAATACAAAAATTCTTATGTGTGCACAAATCATGGGGAGCGTCTCTAGTTTCTTTAGAACAATCCTTTGCTCATATCATAATATCTTTATTCTTGTGGCACGTAGGATCATTGTTCTAGTTGGTTCAATTGATATCCGTTGATTGCTTGCTTCTTTTGGTATCTTCTGATTGCTTGTCTCTCTCTTTGTTATGTCTTTGTGGCATATCTCTCTGTTGCAATCTTTGGACCTCAATATAGTTTGTCTTCCTCCAAGTATTGACAGTTGGATATGTGTATTGCATTCCACTCTCTTGTTGAGAAATACACAATTTATGGAGGACCACAATTTATTTTGGCCTTCTAAGCTTTTCGCCCATTATGGCAATCGATGCCAATGGGGGAGAAGTTTCAGAGAGTTTTGTGGAGAAGGTTTCAAAGTTTTCTCCTTGCTTTGGTTTTGTTCCTAAGCATTTGCATCTCATTCTCCTGCATCATTGGTTGTTGCATTGCATTGTGATGCATAATTCCTTATATAAACTCTCTTGAAAGTGATTGTCATCAATTACCAAAATGGGGGAGATTGAAAGAACATGCGGTGCCTCCATGTTTGGTTTTGGTAATTGATGACAATCTCTATGGACTAATGGTTGCCTTGAGTTATATTTGAAGGTTTTGTCCATAGGCTTTTCTTGAAGTCCATGTGTTGGTTTCAAGGAGTTTATGAGTTGACCAAGGTGCTATTAAGGAATTATCCAAAGATTGGTCATGTGAGTGTTGAGCTTATTGCAAGCATGTCTTGAAGAAGAAGATTGTGTGATCAGTCATATTTACCTTCAAGACATCATCCAAATGAAGGGAGTTGGAAAGATTCAAGGTTGATCAAGACTAAGTCAAGAGTGAATCAAGTTGATCAACTCACAAAGCATAGAAGATGTACCGAGTGGGACCAAGTGTTCCCATGGTATGGTAAGCTTTGTCCATTACACTTTGTGTACTAACCCATGGTCTACGTGAGAGTTCTTTGTGGGGTTAGGTATGTTTCCATGGTCTTGCGTCAAGAGGAAGATCCCATACAACCGATGGAGGATAACATCAAGTGGTGATCGTCATGAAGTTTGCAGTGTGCAAGTTCAAGTGGAGAAACACAAAGAGTGGCTCACCCATAATGGAGTATGGGGGAGCAATCAAGTTTGAATCTTGCCATCCATTGTGGTGTCAATGGACTTGTGAAGATGTGCCGAAGAGTCGCTCACCCATAGTGGACTATGGGGGAGCAATCATCTAGTCTTCATCGAGCCAACACAATCAAGAAAAGTGGTCCAACTTGAGGGAGTCAAGATCGTCATCATCTAGCTCAAGTGGACCATGTGCAAGGCAAAGGTTTTCCCTTGATAGGTTTTCTATTTTACCGGTCTCGTGGTGGTAGTTGGGAGACCGGGTTATAGGATCGTTTGCCGTACTATCAAGGGGGGCTCTCAAGTTGGTAGCTTGATCATATCATTAGTAGAGAGCTCAAACCATTGCATCCTTGCATCATGTTTCTTGGTTCTTGTTTGGTTATCTTTGTGAGTCTTAGAGCTTATGGTCATCTTGATGTCAAGCTTGAGTTCATCGAAAACGGAGTTCGCATGCGTCTTCTATGATGTTTTCGGTGTTGGAGGTTTTACCGGTCTTATCCGATGAAGGGTTCTCACCATTTTCTTATGGGACTTTTCTCATTGGATTATTCTTGATATTTCTATCAATATTGTGTTAGCCCATGTCGCTAGCTTTCCAACAAACTTGGTTTCGTTGAATTCGGAGTCCATTTGCAAAAGTTGTGGCTGTTTTGGTAAAGGCTGCAGCGGTACCACCGCGACTAGAGCGGATGTAATTTTTTACTACCGCTCCAGAGCGGTACTACCGCTGCTCCTGAGCGGTAGTACCGCTCCAGAGCAGTACTACCGTGGCTCCTAAGCGGTAGTACCGCCCCGGACCAAAATCTCGTGTTTTCTCTCTCGTTTGGGCTGTTTTGACCGTGCTAAGCGGTAGTACCGCTCCTCCAAGCGGTAGTACCGCTTGTGCACGACCTGAGCACATAACGGTTGGATTCAGGAGGTCCTATAAAAGGGGGTCTTCTTCCCCAATGAACCTTATCCTTTGATCTCATGTTCTTTCCCCATTGTTGACCTTCTTCGAGCTTGCTATCTCTCAATCCCTCCAATGATTCTTGCTAGTTCTTGAGGGAAAAGAGAGAGGAGATCTAGATCCACGTTTGCACCAATCACTTTCTCCTCTTAGTGAGGGGAACCCCTTGGATCTTGATCTTGGAGTTCTTCGTGTTCTTCTTTCGTTCTTCCTCTCATTTTCCTCCCTAGCATTAGTTGCTTTGGTGGGATTTGGGAGAGAAGGACTTGGGCACTCCGTGTGCCCTTGCCATTGCATTTGGTGCATCGGTTTGAGTTCTCCACGCGATACGTGGAAGTTACAAGTTGAGAAGCTTATTACTCTTGGGTGCTTGGTTCCCTTGAGCTTGTTCCTCTTGGGTGCTTGGGCGCCCTAGACGGATGGTGGTGTTCGGAGCTCAATCATTGTGGTGTAAAGCTCTGGGCAATAGTCGGGGTCTCCAATTAGGTTGTGGAGATCGCCCCGAGCAATTTGACGGGTACCGGTGACCGCCCCCAAGGGTTGACAAAGTGTACGGGTTCGGTGACCGCCCCAAGGGTCGCCATTTGTACGGGTTCGGTGACTGCCCTCAAGGGTCCCTTAGTGGAATCACGGCATCTTGCATTGTGCAAGGGCGTGAGGAGATTACGGTGGCCCTAGTGGCTTCTTGGGGAGCATTGTGCCTCCACACCGCTCCAAACGGAGATTAGCATCCGCAAGGGTGTGAACTTCGGGATACATCGTTGTCTCCGCGTGCCTCGGTTATCTCTTACCCGAGCCCCTTTACTTATGCACTTTACTTTGTGATAGCCATATTGTTCTCTGTCATATATCTTGCTATCACATAGTTGCTTATCTTGCTTAGCATAAGTTGTTGGTGCACATAGGTGAGCCTAGTTGTTTTAGGTTTTGTGCTTGACAAATTAACCTCTAGGTTTATTCCGCATTTGTTCAAGCCTCTACTGTAATTATTTTAAAACGCCTATTCACCCCCCCCCCTCTAGGCGACATCCACGATCTTTCAGACGCCTCAGCAAGAAACCTTCTTTTAGCCAAGTCCTTTAGACCTCTGCTATTCCAAAAAATTCCTTTCATAGTTCATCATGGAATTTTTTTGCCGTACGAATCCTAGCACTCCTACGCACTGCGGACACCGGGTACACCTTCCGTTTCCACTTGCGCTTGGGGACAGTTTGACGCTGCAACTGGTCCTCACAACCAGTCTCAGAGGGGCTAGCCAAAACTATCCCAGTAGAATCATCCTCTACATCCACCTCAGTAATAGGTTGCATAAGATCCGCACAAAAATTGTCGAGCACCCTGACTCCGAGCGCATCAACCTCAGAATCACTCATGGGTTTAACATCCGCAATATTATGAATCATATCTAAGGCTCGCTCAGCCTCTAGATCCAGAAGATCATTAATAGAATTAGAGATTTCAGTGTCATTACTACCCAGCGAAACTCCTAATTGATTTGCATTTTCAACAATCTCATCATTTGAAAAATGCAGAATGGAATTAGAAGTATTGACCGACATACTAGTAGTGACCTCCACGTCATGAAGCTTGGCCGCCCTCATGGCGCACCGTTGCTGAATGACGTCCACATCCGGCTGTGCCTGGAGACGGCCACTCACCCGGCGCCCCTCAGACATCGGATCCTGAATCCCTCCAAACGCAATGACCTTCTCCCGAGAGATCGCGGTCGGGGTCCGGCCTCCTGCCTCACCCCAACCAGCTGGTCGATCCATCTGCACGGGCTCACCCACAGCCTCGCCAGAGAGTGGACAGGCACTCACCAAGATCTCAGACTCCTGGCGTGGCCCGCAGGACGGGGCCGGCAGGGAGGGTGGTGGAGGCAGTACAAGGGCCGCCTGCCCTAGCTCCCCACACAGCACCGGAGAAGCCACCCCCACAGGCACCGTAGGAGGAGAAGGCTCCGAGGCCACCTGCCCCGAGCCCTCTCCCGAAGGCAGAGCCACCACCAACCGAAAGGTAGACGCGATGGGAGAGGAGGTATCCGAGGCCCCCTGCCCCAGACCCCTTCCCAACGAAGAAAAGGACACGGGAGCCACCTGCCCCGAATCCCCTTCCTCAGCAGTAGGAGAGCAACCCGAGGCCGCCTGCCCCAGGGCTCCACCCGACAAGCCAGGCACGACAAGATGCTCCATCTCCTGAGGAGGTACCATGTGCTGAGCACGAGAGGGAGTGGCCACCTGCCGACTCACCTCCTCCTCCTCCCAAATCAAGATCGATGAACCCCCAAGATCCCCAGGAATGCTATCCACAACACCCTCAAACCCCAAAGCAGGAAACTCAAGCTCAAAAGCCTCCTCGTACTCGACCCGATCACTCCACAACCTCGGAGGTGCAGAAGAGGACTCGAAAGACCCAAATCTCAGAGTCGTCGAAGGCACCGAGGAGGGTGGGGCTGCTCCATCCCCGGTCGTCGCGGTCTCGGACCACGGCCCCTTGGACAGCTGTCGTCCAGAGTCCTTGACCGGCGGCTCCTGTGCTCCCGCGCTGCCATCACCCTCGTGCATATCCACATCAGACTCATGAGCCGGCACAACCAGAAGGCTCTCATCCTCAAACTCAATAACCAGATCATAAATCCTGCCTCGATAAGCCCACTTAACCACGTCCGGCACATACTAAGGAGGATAAGAATACTTAACCACCTCCATAAGGCATAACCACAAGGAGCCTGTACTGACATAACCACAAGGCATACCTCGATAAGCCCACTTAACCACAAACATGTATTCTGACAATAACCACAGATAACCACAAACATGAATTCTGACATAACCACAAGGAATAACCACAAACATGAGTACAAGTACACTAGTCCAGTAGTTTTGCTGGGACTTTCTTTGCTCTTTTATTTCCTCCAACTTGATTTCCCCCACTATATTCGAGTCATTTCCCATCATTCAGAAACTTGCCTTCAAAATGAAATATGATGAACATCACGTCTCTAGGATCCATTGACTGCCCTATGTTCATACAAGAGACACAAACAGAACGTGAGGTGTGCCCTTACTCCTGAATGTAAGATTGCAACGAGTGCAAGCACAAATTACCAACAGCAATCGAGCTCCTTATCGTCGGTCAAGGGCTCCACACCCGTGCCCAACCAGCCATCAAATGCCGCGCCTCACGGGCCACCCCCCCGCCGCCGAAGTCCCACCTCACTGCTGGCCGCAGTCACATTCGCCGCCGGCGCCGCAGCCAATTAGTGAGTTGTTGCTGCTGTTGCCACCGCCTCCTCTAGGTTTAGGGTTCATGGGTGAGTGAAGAGGATCAAGAGAATGTGGGTAGAGAGATAGCAGGGGGTGCAGTTAGTCACTTAAGTGACATGGCGGTCAAAACTAGTCAAAACTGGGTCCACGTCGTACCAAAACCACTTTAAGCTCCACGAGGGATGAAAAGTATCCGGTTTAAATAGTTGACTGACTAAATTTCGATGGTTTTAGAGTTGAGGGAAGATATCTATACCATCGCTAGAGTTTGTGAAGAAAAATATACTTACCCTCCAAAGAAACCGCTATTTAGGATGCAACCTAAACCAATGTGTCGTGGAATTGTCACGGCGGATGTCCTTAGTGTTAGGACTTAGTCGCGAGGCCAACGCATCTATGTGGTAGCTTGAGAGGGGTTGAGCGGAATCGAGAGACGCAACACAAGACAGGGATTTTTAGACAGCTTCGGGCCCCGGGAAACATCATCCGGTAATAACCCTACATGCTGTTTGAGGCTAGGTCTCATTATCATCACGTGGGAGTCGCCGTAAACCGGCTCTCCTCTTTGTGTCTAGCCCTAAGATTGTTGCTTCTTGCTTGTAGCTTGTCCCTCTTTGGGGAGCCCTGCCCCTCCTTATATATGTTGAAGGGGCGGGTTACATGTGGAGTCCTATTAGGATTAGGACAAATCTATCTCTAATACAAACCGGATACAAGTCCTGGTCTTAATTCCTTGTAAGGCAAATATTCCTTTCCTCTTAAACCGGCCCACCATAGTTGAACCGGCCTTCATGAACCGCCCGTTGGGCCACCGGGTCTTGTTGCTCCTCTGGCCCGCCTGCCAGATTACCAATGAGTTGTAAACCGTCTGGTCTGTGCAGGTCGCCGGTGAATCGCCAAGTCCGGCCGGTTTATCCTTCCGGCCGGTTTATGCCGCGGGGCATATCCCCGACACAATGGCCCATGATCCACCATTTCTTCGTACCCGCGCTGATTTGTAGTGCAAATAAACATGCATCACACATTGCTCTATGATGCTTGACAAGGAGCGAGTGAGGGAAATGATTAGCATAATACTCTTGACAACACTAAAATCATTGTTGCAAGATATAAACACGTCGATGACATCATGAGACGCTCTTGGCACCAGAGGTTCACAAAGTTTTTGATCTAGCACATATTCTTTCTTATCACTTTTGAGAACACTTTTTGGAGTGTGGTTCTGATCCTCATAGTTTCCACCATTTGCAACTAACTTATCTTTCTCAAATAGAGGTGCTAAATTGAAATTATTGCAAGACATTGATCTACACCGGTAAACAAAAGATTCATTTTAGACATTGTTCATAATTAATATGCACTAGTGTTTAAACAATTTTTAATATAAAGTGCACTCCCACTCAAATCAATCTCTCATAATTGAAAGTGAGTGAGTCAAGACCCTGATCTTATTCCCAGCCATTGATGTGGACATCGCTGATGATGTGAATTTTGGTTGGTAGGCAAACTTTTGCCAATCATATCTCCATATGAGTCTTGTTCATCTTTCGATGCTTCGGGCTCCGAGCTCAAAACAATAATGCCTGAACTTCAAGACAGCCGAGTGTTATCTACTTACATGCTCTGACCATCCACCCATCTTACACCTCACATTCCATTTGTACCCATGTGGACATAGGCACTCCGGTAAGCTACATGTTATAGACGGTTGCGACATTAGGAATAGAACCTTTTAGCTTGATATTTACTATGATAGATCACCCTAATAATTGACTATTGCACAACCGTAGGCTGCAAACAACAAAGGGATTGACATCTCAGACAATTCATAAAAGCATGATATGGTATATCTCTGGGCGTCGGGAATATATCCATTATCCTCCGAGGTCTTCATCAAAATTTCTCCGAACATGTTGTCGTGGCGACAATTTTGAAAACTGTCATCATGGCAATAATTTTGTTCTCCTGCGCCTGGTGGAGCTTCGAGGTCCTCCGTGCAACGTCCATCGAATAAATAACGAGGTTTACACTCAGGTCATTAAAAACACAATCCCCTGGCTCTAGCCATCATGTCGTATTGTGACGCGCAGGCCACTTAACATGACAACATATAACCATCTCAAACATAAACTTATTATCATGACGAAGGCTATACCACATCACATGCAACGTGCAAAACCATGTTAGATGTCCTCTAATAGGTTTGGCAAATTTTAATTATGTGGCTTCTAGGGTTTTCGAATAACACTAGCTACCCACGTCCACCATCAAGAATATAATTCCTAGATTAACTTTTGGGGTGTGTGAGGAAAGAGACTTAATTAAGAATCTCTAGTCTCACACTAAACTTCGTCAACACTCATGACCCTAGAAGATTGTTCATCTTCAGAGCCCTCTCGTGTTTGCAACACTTCATTATTCTTTACTATGATGAAGCCCAAAGAACTGTTAGCAGGCTGTCGATAGCCAGAGCCGATTGGCTGTGAGAACTTTGTGCAAAGCTACATCATGTCGTCAATGACCTAAACTGAAGCAATACTCGAGGGAAGCATAGCAAGAACATCAAACCCTCACATCGACAGGTGATCTAGATCAAAACTTGGATCTACTCGTAGAACTGCTCATGATGCCAATATTGGGAAACATAGTAGAAAACAAAAAAACACCCTACAATCACCCAGGAACACTATGAAGAAGTGATGAACAGTTTGAATTAGATCATTACTGACTCTGAGTTGCAGCGAAAGAAGATGAATCGGTATAGATCATACTTAGTGTCCATCGAACCATAGATGAATAATCCTGGAAACTTCCCACAAACAGTCTCTCGAACGGAAGACGAAAGCGGGACTTCTCAATGAGTTGCAAGCGTCGGTCTTGACGATCCAGCTGTGCTTCATCGGCTACAGCTAATCGTCACCAGAGAATTAAAGGCAGGATATTAGAACCACACTGGCTTCTAATTATTAGGATTAGGTGATCTAGGTCTAGCTCTAATTAGATCAACTAGGATCAACTAGAACTAGAACTAGAGAGGACTAGAGGAGGCTCCAAAACTTGTGTATTCGAAAAAGTACCAAAGCCACTAGTATATCTAGGTTGGAGGGAGAGGAGGGGGCGCCACACATCCCCAACCCTTCG
Organism: Triticum timopheevii; assembly: GCA_963921465.1. Lineage (NCBI taxonomy): Eukaryota > Viridiplantae > Streptophyta > Magnoliopsida > Poales > Poaceae > Triticum > Triticum timopheevii. The sequence goes on along the minus strand of OY997268.1, from coordinate 615,507,774 downwards.
CTGGCCTAGGGGAGGGGGAATCACTCCCCAGTTCGCCCTTCTGTCGCTTCATTCCATGGGAGAGGGGGGCCCACCATTATTGGGCCCTTGTGGCCCAATACTGCTTCCACTACTTGGCATTTTAAGTCCCATTGATATTGACTTAATCACAAAAACCTCCTAAAAATTACTATAGCCTTTTATTGTTAATTTCACATCACCGGAAACATTTTCTACCTATATATTATTTATCAATAATACCCTGTATTGCACGATAAACTCTGAAACCCTTCTAGTGACCCCGAAATGCTTCTGGTTCCCCTCAAAACTATTTCGAATATTAACGAAACTATTTAACAAAAACAAATGATTGTTACTCCCATCCTATGAACACTCAGCAAATCGTGATTAATTACCTTAAGCTTGTGACCGTGTACAACTATGAATCACTAGTGCAACGAAAACAACACATTTTTTTACACATGATTGATATACAAATTGCCCACGTTGTCCTAATGTTTCAAAAAAAAATTAGAGTTACAGAAGTATGGTCATTGTTCGAATCATTACATACGGCTCTATTTTTTATAGATTCTGTTTTTTGTTGTGTTGTGTTGTTTGTTTGTTTTGATGGATCTATGGGTTGTATCGGGGGGTATAAACAATGGTCTACTTAGAATACAGTAGGTATAATGCAATAATAAAATAAGAAAGGGTTTACAATAGTACCTAAAGTAGTGATTTGCTTTGTTATACTAACGGATCTCACGAGTTTTCTATTGAGTTTTGTGTGCTAAAGTTTTCAAGTTTTGGGTGAGAACATGATGGGTGAAGGAATAAGGAGTGGCAAGAGCCTAAGCTTGTGGTTGCCCGAGGCACCCCAAGGCAATATTCAAGGTCTCACAAGCATCTAATCTTGGGGATGCCCTGGAAGGCATCCCGTCTTTCTTTCACCAACTATCGATAATTTTACTTGCAGCTATACTTTTATTCATCACATGATATGAGTTTGCAAGAGCCTAAGCTTGGGGTTGCCCGAGGCACCACAAGGCAATATTCAAGGACTCCCAAGCATCTAAGCTTGGGGATGCTCCAGAAGGCATCCCCTCTTTCTTTCACCAACTATCTGTAATTTTACTTCGAGCTATATTTTTATTCATCACATGATATGAGTTTTGCTTGGAGCGTCATGTATTATATGAGTCTTTTCTTTGTATTTTTAGTTTTTCACAATCATCCTTGCTAGACACACCTTTTTGAGAGGGACACACATTATTCATGATTTCTTAGAATACTCTATGTGCTTCACTTATCTTTTGAGCTAGGTAGTTGCTCTAGTGCTTAATTTATCTTTTAGAGCATGACGGTGGTTATATTTTAAAGAAGTAGTTGCACTCTCATGCTTCGCTTATATCTTTTTGAGAGTTGGTGATCGTAATGGCAATTAGTATGGGTTATGAATTTGGTCCTAATATGATAGGTATTCAAGAGGGATATAATAAAAACTTTTCATGTAGATCACTGAATATGATAAGTTTGATACCTAGCAATAGTTTTGCCATATAAAGGTGGTAATATGCGGGTTGTGCTAGTGAGTAATTGTGGTTTAGTAAGAATATTGGTGTCAAGGTTTGTGATTCCCGAAGCATGCATAGTCTCCCATTATGCTAAGAAGTTGGAGCATGATTTATTATTGATTGTGTTCCTTATGAGTGGATGTCGGGGACAAGCGATGGTCTTTTCCTAGCAATCTATCCCCTAGGGGCATGCGTAGTAGTACTTTGTTTCGCGGGCTAATAAACTTTTTCAATAAGTATATGAGTTCTTTATGACTAATGTGAGTCCATGGATTATACAAACTCTCACCTTACCGCAATTTGCTAGTCTCTTCGGTACCGTGCATTGCCCTTTGTCACCTTGAGATGTGGTAGCGTCCAACCGTGATATGATATGCTCTATCACACATAAGCCTCCTTATATATTCTTCAAAAATCCACCATACCTATCTATGATGACATTTCCATACCCATTCCGAGATATATTGCCATGTAACTTCCACCGTTCCATTTTATTATGACTCACATCATCATTGGCATATTTCTTTGCATGAACATATAGCTGACATAGTATTTGTGGCTTGGCCACCGTTCATATGTTTTATATATGTTACGCTAGGTCATTGCACATCCCAGTACACCGCCGAAGGCATTCCTAAAGAGTCATATTTTGTTCAAGTATTGAGTTGTAAATAAATAGAAGTGTGATGATCATCATATTAATTATTAGAGCATTCTCACAAGTGAGGAAATAAAAAAAAAATCCAAAAAGATCCCAACAAAAAAAAAGAAAAAAGAAGCAGAAAAAATAAGAGAAAAAGGGAGAAGGGGCAATGTCAGTATCCTTTCCATACTTGTGCTTCAAAGTGGCACCAAGTTTTTCATATAGAGAGTCTCCTATGCTTTAATTTCATATAACAATGGGAATTTTTCATTATAGAACTTGGCTTGTATATTCCAATGATGGGCTTGATGACCCAAAAGATAGGGGATCAATCATAGTCCTTCCGATAAGTAAGAGTGTCAAACCCAACGAGGAGCAGAAGGAAGTGACAAGCGGTTTTCAGCAAGGTATTTTCTGGAAGCACTGAAATTATCGGTAACACGTAGTTTGATAGCAAGATAATTTGTAATAAGTAACAAGTAGAAATAGTAAAAATAGGTGCAACAAGATTTCCCAATCCTTTTGTGGCAAAGGATAGGCCAGAACGATCTCCTATAATAAGCAAAGCGTTCCTGAGGACACACGGGAATTTCATCTAGTCACTTTCATCATGTTGGTTTGATTCGCGGTCGCTACTTTGATAATTTGATATGTGGGTGGACCGGTGCTTGGGTCTTGTTCTTACATGTACAAGCCTCCTACTTATGATTAACTCCTCTCGCAAGCATCTGCAACTATGAAAGAAGATTAAGATACAATCTAACAATAGCAATAAACATATGGATCCAAATCAGTCCCTTACAGGATAGCGCATAAACTAGAGTTTAAGTTTCTGCCACTCTAGCACTACAAAAAAAGACACATCCATGACATTTTGGGCCGAACGAATTTTTTTTCTGTCATACATATGACACTTCTATGACGATAATTGTGACAAAACCCGGTATCATCATAGATGTGGTGGGCTCCTACTTCTATGACAAAAAATCATGACAGAAAATGGGATTTTCGTCCTGGGTGGGCCGGAGACGCAGCTGCATGACATTTTTTGGGCTGTCCATGACGGAAAAAAACCATGGTAGAAGCGAGGGGGAGGAAAATTTCGGGGATTGCCAGTTACGGTGGGAGGTCGAGCGATGCGCGTTTCTCTCGTACAGGTACGCGCGTGTGTGCAAGGCGTTGGCTCTAATTGAACCCGAGCGAGGCGTTGGGCTCTAACTGAACCCGAGCGATTGCACTGCAGGCTACGCGGTACAGAACCCGAGCGATTGATCGATGGCTGTTAACTGAACCCGATCGAGCGATTCCTTCACTACTGTTGCTAACTGAAATCGACCGACGCTGCCTCTAGGATGAACAGTGAGTGTTGCGGGGGGGGGGGGGGGGGGGGCATTTGGATGAACAGTGAGCGGTGGCGTTGCGTCTGGATGAACATGACCCCGTGGTGTGGAGGGCTGGATGAACAGTAGACGATGGAGGGGTGCCCGTGGAGGGGTGGTTGAACAGGACCCCGTGGTGTGGAGGGATGGATGAACAGTAGACGATGGAGGGGTGGTTGAACAGTAGCCGGTGGAGTAGCGCGCGGTGGAGGCTGGATGAACAGGAGCCCGTGGAGGCTGGAGGAGGTTGACGGTAGCCCGTGGAGGCTGGAGGAGGTCGACAGTGGAGATGAACAGTATCCCATGGAGTCCCGTTTTGCGGTACGCACACCCCTCTCGATGAACAGGACCCCCGTTTCGACCGTAGTGCTCCAACACAAGTCCATTTCTGTTGGAAATATGCCCTAGAGGCAATAATAAAACCATTATTATTATATTACTTTGTTCATGATAATTGTCTTTATTCATGCTATAATTGTATTATCCGGAAATCGTAATACATGTGTGAATAACAGACACCAACATATCCCTAGTAAGCCTCTAGTTGACTAGCTCGTTGATCAATAGATAGTCATGGTTTCCTGGCTATGGACATTGGATGTCATTGATAATGGGATCACATCATTAGGATAATGATGTGATGGACAAGACCAAATCCTAAACATAGCACAAGATCGTATAGTTCGTTTGCTAGAGTTTTCCAATGTCAAAGTATCTTTTCCTTAGACCATGAGGTCGTGTAACTCCCGAATACCGTAGGAGTGCTTTGGGTATACCAAACGTCACAACGTAACTGGGTGACTATAAAGGTAGACTACGGGTATCTCCGAAAGTGTCTGTTGGGTTGACATGGATCAAGACTGGGATTTGTCACTCCGCATGACGGAGAGGTATCACTGGGCCCACTCGGTAGTGCATCATCATAATGAGCTCAAAGTGACCAAGTGTCTGGTCACGGGATCATGCATTACGGTACGAGTAAAGTGACTTGCCGGTAACGAGATTGAACGAGGTATTGGGATACCGACGATCGAATCTCGGGCAAGTAACATATCGATTGACAAAGGGAATTGCGTACGGGGTTGATTGAATCCTCGACATCGTGGTTCATCCGATGAGATCATCATGGAGCATGTGGGAGCCAACATGGGTATCCAGATCCCGCTGTTGGTTATTGACCGGAGAGTCGTCTCGGTCATGTCTGCTTGTCTCCCGAACCCGTAGGCTCTACACACTTAAGGTTCGGTGACGCTAGGGTTGTGAAGATATGTATATGCAGAAACCCGAATGTTGTTCGGAGTCCCGGATGAGATCCCGGACGTCACGAGGAGTTCCGGAATGGTCCGGAGGTAAAGAATTATATATAGGAAGTGCTGTTTCGGCCATCGGGACAAGTTTCGGGGTTATCGGTATTGTACCGGGACCACCGGAGGGGTCCCGTGGGCCCACCTGGTGGGGCCACCTGTCCCGGGGGGCCACATGGGCTGTAGGGGGTGCGCCTTGGCCTTCATGGGCGAAGGGCACCAGCCCCACTAGGCCCATGCACCTAGGGTTTCCAAGGGGGAGGAGTCCAAGTGGTGGAAGGCACCTCTGGGTGCCTTGGGGGGGAGGGAATCCTCCCCTTGGCCGCTGCACCTAGGAGATCAGATCTCCTAGGCTGCGCACCACCCCCCCTTGGCCCTCCTATATATAGTGGGGGAGAGGAGGGACTTGACACACCAGCCCCTGGCGCCTCCCTCTCTCCCCTTTACGTCTCTCCCTTGTAGTATTGGCGAAGCCCTGCTGCTGTGACGCCCTGCATCCACCACCACGCCGTCGTCCTGCTGGATCTTCATCAACCTCTCCTCCCCCTTGCTGGATCAAGAAGGAGGAGACGTCTCTCGTCCCGTACGTGTGTTGAACACGGAGGTGCCGTCCGTTCGGCGCTTGGTCATTGGTGATTTGGATCACATCGAGTACGACTACATCATCACCGTTCTTTGAACGCTTCCGTGCGCGATCTACAAAGGTATGTAGATGCATCCAATGACTCGTTGCTAGATGAACTCCTAGATGATCTTGGTGAAACGAGTAGGAAATTTTTTGTTTTCTGCAACGTTCCCCAGCAGTGGCATCATGAGCTAGGTCTATGCGTAGTTCTTCTTGCGCGAGTAGAACACAATTAGTTGTGGGCGTGAATTTGTCAACTTTCTTGCCGTCACTAGTCTTTTCTTGCTTCAGCGGTATTGTGGGATGAAGTGGCCCGGACCAACCTTACACGTACGCTTACGTGAGACCGGTTCCACCGACTAACATGCACTAGTTGCATAAGGTGGCTGGCGGGTGTCTGTCTCTCCTACTTTAGTTGGAGCGGATTCGATGAACAGGGTCCTTATGAAGGGTAAATAGAAGTTGACAAATCACGTTGTGGCTTTAACGTAGGAAAGAAGACGTTCTTGCTAGAACCCTAATTCAGCCACGTAAAACTTGCAACAACAATTAGAGGACGTCTAACTTGTTTTTGCAGCAAGTGGTTTGTGATATGATATGGCCAAAGTTGTGATGAATGATGAATGATCTATATATGATGTATGAGATGTTCATGCTATTGTAATAGGAATCACGACTTGCATGTCGATGAGTATGACAACCGGCAGGAGCCATAGGAGTTGTCTTTATTCTTTTATATGACCTGCGTGTCATTGAGAAACGCCATGTAAATTACTTTACTTTATTGCTAAACGCATTAGCCATAGTAGTAGAAGTAATAGCTGGCGAGCAACTTCATGGAGACACGATGATGGAGATCATGATGATGGAGATCATGGTGTCAAGCCGGTGACAAGATGATCATGGAGCCCCAAGATGGAGATCAAAGGAGCTATGTGATAATGGCCATATCATGTCATGTTTATTATTTGATTGCATGTGATGTTTATCATGTTTTGCATCTTGTTTACTTAGAACGACGGTAGTAAATAAGATGATCCCTCATACTAATTTCAAGAAGTGTTCCCCCTAACTGTGCACCGTTGCGACAGTTTGCTGTTTCAAAACACCACGTGATGATCGGGTGTTTTATTCAGACGTTCACATACAACGGGTGTAAGACAGATTTACACATGCAAACACTTAGGTTGACTTGACGAGCCTAGCATGTACAGACATGGCCTCGGAACACAGAAGACCGAAAGGTCGAGCATGAGTCGTATAGAAGATACGATCAACATGAAGATGTTCACCGATGTTGACTAGTCCGTCTCACGTGATGATCGGACACGGTCTAGTTAACTCGGATCATGTAATACTTAGATGACTGGAGGGATGTCTAATCTAAGTGGGAGTTCACTAATAATTTTATTAGTTGAACTTAATTATCATGAATTTAGTCTAAATTTTTACAATATGTCTTGTAGATCAAATGGCCAATGTAGTCCTCAACTTCAACGCGTTCCTAGAGAAAACTAAGCTGAAAGACGATGTCAGCAACTATACGGACTGGGTCCGGAACCTGAGGATCATCCTCATAGCTACCAAGAAAGATTATGTCCTACAAGCACCGCTGGGTGATGCACCTGTTCTCCCTGCAGAACAAGACGTTATGAACGCTTGGCAGGCACATTCCGATGACTACTCCCTCGTTCAGTGCGGCATGCTTTACAGCCTAGAGCCGGGGCTCCAAAAGCGTTTTGAGAGACATGGAGCATATGAGATGTTCGAAGAGCTGAAAATGGTTTTCCAAGCTCATGCCCGGGTCGAGAGATATGAAGTCTCCGACAAATTCTTCAGCTGTAAGATGGAGGAAAATAGTTCTGTCAGTGAGCACATACTCACTATGTCTGGGTTACATAACCGCTTGACTCAGCTGGGAGTTAATCTCCCGGATGATGCGGTCATTGACAGAATCCTCCAGTCGCTTCCACCAAGCTACAAGAGCTTTGTGATGAACTTCAATATGCAGGGGATGGAAAAGACCATTCCTGAAGTATTTGCTATGCTGAAATCAGCAGAGGTAGAAGTCAAGAAGGAACATCAAGTGTTGATGGTCAATAAAACCACTAAGTTCAAGAAAGGCAAGGGTAAAAAGAACTTCAAGAAGGACGGCAAGGAGGTTGCCGCGCCCGGCAAGCAAGCTGCCGGGAAGAAGCCAAAGAATGGACCCAAGCCCGAGACTGAGTGCTTTTATTACAAGGGAAGCGGTCACTGGAAGCGGAACTGCCCCAAGTACTTAGCGGATAAGAAGGCCGGCAAAACAAAAGGTATATGTGATATACATGTAATTGATGTGTACCTTACTAGTGCCCGTAGTAGCTCCTGGGTATTTGATAACGGTGCAGTTGCTCACATTTGTAACTCAAAGCAGGGGCTGCGGAATAAGCGGAAACTGGCAAAGGACGAGGTGACGATGCGCATCGGGAATGGTTCCAAGGTCAATGTGATCGCCGTCGGCACGCTGCCTCTGCATATCCCTTCGGGATTAGTTTTAAACCTTAATAATTGTTATTTAGTGCCAGCTTTGAGCATGAACATTGTATCAGGATCTCGTTTAATTCGAGGTGGCTACTCATTTAAATCCGAGAATAATGGTTGTTCCATTTATATGAGAGATATGTTTTATGGTCATGCTCCTATGGTGAATGGTTTATTCTTTATGAATCTCGAACGTGATGCTACACATGTTCACAATGTGAGTACCAAAAGAAGTAAGGTTGATAATGATAGTCCCACTTACTTGTGGGACTGCCGCCTTGGTCACATAGGTGTCGAACGCATGAAGAAGCTCCATGCAGATGGACTTTTAGAGTCTCTTGATTATGAATCATTTGACACGTGCGAACCATGCCTTATGGGAAAAATGACCAAGACTCCGTTCTCAGGAACAATGGAGCGAGCAACCAACTTATTGGAAATCATACATACTGATGTGTGCGGTCCAATGAGTGTTGAGGCTCGCGGTGGCTATCGTTATGTTCTCACCCTCACTGATGATTTAAGTAGGTATGGGTATATCTACTTAATGAAACACAAGTCTGAAACCTTTGAAAAGTTCAAGGAATTTCAGAGTGAGGTTGAAAATCAACGTGACAGGAAAATCAAGTTTCTACGATCAGATCGAGGAGGAGAATACTTGAGTCACGAGTTTGGCACACACTTAAGAAAATGTGGAATAGTTTCACAACTCACGCCGCCTGGAACACCTCAGCGTAATGGTGTGTCCGAACGTCGTAATCGCACTCTATTAGATATAGTACGATCTATGATGTCTCTTGCCGATTTACCGCTATCCTTTTGGGGGTATGCTTTAGAGACTTCCGCATTCACTTTAAATAGGGCTCCATCGAAATCCGTTGAGATGACACCGTTTGAATTATGGTTTGGTAAGAAACCTAAGTTGTCGTTTCTGAAAGTTTGGGGATGCGATGCTTATGTCAGGAAACTTCAACCTGAAAAGCTCGAACCCAAGTCGGAAAAATGCGTCTTCATAGGATACCCAAAAGAAACTATTGGGTACACCTTCTACCTCAGATCCGAAGGCAAGATCTTTGTTGCCAAGAATGGGTCCTTTCTAGAGAAAGAGTTTCTCTCAAAAGAAGTAAGTGGGAGGAAAGTAGAGCTTGATGAAGTATTACCTCTTTAACCGGAAAATGGCGCAACTCAAGAAAATGTTCCTGAGGTGCCTGCACCGACTAGAGAGGAAGTTAATGATAATGATCAAGATACTTCTGATCAAGCCCCTACTGAAATTCGAAGGTCCACAAGGACACGTTCCGCACCAGAGTGGTACGGCAACCCTGTCTTGGAAATTATGTTGTTAGACAACAGTGAACCTTCGAACTATGAAGAAGAGATGGCGGGCCCGGATTCCGACAAATGGCTAGAAGCCATGAAATCCGAGATAGGATCCATGTATGAAAACGAAGTATGGACTTTGACTGACTTGCCCGTTGAGAGGCGAGCAATAGAAAATAAGTGGATCTTTAAGAGGAAGACAGACGCGGATGGTAATGTGACCATCTATAAAGCTCGGCTTGTCGCTAAGGGTTATCGACAAGTTCAAGGGGTTGACTACGATGAGACTTTCTCACTGGTAGCGAAGCTGAAGTCCGTATGAATCATGTTAGCAATTGCCGCATTCTACGATTATGAAATATGGCAAATGGACGTCAAAACGGCATTCCTTAATGGTTTCCTTAAGGAAGAATTGTATATGATGCAGCCGGAAGGTTTTGTCGATCCTAAGAATGCTGACAAGGTGTGCAAGCTCCAACGCTCGATTTATGGGCTGGTGCAAGCATCTCGGAGTTGGAACATTCGCTTTGATGAGATGATCAAAGCGTTTGGGTTTACGCAGACTTATGGAGAAGCCTGCGTTTACAAGAAAGTGAGTGGGAGCTGTGTAGCATTTCTCATATTATATGTAGATGACATACTTTTGATGGGAAATGATATAGAACTCTTGGACAGCATCAAGGCCTATTTGAATAAGAGTTTTTCAATGAAGGACCTTGGAGAAGCTGCTTATATATTAGGCATCAAGATCTATAGGGATAGATCGAGACGCCTCATAGGTCTTTCACAGAGCACATATCTTGATAAGATATTGAAGAAGTTCAATATGGATCAATCCAAGAAGGGGTTCTTGCCTGTGTTACAAGGTATGAAATTGAGCTCAGCTCAATGTCCGACCACGGCAGAAGATATAGAAGAGATGAGCGTCATCCCCTATGCATCAGCCATAGGTTCTATTATGTATGCCATGCTGTGTACCAGACCTGATGTTAACCTTGCCGTCAGTTTGGTAGGAAGGTACCAAAGTAATCCCGGCAAGGAACACTGGACAGCGGTCAAGAATATCCTGAAGTACCAGAAAAGGACAAAGGAAATGTTTCTCGTTTATGGAGGTGACGAAGAGCTCATCGTAAAGGGTTACGTCGATGCCAGCTTCGACACAGATCTGGATGACTCTAAGTCACAAACCGGATATGTGTATATTTTGAATGGTGGGGCAGTAAGTTGGTGCAGTTGCAAGCAGAGCGTCGTGGCGGGATCTACATGTGAAGCGGAGTACATGGCAGCCTCGGAGGCAGCACATGAAGCAATATGGATGAAGGAGTTCATTACCGACCTAGGAGTCATACCCAATGCGTCGGGGCCGATCAAGCTCTTCTGTGACAACACTGGAGCTGTTGCTCTTGCCAAGGAGCCCAGGTTTCACAAGAAGACAAGGCACATCAAGCGTCGCTTCAACTCCATTCGTGAAAATGTTCAAGATGGAGACATAGAGATTTGTAAAATACATACGGACCTGAATGTAGCGGATCCGTTGACTAAACCTCTCCCTAGAGCAAAACATGATCAACACCAGAATTCCATGGGTGTTCAATTCGTCACAATGTAACTAGATTATTGACTCTAGTGCAAGTGGGAGACTATTGGAAATATTCCCTAGAGGCAATAATAAAAGCATTATTATTATATTTCTTTGTTCATGATAATTGTCTTTATTCATGCTATAATTGTATTATCCGGAAATCGTAATACATGTGTGAATAACAGACACCAACATGTCCCTAGTAAGCCTCTAGTTGACTAGCTCGTTGATCAATAGATAGTCATGGTTTCCTGGCTATGGACATTGGATGTCATTGATAACGGGATCACATCATTAGGATAATGATGTGATGGACAAGACCCAATCCTAAACATAGCACAAGATCGTATAGTTCGTTTGCTAGAGTTTTCCAATGTCAAAGTATATTTTCCTTATACCATGAGGTCGTGTAACTCCCGGATACCGTAGGAGTGCTTTGGGTATACCAAACGTCACAACGTAACTGGGTGACTATAAAGGTAGACTACGGGTATCTCCGAAAGTGTCTGTTGGGTTGACATGGATCAAGACTGGGATTTGTCACTCCGCATGACGGAGAGGTATCACTGGGCCCACTCGGTAGTGCATCATCATAATGAGCTCAAAGTGACCAAGTGTCTGGTCACGGGATCATGCATTACGGTACGAGTAAAGTGACTTGCCGGTAACGAGATTGAACGAGGTATTGGGATACCGACGATCGAATCTCGGGCAAGTAACATATCGATTGACAAAGGGAATTGCGTACGGGGTTGATTGAATCCTCGACATCGTGGTTCATCCGATGAGATCATCGTGGAGCATGTGGGAGCCAACATGGGTATCCAGATCCAGCTGTTGGTTATTGACCGGAGAGTCGTCTCGGTCATGTCTGCTTGTCTCCCGAACCCGTAGGGTCTACACACTTAAGGTTCGGTGACGCTAGGGTTGTGAAGATATGTATATGCAGAAACCCGAATGTTGTTCGGAGTCCCGGATGAGATCCCGGACGTCACGAGGAGTTCCGGAATGGTCCGGAGGTAAAGAATTATATATAGGATGTGTTGTTTCGGCCATCGGGACAAGTTTCGGGGTTATCGGTATTGTACCGGGACCACCGGAGGGGTCCCGTGGGCCCACCGGGTGGGGCCACCTGTCCCGGGGGGCCACATGGGCTGTAGGGGGTGCGCCTTGGCCTTCATGGGCCAAGGGCATCAGCCCCACTAGGCCCATGCGCCTAGGGTTTCCAAGGGGGAGGAGTCCAAGTGGTGGAAGGCACCTCTGGGTGCCTTGGGGGGGGGGGGGGGGGGAGGGAATCCTCCCCTTGGCCGCCGCACCTAGGAGATCAGATCTCCTAGGCTGCGCACCACCCCCCCCCCTTGGCCCTCCTATATATAGTGGGGGAGAGGAGGGACTTGACACACCAGCCCCTGGCGCCTCCCTCCCTCCCCTTTACGTCTCTCCCTTGTAGTATTGGCGAAGCCCTGCTGCTGTGACGCCCTGCATCCACCACCACGCCGTCGTGCTGCTGGATCTTCATCAACCTCTCCTCCCCCTTGCTGGATCAAGAAGGAGGAGACGTCTCCCATCTCGTACGTGTGTCGAACGCGGAGGTGCCGTCCATTCGGCGCTTGGTCATCGGTGATTTGGATCACGTCGAGTACGACTACATCATCACCGTTCTTTGAATGCTTCCGTGCGCGATCTACAAAGGTATGTAGATGCATCCAATGACTCGTTGCTAGATGAACTCCTAGATGATCTTGGTGAAACGAGTAGGAAAATTTTTGTTTTCTACAACGTTCCCCAACAGTTTCGTCCGTTTTGCGGTACGCCACACCCCTACCGATCAACAAGACCCCCGTTTCGACCGTAGGAGGTCCGTTTCCTCCGTTCTGCGGTACGCCACACCCCTCCCGATCAACAGGACCCCGTTCCGAACGTAGGAGGTCCGTTTCCTCTGTTGTGCGGTACGCCAGGCCTCGTTTCCATCGCCTGTTCCGTCCAAGCCCTCCCGATGAACACGACCACGCATCAAAACAATTTTCGCAGGAGTCTAACATAACATGTTTATGTGAATAAGCAGGCATCGCTGCTGGGTGTTGCCGCCCATACTGAGGAGGTCTCCAACTTGAAGCAGAATCTGGAGCGGGCCGAGGAAGAACTCGGCCTCGTGAAGAAGCAACTGGAGGACAACCAAGGTATGCACTAACCAGTGCTTTGTATTTAGGAAGGATGAAAGGTTCGTACTGACTAAAGTGTCATCAACTTTATTAGGGGCCACGACCGAAGTAGCGGCCCTCAAGATGGCGTTGGCCGAGGCCAAGGACAAAGCGGTGAAGGAACACGCCTCACGCGAGAAGCAGGAGGACCGGGTCAGCGAGGTCCAGTAAGAGCTCCAGGACGCCGTCAAAAAGTACGAGTCCTTGGAGCGTGATTCTAAGACTTAAGGGTCCGAACTTGCGAAGGCCCGCCAGAGCGCGCAAGATGCCCGAGCCAAAGCCCAGAGTGCCCTCCAGGAAATCCAGGCGGCCAAGCAGATCGCAGCGGGTAAGGCTTTTATTATGCAAAGCAAGTATGTGAATGAAACATTCCTTTTACTTACCCGAATTTGGAGTTCTCTAGGAGCGTTTGTGGATCTGCCGCACAGCGTTTCAGATGCTGCAGAGTTCTTTCGAGCCGAAGAAGGGAGCTTTACGGAGAAGTTGTTCTAGTCTCAATACCTTGGACCAGAACATCCAGTTCCCTTTAGCGACCAGCTAAAACGGTTGGTCGAGCTGCACAAGGCGGCCGAACTGGCCATGAAGGATCTAATAGTCTGGCTATGGCCTGTCGAGCCCATGCCAGTAGCTATTTTGGACTCGTGAAGCGGCTGGTCAGTGCCTGCCCTCGGCTTGATGCCATCAAGCGGTCGGTCTGCATTGAAGGTGCACAGATGGCTTTCGCCCGTGCCAAGATGCACTGGGCGAAGATGGATGCCACGAAGTTGATGACCGAGGGTCCGCCCGTGGGCAAGGAGCATCGCAAGCCCGAGATGTACTATGATAGTGTCATGGAGGGACCCCGCCTTGTGGCGGAGCAATGTGCTAAGGATATCATTTTCCCCTGAAAGCATTATTTTATCCAATCGTGTAATATGGAACAAGGTCTTTATGTAATATAATGCTTGTTATTTAAAATTTTACCTCTTGTGCGGTGTTTATGAAATCTGGGAGTTGGCCAGTCGTCGGCTTCTGCCCCCACGTAGCTAGTACAGGGTGTTCGGGATAAATCTAAACACTCTTTATCCAAATTTTTGGTCCTTTAAGGAGGTGTTTAGCGCTACGAACAAGGCAATCGGACTATACAGCTTTATCACCCTCACTTAGCCATAGGAGTTCTATAATTTTAAATTTTGGCGTAGCCCGTGGTATTCGGAAGGCCAAAGTTGGGGCACTATACACGCCTAATCGGATAAAGACCGATTCCTTGCATAAAGCGGAAAATATCTCTAACGATTTGAAAACCTCTCGAATAGCTGACCAGCTCTCGCCGCATCATGACAGTCAGTTTTCGGCTTTCTCTACTGAGGTGCTCATCCGGAAGAATCGGGACACAATCGTAGTAGTTCTCCCTTTACTACCCTAGCCGATATAGCGGAACGTAAGGTAGCAAGCACAGGAGCCGGGCAACCCAACTGTTGACCAAAGACATGATTCGGAGCCGATGCATATAATGCTATAAGTTTGGGGTGCCGAACTATACGTAAAAGTGTTTGGACTTTCTTGCCGTGTTATGGGTGCAATGAAGCCCCTGGCGAATTAAGGCATACCAGAATGTACGGGTGCAGTTGAAGATAGATAGACAAGGAAAAAAATAAGTAATAAGCAGACGCTGCAAATTATTTTTCATTGTAATTTGATTAATACGTCAAGGCGTATGTGTACAAGTAGTGCGATAAGCAAATAAGGCTATTTGACATGCCATGACCAAGAGCGAGCTGCGTGCGGGTATTTAAAACAGGTATGACGATCGTTAGCTGACACCACCTGGGTATTCCCTTGTACGTCCGAGCCCCTAGCTTTCTTGGCGTATCCGTCCCGCTATGGGTCCAATGATCAGGTTTATTAGAAAAGGCCTCGAGAAGAGAAAAAACCTGAAAGAAAGAGAAAAAGTGAAGCTATGCGGATCCAGGAGCGGGTTGAGCCGCATTGTGGACCGCGGTCTAGCTGTGCCTTCGTCCATGCCCATGGTATTTTAAGTGCATAGTTGTGTACGCGTGGCTCGAATTTCACTTCTTTATTGGGGCTGGGATGCAGGCCGGATTGCTAGCTGATCTCTGGATGAGTCGGACGGTCCTGTAGTAGAGTAGCTCGGACTCTCTTGACGGTGTCTGGGGGCTTTATTGTCGAATTGAGTTTTTGCCTAAGAAGGCTATTCTGTACTTCTGCTGCAAGGGCCGCGGTGTGCTCCTCGGTACGGAGGGAACGCTCCGTATTTCCATTGACTGTTATAACACCGCGAGGTCCGGGCATCTTGTGCTTAAGGTAGGCATAGTGCGGCACCGCATTGAAACGAGCGAATGCGGTTCGTCCGAGCAGTGTGTGATAACCACTGCGGAAGGGGACGATATCGATGATTAATTCTTCGCTTCGGAAATTATCCGGGGATCCGAAGACCACTTCCAGTGATATTGAGCCCGTACAGCAGGCCTCTACACCTGGTATGACACCTTTAAAGGTGGTTTTGGTGGGCTTGCTTCTTGAGGGATCAATACCCATTTTGCGCACTGTATCCTGATAGAGTAGGTTCAGGCTGCTACCACCGTCCATGAGGACGCGTGTGAGGTGGAATCCGTCAGTGATAGGGTCTAGCACTAGTGCGGCTGAATCGCCATGACAGATACTAGTCGGATGGTCCCTTCGATCGAAAGTGATTGAACGGAAGGACCACAGGTTGTATTTTGGGGCGACTGGCTCCATCGCGTAGACGTCCCTTAGTGCATGCTTCCGCTCCCTTTTGGGGATATGGGTAGCATATATCATATTCACCGTTTTAACTTGGGGAGGAAACTTTTTCTGTCCTCCTGTGTTCTGTGGCCAGGGCTCCTCGTCGTCATCGCTTTGCGGTCTCTTTTCCTTGTTTTCGGCATTTAACTTGCCGGCCTATTTAAAGACCCAACATTATCTGTTGGTATGATTGGCTGGTTTATCGGGGTGCCGTGGATTTGACATGGACGATCGAGTATGCGGTCCAGACTGGACGGCCCCAGATTGTTTCTCTTAAATGGCTTTTCTGCTGACCGGACTTGGAGCCACTGAATCCGGCATTGAAGGCCGTGTCTTCGGCGTTATCGCCATTATTTTGACTCTTGTGTCTATTGTGTCGGGGCTTGCCATTGCTATCTCTGCCTTCAGAAGTGCCAGGCTTACTTGAGGTGCTGTTGCTACGAGCTAGCCAGCTATCCTCGCCTGCACAAAAGCGGGTCATGAGCGTCATGAGGGCTGCCATGGACTTTAGCTTCTCTTGGCTGAGGTGTCGGGCGAGCCACTCGTCACGGATGTTATGCTTAAAGGCCGCTAGGGCTTCGGCATCCGGACAGTCAACGATTTGGTTCTTTTTAGTTAAGAACCGAGTCCAGAATTTCCTGGCTGATTCTCTGGGCTGTTGGATTATATGACTTAACTCCTCGGCATCCGGAGGTTGGACATAAGTGCCTTGGAAGTTGTCAAGGAATGCATCTTCCAGGTTCTCCCAACTGCCAATGGAGTTTTCGGGCAGAGTGTTCAACCAGTGCCGAGCTGGTCCCTTGAGTTTTAGCAGGAGATACTTGATGGCGCGGAGATCATCGTTGCGGGCCATATGTATATGGAGAAGGAAGTCCTCGATCCATACCGCAGGATCTGTTGTTCCATCATATGATTCAATGTTTACGGGTTTAAACCCTTCTGGGAATTCATGCTCCATTACTTCATCAGTGAAGCAGAGGGGGTGTGCAGCGCCTCTGTGTCAGGCTACGTCGGGACGCAGCTCGAATGGAGCCGGTCTGCGGTATTCGGCCCGGACAGGTTTGTGTTTGTTATATCCGGCTTGGTGGCCATCGTTGCGTGTTGGGGCGGACCCCCATGATCCATAGATCGATCTGGTTTGTCCTGCTCTGCTTTCCGAGTCATACCGCATGTCATGTGTGTATCCCCGAGCTGTTGTATTTCTATTTGTTCGGCGAGGTAGTGTCGACTGGTGTTCGGGCTGAGTTGCCATTTTATCTCGGCCACGCGGTGGTTGGTCAGCCGCATTATGCGCTTGTAGTGCTGGCTCCAGCGCCTCGTCATCGAATTGAGGTAGCAATTTGTGCTTCGGGTAACTTTTGGTTGGGCGTTCGAGTCCGTATTCCTCGGCTGCCAGGACCTTAGTCCATCTATCAATGAGCAGATTTTGATCAGCTTGAAGCTGCTGCTGCTTCTTCTTCAGGCTCTTTGCCGTGGCTATAAGCCGGCGCTTAAAACGCTCCTGCTCGACGAGATCCTCTGGCACGATAAATTCTTCATCGCCGAGGCTCACCTCATCCTAGGAGAGAGGCATGTAATTTCTATCCTCCGAGTCGTTGTTCACGGCCTGTTCATTGGGGCTGGCTCGCCCATCTTCCCGTTCAGCTTGTTCGAAACTTGGCTTCGCGGGGTCTTCGTTGTCTTCGGCATCGCCCGGAGTGCTATTTTCTCCTGTGCCGGTATCGCTATTTTTACCATGGCGTGACTTAGAGCGGAGCCGCTGACGTCTGCGCTTTGGCTGCTTCTCAGTAGGTTTATCCTCAACTGGATCCTTTATGTCATTGCCATTGTCTTCTTTGGGTGTATCCACCATGTATATGTCGTATGAAGAGGTGGCTGTCCAACGCCGTGTGGGCGCTGGTTCCTATTCTTCTCCGGCATCGTCGTCCATACAGTCGATGTCTTCGGAGTCGAAGTCAAGCATGTCGGTCAGATCGTCTATAGTGGCTATCAAGTGGGTGGTGGGTGGGTAACGAAGTTCTTCATCTCCGCTTCCCACTCAGGTCGGACATAGTTCGGCCAAGGATCTCCTGACAAGGAGAGAGATTTTAATGAGTTTAACAAATTGCCTAGGGGTGAGTGTTGGAAGATGTCCGCGGATCTGAACTCTAAGATCGAAGCTCGATCAGATTCGATGGTTGCGGATACACGCGGTTCGGAGCTTATGGCCGGAGAAGAGTCCGAGGTTCCCATGACACAGGCCTCATTGGAGGTCAGATCTGCGTTCGGCTCTAGCGCCGCTGAGTCTGCGGCCTCCATGGCGAGGTTGAGCTTCCCGTCCTTGGATGACACGCTCTGTTCTGGATCTAGGGCCAGAGCGATTATAGGCGCTATCTCCTGCACACAGTCTGATGACAAATTTAGTTCATATTCATCATGGCGGCAGGGCGCGGCTGTTTTGGGTTCAAATCCGTCGAAGATCAAGTCTCCGCGGATGTCCGTGGTGTAGTTCAAGCTTCCAAACCCGACTTGATGGCCAGGGGCGTTGAAGGAAATATGCCCTAGAGGCAATAATAAAGTTATTATTTATTTCCTCATATCATGATAAATGTTTATTATTCATGCTAGAATTGTATTAACCGGAAACATGATACATGTGTGAATACATAGACAAACATATAGTCACTAGTATGCCTCTACTTGACTAGCTCATTAATCAAAGATGGTTATGTTTCCTAACCATAGACATGTGTTGTCATTTGATTAATGGGATCACATCAATAGGAGAATGATGTGATTGACATGACCCATTCCGCTAGCCTAGCACTTGATCGTTTAGTATGTTGCTATTGCTTTCTTCATGACTTATACATGTTCCTGTAACTATGAGAATTATGCAACTCCCGTTTACCGGAGGAACACTTTGGGTACTACCAAACGTCACAACGTAACTGGGTGATTATAAAGGAGTACTACAGGTGTCTCCAAAGGTACATGTTGAGTTGGCGTATTTCGAGATTAGATTTTGTCACTCCGATTGTCGGAGAGGTATCTCTGGGCCCTCTCGGTAATGCACATCACTATAAGCCTTGCAAGCAATGTGACCAATGAGTTGGTTACGGGATGATGCATTACGTAACGAGTAAAGAGACTTGCCGGTAACGAGATTGAACTAGGTATTGGATACCGACGATCGAATCTCGGGCAAGTAACATACCGATGACAAAGGGAACAAGGTATGTTGTTATGCGGTTTGACCGATAAAGATCTTCATAGAATATGTAGGAACCAATATGGGAATCCAGGTCCCGCTATTGGTTATTGACCAAGAATAGTTCTAGGTCATGTCTACATAGTTCTCGAACCCGTAGGGTCCGCACGCTTAACGTTACGATGACAGTTTTATTATGAGTTTATCAGTTTTGATGTACCGAAGTTTGTTCGGAGTCCTGGATGTGATCACGGACATGACGAGGAATCTCGAAATGGTCGAGACATAAAGATTGATATATTGGAAGCCTATGTTTGGACATCGGAAGTGTTCCGGGTGAAATCGGCATTTTACCGGAGTACCGGGGGGTTACCGGAACCCCCCCCCCCCCGGGGGTTATTGGGCCTACATGGGCCATAAGGGAGAAGAGGAGAGGAGGCAATAGGTGGTGAAAGATCGAGGATGTCGCCTAGAGGGGGGGGGGGTGAATAGGCGCTTTAAAATAATTACGGTTTAGGCTTGAACAAATGCGGAATAAACCTAACAGTTAATTCGTCAAGCACAAAACCTAAAACAACTAGGCTCACCTATGTGCACCAACAACTTATGCTAAGCAAGATAAGCAACTATGTGATAGCAAGATATATGACAAAGAACAATATGGCTATCACAAAGTAAAATGCATAAGTAAAGGGCTCGGGTAAGAGATAACCGAGGCACGGGGAGACGATGATGTATCCCGAAGTTCACACCATTGCGGATGCTAATCTCCGTTTGGAGCGGTGTGGAGGCACAATGCTCCCCAAGAAGCCACTAGGGCTACCGTAATCTCCTCACCTCCTCGCACAATGCAAGATGCCGTGATTCCACTAAGGGACCCTTGAGGGCGGTCACCGAACCCGTACAAATGGCAACCCTTGGGGGCGGTCACCGAACCCGTACACTTTGGCAACCCTTGGGGGCGGTCACCGGAACCCGTCAAGATGCTCGGGGCGATCTCCACAACCTAATTGGAGACCCCGACGCTTGCCCGGAGCTTTACACCACAATGATTGAGCTCCGAACACCACCAACCGTCTAGGGCGCCCAAGCACCCAAGAGGAACAAGCTCAAGGGCACCAAGCACCCAAGAGTAATAAGCTTCTCAAACTTCACTTCCACGTATCACCGTGGAGAACTCAAACCGATGCACCAAATGCAATGGCAAGGGCACACGGAGTGCCCAAGTCCTTCTCTCTCAAATCCCACCGAAGCAACCAATGCTAGGGAGGAAAATGAGAGGAAGAACAAGAAGGAGAACACCAAGAACTCCAAGATCAAGATCCAAGGGGTTCCCCTCACATAGAGGAGAAAGTTATTGGTGGAAATGTGGATCTAGATCTCCTCTCTCTTTTCCCTCAAAAACTAGCAACAATCCATGGAGGGATTGAGAGTTAGCAAGCTCGAAGAAGGTCAACAATGGGGGAAGAACACGAGCTCAAAAGGATAAGGTTCAATGGGGAAGAAGACCCCCTTTTATAGGACCTCCTGAATCCAACCGTTATGTGCTCAGGTCGTGCACAAGCGGTACTACCGCTTGGAGGAGCGGTACTACCGCTTAGCACGCACAAAACAGCCCAAACGAGAGAGAAAACACGACTTTTTGGTCCAGGGCGGTACTACCGCTTAGGAGCCACGGTAGTACTGCTCTGGAGCGGTATTACCACTCAGGAGCCGCGGTAGTACCGCTCTAGAGCGGTAGTAAAAATTTACATCCGCTCTAGTCGCGGTAGTACCGCTGCAACCTTCACCAAAACAGCCACAACTTTTGCAAACGGACTCCGAATTCAACGAAACCAAGTTTGTTGGAAAGCTAACAACAAGGGCTAACACAATCTTTATAGAAATACCAGTAATAAGCAAATGAGAAAAGGCCCAAAAGAAAATGGTGAGAACCCTTCCTCGGAGAAGACTGGTAAAACCTCCAACACCAAAAACATCATAGAAGACGCATGCAAACTCCGTTTTCGATGAACTCAAGCTTGCCATCAAGATGATCATAAGCTCTAAGAATCACAAGAGAACCAAACAAGAACCAAGAAACATGATGCAAGGATGCAATGGTTTGAGCTCTCGACGAACGATACGATCAAGCTACTCACTTGAGAGCCCCCCTTGATAGTACGGCTATCGATCCTATAACCCGGTCTCCCAACTACCACCATGAGACCGGTAAAATAGAAAACCTATCAAGGGAAAACCTTTTCCTTGCACATAGTCCACTTGAGCTAGATGATGACGATCTTGACTCCCTCAAGTTGGACCACCTTTCTTGATTGCGTTGGCTCGATGAAGACTAGATGATTGCTCCCCCATAGTCCACTATGGGTGAGCGACTCTTCGGCACATCTTCACAAGTCCATTGACACCACAATGGATGGCAAGATTCAAACTTGATTGCTCCCCCATACTCCATTATGGGTGAGCCACTCTTTGTGTTGCTCCACTTGAACTTGCACACTGCAAACTTGATGACGATCACCACTTGATGTCATCCTCCATGGGTTGTATGGGATCTTCCTCTTGACGCAAGACCATGGAAACATACCTAACCCCACAAAGAACTCTCACGTAGACCATGGGTTAGTACACAAAGCGTAATGGACAATGCTTACCATACCATGGGAACACTTGGTCCCACTCGGTACATCTTCTATGCTTTGTGAGTTGATCAACTTGATTCACTCTTGACTTAGTCTTGATCAACCTTGAGTCTTTCCAACTCTCTTCATTTGGATGATGTCTTGAAGGTAAATATGAATGATCACACAATCTTCTTCTTCAAGACATTCTTGCAATAAGCTCAACACTCACATGACCAATCTTTGGATAATTCCTTAATAGCACCTTGGTCAACCCATAAACTCCTTGAAACCAACACATGGACTTCAAGAAATGCCTATGGAAAAATCCTTCAAATATAACTCGATGCAACCATTAGTCCATAGAGAATGTCATCAATTACCAAAACCACACATGGGGGCACCGCATGTCCTTTCAGGTGGGCCGCGCCCCCTCCCCTCCCTAGTCCGAATAGGACAAGGAGAGGGGGGCGGCGCCCCCCCTTCCTTCTCCTCCTCCTCCTCCTTCCCCCTTCTGGACCAATGAAGATCTTCTGTGACAATACTGGTGCAATTGCCTTGGCAAAGGAATCCAGATTTCACAAGAGGACCAAGCACATCAAGAGACGCTTCAATTCCATTCGGGACCAAGTCCAAGTGGGAGACATAGAGATTTGCAAGATACATACGGACCTGAATGTTGCAGACCCGTTGACTAAGCCTCTCTCACGAGCAAAACATGATCAGCACCAAGACTCCATGGGTGTTAGAATCATTACTATGTAATCTAGATTATTCACTCTAGTGCAAGTGGGAGACTGAAGGAAATATGCCCTAGAGGCAATAATAAAGTTATTATTTATTTCCTCATATCATGATAAATGTTTATTATTCATGCTAGAATTGTATTAACCGGAAACATGATACATGTGTGAATACATAGACAAACATATAGTCACTAGTATGCCTCTACTTGACTAGCTCGTTAATCAAAGATGGTTATGTTTCCTAACCATAGACATGTGTTGTCATTTGATTAATGGGATCACATCATTAGGAGAATGATGTGATTGACATGACCCATTCCGTTAGCCTAGCGCTTGATCGTTTAGTATGTAGCTATTGCTTTCTTCATGACTTATACATGTTCCTGTAACTATGAGCATTATGCAACTCCCGTTTACCAGAGGAACACTTTGGGTACTACCAAACATCACAACGTAACTGGGTGATTAAAAGGAGTACTACAGGTGTCTCCAAAGGTACATGTTGAGTTGGCGTATTTCGAGATTAGGTTTTGTCACTCCGATTGTCGGAGAGGTATCTCTGGGCCCTCTCGGTAATGCACATCACTATAAGCCTTGCAAGCAATGTGACCAATGAGTTGGTTACGGGATGATGCATTACGTAACGAGTAAAGAGACTTGCCGGTAACGATATTGAACTAGGTATTGGATACCGACGATTCGAATCTCGGGCAAGTAACATACCGATGACAAAGGGAACAACGTATGTTGTTATGCGGTTTGACCGATAAAGATCTTCGTAGAATATGTAGGAACCAATATGGGCATCCAGGTCCCGCTATTGGTTATTGACCGAGAATAGTTCTAGGTCATGTCTACATAGTTCTCGAACCCGTAGGGTCCGCACGCTTAACGTTATGATGATAGTTTTATTATGAGTTTATAAGTTTTGATGTACCGAAGTTTGCTCGGAGTCCCGGATGTGATCACGGACATGACGAGGAGTCTCGAAATGGTCGAGACATAAAGATTGATATATTGGAAGCATATGTTTGGACATCGGAAGTGTTCCGGGTGAAATCGGCATTTTACCGGAGTACCGGGGGATTACCGGAACCCCCCCGGGGGTTATTGGGCCTACATGGGCCATAAGGGAGAAGAGGAGAGGAGGCAAGAGGTGGGCCGCGCCCCCTCCCCTCCCTAGTCTGAATAGGACAAGGAGAGGGGGGCGGCGCCCCCCCCCCCCTCCTTCTCCTCCTCCTCCTCCTTCCCCCTTCTCCTACTCCAACTAGGAAAGAAGGGAGTCCTACTCCCGATGGGAGTAGGACTCCCCCCTTGGCGCGCCCTCCTTGGCCGGCCGCCTCCAACCCCCTTGCTCCTTTATATACGGGGGCGGGGGGCACCCCATAGACACACAACTTGATCTATGGATCGTTCCCTAGCCGTGTGCGGTGCCCCCCTCCACCATATTCCACCTCGGTCATATTGTCGCAGAGTTTAGGCGAAGCCCTGCGCCGGTAGAACATCATCATCGTCACCACGCCGTCGTGCTGACAGAACTCATCTCCGGAGCTTTGCTGGATCGGAGCCCGGAGATCGTCATCGAGCTGAACGTGTGCTGAACTCGGAGGTGCCGTACGTTCGGTGCTTGGATCGGTCGGATCGTGAAGACGTACGACTACATCAACCGCGTTGTGCTAACGCTTCCGCTTACGGTCTACGAGGGTACGTGGACAACACTCTCCCCTCTCGTTGCTATGTCATCACCATGATCTTGCGTGTGCGTAGGAAATTTTTTGAAATTACTACGTTCCCCAACAGTGGCATCCGAGCCTAGGTTTTTTGCGTTGATGTTATATGCACGAGTAGAACACAAGTGAGGTGTGGGCGATACAAGTCATACTGCTTACCAGCATGTCATACTTTGGTTCGGCGGTATTGTGAGATGAAGCGGCCCGGACCGACATTACGCGTACGCTTACGCGAGACTGGTTTCACCGTTACGAGCACTCGTGCTTAAAGGTGGCTGGCGGGTGTCTGTCTCTCTCACTTTAGCTGAATCGAGTGTGGCTACGCCCGGTCCTTGTGAAGGTTAAAACAACACCAACTTGACGAACTATCATTGTGGTTTTGATGCGTAGGTAAGAACGGTTCTTGCTAAAGCCCGTAGCAGCCACGTAAAATTTGCAACAACAAAATAGAGGACGTCTAACTTGTTTTTGCAGGGCATGTTGTGATGTGATATGGTCAAGACGTGATGCTATATTTTATTGTATGAGATGATCATGTTTTGTAACCGAAGTTATCGGCAACTGGAAGGAGCCATATGGTTGTCGCTTTATTGTATGAAATGCAAACGCCCTGTAATTGCTTTACTTTATCACTAAGCGGTAGCGATAGTCGTAGAAGCAATAGATGGCGTGACGACAACGATGCTACGATGGAGATCAAGGTGTCGCGCCGGTGACGATGGTGATCACGACGGTGCTTCGAAGATGGAGATCACAAGCACAAGATGATGATGGCCATATCATATCACTTATATTGATTGCATGTGATGTTTATCCTTTATGCATCTTATCTTGCTTTGATTGACGGTAGCATTTTAAGATGATCTCTAACTAATAATCAAGAAGTGTTCTCCCTGAGTATGCACCGTTGCGAAAGTTCTTCGTGCTGAGACACCACGTGATGATCGGGTGTGATAGGCTCTACGTTCAGATACAACGGGTGCAAAATAGTTGCACACGCGGAATACTTAGGTCATACTTGACGAGCCTAGCATATATAGATATGGCCTCGGAACACGGAGACCGAAAGGTCGAGCGTGAATCATATAGTAGATATGATCAACATAGTGATGTTCACCATTGAAATTACTCCATCTCACGTGATGATCGGACATGGTTTAGTTGATTTGGATCACGTGATCACTTAGATGACTAGAGAGATGTCTGTCTAAGTGGGAGTTCTTAAGTAATATGATTAATTGAACTTAAATTTATCATGAACTTAGTACCTGATAGTATTTTGCTTGTCTATGTTTGTTGTAGATAGATGGCTCGTGCTGTTGTTCCATTGAATTTTAATGCGTTCCTTGAGAAAGCAAAGTTGAAAGATGATGGTAGCAATTACACGGACTGGGTCCGTAACCTGAGGATTATCCTCATTGCTGCACAGAAAAGTTACGTCCTGGAAGCACCGCTGGGTGCCAAGCCTGCTGCTGATGCAACTGACGACGTTAAGAACGTCTGGCAGAGCAAAGCTGATGACTACTCGATAGTTCAGTGTGCCATGCTTTACGGCTTAGAACCGGGTCTTCAACGACGTTTTGAACGTCATGGAGCATATGAGATGTTCCAGGAGTTGAAGTTAATATTTCAAGCAAATGCCCGGATTGAGAGATATGAAGTCTCCAATAAGTTCTATAACTGCAAGATGGAGGATAATAGTTCTGTCAGTGAACACATACTCAAAATGTCTGGGTATAATAATCACTTGATTCAACTGGGAGTTAATCTTCCTGATGATATGAGTATTACAAGAGTGGATCTACCACGAGATCATAGAGGCTAAACCCTAGAAGCTAGCCTGTGATTATGATTGTTCTTGTCCTACGGTCTAAACCCTCCGGTTTATATAGACACCAGAGGGGGCTAGGGTTACACAGAGTCGGTTACCGAGAAAGGAATCTTCATATCCGTATCGCCAAGCTTGCCTTCCACGCAAAGGAGAGTCCCATCCGGACACGGGATGAAGTCTTTTATCTTGTATCTTCATAGTCCAACAGTCCGGCATATGCATATAGTCCGGCTGTCCGAGGACCCCTTAATCCGGGACTCCCTCACCGGGGGCTCCTGTCAGTGTACAAAAGTGTGGGTACTTACGTACCCCTTACCTGTGCACGGACGGTCGTAGCCACGCCTTCAGCAGGGCTTGTCAAAACATAGGAGGACAGCAAGAGGCAGGACAGGTACAAGGAATATCAAAACAGAAGCTCAAAGTGACAAGCAACAGAAGGCTGGCAGGGCTACGCCCGGCAACAAGCATTGCCGAGGCGACCTGCGAGGCCCCGGGCAAGCTCCTTGTCGGGGCAGCTTGCGAAGAGACCAGCAGGGCCACCACCCTTGGGATTGAGAGCTCTGACACCATCGACAATGTTGAGGTCAACATCTAGAGAGCACATGCCTGATAGAATGCAGCCCCTCATGAAGATTGGCAGCCCACGAATCCACGTGGGATCAGAAGACGAAGACCCCCGGCAAGACCCTTGCCGGGGACGACTCCAAGGCCCCCTGCAAGTCTTGCCGGGGATGATCACTGGGCCACGGCCAGACCCGCGCCCGGCAAAGTTTCGCCACTTCACCACCACTCCAGTATGACGATAGGCGTGCCAGCTAAGCAGGCGCCTGCGTGGCGGCATGCAGATCTTCGTGGAAGCCTACCATTTTGCCAATGTAACAACTGGTTGGCCAGCGTGGCGCTACATGCCTCGTCGGCCCGGACGTGTGGCGATGCGAGGAGGAGCGGCAAAGGATGTGATGGCCCATGTGCCATCCCCAATAAAGCGAGAGGACACGTAGGCAACACATTAAATGCGCTTGTCCTACGTTGATCGAGCGATAAGCTCGTACCACTGTAGCTTTCCACCTCCTGTGTGGCACTGTGGCAACCCCTTTGTGTATAAAAGGAGGCCCAAGGTGCACAGAAAGGGGTTTCGTACTTTTGGACAAAGCACTAACCATAGCTAGTTCAAAAGCTCAAGAACACACATATAACTAGACAAAGCGGGATTAGGGTATTACGCATCTTTGCGGCCCGAATCTGGATAAAAATCCTGTGTGTGCTAACGGCTCGACCCGCTCTTCGTGCAACCACTACTGGAATCAGCTACTTTGCCATCTGCCAGCTCTTTGCCGTCTGCTAGCGGACGGTAAAGAAGCTCCTTGCCATCAGCTACCCGAAAGCAGACGGCAAAGAACTGGCTGATGGCAAAGAAAGCCTTTGCCATCAGCCAGTTCTTTGCCGTCCGCTAGCTGACGGTAAAGAATCTTTGCCGTCCGCTAGCAGACGGCAAAGAGGGAGGGGGCCCCACTGAGGAGCTGGTTAAAAAATACTTAACGGCCCCCCTCTTTGCCGTCCGCTAGCGGATGGCAAAGAGCAGATTAGCGGACGGCAAAGGTGGCGGACGACAAAGATTAAACATATCTGACGGCGCCCCCCACCCCGCCCCTCTCTCTCTGTTTCTCTCCCCTGCTCCCACACGCGCGCCGCCGCCCCCACCACTCGCGCCCGCCCGGTCGCACCACCGCCCCGCCGCCCCACCGCCCCCCCGCCCCATCGCTCCACCGCCCCCCCCGCCCCGTCGCCCCCGCCGCCCTGCCGTCTCGGCGCCGCCGCGCCCCAGCCCCCCGGCGCCCCCCCTCCCGCGCCCCACCGCCCCGGGCCCGGTGCCGCCTCCCCAGGCCGCCCCGCCCACCTCCACCGGCCCCCCGCCTCGTCGCCAATGCCGCCCGGCACCGTCGCCCCCCCGCCGCCCCGCCCCGTCGCCCCCGCCGCCCTGCAATCTCAGCGCCGCCGCGCCCCGGCCCCCCCGCGCCCCACCGCCCTGGGCCCGGCGCCGCCGCCCCAGGCCGCCCCGCCCCCCTCCTCCACCGGCCACCTCCTCCACCGGCCCAGGTGAGCTCTACCTCTCCTCTGTTTTTCCTTTTTTTCTGTTTTTTTAGTTTTAGGTTTATGTTTAGTTTAGATTTAGTTTTAGTTTTAGGTTTAGGTTTAGTTTTAGGTTTAGGTTTAGTTTTAGTTTAGTTTTAGGTTTAGATTTAGTTTTTTCCTTTTTTTTCTGTTTTTTTAGTTTTAGGTTTATGTTTAGATTAGATTTAGGTTTAGGTTTAGGTTTAGTTCAGTTTTAGGAAATAAAAAGAAGAAGAAGCAAAAAAACAGGAGAGGAGGAGAAGAAGAAGAGGAAAAAGGAAAGGAAGAAGAAGAAGAGGAGGAGGAGAAGAAAAAAGAAGAAGAGGAAGAAGAAGAAGAAGAAAAAAGAGGAGAGGAGGAGAAGAAGAAGAGGAAAAAGGAAAGGAGGAAGAAGAAGAAGAAGAAGAAGAAGAAGAAGAAGAAGAAGGAAAAAAGGAAGAAAAGGAAGAAAAGGAAGAAGAGGAAGAAGAAGAAAAGGAAAAAAGAGGAAAAAAAACCCGACCCGACACGGCACCCCGACCCCGACCCGGCACCCCGACACGACACCCCGACCCCGACACCCCGACCCCGACCCCGACAATGACACCCCGACCCCGAGCCTGACCCGACACCCAGACCCTGACACCGACACGGCACCCCGACCCCGACCCGGCACCCCGACCCGACACCCCGACCCCGAGACCCCGACCCCGACCCCGACACCCCGACCCCGACCTCGACACCGACACCCCGACCCCGAGCTTGACCCAACACCCCCGACCCCGACACGGCACCCCGACCCTGACCCGGCACCCCAACCCCGAGCTTGACCCGACACCCCGACCCCGACACCGACACGGCACCCCGACCCCGACACCGACACCCCGACCCCGACACCGACACGACACCCCGACCCCGACCTGACACCCCGACCCGACACCCCGACCCCGAGACCCCGACCCCGACTACGACCCCGACCCCGACACCGACAACCCGACCCCGAGCCTGACCCGACACCCCGACCCCGACACCGACACAGCACCCCGACCCCGACCCGGCACCCCGACCCCGATACGGCACCCCGACCCCGACACGGCACCCCGACACCGACACGACACCCCAACACCTCCCGAAAAGGTGTTCTTTGGCCTTCCAGAGGCCGACGGGGTCATATATTTGTGAATTATTAGTTAGGTCATATATTTTTCGATTTTGTTATGAAAAACATCATATATAATTGTGTTGATCGGGTAGTTTTAAATGTGCAGTTGTTTCATCGCTGCGAGGTTTGGTGTTCGACGACCTCGCCGTGCGTTTGACGAGCTCTGCCCCTTCGTTCGTGGGTGAGCACAAATGACATGTCCTCCTCCCCCATTAATTATTTGATCTATTCCGATGAAACTTGATAGCTAGCTATATATGTGTCTTGAATCATCAGTATGCGTAACCAATATGTGTCTCCCGTTCGAAAGAGTCATAGTTATAAATATGCATGCATTTGCATATTTATAACCTTGATTCTTTCGAATTGTCCAACGCTATCCATGGACAGCCTGAGTATGTGTAGATTGGGTTCGTTTTCCCATATGCTTTGCTCCGGATCCGACGCATAAATTTCGTCAGTGCCTCCCCTATTGTTCTCCGGGTACACATCCTCTCTGTTTATTGCAGAGACTTGTATCAAGAGAACAGCGGGGAGGTGCTGCCGAAATTTTACGTCGGATCCGGAGCATAGCATGGGAAAATGAACCCAATCTACACATACACGGGTGGGATTAGGACCTATCATTACCTATTAGAGTGTCCAGTAATAAAATTGACAAAGTAGATCAACTGATGAATATATACATGCATGGTGAATTACATATATAATTGTTGTGTGTCCAGTAGCTCTGAAAGTCAAGATGAGTGATCGTGCGTGGATGTATACTGGTCACACTGGTCAGAACAAATGGAGCGCTGAATGGTTCACAAAAACCAAGGGGTTTGTGCAAGCCGCATTTGCAAATAGCCAGAAGAAAACCTGGTGCCCCTGTTTACGGTGCGGCAATTGGGAAAAGAGGACAGAGGCTGAAATGGGCAAACACCTGCAGAAGAATGGTTTTACACCCGTTTATACGGTGTGGACATTTCATAGTGAGTCTGCCCAACGTGACCGAGCTGAGGTGGATCATCGTCGCACCGATGAGCATGGTACCGGGATGGAAAACATGGTGCAAGACTATGATGATGCTCAGGATTCGGACGAGGAGATGGAGGAATCTGCAAAGGCCTTCAATGAAATGTTGGAGTCTTCAAAACGTCCGCTCCACGAGCACACTGAGCTTTGTCGGTTGGATGCCATCTCACAAGTAATGGCTCTGAAGGCTCAGTTCAACTTGGGCAGAGAATGCTATGACGCAATTATGACAGTATTTGGACGCTTTCTACCCAAAGGCCATGTAATGCCTGCAAACCTGTACCAGTCGGACAAAATCCTCCGTGCACTGATGATGCCCTATGAGAAGATACATGCCTGTGAGAAAGGATGTGCATTATTTAGGCTTGACTATGCGGACTTGAACTATTGTTCCATTTGCAAGTCTTCCAGGTATATTGTGGTAGACAACAGTATGGGTGAGAAGACACAGACCAAAATCCCCGTTAGTGTTCTTCGGTATATGCCAATCGTACCAAGACTTCAACGTCTTTTCATGGTCGAAGAGACGGCCAGATAGATGACATGGCACAAAACAGGCAAAAGAACCGAACTAGATACAGATGGGAATCTGATGATGGTACACACATCAGATGGTGTTGCATGGAAAAAGTTTGATGAATTACATGCTGACAAAGCGGCAGATCCGAGGCATCCTCGAGTCGGCATCAGCACGGATGGGTTCAGTGTGTTTGGTATGACGGTAGCCCAATACAGTTGTTGGCCCGTATTTGTCTTTCCACTAAATCTCCCCCCGGACAGACTATGCAAAGAAAGAACATTTTCCTGACGTTGATAATTCCAGGGCCCAAATATCCGGGGAAAAATATGAATCTGTACATGCAGCCGTTTAAGTACGAATTGCAAGAAGCCTGGGATAATGGGTTCAAGACATACGACGCCTATAGCAAACGGAACTTCATAAAGCGTGTCTGGTACATGTACTCGACGCATGACTTGCCGGCGTACGCGCTATTCGTTGGCTGGTGTGTGCATGGAAGGTTCCCGTGCCCCACATGCAAGGGAGCTCTTGAGTTTCGTTGGCTTCAGGCCGGTCGCAAGTTTTCTTGCTTCGACATGCATAGACAGTTCCTGGATCCTCGCCATAAGTTCAGGAAAGACAAGAAGAACTTCATCAGAGGTAGAGTTGTCAAAAACTCTGCACCACCTACATTGACAGGCCAACAGACCCTGGATCAGTTAAACGCTCTCGAGCCAGATCCACAACGTCCAGGGTACTTCAAGGGGTATAATACTAAGCATGCGTGGAGTCAAAAAACATGCTTATGGGATCTGCCTTACTTCAAAGACCTCCTTTGCCCACACAACATCGACGTGATGCACACTGAGAAGAATATCGCCGAGGCACTTTTTGGTACATTGTTCGGCATAGATGGGAAGTCAAAGGATAATACTAAGGCTTGAGTCGATCTGGAGGCGCTATGTGATAGGCCGTTACAAAACATGAAAGAACCAAAAGGAAAGCAGAACTGGACGAAGCCAAAGGCATGGTTCAATCTTGGAAGGCCAGCTATGAGGGAAATTATCTTGTGGGTGCAACAGCAGTTGATGTTCCCCTATGGGTATGCAGCGAATCTAAAGAGGGGAGCGAATCTTGATAAATTGAAGATATTTGGTCTCAAGACTCATGATTGGCACATATGGATTGAGTGGGTAATGCCGATGATGTTGCGTGGCTTCATCCCTGAGGATGAATGGCTAGTACTGGCAGAACTCAGCTATTTCTTCCGTGTTCTGTGTGCGAAAGAATTATCGCCTGGCGTGCTAGAAGAAATGGAAGAGTTGGCGCCGGAGTTGATCTGCAAGTTAGAGAAGATCTTTCCACCGGGCTTCTTTAATCCAATGCAGCATTTGATTTTGCATCTCCCAACCGAGGCAAGATTGGGGGGGCCCGTGCAAAATCGTTGGTGCTACCCAACTGAGAGGATGCAGAAGACGCTTCGAGAAAAATGTAAAAATAAATGTAGAATTGAAGCATCGATGGCTGAGGCATTCATCACAGAGGAGGCGGCAAACTTCGTAACAGCACACTACGAAGCCAAAAATCGTCATTTGCATAATCTGAAGCCTCGGTACAATGCTAACGACCCTAAAAAGGGTGGATTCAACCTCAGCCTATTCAAAGGGAATCTCGCACTAGCTAGTGTTTCACATCCAGTATCTTTGGATAACGAAGAATGGCGGACCATTTCGTTGTATATCTTCAACAACCTGATAGAAGTGCGGCCGTACATCGAGTAAGTTCTCGGTACATTGTTTCGCAACTTCTATTTCCTTTGAACTGCTCTTATTCCTGGATATGTCATACAGTTGATACGTCACCATATTCTCGTATGGAGCGGAGATCCAAAAGGATTCCGTCGAAGAGTAGAGCTTCTCGCAAAGCAAGGAGGCGGCTATCCCGGTTTCATCTCTTGGTTCAAACAAACGGTAATTTCTATTAGACAATTTCATTTCATTCGCTAATTTGTGCGTAATGCAACAATCCTTTCATATTAAACTTGTAGGCTAATTCAGAGTCTATGGACGCCGAATTGAGACAAGTCGCTAATGGTTTTGACTATAAGGTCCATTCATTTGACAAGTACGACATCAACGGGTATCGCTTTCGTACCTATGGCAAAGAGCAATCTATGGCCGACCGAAAGTCTATAAATAGTTGTGTATCTGCTATCGGCGAAGGAGGTACCGAGTATTATGGGAGAGTTGAAGCAATTTATGAACTTCTGTTCTATGGTGAAAACCCACCGAATGTCGTAATCTTCAAATGTTATTGGTTTCAGCCGAAGGAGACTAGAAGGACTCATGAACATATAGGGCTAGTTGAAATCAACCAAAGCACCCATTTAGATGTTCCTGATGTCTATATTACGGCTCAACAGGCGACCCAAGTATTCTATCTACCGTGGGCCTGCCAAACTAATCCAAATCTGAAAGGTTGGGATGTCGTTTATGAAGTGCCGCCACGTGATAGACTTTCTCCCCCAAAGGAAGAGGATTATGAACCTCACATTAACCCAGACACATATGAAGGAGAATTCTTCCAAGAGACACGTCTTTCCAAAAAGCGTTTCAAGAACCGCTATACTTCACCCCACAACATTGAAGTAGACAGCGATAGTGAATCCAACATCACCCCAGAGGAGGAACAAGAAGAGCCGGAACAAGAAGAGGTTACTGCTGCGGATGACCTATCAATGCTTGACCGATTACGTCAAGGTGGCCTTGCACATGTTGATGCCAATGAACCCTATGAGCCCATCATTGATTATAGTGATGATGATGATTATGCATTTATTGATGATACTGATCGAGATTATTAGTAGTGTCAGGTATTCAATTTTTTTATGTTGTACTTGATGCTGATACACTTAAGTGATATACATATTATTATTCATGTCGATACTTTTTTATGTTGTACTAATTTCATTTATTCTTTGTCATGGTAGGTGTTGAAAGATGGTGGGCGCTGGTCGGGAGCGTGGTCCGAGGTCTTCCATTCCACACGCACCTCTCCGCCGAGCGTTGCTGGACAGTATGGCGACACCGTCGGGCCCTTCTTCGTCGACCGTGGTGCCCAGTAGGGGACGAGGTAAGAAGAAAAGAGGAGGTGGAGCACGTGGTCGCGGGAGAGGAGGTAGGGTGACTCTTACGGCGCCTTCCTCGCCGCTGCCCCCAGCTGTTTCACCCGAGCACGTGACTGCTAGGGTGGACTCGTCTGAGGAGGAGGCTACATGGACTCCGGTCCACGAGCCTCCGGTCCACGGGTCTTCGGCCCACGAGCCTCGGGTCGACGGGCCTTCGGCCCATGAGAGTTGGGCCCACGAGACCCCGGAGGAGCACACGTCTGGATGGGGTACTTGGTCGGGTCAGCTTTAGGAGCCGAGTGGCCATGCTGATGATGGCGGGGAGCCTAGTGGCCATGCTGATGATGGCGGGGAGCCGACTGATTTTGAGGAGGAGGGGGAGGAGGGGGGCAACGTCTACCAGCGTGGTGCTACACGGCTCCCGTCCGTGCCGGCGACCCGCGAGCAGAGGTGGTTGATTTTCCCTAATGGTGAGAGGTAAGTGCATTTAATCTTTTTGTACCTTCTGCATTCACGTTTCTTCAAATAACTAATGTGTTGGCCTTGTCATGCTGCAGGTGTTGGGACCACCATGAAAGTGTCCGCCGGCCCAACTCCGTCCTTGGAGTTCTGATTCAGCAAAACTTTCCAGGGTTTGTCATGTTGCCTAGTGAGGGTCGGCTTCAATTGGTTGGATTGAGTTGGGAGCACTACTTGGCTGCCCCGGCCCCGCCGGGTGAGATTATCGACGGTGTCTTGTGCAAGACGAGGGCAGACATGGTGATCAGAAAGTTTTGGGTAATTTCTCCTTTACACAATTAAAAATCTTCAACTAGCTAGTTATTAATTGTACTAATCAATATTGTCTCATTTGATTGCAGACATTCTATAGGTGTGAGGAGGGATACGAGGAGGAGGCGGCAGATGTTATCCACAAGGAGTGCAAGCGCCTACTTCAGAACTTACGGCATGAGGCTCGGGTGCAGGCTGTTCGAGACTACTACGCCGGGCATGGTATCAAGAAGCCCAAGAAGGAGTGCTGCGATAAGTTCTTGAGTAAGGAGCAGTACATGAAGGTAATTCTTAAGGCCTTGTACTTAATTCCTTCATTTAGTAATTAATAGCCGTAGCGCTGAAGTTTCTATTTGCTAACTTAGGCCCCTCCGAGATGGTGTGCGGATCAGATGGACTGTTGGGAGGTGTTGGTCAATGCGTGGTGCTCAAAAGAATGGCGGGCCACCCACAACGAGGCCAAGGACAAACGTGCCCAAATGGAAGGTGTGCCACACACCACCAAGGCAGCTCCAACTTATTTCAGTACGGGCGAAACTGGGTATGTGGTTTGCTTCATGATTCATGCAATTCATTCATCATGCTAGCTTTAGCCCTTTAATTACTAATTTACTTTGTTTCTCTCTTTCAGGCACGCTACAATAAGGCGGATAAGGTGCCAGAGGTGTACGACCTGTATGCCATGGCCCACACTGGCTCTTACAAGAAAGTCAAGGCATTCTCTACGTCTGACCTCGATGATCCAAAGAACTTCACCAACATCTCCGCCCACGACAAGCTCGTGCAATATAGAGATCAGGGGAAGGCGACGAAAGGGGAGGACTTTAACCCAAGCCAGGGTCCCATTGATACAGAGTTGCTGATGATATCTGGTGGTGGGAGGTCCCATGGCTCCATAGCCATGGGAGATGGACTTATCTGTTGTCCTAGCACTCTCCCGGAGATCAAGGCGCGCTAGTCAAGCTCCGCTCCTGAGATAAGGCCTCGTGAATGGCCAGTCCATCAAGGTTAGTTATACATACTCAGCTATCTTTCTCCATTACATTGTGTGCGCTTCCATCAATGATTACAAATGGTCATGTGAGTGGTGTTGCAGGCTGCTATGCAGAGTGAGAGAGATAGAACGGAGAAACTTCTGGCGGACGCGGCGGAGAGGCAGCGGGAGTTGGAGGAGAGGACGACAAAGATGTTGGAGGAGGAGAGGGCACGGAATGACATGCAGGCAAGGGCCATGTATGAGCTCCTTGTGGTAAGTTTCTTCTGCAGATTACTTGCTAGTCTTAACATTTGAGTCTCATTACTAACTAGTATGACTCTGTTGTGAAAACCAAATGTGCAGTCTGTGTGCGAGAAGTCCGGTCAGACCGCTCCGCCAATGCCTGTGATTGCTCCTGGGAGCATGGTGAGTTTAATTTGAATGAACATTACTTGCTAGTCTTAACATTTGAGTGTCATAATGCTAACGAGACATTGGAAATGAACTTTGGTGCAGCTTAACTCCAGAAACGCATCGCACGATCCTTCCCCAGCTACCGGCACGAGCCAGCCCGCTCCTACACCTCCCTGATCACGGTAAGTTTCTCTAGACTTAGACTTAGCTTTATTTCCTCTAATATGCTTACCATAATGACCTAGAGTTAGCTTCTTTTCCTTCAAAATGACTTAATAAGCTTACTTATGTCAAAAATTGCATAATTAGCTTAGTTAGCTCATAAACGATCCATGTTACCTAATTTAGCTCTAAAATGACTCATTTTACCTTATTTATAGCTTACAAGTGATCCAATTTATACAAGTTAGCTCTAAAATGACCCATTTTACGTAGATTAGCTCCTAAATGATCCATTTTACCTACGTTAGCTTTAAAATGACCCATTTCACCTACGTTAGCTCCTAAATGACCCATTTCACCTAGGTTAGCTCCAAAATGACCCATTTCACCTTAGTTAGCTCAAAAACGTGGCATTTCACCTTAGTTAGCTCATAAACGACCCATTTCAACTAAGTTAGCTCCAAAATGATCCATTTCACCTAGGTTAGCTCATAAATGATGCATTTGACCTAGGTTAGCTCATAAACGACCTAGTTCACCAAGGTTAGCTCATAAACGACCCATTTCACGTAGGTTAGCTCATAAACGACCTATTTCACCTAGGTTAGCTCATAAACGACCCATTTCACCAAGGTTAGCTCATACACGACCCATTTCACCTAGGTTAGCTCATAAACGACCTATTTCACCTAGGTTAGCTCATAAACGACCCATTTCACCTAGATTAGCTCATAAACGACCTATTTCACCTAGGTTAGCTCATAAACAACCCATTTCACCTAGGTTAGCGCATAAACGACCTATTTCACCTAGGTTAGCTCATAAACGACCCATTTCACCAAGGTTAGCTCATACACGACCCATTTCACCAAGGTTAGCTCATACACGACCCATTTCACCTAGGTTAGCTCATAAACGACCTATTTCACCTAGGTTAGCTCATAAACGACCCATTTCACCTAGGTTAGATCATAAATGATCCATTTCACCTAGGTTAGCTCATAAACAATCCATTTCACCTAACTTAGCTCCAAAATGATGCATTTCACCTAGGTTAGCTCATAAACGACCCATTTCACCTAGGTTAGCTCATAAACGACCCATTTCACCTAGGTTAGCTCATAAACGACCCGTTTCACCTAGGTTAGCTCATAAACGACCCATTTCACCTAGGTTAGCTCATAAACGACCTATTTCACCTAGGTTAGCTCGTAAACGATCCATTTCACCTAATTTAGCTCATAAACGATCCATTTCACCTAACTTAGCTCATAAACGATCCATTTCGACTAATTTAGCTCATAAATGATCCAGTTCACCTAAGTTAGCTAATAAATGGCATATACTTCTTCTTCTAGTCTTCTTCTTCTTCTTCTATTCTTTTTCTAACTTTCTTATTTGTCATTATGCAGGTTTCATTCACTTCACGGAAGCTAGCATCATATGATGGATTGCTTGTTTTTTCCTTTGATGCACTTCTTGTATTCTGCTCGCTTGCTATGATGAAACTTTGCATATTGTAATATGTATGGATTGATGGGACTATGTGCGACCTACTATGTATGTAATGATGGATATATATGTGCTGGATATTTATGTGATGGATATATATGTGATGTGATATATATGTGATGTGATATATATATATGTGATGTGATATTTATGTGATGGATATATATGTGTTGTGTGCTGTGATAATTGTTGGATATAAGAAAAACAGAATTCAAAAGAGGGAGTGCAGGCTCTTTGCTGTCCGCCACTGACGTCAAAGAGCCCTTTGCCTTCCGCCATTGTAGGCAAAGGGGACACGTGGCGCCCACCTGTGCTTCCTGGCACCTGTGCCATTTGGCAAATTTGCCTACCCTGGCGGACGGCAAAGGTTTTACCATCAGCTGGCTGACGGCAAAGAAAAGCTGATGGCAAAGCATAACCTTTGTCGTTCGCCGTGGCTGACGGCAAACCACCGTGGGCGTTGACGCACTGCTGACGTCAACTGGCGGACGGCAAAGGGGTGGTCAAATTTACCGTCCGCTGGCGGACGGCAAAGGCTGCCGTTAGCCACCTAACGGACTAACGCTGGCGGACGTCAAGTATTTTGCCGTCCCTCCCCTTTTCCGTCCGCTGCTGTAGGCAAAGGACTCTTTGCCATCCGCAATGAAAAGCAGACGGCAAAGGACCTGTTTGCCGACCCTGTCTTTGTCGTCCGCCGCTAACGGCAAAGCTCTTTGCCGTCCGCGGTCCGTGCCTTTGCCGTCCGCCGTGGCAGACGGCAAAATACTATATTCCTGTAGTGAACTAACCCCCCACCGAACGTAGAAGGGATCCTTGTGACCCCATAGGTGATCGGTTTCCCCGACACAACCCATCATCTAATAACTACCCCTCAATGCATTCCCTTAGTTCCAAATATGGTGAACTGTCATGTAGGCGACGTTCACATAACACCACTAAGGGAATCACAACATACATACCATCAAAATATTGAACGAATATCAAATTCACATAATTACTTATGACAAGACTTCTCCCCTGTCCTCAAGAAAAAAAAGTAACTACTCACAAAACATATTCATGCTCAACATCAGAGGAGTATTGAATAGCATAATAGATCTGAACATATATTGTTCCACCAAATAAACTCGCTAGCATCAACTACATGATGTAATCAACACTACTAGTCACCCACAGGTACCAATCTGAGGTTTTCATACAAAGATTGAACACAAGAGATGAACTAGGGTTTTAGGATGAGATGGTGCTACTGAAGATGTTGATGAAGATTGGCCATCCCAAGATGAGAAGATTGTAGATTGATACGTCTCCAATGTATCTATAATTTTTGATTGTTCCATGCTATTATATTACCTGTTTTGGATGTTTATGAGCTTTACTTTACACTTTTATATCATTTTTGTTACTAACCTACTAACCGGAGGTCCAACCCGAATTGTTGTTTCTTTTTTGCCTATTTCAGTGTTTCGAAGAAAAGGAATATCAAACGGAGTCCAAGCGGAATGAAACCTTCGGGAGCAATCTTTTTAGAACAAATGCAAACCAAGAGACTTGGAGTGGACGTCAAGCAACAAACAAGGCGGCCATGAGGGTGCCCGGTGCGCCCCCTGGGGGTGGGCATGGCCCCCATCCTCGTGGGCCCCTCGAGCATCTGTCGACCTACTTCTTCCTCCTATATATATCCACGTACCCCGAAAACATCGAGGAGCACCATGAAAAACTATTTCCACCGCCGCAACCTTCTGTATCTGCGAGATCCCATCTTGGAGCCTTCGTCGGCGCTCCTCCGGAGGGGGAATTGACCATGGAGGGCCTCTACATCATCTCCAAGGCCTCTCCGATGAGTTGTGAGTAGTTTACCACAGACCTTCGGGTCCATAGTTATTAGCTAGATGGCTTCTTCTCTCTCTTTGAATCACAATACAAAGTTCGCCTCGATCTTCTTGGAGATATATTCGATGTAACTCTTTTTGCGGTGTGTTTGTCGAGATCCGATAAATTGTGGGTTTATGTTCAAGTTTATCTATGAGAAATAATTGAATCTCCTCTGAATTCTTTTATGTATGATTTGTTATCTTTGCAAGTCTCTTCGAACTATCAGTTTGGTTTCGCCTACTGATACGTCTCCAACGTATCTACTTTTCCAAACACTTTTGCCCTCGTTTTGGACCCTAACTTGCATGATTTGAATGAAACTAACCCAGACTGACGCTGTTTTCAGCAGAACTGCCATGATGTTGTTTTATGTGTAGAAAAAAAAGTCCTCGAAATATCCTGAAAATCCACGGAGGCACTTTTTGGAATTAATAAGAATTTCTGGGCGAAAGAAATACACCAGGGGGCCCAGGGCCTGTCCACGAGACATGGGGCGCCCCCCCTATAGAGCGCGCCCCTGTCTCGTGGCCCCACTGGACCTCCACCGACCTCAACTCCAACTCCATATATTCACGTTCGGGGAGAAAAAAAATCAAGGAGAAAGTTTCATCGCGTTTTACGAACGGAGCCGCCGCCAAGCCCTAATCTCTCTCAGGAGGGCTGATCTGGAGTCCGTTCGGGGCTCCGGAGAGGGGGATTCATCGCCGTCGTCATCATCAACCATCCTCCATCACCAATTTCATGACGCTCACCATCGTGTGTGAGTAATTCCATCGTAGGCTTGCTGGACAGTGACGGGTTGGATGAGATTTACCATGTAATCAAGTTAGTTTTGTTAGGGTTTGATCCCTAGTATCCACTATGTTCTGAGATTGATGTTGCTATGACTTTACTATGCTTAATGCTTGTCACTAGGGCCCGAGTGCCATGATTTCAGATCTAAACCTATTATGTTTTCATGAAAATATGTGTGTTCTTGATCCTATCTTGCAAGTCTATAGTCACCTATTATGTGTTATGATCCGACAACCCCGAAGTGACAATAATCGGGATACTTCTCGATGATGACCGTAGTTTGAGTAGTTCATGTATTCACTATGTGCTAATGCTTTGTTCCAGTTCTCTATTAAAAGGAGGCCTTAATATCCCTTAGTTTCCGCTAGGACCCCACTACCACGGGAGGGTAGGACAAAAGATGTCATGCAAGTTCTTTTCCATAAGCACGTATGACTATTTACGGAATACATGCCTACATTACATTGATGAACTGGAGCTAGTTCTGTGTCACCCTATGTTATAGCTATTACATGAGGAATTGCATCCGGCATAATTATCCATCACTGATCCATTGCCTACGAGCTTTTCATATATTGTTCTTCGCTTATTTACTTTTCCGTTGCTACTGTTACAACTACTACAAAAACCCAAAAACTATTATCTTTACTTTTTCTACCATTACCTTTATTATCATACCACTTTTGCTACTAAATACTTTGCTGCAGATACTAAGTTATCCAGTTGTGGTTGAATTGACAACTCAATTGTTAATACTCAAGAATATTCTTTGGCTCCCCTTATGTCAAATCAATAAATTTGGGTTGAATACTATACCCTCGAAAGCTATTGCGATCCCCTACACTTGTGGGTTATCAGGACTAATTTCTGGCTCCATTGCCAGGGAGCATAGCTTTATTCACTGAGTCACTTGGGATTTATATCTTTTGATCACTATGAAGAACTTCAAAGACGACCGAACAACTATTTTGCCCTCAACTACGAGGGGAGGTAAGGAACTGCCATCTAGCTCTGCAGTAGATTCTCCTTCCATTATTAGTAAGCTTGCGACACCTAAACCTGCTACTGCTATGAATTCTGATATGTCGCATGTTATTGATGATGCCACTTCTGCTATGCATGATGAAACTACTTCTATGCGTGATACTACTTTGCCATTAGGTGAATTTCTAGATGAACAACTTGCTAGAGTTAGGGGGATTGAAAATATTGAAGATGCTATTACTGATGATAGTGATGATGAAGGTTCTCCCAATGATTATGTATTTCCTGTTGTTCCTAAGGGTTATGTTATGAATGAAGAAGCTGGAAATCTTTGCTTGCAATGAAAGATATGATCTTAAGAAATTATTAGCTAAATGGAAGCAGCAGTCTCTTAATGCTAGAATGAAACCTCACCCTGCTTTTGCTACTTCACCTATATGTGTTACTGATAAGGATTATGAATTCTCTGTTGATCCTGAGATTATTACTTTAGTTGAATCTGATCCTTTTTATGGCCTTGAATCTGAAACTGTTGTGGCACATCTTACCAAGTTGAATGATATAGCCACCCTATTTACTAATGATGAGAAGTCTCGTTATTTTTATATCCTTAAGATATTTCGGTTCTCATTAAAGGGTGATGCTAAGACTTGGTATAATTCTCTTGCTCCTGGTTGTGTGTGTAGTCCCCAGGATATGATTTATTACTTCTCTGCTAAATATTTCCCCGCTCATAAGAAACAAGCTACCTTGCAGGAAATATGTAACTTTGTGTAAATCAAAGAAGAGACTCTCCCACAAGCTTGGGGGAGGCTTCTCTGGTTACTTAATGCTTTGCCTGATCATCCTCTTAAGAAAAATGAAATACTTGATATCTTTTATAATGGACTAACCGATGCTTCCAAGGACTACTTGGATAGTTGTGTTGGTTGTGTTTTCAGGGAAAGAACAGTCGACGAAGCTGAAATATTATTGAATAATATGTTGACAAATGAAAATAATTGGACTCTTCTTGAGCCAGTTCCTGAGGCAATTCCTGAACCAATTGAGCCAACTCCTAAGCCTATTCCTAAACCCACTCTGAAGAAGAGAGGTGTTTTATTTCTCAGTCCTGAAGATATGCAAGAGGCAAAGAAATCAATGAAAGAAAAGGGTATTAAAGTTGAAGATGTTAAGAATTTACCTCCTATTGAAGAAATACATGGTCTTAATATACCGCTTGTCGAAGAACCACATTGTCTTGATAATCCGACATAGGTAGTAAAGGTAAATTCTCTCTATAGATACGATAAAGTTGAAATCCCCTCTACTAAATTTCATAGCCCATGCTTAGATGAATTTGATGACTTTATGGCTAGACAAAAAAGTTTTAATGCTTATGTTGGTAGAGAGTTAAAGAATAATGCTTTCGAGATAGGACGCGTAAGTGATAATCTGGCTAGAGTTAAAGACGAACTCAAACTCGTTAGCAAATATGCTTCTATGGTTGCTACTCAAGCTGAGCAAGTACTTAAAGCTCAAAATAATTTGCTTGATGAATTAAATAATAAAAATGACTTTGCTGTTAGAGAGGCTACTAGAACTGGTAGAATGACTTAGGAACCTTTGTATCCTGAAGGCCACCCTAAGAGAATCGAGCAAGATTCTCAGAGAAATAATTTAGAGGCACCTAGTTCTTCTAAAAAGAAGAAGAAGAAGAAAAAGATAGAACTTTGCATGCTTCTAGTGAACCTACTGTAGACACACCTGAGAATCCCAATGATATTTCTATTTCTGATGCTGAAACACAATCAGGAGATGAACATGAACCTAGTGATAATGTTAATGATAATGTTCATGTTGATGCTCAACCTAGCAAAAACAATGATGTAGAGATTGAACCTGCTGTTGATCTTGATAACCCACAATCAAAGAATCAACCTTATGATAAGAGAGATTTTGTTGCTAGGAAGCACGGTAGAGAAAGAGAACCATGGGTTCAGGAACCCATGCCCTTTCCTCCTAAACCATCCAAGTCAAAGGATGATGAGGATTTTGAGCGCTTTGCTGAAATGATTAGACCTATTTTCTTACGTATGCACTTAACTGATATGCTGAAAGTAAATCCTTATGCTAAGCATATGAAGGATATCATCACAAATAAAAGAAAGATACCGGAAGCTGAAATTTCCACCATGCTTGCTAATTACACTTTTAAGGGTGGAATACCAAAGAAACTTGGAGATCCGGGTGTACCAACTATACCATGCTCCATTAAAAGAAATTATGTTAGAACTGCTTTATGTGATCTTGGATCCGGTGTTAGTGTTATGCCTCTCTCTTTATATCGTAGACTTGAATTGAATAAGTTGACAGCTACTGAAATATCTTTGCAAATGGCTGATAAATCAACTGCTATACCTGTCGGTATTTGTGAGGATGTGCCTATTGTGGTTGCAAATGTCACTATCTTA
The DNA here is from genome assembly GCA_963921465.1 of Triticum timopheevii. Lineage (NCBI taxonomy): Eukaryota > Viridiplantae > Streptophyta > Magnoliopsida > Poales > Poaceae > Triticum > Triticum timopheevii. The sequence continues at coordinate 615,463,922 of OY997268.1, read as the reverse complement.
ACGGACTTTGTTATTCTTGATATTCCTGAGGACGATAGTATGTCTATTATCCTTGGTAGACCTTTCCTTAATACTGCAGGGGCTGTTATTGATTGCAACAAAGGCAATGTCACTTTTCATGTTAATGGTAATGAGCATACAGTACACTTTCCGAGGAAACAATCTCAAGTTCATAGCATCAATTCTATTGGAAAAGTTCCAACTATTATTATTGGAGGTTTTGAATTTCCTCTCCCTACTGTGAAGAAAAAGTATGATATTCTTATTGTTGGGGATTTTCATATCCCCGTTGAGGTAACTTAGTGTTATTCAAAATTTCTCCGGTTCCGTGTTATTCCAAATGAGTTTGTTAACAAGACTTGATCAACCTTGTTAGTGGATTCATTTTGATGATCACGATATGGATGAAACTAGAAGGCACAACCTTCTGTACCCTCTTTTTAATTTCTGTTATTTAGAATAAATAAAGCAAAAATAGCATTATACGTCTGTTTTCTGAATTATCCGTGCATTAAAAAATATCCCGAAAATAAAAGTGATCCAAATGCCCTGCAAATTTAGTATGATTTTTTATGGAATATTTGAGGATTTTAGGCACTAAAAACACTGCAGGAGGGGCAAGCACCAGGCCACGAGAGTGGAGGGCGCCCCCCCCCCCCCCCCCACACACACACACACATAGGGCGCGCCCCCCTGTCTCGTGGGCCCCTGGTGGCCCCCCTCCACTTATGCCAGCACCCACACACTTCATATTCTACCCAAAAAAATCCCCATCCAGCTCAAGCACGAGTTCTTGCTCGTTTTGCTGCGATTTTCGATCTCCTTGCTCAAAGCTCCATTCACAAAACTGCTTTGGGAGATTGTTGCTTGGTATGTGACTCCTCCATTGGTCCAATTAGTTTTTTTCTACTGCTTTATTCATTGCAAAATTTTGCTGCATAGGTGACCATGTTCTTGAGCTTGCATGTTAAATTTATGAGGTCCCAAGCAATTCTAATGCATGATATAGGCTCTAGGCACTTGTAGGAGTAGTTGCTATCAATCTTGTTTAGTTTTATTCACTTTTATTTTGAAGTTACTAAAATTTCAGAAATTTTCAGAAAAATAATTATGCTTAGAAGAATGTACCAAGGTGGTTCCTCGGCAAAGAAAGGGCCAAGGATTGCTATACGTGAGCAAGATGTTGAACTGCCGACGGATGCGGATGTACGAGCTTGTGAGTGGCCATCCGATGATTTTATGGTCGAAGCAGGCTTCAAGGAGGAATTTGATGCGTATGTGCGTAACACCGAGCTGGAGGACTTCTTACAAGATAAGTGTCTGCAGTACTATCAATTGACTGAGTCCTTTGTGTGGAGGTTCCAATATAACTGTGCGTGTAATTCTCCTAGTGTCATGTTTGATATTTATCATACATCTTATACCATGGATTTAGAGGATTTCACAACTACTTGCAAACTCCCGCAGTGGGGTAATATTGATGATCCTCGCAAATCTGAATTTAGAGATTTTCTTGCTAGTATTACTGTGGGAGAATCTAGGGACATAGCACAAGCTACCATAGGGAGCATTCATTTTCCTGCTATACATTATTTTGCTCTTTTTATTGGTAGATGCATTAACGGTAAAGACGAAGCATGTCACATGTGTGTCCCTGATCTGTGTGTCCTCAAGAGTGCTATTTCAGGTTATAAAAGTTATAACTTGGGGGAAATAGTTGCACGTAGGTTGCAGAATGATAGTAGAAAGGGAAATTTATTTGGAGGAATTTATGCAACCCGTGTGGCTAATTATCTTTTTATAGCCCCACGAGAGGGGGATATGATTTTACTTCCTGTTTATTTGGATAAAGAAGCTATGTTCAATCATCAATTTCTTGCGAGGAATGAACAATTCCTCCATTATCGACTAACCTATGACAGACACAACGTCGTCCCTGTTACTCTTCCTGCTCCCTACCTTTTTGATTATCGGGCAAAAGGAAGATATGTTGTCACCAGGGAGGAAGTAGCTGAACACGAGAGGAGAGCGGAGGCAGCCCGCCAACACACTGCAGCTCAAGAGGCGGTTGCCGCTGCATCTCAGTACGACCCCAGTTTCACTTATGGATATCAGCCAGGCAGTCCTTGGTACTAGACCAACTTAGGCCAAAAGCCTAAGCTTGGGGGAGTATGTATTTCTCACCGACTTTACATTCATGTTCACTCACTAGTCGTCGGTGCTCATACTCTTTTATTGTATTATCCATGCTAGTTTAAATTTCTTTTTCTAGCTTTCTTCTTGTGTGTTTGATAAACCTTAAGAAAAACCAAAAAATTAGTTAGTTTAATTTCCATGCTTGTAGTAGAATTAAAATGAAAACCCCAAAATGATTTCTACTTCTTTTTCTTACTTGTTGGGAGCTTTCCCATGTAAATAGTTTTCTTTTCTTTTCTTTCCTTTGGGGGTCGAGAAGACCATATTGAAAATGATTAGTGGCTCTCATATGCATGATTGTTTATTTAACTTAGAGCCCATATTACTTGTCTTCTCTTTTGAGTTGAATGCTTGCAGATTCCAGCTTAGTCCAATGCACGTGCACTCTTATTATTATACACATCGTTCGGTCGTGCAAGTGAAAGGCAATAATGACGATATATGATGGACTTATTGAGATGAGAAAAGCTGGTATGAACTCGACCTCTCTTGTTTTTGTAAATATGATGAGTTGCAGCTATTATGAAATAAACATATTTGCAATGACATTTAGAGATTATAGTTGCTTGTGCCATGCTTGATTAGCTATGAGTTATAATGGTTTACCTTGCGTGCCAACATGCTATTAGAATGATTATGATGTGGTATGATGGGATGGTATCCTCCTTTGAATGAATTGAGTGACTCGACTTGGCACATGTTCACGCATGTAGTTGAATCAAATCAAGATAGCCTTCATGATATTTATGTTCATGGTGGATTATATCCTACTCATGCTTGTATTCGGTGTGAATTAATTTTGATGCATGTTTATGACTGTTGTCGCTCTCTTAGTTGGTCGCTTTCCAGTCTTTTGCTAGCCTTCACCTGTACTAAGCGGGAATACTGCTTGTGCATCCAAACTCCTTAAACCCCAAAGTTGCTCCATATGAGTCCACTATACCTTCCTATATGCGGTATTTACCTGCCGTTCCAAGTAAATTTGTATGTGCAAAACTCCAAACCTTCAAATGAAATTCTATTTTGTATGCTCGAGAAGCTCATGTTACAACTAGGGCTGCCTATATCTTCCATGCTAGGTGGGTTATTCTCAAGAGGAGTGGACTCTGCTCCTCATTCACGAGAAAGGGCCGGTAACCGGGATGCCCAGTCCCATGATCCAAAAAGATCAAAGCAAATCAAAATAATTAAACAAAACTCCCCCATGGCTGTTGTTAGTTGGAGGCACTCGTTGTTTCGAGCAAGCCATGGATTGATGCTTGTTGGTGGTTGGGGGAGTATAAACCTTTACCATTCAGTTTGGGAACTTCCTATAATGCATGTAGTATGGAAGATACAGCCATCTCATAGTTGTTGCATTGACAGCGAAAGTATGCCGCTCAAAATGTTATTCAATCTCTATTTTAAAATCGAGCTCTGGCACCTCTACAAATCCCTGCTTCCCTCTGCGAATGGCCTATGTATTTACTTTTATGTTGAGTCATCACCCTTCTTATTAAAAAAGCACCCGCTGGAGAGCACACTGTCATTTGCATTCATTACTATTGGTTTATATTGGGTATGACTTGACTGGATCTCTTTTACCATGAATTACAATGTTTAGTCAGTCCTTGATCTTTAAAGGTGCTCTGCATTTATGTTTTGCGGTCTTAGAAAGGGCTAGCGAGATACCATTTTGTTATATCATGTTATGATTGTTTTGAGAAAGTGTTGTCATTTGAGTTTTATTATTATGGCTCGCTAGCTGATTATGCTATTGATATGAGTAATTGTGAGACCTAAGTGTTATTGTGAGTATGGTTAGTTCATAGTATTTGCTGAAACTTGAATGCTGGCTTTTCATGTTTACAACAACAAGAGCAAACAGAGTTTGTAAAAGTTTTTCTTTATCACTTTCAGTTTATCAATTGAATTGCTTGAGGACAAGCAAAGGTTTAAGCTTGGGGGAGTTGATACATCTCCAACGTATCTACTTTTCCAAACACTTTTGCCCTTGTTTTGGACTCTAACTTGCGTGATTTGAATGAAACTAACCCAGACTGACGCTGTTTTTAGCAAAACTGCCATGATGTTGTTTTATGTGTAGAAAAGAAAAGTTCTCGGAATGTCCTGAAAATCCACGGAGGCACTTTTTGGAATTAATAAGAATTTCTGGGCGAAAGAAATACATCAGGGGGCCTAGGGCCTGTCCACGAGACAGCCCCCCCTGTAGGGCGCGCCCCCTATCTCGTGGCCCCCCTAGACCTCCACCAACCTCAACTCCAACTCCATATATTCACGTTCGGGGAGAAAAAAATCAAGGAGAAAGTTTTATCATGTTTTACGACATGGAGCCGCCGCCAAGCCCTAATCTCTCTCGGGAGGGTTGATCTGGAGTCTGTTCGGGGCTCCGGAGAGGGGGATTCGTCGCCGTCGCAATCATCAACCATCCTCCATCACCAATTTCATGATGCTCACCGCCGTGTGTGAGTAATTCCATTGTAGGCTTGCTGGACGGTGATGGGTTGGATGAGATTTACCATGTAATCAAGTTAGTTTTGTTAGGGTTTGATCCCTAGTATCCACTATGTTCTGAGATTGATGTTGCTATGACTTTACTATGCTTAATGCTTGTCACTAGGGCCCGAGTGCCATGATTTCAGATCTGAACCTATTATGTTTTCATGAATATATGTGTGTTCTTGATCCTATCTTGCAAGTCTATAGTCACCTATTATGTGTTATGATCCGACAACCCCGAACTGACAATAATCGGGATACTTCTCGGTGATGACTGTAGTTTGCGGAGTTCATGTATTCACTATGTGCTAATGATTTTTTCCGGTTCTCTATTAAAAGGAGGCCTTAATATCCCTTAGTTTCCGCTAGGACCCCGCTGCCACGGGAGGGTAGGACAAAAGATGTCATGCAAGTTCTTTTTCGTAAGCACGTATGACTATTTACGGAATACATGCCTACATTACATTGATGAACTGGAGCTAGTTCTGTGTCACCCTATGTTATAGCTATTACATCAGGAATCGCATCCGGCATAATTATCCATCACTGATCCATTGCCTACGAGCTTTTCATATATTGTTCTTCGCTTATTTACTTTTCCGTTGCTAATGTTACAACTACTACAAAAACCCAAAAACTATTATCTTTACTTTTGCTACCGTTACCTTTATTATCATACCACTTTTGCTACTAAATACTTTGCTGCGGATACTAAGTTATCCAGGTGTGGTTGAATTGACAACTCAACTGCGAATACTCAAGAATATTCTTTGGCTCCCCTTGTGTTGAATCAATAAATTTGGGTTGAATACTATACCCTCGAAAGCTGTTGCAATCCCCTACACTTGTGGGTTATCACCTACTAGATTGATCTTTCTTGCAATGGGAGAAGTGCTTAGCTTTGGTTTCAATCTTGCGGTGTCCTTTCCCAGTGACAACAGGGGCAACAAGGCACGTATTGTATTGTTGCCCTCGAGGATAAAAAGATGGGGTTTATGTCATATTGCATGAGTTTATCACTCTACATCATGTCATCTTTCTTAATGTATCGCCGATGCAGAAACTCCATGCAGCCATCATCGCCGATGAAGCACGCGCGTTCGGCGAAGTTCGCATAGCGAAGGATGTCGAGGTGGATGTCCCCCCACGCCTCCCGATTGGGGAACCGCTCCCGCACCACCCGCCGCATCTCCCTTCGAGCCTCCGGTGAGTTGGGGTCGATCTCGGGGTGGGGAGCCGCCCCCGGAGATGGGAGCGCCCGCGGCTCCGCCACCCGAGTCGTCGGCCTAAGTCGACGGATCCGTAGCACATGACGGTGCGCCCCTGATATGTCTCCAACGTATCTATACTTTTTGATTGTTCCATGCTATTATATTACCCGTTTTGGATGTTTATGGGCTTTACTTTACACATTTATATCATTTTTGGGACTAACCTACTAACCGGAAGCCCATCCTGTATTGCTGTTTTTTTGCCTATTTCAATATTTCGAAGAAAAGGCAAACGGAGTCCAAACAGAATGAAACCTTCGGGAGCGTGATTTTTGGAACAAACATGATCCAGAGGACTTGGAGTGCAAGCCAAGAAGTAGCCGAGGCGGCCACGAGGGTGGAGGGTGCGCCCCTATCTCGTGGGCCCCTCGGGCGGCCACCGACCTACTTCTTCCTACTATATATACCCACGTACCCCGAAAAAATCCAGGGAGCCAACGAAAAACAATTTCCACCGCCGTAACCTTTTGTATCCGCGAGATCCCATCTTGGAGCCTTCGTCGGCGCTCCGCCGGAGGGGGAATCGACCACAGAGGGCTTCTACATCAACACCATAGCCCTTCCGATGAGTTGTGAGTAGTTTACCACAGACCTTCGGGTCCATAGTTATTAGCTAGATGGCTTCCTCTCTCTTTTTAGATCTCAATACCATGTTCTCCCCCTCTCTTGTGGAGATCTATTCGATGTAACTCTTTTTGCGGTGTGTTTGTCGAGATCCGATGAATTGTGGGTTTATGATCAAGTTTATCTATGAGAAATATTTGAATCTCCTCTGAATTCTTTTATGTATGATTGAGTTATCTTTGCAAGTCTCTTCGAATTATCAGTTTGGTTTGGCCTACTAGATTGATCTTTCTTGCAATCGGAGAAGTGCTTAGCTTTGGGTTCAATCTTGCAGTGTCCTTACCCAGTGACAATAGGGGTTGCAAGGCACGTATTGTATTGTTGCCATCGAGGATAAAAAGATGGGGTTTATATCATATTGCATGAGTTTATCCCTCTACTTCATGTCATCTTTCTTAATGCGTTACTCTGTTCTTATGAACTTAATAATCTAGATGCAGGCAGGAATCGATCGATGTGTGGAGTAATAGTAGTAGATGTAGAATCATTTTGATCTACTTGTCACGGACGTGATGCATATATACATGATCATGCCTAGATAATCTCATAACTATGCGCTTTTCTATCAATTACTCGACAGTAATTTGTTCACCCACCGTAATACTTATGCTATCTTGAGAGAGCCACTAGTGAAACATATGGCCTCCGGGTTTATCTTTTATCATATAAGTTTTCCATCTACTTTTATTTGCATCTTTTATTTTCCAATCTATATCATAAAAATACCAAAAATATTTATCTTATCATGTTATCTCTATCAGATCTCACTTCTGCAAGTTACCGTGAAGGGATTGACAACCCCTTTATCGCGTTGGTTGTGAGGTTCTTGTTTGTTTGTGTAGGTGCGTGGGACTTTAGAGGAGCCTCCTACTGGATTGATACCTTGGTTCTCAAAACCAGAGGGAAATACTTACGCTACTTTGTTGCATCACCCTTTCCTCTTCAAGGGAAAACCAACGCAGTGCTCAAGAGGTAGCGAGAAGGATTTCTGGCGCCGTTGCCGGGGAGGTCTTTGCTCAAGTCAACACATACCACGTACCAATCACAAACTCATCTCCCTCGCATTACATTATTTTCCATTTGCCTCTCGTTTTCCTCTCCCCCACTTCACCCTTGCCGTTTTATTTGCCCTTCTTTTGTTCGTCCTTTCGTTTGCTTTGATGTCTTACTTGGCTCGTTTGCTCGTTTGTTTGGAATAGTTGTTTATTTATTGCTAAACAGAGAACCTAAGATCTATGGATCCTCGTCCGCTTGCTAATGTTTTTAAGAGATCCAATTATGATGAATCAATTGCTAGTGAGTTTTGTGCACTAGATTATCTTTATGAAGCTTTGCTCGAAATTCGTGAATTTGAAAATTATGATGAAGAAACTTATGAAGAGATTCACGATAACTCCTTGAATAAAAAGCATGATTGCAATGATTTTACTATAAATTCTCTTTATGTCAATTGTGCTAATATTATGCAAAACACTAAGCTTGGGGATGCTAGTTTTGCTATGTCTACTACTTTTTGCAATGATCATGATTGGTGTGATTCTTCTTATAATATTGAAAATTTATTTAAGCCCCATGATGAATATAAGATTGATAATAGTGTTCGCAATAATACTGAAAGTGGGTTTGGAAGAGTGTCAACTTTAGATCCCACATATTTGGAGGATGTTCAATCTTATGGTATTTTTGATAAAAGTGGGTTTGGAGAGGTCATGACTTTAGTTAATGATAATCCCACTATTTTCGAAGAGTGTCAACTTCACATGCATGTGGATCGTATTGAGAATATGTTAAGTGATAGCTATTTTGTTGAATTTTCTTATGATCCTACATGTAATTATTATGAGAGAGGAAAATATGGTCGTAGAAATTTTTATGTTACTAAATTACCTCACGTCATGTTGAGATTGCCATCGTCTCTTTCTTCTTCCTTGCATATGCTAGTTTTTGCTTGCCTTGCAAATTTGTTTGCTTATAATATGCCTATGCATAGGAAGTATGTTAGACTTAGATGTGTTTGTCACATGTTTCATGATGCTCTCTTTGCGCTTCAATTCTTGTCTTTCATGTGAGCATCATTAAAGTTATCAATGCCTAGCTAGGGGTGTTAAACGATAGCGCTTGTTGGGAGGCAACCCAATTTTATTTTTGTTTCTTACTTTTTGCTTCTGTTTAGTAATAAATATTTCTTCTAGCTTCTGTTTAGATGAGTTTTCATGTTTTAATTAGTGTTTGTGCCAAGTACAACCTATAGGATAACCTACGGTGATAGTTGATTTGATTCTACTGAAAAACAGAAACTTTTGCGTGCACGATAATAATTTTAGTAAATCACAGGAACGTGCTTTTGCGTTGATTCTTTTTGATGTAGATTCATAGACAAATTTCCCAGGACTTCCTATTTTGGTAGGAATTTTAGAGTTCCATAAGTATTCGAAAGTTACAGATTTCTACAGACTATTCTGTTTTTGACAGATTCAGTTTTTCGTGTGTTGTTTGCTTATTTTGATGCATCTATGGCTAGTATCGGGGGGTATGAACATGGAGAAGTTGGAATACAGTAGGTTTATCACCAATATAAATAAATAATGAGTTCATTAAAGTACCTTATGTGGTGGTTTTTCTTTCTTGCACTAACGGAGCTTATGAGATTTCCTGTTGAGTTTTGTGTTGTGAAGTTTTCAAGTTTTGGGTAAAGATTTGATGGACTATGGAATAAGGAGTGGCAAGAGCCTAAGCTTGGGGATGCCCATGGCACCCCATGATATTCAAGGATAACCAAAAGCCTAAGCTTGGGGATGCCCCGGAAGGCATCCCCTCTTTCGTCTTCGTCTATCGGTAACTTTACTTGGAGCTATATTTTTATTCTCCACATGATATGTGTTTTGCTTGGAGCGTCTTGTATGATATTAGTCTTTGCTTTTTAGATTACCACAATCATCCTTCTTGTACACACCTTTTGGGAGAAACCCACATGATTTGCAATTTATTAGAATACTCTATGTGCTTCACTTATATCTTTTGAGCTAGATAATTTTGCTCTAGAGCTTCACTTATACCTTTTAGAGCACGGTGGTGGTTTAATTTTGTAGAAATTGTTGATCTCTCATGCTTCACTTATATTATTTTGAGAGTCTTGTGGAATAGCATGGTATTTGCTATGGTTATAAAATTGGTCCTAGAATGATGGGCATCCAAGTTGGGTATAATAAAAACTATCATAGAAAGTGAATTGGATGATATGGTCAATTTGATGCTTGATAATTGTTTTGAGATATGAGGATGGTGATATTAAAGTAGTGATAGTTGGGATAATTGTGAATTTAAAGAATACTTGTGTTGAAGTTTGTGATTCCTGTAGCATGCACGTATGGTGAACCGCTTTGTGATGAAGTTGGAGCACAATTTATTTATTGATTGTCTTCCTTATGAGTGGCGGTCGGGGACGAGCGATGGTATTTTCCTACCAATATATCCCCCTAGGAGCATGCGCGTAGTACTTTGTTTTCAATGGCTTGTAGATTTTTGCAATAAGTATATGAGTTCCTTATGACTAATGTTGAGTCCATGGATTATACGCGCTCTCACCCTTCCACCATTGCTAGCCTCTCTTGTGTCATGCAACTTTCGCCGGTACCATAAACCCACCATATACCTTCCTCAAAAAAGCCACCATACCTACCTATTATGGCATTTCCATAGCCATTCCGAGATATATTGCCATGCAACTTTCCACCGTTCTGTTTATTATGACACGCATCATCATTGTCATATTGCTCTTTGCATGATCATGTAGTTGACATCGTATTTGTGGCAAAGCCACCTTCATAATTCTTCCATACATGTCACTCTTGATTCATTGCATATCCCGGTACACCGCTGGAGGCATTTATATAGAGACATATCTTGTTCTAAGTATCGAGTTGTAATCTTGAGTTGCAAGTAAATAAAGGTGTGATGATCTTCATTATTAGAGCATTGTCCCAAGTGAGGAAAGGATGATGGAGACTATGATTCCCCCACAAGTCGGGATGAGACTTCGGACTTTATAAAAAAAGGCCAAATAAAAAAAGGAAAGGCCAAATAAAAAATGAGAGAAAAAGAGAGAAGGGGCAATGCTACTATCCTTTCCCCTATCCTTTCCCCACACTTGTGCTTCAAAGTAACACCATGATCTTCATGATAGAGAGTCTCATATGTTGTCACTTTCATATACTAGTGGGAATTTTACATTATAGAACTTGGCTTGTATATTCCAATGATGGGCTTCCTCAAAACACCCTAGGTCTTCGTGAGCAAGCAAGTTGGATGCACACCCACTTAGTTTCTTTTGTTGAGCTTTCATACATTTATAGCTCTAGTGCATCCGTTGCATGGCAATCCCTACTCAGTCGCATTGATATCTATTAATGGGCATCTCCATAGCCCGTTGATACGCCTAGTTTATGTGAGACTATCTTCTCCTTTTTTGTCTTCTCCACAACCAACATTCTATTCCACATATAGTGCTATGTCCATGGCTCATGCTCATGTATTGCGTGAAAGTTGAAAGAGTTTGAGAATACTAAAGTATGAAACAATTGCTTGGCTTGTCATGGGGGTTGTGCATGATTAAATACTTTGTGTGATTGTCGGTGTCAACAAACCGGCGGATCTCGGGTAGGGGGTCCCGAACTGTGCGTCTAAGGCTAATGGTAACAGGAGGCGGGGGACTATTTACCCAGGTTCGGGCCCTCTCTATGGAGGTAATACCCTACTTCCTGCTTGATTGATCTTGATGATATGAGTATTACAAGAGTGGATCTACCACGAGATCGTAGAGGCTAAACCCTAGAAGCTAGCCTGTGATTATGATTGTTCTTGTTCTACGGTCTAAACCCTCCGGTTTATATAGACACCGGAGGGGGCTAGGATTACACAGAGTCGGTTACAGAGAAAGGAATCTTCATATCCGAATCGTCAAGCTTGCCTTCCATGCAAAGGAGAGCCCATCCGGACACGGCACGAAGTCTTTTATCTTGTATCTTCATAGTCCAACAGTCCGGCATATGCATATAGTTCGGCTGTCCGAGGACCCCCTAATCCAGGACTCCCTCAGTAGCCCCTGAACCAGGCTTCAATGACGATGAGTCCGGCGCGCAGATTGTCTTCGGCATTGCAAGGCGGGTTCCTTCTCTGAATACTCCAAAGTAGATCTTGAACACAAGAATCATGTCCGGCTCTGCAAAACAAATTCCACATACCACCGTAGAGAGTACAATATTCCACGAGTCTAATCTGCTGACAACTTTTCCATAGCGTGACATCACGTTGTGGCCCGGTCATTATTCGAACCATTTTCTCAACCTGCTACTGCACATCTTGCGAGGCGGTTTTATCGGCACGTCTTGTCAAAGCAGAGATCGTGTCCCCTTATCATGGGATTCGCATAAATACGGGTGTGGGTCACCCAACCGCGCCATTAACACGAAGCTTGGGGAATAAGCGAGTCTCCAGGGCAAGTGGGGAGGCGCATGAACCCTGCTACCTTTATAAGGAGATAAGGATTCCCCTTTTCACCCACGCCTTCTTCTTCCTCTGCTCATCCATTCTCTCTCGCTCGAGCTCCAGCGCCCAAGCATTAGCCTTCTCCGCCCACAAAGGCCCTCCAAAAATGTCTAGATCTGGAGTAGGAGGCAAGTGGATGGCCTCTACCGTCCAGGAGAAGGATATCAAGAAACTCCGGGAGGCCGGGTATCTGGCCAAGAAGATCGGCCACCGCCTTCCGACGACGGGACAGATTGTCCCTACTCCGGAACCCCACGAAAGGGTTGTATTCCTCCCTCACTTTGTCCGCGGGCTAGGGTTTCCCCTCCACCCATTCGTTTGCGGCATTATGTATTACTATGGGATCGATTTTCATGATCTATCCCCCAATTCCTTCCTCAACATCTCAACATTCATCGTCTTGTGCGAGGCCTTCCTCCGCATCTCTCCACACTTCGGATTATGGCTGAAGATTTTCAATGTGAAGCCCAAGGTGGTGAGCGGTGAGCATGCTAAGTGCGGAGGAGCCATGGTAAGCAAGATGCCCAATGTCACATGGCCATCAGGTACCTTCAACGATTCAGTCAAAGGGTGGCAACAACAGTGGTTCTATGTCACTGAGCCATGCGGCACAAAATGGGTCGCAGCTCCCAATTTCTGATCCAGAGCTCCATTGCGGCTTACGTCCTGGCCCAAGAAGGGCCTGAACTGGTCTTCGCCAGATGAGTTGACGGTGCTCTAGGTGCGTGTCAAGGGTATGGAAGACAAGAATATCAAACTTGTCAACGTAGTCCAAGTGATGTTAGTTTGCCGGATTCTCCCTTGTCAACATAGGGCTTGCAATTTATGGGAATTCGACCCGGCCAAGCACTAGACCCTACTGGGGTTCTTTGACTCATCGCACAAAGACATCTGGAAGGTGCTCTTCAAGTCCGGCAAGTCATGGCCGGATTCAGCCGAGGACCGCGGGTACCAACTATCCCGACCTGCGAGTTCGCTAAGTTTTTGTATGTTGGCAAGTCATATGCTTTATCTGCATAATCCAAGGGAAACACTTAATGTGTTTTCCCACAACTCTCCTAGGGCTGGACGAAGAAGGCAGGGCGGATCTACTGCCCGGCCCCGCTGCCAGAAGAACCAGCTGGCCCACTTCTGATGAAGATGCTGGTCCTGGCGCCTTAAAAGACGCCGAAGAAGAAAGCCGAGAAAGAGGCCAAATAGACCAGGGGCAGCCTTCATCGCCAAGGCACTTCGGACATAATATCCGAAGACTCCGAGGCCCGCTCTTCCTCCAAAGAGGACGGGGAAGAGGAGGAAAGCCGACCCCCCCCCCCTAGTGAGGGGGTGAAAGAAAAGGACGTCCTCCACACACTTGGAGGCTGAGTCGCCTAAGAAGGGAAAAAATCCCTTTCCGGAGGAATCCGCCACCGCCACCGACAGCAGCCCAGAGTGGGATCCCAGGGTCCAGCCCCTGGTGAAATCGTGAGTATATAAAACCCGGACACGTTTGTGCATCCAAACTCACTATCGTGTAGCGTTTAATCGCATTGAGCCACACCTTTTTTGCAGTCCGGCGAGGTCCCGCACCGAACAATCCTCATCGGAAGATTAACTGGGTTCGGATGCTATGGACAGCAGGACACCCTCGACGACCCCCTCCCCAAAACACGTGAATGACACCGGGGTATCGTCCCAAAGAGACCCAGCCCGAGGAGGGGTGGGGAGACCGTCAAGGCGGCGCCAGAGGGTCAAACCTCGGCGGCTGGACACACGGGGGAAAAGGCTCCCATGAACACCGACGGCGGGGGCTATCTTGAATTTGGCCCCCAGCTGGACATAGTTCCGGAGACCAACACGGCTCCGGATTCAGGCAGGCAACCTCCCACGACAGAAGGGGGTGCACCTATTCCACCGGCAACCTCTGCCCAACCAGAGGTGCCGGATGCCTTATCAGCAGTGCTGAAGAGCGGCTCCATCGTTGAAGAATATTGTGCCCATATGGGTGCGGTGATTGAGAAGATTCAGTCTGCTGAAAGCGGGCTGACTGAAGCCTGCATCAGCCTTATAACGGGCTTTGAGGTATGTTGTGAGGTTTCGGAGAGTGTCATAGTATAGATAGTAGCCCCTGATACACTGTGCGGTGTTCGAGAGAAAAAACCAGATAGAGGATCAAATATATGCTATCGGGAGACTTACCTTGTGGTACCTCTCCCTCTTTTGTTTTTCTAAGCAGGCGTCTATAGCGACTGCCACCTCTCATTTTGCGGAAGTCTCCGGACTGAAACAGAGTCTAGAGCGGGCCGAAGAAAAACTCGTCCAAGTGAAGAAGCAGTTGAGAGACAACCAAGGTATGCAAAAACCTTGTTCACATTCAGCACGAATGAATAATTGAGTATGACGAATTTTTTTATGATATGCTCTAGGAGCGACGCTGAAATCGAGGCTCTTAAGAAAGCAATGGACGAGGCCGAGAAGAAGGCGGCCACAGAGCAGGCCCTTCGTGAAAAGCACGAGGCCAGGGTTATTAAAGTTCAGCAAGATCTCCAAGAGGCCGCGAAGAAATGCGAGACCTTGGAGCAGATTTTAATGGAGAAAGAATCCGAACTCACCAAGGCTCGTCAAACCGCACGCGGTGCCCGGGGCGAAGCCCAAGGCGCCCTGCAGGAAATCCAGGAGGCCAGAAAGATCACGGCGGGTAAGGCTTTTTCTATGTAAAGCAAATATTTAAAGGAAGAAGATCATGTTACTAATCCGAATTCGGATTTCTGCAGGGGTGTTTGCAGAACTGCCACGCAGCGTATCTGATGCCGCACAATTCTACCGAGCCAAAGAAAGGAGCTCTACGGAGAAGCTCTTCTGGTCACAATTTCTGGCGCTAGAGCATCCAGTGCCCTTTGCCGATCAACTGAAACAGCTGATCGAGCTGCATAGGGCAGCCGAAGTAGCCATGAAGGATTTAATTATCCGGCTATGGCATGCCGAGGCGATTTCCAGTAGCTACTTCGGGCTCATGATGCGGCTTGTAAGTGCCTGCCCTCGACTTGAAGTCATCAAGCGGTCGGTTTCATGGAAGGTGCGCGAATGGACTTCGCCCGCGCAAAAAATCATTGGGCAAAGATGGATTCCGAAAAGCTGATGACTGAAGGACCGCCTGCAGGGAAGGAGCACCGCAATCCCGAGTTATATTATGACAATGTCCTGAAAGGATCCTGCCTTGTAGCGGAGCAATGTGCCTTGTAGCGGAGCTATCCTATGTAGTGTTGAACAAGGTCATTTATATGATATAATGCCTGTTATTTGAAAATTTTACCTCCTGTGCGTCCGTTTTATATATTAATCCTGAGAGTTGGCCAGTCGTCGGCTTCTGCCCCCACGTAGGAAGTACGAGGGTGTTCGGGATAAACCTGAGCACTCTTTACCCCAGTTTTGGGTCCTTAAAGGAGGTGTTTAGTGAAACGAACCAGGCAATCGGACTATAAGGCTTTATCACCCTCACTTAGCCATAGGAGTTTGAGAAAAGAAAGGTAAGCGCAGCCCCTGGTGTTCGGAAGACCGCACTAGGGGCTCTATAAGCACCTGATCGGAAGAAAAAGGCGATCCATCGCATGATGCATTAGTTATCGCATAATGCGGAAGAAATCCTTAAAGATTCTGTAACCTCTCGAACAGCTGACCAGCTCTCACGTATCATGACATTCAGTTTTCGGCTTTCTCTACTGAGGCGCTCGTCCGGAAGAACCGGAACACAATCATAGTAGTTCTCCCTTTACTACCCTAGCCGATATAGCGGAACGTTGGGTAGCAAGCACAGGAGCCGGGCAACCCAACTATTGACCCAAGACATGATTCGGAGCCGATGCATATAATGCTATAAGTTCGGGGTCCGAACGACCGTGAAGGTATTTGTACTTTATTGCCGTATTATGGGTACAATGAGGCCCTGGCATATTAAGGCGTACCGTAGTGTATGGATGCCATTTGACAAAGAATATCAATAAGAAAGAACAGCAAGTAAGTGTCATATAAAGCCACATGTTTTAATTGAATAATATGTTGAGGCGTGCGAGTACAAGTAGTGCAATAAAAAGAAATACGACTTCAGAACCTGCTGAGACCAGGGGGAGGCTGTGTGCGGATCCGGGTAATAATCGGATGATCATCAAGGGGAATATCTAAGGATTCCCTTAAGCGTTCAAGTTGTTTCCCTCCTTGGTATGTTCGTCCCCTCATGGGTCTGGTCGCCATGTCGCCAGTGATGGCCTACACAAAAGTGGACCTACAAAGAAAATGCAAAAAAAATTGTGTACCACGGAGCGGTTAAGCCGCATTGTGTGGCCTAACCTAGCTTTGCCTCCGCCTACCGCCGGAGTGGTTAATTGAGCTCTTGACGAGCTGGGCTATCCTGCTGCAGAGTAGTTCGGACTCTTTTGACATATCCGGGAACCTGGCTGTCGAATAATGGTTCGATTGAAAAATGCCACTCTGCACTTCTACTGTTAAGGCGGTGGTGTGCTCTTTAGTACGGAGGGAGCGTTCGGCTTTGCAATTAACTGTTATGACGCTGCGTGGACCGGGCATCTTAAGCTTAAGACACGCGTAATGTGGCACCACGTCGAATTGAGCGACCGCGGTTCGTCCGAGAAGTGCATGATAGATGCTGCGAAAAGGGACGATATCAAAGATTAACTCTTCATTACGGTAATTATTCGTGGGTCCGAAGACTACTTCCAGAGTGACGGAGCCTGTACAGCGGGCCTCCACGCCTGGTGTCAGTGTCAAAACCAGCGGATCTCGGGTAGGGGGTCCCGATCTGTGCGTCTAAGGCTAATGGTAACAGGAGGCAAGGGACACAATGTTTTACCCAGGTTCGGGCCCTCTCGATGGAGGTAAAACCCTACTTCCTGCTTGATTGAGTATTACAAGAGTTGATCTACCACGACATCGTAGAGGCTAAACCCTAGGAACTAGCCTATGATGATTATGATTGTTATGATCGTCCCTATACAGACAAAACCCTCCGGCTTATATAGACACCGGAGGGGGCTAGGGCTTACACAGAGTCAGTTACAAAGAAGGAAATCTAATATCCGGATCGCCAAGCTTGTCTTCCACGCAAAGGAGAGTCCCATCCGGACAGGGGACGAAGTCTTGAGTCTTGTACCTTCACGTCCCAACAGTCCGGCCAAAGTATATAGTCCGGCTGTCCGGATACCCCCTAATCCAGGACTCCCTCAGTAGCCCCTGAACGAGGCTTCAATGACGATGAGTCCAGCGCGCAGTTTGTCTTCGGCATTGCAAGGCCGGTTCCATCCCCGAATATTCCAAAGTTCCCGTTGTAATAAATAGTATCCAGCTTCCGATCAATGTTGTACTCCTCGGCTTCTATGCTTCAAATAATGGCCATCTCCACGTGTCGAGCGAATACGAGGAGCCGGGGCATTTTTGCATTTGCCACCCCGGCCCTGCAGGAAAACTGTCTATTTGAAGGGACGGGGATCCTCAGATCCTAACCTCACCTTCTTCCCTGAGCAAGCATCCAACAGAGCACTCTGGAAAAAACCATTCCAACATGGCCGATCACTGCAGCTCTTCTTCTCGTTCTCTTCGCTCCAAGCCAGGTGACTGGGAAAAGTGTTCAGTTCCTCAAAGCCGTTTGATAAAGTTGCAGACCCAAGGGTTTCTTCCACAGGCGTTCATGGTCCCCGTCCGAGGCGGACTAGCCACCTATAATGGCGGGGAGCAAGCGGAGAGATCTCCTAATCCATCCCCGGGGGAGCGATTATGCCTCATCCCGCATCTGCTGAGAGGCGTCGGGTTTCCAATCCACCCATTCCTTCGTGGGCTCCTGGAGTTCTACGGCCTCCAGTTGCACGACTTCACTCCTGCCTCCGTACTGCACATCACAGGATACGTCGCCCTTTGTGAATTATTCCTGGGCTGTGAGGCTCACTTCGGGTTATGGAAGAAGTTGTTCTGCCTTGTCGCTTGCAACCAGGGGGAATCCATATGTCAAGTGGGCGGAGCCAAAATATGGCGCGTCCCGAGACCGGATACCTGTCCGGCACTCCCAAGAAGGCATCTGGAAACTGGCCCTCGGAGTGGTTTTATGTTGATGACGTTCCCCTTTGATGTCTACTACACAACCTTCTTCTTGTAGACGTTGTTGGGCCTGCAAGTGCACAAGTTTGTAGGACAGTAGCAAATTTCCCTCAAGTGGATGACCTAAGGTTTATCAATCCGTGGGAGGCGTAGGACGAAGATGGTCTCTCTCAAACAACCCTGCAACCAGATAGCAAAGAGTCTCTTGTGTCCCCAACACACCCAATACAATGGCAAATTGTATAGGTGCACTAGTTCGGCGAAGAGATGATGATACAAGTGCAAAATAGATAGTAGATATAGGTTTTTGTAATCTGAAATAATAAAAACAGCAAGGTAACAAGTGATAAATGTGAGCGTAAACGGTATTGCAATGATAGGAAACAAGGCCTAGGGTTCATACTTTCACTAGTGCAAGTTCTCTCAACAATAATAACATAGATAGATCATATAACAAGCCCACAACATGCAACAAAGAGTCACTCCAAAGCCACTAATAGCGGAGAACAAACATAGAGATTATGGTAGGGTACGAAACCACCTCAAAGTTATTCTTTCGGATCAATATATAAAAGAGTTCGTACTAGAATAACACCTTAAGACACAAATCAACCAAAACCCTAATGTCACCTAGATACTCCATTGTCACCTCAAGTATCCGTCGGCATGATTATACGATATGCATCACACAATCTCAGATTCATCCAACCAACACAAAGTACTTCAAAGAGTGCCCCAAAGCTTCTATCGGAGAATCAAGAATGTGTGCCAACCCCTATGCATAGGTTCCCAATGTCACAAAACCCGCAAGTTGATCACCAAAACATACATCAAGTGGCACATGATATCCCATTGTCACCACAGATAATCACGGCAAGACAGACATCATGTGTTCTCATAAAAGACTCCATCCGATAAGATAACTTCAAAGGGGAAACTCAATTCATCACAAGAGAGTAGAGGGGGATAAACATCATAAGATCCAACTACAATAGCAAAGCTCGGGATACAACAAGATCGTGCCATAGAGGGAACACGAGAGAGATAACAAGAGAGAGAGAGAGAGAGAGAGAGATCAAACACATAGCTACTGGTACATACCCTCAGCCCCGAGGGTGAACTACTCCCTCCTCGTCATGGATAGCGCTGGGATGATGAAGATGGCCACCGATGATGGGATCCCCCTCTGGCAGGGTGCCGGAACGGGCTCCCGAGAGGTTTTTGGTGGCTACAGAGGCTTGCGGCGGCGGAACTCCCGATCTATCTTCTGTTCTGGAAGTTTTAGGGTACGTAGGTATATATGGGTGAAAGGAGTACGTCGGTGGAGCTACGGGGGCCCCACGAGGCAGGGGGCGCACCCGGGGGGTGGGAGCGCCCCCCACCCTCGTGAGCATCTCTCGTATCTTCTGACGTGGGGTCCAAGTCCATCAGGTGGGTTTCCTTCCAAAAATAACTTCTCCAGTTGATTTCATTCCGTTTTTGACTCCGTCTGATATTCCTTTTCCTCGAAACACTAAAATAGGCATAAAACAGCAAATCTGGGCTGGGCCTCCGGTTAATAGGTTAGTCCCAAAAATAATATAAAAGTGTAAAATAAAGCCCAATATTGCCCAAAACAGTAGATACAGTAGCATGGAGCAATCAAAAATTATAGATACGTTGGAGACGTATCAAGCATCCCCAAGCTTAATTCATGCTCGTCCTCGAGTAGGTAAATGATAAAAAAGATTTTTTTGATGCGGAGTGATACTTTGGCATAATTCAAATGTAAATCTTCTTAATTGTGATATGAATATTCAGATCCGAAAGATTCAAGACAAAAGTTCATATTGACACAAAAATAATAATACTTCAAGCATACTAATCAAAGCAATCATGTCTTCTCAAAATAGCATGGCAAAAGAAAGTTCATCCCTACAAAATCATATAGTTAGGCT
Organism: Triticum timopheevii; assembly: GCA_963921465.1. Classification (NCBI taxonomy): domain Eukaryota; kingdom Viridiplantae; phylum Streptophyta; class Magnoliopsida; order Poales; family Poaceae; genus Triticum; species Triticum timopheevii. The sequence goes on along the minus strand of OY997268.1, from coordinate 615,443,773 downwards.
ATGCTTCATTTTCGTCACACAAAGATGTTCCCAACTTCTATACCCCCGATGACAAGCCAAGCAATTGTTTCATACTTAAATAATCTCAAACTTTTTCAACCTTCACGCAATACATGAGCATGAGCCATGGATATAGCACTATGGGTGGAATAGAATATGATGATGGGGATTGTGTGGAGAAGACAAAAAAAGGAGAAAGTCTCACATTGACGAGGATAATCAACGGGCTATGGAGATGCCCATTAATTGATGTCAACATGAGGAGTAGGGATTGCCATGCAACGGATGCACTAGAGCTATGAATGCTCAACAAAAGAAAACAAGTGGGTGTGCATCCAACTCGCTTGCTCATGAAGACCTAGGGCATTTGAGGAAGCCCATCGTAGGAATATACAAGCCAAGTTCTATAATGAAAAATTCCCACTAGTATAAAAAGACAACTTATGAGACTCACTACATGAAGAACAAGGTGCTACTTTGAAGCACAATATATGAGACTCACTACATGAAGAACAAGGTGCTACTTTGAAGCACAAGTGTGGAAAAAGAGATGGTAGCATTGCCCTTTTTTCTTTTGTTTTTTTTTGGGGGGGGCTTTCTTTCTTTTTCTTTTGGCCTTTCTTTTTTTCTTTTTTTTCTTTTTGGGCAATGCTCTAACAATGATGATCATCACACTTCTATTGATTACAACATAAGGATTACAACTCGAAACTTTGAACAAGATATGACTCTATATGAATGCCTCCGGCGGTGTACCGGGATAGTGCAATGAATCAAGAGTGACATGTATGAAAAATAATGCATGGTGGCTTTGCCACAAATACGATGTCAACTACATGATCATGCAATGGCAATATGACAAAAGTAATATATGTCATGATGATGATGAACGGAACAGTGGAAAGTTGCATGGCAATATATCTTGGAATGGCTATGGAAATGCCATAATAAGTAGGTATGGTGGCTGTTTTGAGGAAGATATAAGGAGGTTTATGTGTGATAGAGCGTATCGTATCACGGGGTTTGGATGCACCGGTGAAGTTTGCACAAACTCTCAAGGTGAGAAAGGGCAATGCACAGTACCGAAGAGGCTAGCAAAGGCGGAAAGGTGAGAGTGCGTATAATCCATGAACTCAACATTAGTCAAAATAACTCATATAATTATTGCAAAAATTTAGAAGTCATCAAAAATCAAGCACTATGCGCATGCTCCTAGGGGGATAGATTGGTAGGAAAAGACCATCGCTCGTCCCCGACCGCCACTCATAAGGATGCACAAGCCAGGTACACTTCATGTTTCAAATTTGTTACACAACTTTAACCATACGTGCATGCTACGGGACTTGCAAACTTCAACACAAGCATTTCTCAAATTCACAATTACTCAACTAGCACGACTTTGATATTATCACCTCCATATCTCAAAACAATTATCAAGTATCAAACTTCTCATAGTATTCAACACACTCATAAGAAAGTTTTTACTATTCTTGAATACCTAGCATATTATGATTATTTAAGCAAATTACCATGCTTATTTAAGACTCTCAAAATAAGTGAAGCATGAGAGTTCTTCTATTTCTTCAAAATAAAACTACCACCATGCTCTAAAAGGTATAAGTGATGCACTAGAGCAAATGACAAACTACTTCGAAAGATATAAGTGAAGGTCAATGAGTGGCTAAATAATTATGCAACTATGCGAAGACTCTCTCTCATTTAATAATTTCAGATCTTGATACTTTATTCAAACAGCAAGCAAAGCTAAAGAAAACTACATTGCAAGGATAGCAAAACTCATGTGAAGAAGCAAAAACTTAGGCTCAACTGATACTAACCGATAGTTGATGAAGAAGAAAGGTGGGATGCCTACCGGGGCATCCCCAAGCTTAGATGCTTGAGACTTCTTGAAATATTATCTTGGGGTGCCTTGGGCATCCCCAAGCTTAAACTTTTGTGTCTCCTTAATTCATATCATATCATGGTTTCTCTTTTTATCAAAAGCTTCATTCACAACAAACTCAACAAGAACTCGTGAGATAGGTTATTATAAACCAATGCAAAACCTTATCATTTTCTACTGTAACAAATCACTAAAATTATTATTCAACATTGCATACTAAATTCCTCTGCATATTTAGTACTCCTAACCTCAAATAGAATCATTAAACAAGCAAACATATGCAAACAATGCAAACATAACAGCAATCTGCCAAAACAGTACAGTCTGTAAAGAATGCAAGATTCATCAAACTTCCCTAACTCCAAAAATTATGAACTAAAATTCCCACTGTAATAAATTTATCAGAGCCCAATATTCAAATAGATTCAACATTATACCACTCTCTGACTTTTCTAGGGAATTTTTGCAACAGCGGTAAACTTTCTGTTTTCAAACAGCAACATGTATACTAGCAAAATAAGCATGGGAAAGGCTATACTTGACTTTTTTATTGGAACTAAAGATGCAAAACAATAATATAAATAACAGCAAGCAAATACTAACAAAAGGAAATGACTCTCCAAGCAAAACACATATCATGTGGTGAATAAAAATATAGCTCCAAGTAAAGTTACCGATGAACGAAGACGAAAGAGGGGATGCCATCCGGGGCATCCCCAAGCTTAGGATTTTGGATATTCTTGAATATTATCTTGGGGTGCTTTGGGCATCCCCAAGCTGAGACTCTTGCCACTCCTTATTCCATAGTCCATCGAATCCTTACCCAAAACTTGAAAACTTCACAACACAAAACTCAACAGAAAACTCGTAAGCTCCGTTAGTATAAGAAAATAAAACCACCGCATAGGTACTGTAATGAACTCATTATAAATTCATATTGGTGTAATATCTAATTTATTCCAACTTATCTATGGTTCATACCCTCCGATACTGCTCATAGATTCATCAAAATAAGCAAACAACACATAGAAAACAGAATCTGTCAAAAACAGAACAGTCTGTAGTAATCTGTATCAAACATATACTTCTCGAACTCCAAAACTCCTACCAAATTAGGAAGTCCTAAGCAATTCGTGTACCAATCCAGAGCAAAAGGAATCAGATCAGAAGCACGTTCCTGTGAATTAACAAAACTAATTTACTGGGTGAAAAAGTTTCTGATTTTCAGCAGGATCAACACAACTATCACCGTAAGCTATCCTAAAGGTCTTACTTGGCACTTTATTGAAACAAAAGCTATAAAACATGATTACTACAGTAGCATAATCATGTGGACACACAAAAACAGTAAGGATAAATATTGGGTTGTCTCCCAACAAGCGCTTTTCTTTAATGCCTTTCTAGCTAGGCATGATGATGACAATGATGCTCACATAAAAGATAAGAATTGAAACATAACGGGAGCATCATGAAGCATATGACTAGCACTTTTAAGTCTAACCCACTTCCTATGCATAGGGATTTTGTGAGCAAACAACTTATGAGAACGATAATCAACTAGCATAGGAAGGTAAAACAAGCATAGCTTCAAGATTTTCAACACATGCATAGAGAGGAAACTTGACATTATTGCAATTCCTACAAGCATATGTTCCTCCCTCATAATAATTTTCAGTAGCATCATGAATGAATTCAACAATATAACCAGCACCTAAAGCATTCTTTTCATGATCTACTAGCATAGAAAATTTACTACTCTCCACATAAGCAAAATTCTTCTCATGAATAGTAGTGGGAGCATACTCAACAAAGTAACTATCATGTGATTGAAAATTAAGATCAGGATGACAAATTTCATGGTTATCATTATTCTTTAAAGCATATGTGTCATCACAATAATCATCATAGATAGGAGGCATGCTTTCATCATAGTAAATTTGCTCATCAAAGCTTGGGGGACAAAAAATATCATCTTCATCAAACATAGCTTCCCCAAGCTTGTGGCTTTGCATATCATTAGCATCATGGATATTCACGGAATTCATACTAACAACATTGCAATCATGCACATCATTCACATATTTCATGCCAAGCATTCTATGTAATTCTTCTTCTAGCACTTTGGCACAATTTTCCTTTCCATCATACTCACGAAAGATATTAAAAAGGTGAAGCGTATGAGACAAACTTAACTCCATTTTTTTGTAAATTTCTTTTATAGACTAACTAGTGCTAAAACAAGAAACAAAAAGATTCGAATGCAAGATCTAAAGATATACCTTCAAGCACTCACCTCCCCAGCAACGGCGCCAGAAAAGAGCTTAGTTGACAGGGTGTGAGTGAGTGCCCTTTACCTTTGCCTCCCCGGCAACGGCGCCAGAAAAGAGCTTAATGTCTACTACACAACCTTCTTCTTGTAGACGTTGTTGGACCTGCAAGTGCACAGGTTTGTAGGACAGTAGCAAATTTCCCTCAAGTGGATGACCTAAGGTTTATCAATCCGTGGGAGGTGTAGGATGAAGATGGTCTCTCTCAAACAACCCTGCAACCAAATAGCAAAGAGTCTCTTGTGTCCCCAACACACCCAATACAATGGCAAATTGTATAGGTGCACTAGTTCGGCGAAGAGATGATGATACAAGTGCAAAATAGATAGTAGATATAGGTTTTTGTAATCTGAAATAATAAAAACAGCAAGGTAAAAAGTGATAAACGTGAGCGTAAACGGTATTGCAATGATAGGAAACAAGGCCTAGGGTTCATACTTTCACTAGTGCAAGTTCTCTCAACAATAATAACATAGATAGATCATATAACAAGCCCTCAACATGAAACAAAGAGTCACTCCAAAGCCACTAATAGCGGAGAACAAACGTAGAGATTATGGTAGGGTACGAAACCACCTCAAAGTTATTCTTTCGGATCAATCTATAAAAGAGTTCGTACTAGAATAACACCTTAAGACACAAATCAACCAAAATCCTAATGTCACCTAGATACTCCATTGTCACCTCAAGTATCCGTGGGCATGATTATACGATATGCATCACAAAATCTCAGATTCATCCAACCAACACAAAGTACTTCAAAGAGTGCCCCAAAGTTTCTATCGGAGAGTCAAGAACGTGTGCCAACCCCTATGCATAGGTTACCAATGTCACGAAACTCGCAAGTTGATCACCAAAATATACATCAAGTGGCACATGATATCCCATTGTCACCACAGATAATCACAGCAAGACATACATCAAGTGTTCTCATAAAAGACTCCACCGATAAGATAACTTCAAAGGGGAAACTCAATTCATCACAAGAGAGTAGAGGGGGAGAAACATCATAAGATCCAACTACAATAGCAAAGCTCGGGATACATCAAGATCGTGCCATAGAGGGAACACGAGAGAGAACACGAGAGAGAGAGAGAGAGAGATCAAACATATAGCTACTGGTACATACCCTCAGCCCCGAGGGTGAAATACTCCCTCCTCATCATGGATAGCGCCGGGATGATGAAGATGGCCACCGATGGTGGGATCCCCCTCCGGCAGGGTGCCGGAACGGGCTCCGGAGAGGTTTTTGGTGGCTACAGAGGCTTGCGGCGGCGGAACTCCCGATCTATCTTCTGTTCTGGAAGTTTTAGGGTACGTAGGTATATATGGGTGAAAGGAGTACGTCGATGGAGCTACGGGGGCCCCACGAGGCAGGGGGCGTGCCCGGGGGGGGCGCCCCCCACCCTCGTGAGTACCTCCCGTATCTTCTGACGTGGGTTCCAAGTCCATCAGGTGGGTTTCCTTCCAAAAACAATTTCTCCAGTTGATTTCGTTCCATTTTGACTCCGTCTGATATTCCTTTTCCTCAAAACACTGAAATAGGTATAAAACAACAAATCTGGGCTGGGCCTCCGGTTAATTGGTTAGTCCCAAAAATAATATAAAAGTGGAAAATAAAGCCCAATATTGCCCAAAACAGTAGATAAAGTAGCATGGAGCAATCAAAAAATGTAGATACGTTGGAGACGTATCACCCTTCCGGATCCAGTCCGGATGGGCCTCCCTGAGTTCAATAATGCTCCGCCGAAGGTACGCCAAAGTTGGCGCCCTCAGGGCCCCCAAGAGGAGGATACCAAAGAAATACACTTCCTGATGAGCAGGATAAAGATACTGGCCAAATCAGGGCTAACAATAGTCGAGGCTATAGCAATATGCATAATGCGGGGGGTGCAGCCCCTTCAATACCGGGGGAAGCCCATGTGGCATTACAACGGGGAAGATGATGCCACCCGTTGTGGTCGTAAAGGTCCGGACTCCGCCTCTGCTCTGGTGAAAATACTGTCCGACTTGTACAAAGTGGAAGAAGAAGAATTCCTCCATATTAAACCGCGGGATGGATTTTCCATGTACAACCCCCCAAGCTGGGTAAGTCGTCACTCTTTCCCCCGCTCCATTTATTCTGGCGTCCTTCATCATAATTATTTACCTCGATATTTCCGAGTAGGAACTGAGGAGGGCCGTGGAAGGATTCGACAACCCCTCCCCGCAGCCAGAGGACCCTGGAAGGGCCTTCGATCCAGGACTCGAAGAAGATCCGGATATTACAGTGAAGCTTGTCAATGGGACATCTATTAAGCCAGCTGTGATGGCGCCTCGGTGGCTATTACCGTAGATTATCCCGGACTGCTACCTGCATCGCGTGTAAGCAAGGTCGAAACCTTATCCTCTGAAGAGGATTCCTTTTTGATATCATTCCTTATGCGTAAATTATCGTGTTTTTATAGAGACGACCATCGGAGCGCGGCGCCGAGCCCCTGGGGGCTCGTCGGCAGAGGGCGTCCGGGTCTGGCAGGCTTAAGAGGAAGGCGGTTAGGGCCGAAACGCCGTTACAGAGGTATGGAAAAAACCTGCTCTGTGATTATTGTGTTTGAAATGTAACAGCGTCCTTCGTGTTCTGGCAGAAAGAGGAGTCTCCGGACTATATCCGGAGATCATGCCGATCACGCCTCCACCAGCCGAATTCCAGAGCCGGCCTCGAGGGAGGAGGCTGATGCGGGGCCGACGCTGAATTGTCCTCCGACAGAGGATGCGGATATGCTATCAACCACGAATTCCGAAGTGGAGAGTGCCATGAATCACCGGCGCCGACAGGCCATACTTCGGAATAGCATCTTTTCCAAAGAGGCATTTAATGCTTTCAATTCGGGAGACGCATATATTCGGGCTGCTCAAGGAGGACTAGCCCGAGCGACATACAAGTATGCAAAAGATATACGGGTAAGGAAATTTGATAAGCGATTTGGAATGGTTCACCTGTGGCGGGCTAGAATACGCGCCCGCCACTGCTACTCATGTAGTTGTGGCGGGCTGTTTTTGCTACCCGCCACCACTTGCTTTCAAAAATAGCTGTGGCGGGTGCCCCGCCGACCGCCATGCCCGCCACTTATTGGGGTTCACCTATAAGCCCTTTTCCATTAGTGTAATCTGGACTTGGGGATTCTTCCTCATCGTCATCACCAACGTCTTCACCATCATCACCATCATGATCTGCCAACTCATGTGTGAGTATTTTTTTCTATAGGGACACTGGGTTGATGGAACTGGACGAGTTCTCTTATGTAATAGTTGACGTATTTGTTAGGGGTTGATGCCTAATACCCTTTACATTCTGAGATTGATGTTGCTATGACTTTGCTATGCTTAATGATTGGCATGAGGGCTTGGGTGTCGTGATTTCAGATCTGAACCGTTTATGTTTTCATTAATATATGTGTGCTTTGGATCATATGGCAAGTTGTGTGCTCATGCTATGGTTTTGAACCGAAGAGCTTGAACTGACAACAATCAGGGTATTAAATGAAATGGGTATGATTTGAGGATTACATGTGTTCGTTTATTGTTAATGCTTTGATCAAGTGCTTTATGAAAGGAATGCCTTAACTACCATTAATTTCCAATAGGATCCCTAGAAACGGGAGGGTAGGACAAAAGATGTTGTGCAAGTTTTTATTGCAAGTATGTACAAGTACATACGGAATATTTGCATGACTACATATGATTGATGAATTGGAGCTAGTTTATTATTGCTCTATGTTACCTCTATTACATAATTTATTATATCCATGCGACGTCCATTATCCAAGCATGTGGTTGCACTTTTGATCATTATTTCTTTCTAAGTCACTTTTGTTCTTGGCAATTGCTACGAACTACTGCGTTTGTTACTGTTCTGCAATCACCACTAAGACCCATACAACCCATTTTCTACCAATAAATTCTTATGAGCAAGTATTTGTTTCTAGGCAGGGTTGAATTTATAATTCAACAACTAAGGTTGTGTCGAACCAATGAATTTTGGTTGTGATACTTCCCTCAAAGAAGGTTGTGATATCCAACACTTGTGGATTATCATTACCAACTCCTCTTGCCAACGACAAGACCGCCATACGAAGTAGAGGAGGGGAACATATGTGGCTATGGTTTTTTTTTTGGGGGGGGGGGGGGGGGGTTAATAATTCATATCGAGCCCCCCTCGGGAGCATTGTTCGGTAATGGGCCATCTCATATAGGCAAAGTTTTCCAGCCAGTAGTGTCAAGGTTATAGAAGGTTTTGCACCCATTCTCTAATTTTTTTTCTGTGTTTTTTCTTTCCATCTTTTCTGTCCTGTTTTGTTCTTTTTTATTCTTGTTTCCATTTTTCATTCATGAACATTTTCATAATTTGTGACATAGTTTTAAAAATTTATGAACATTTATGAGATTGGTGATTTTTAAGATTTTCAAACATTTTCTAAGTTTTGTGAACATTTTTTAATTCATGAGTACTCCCTTGTTCACTATTATAGTACATATTAGAACTCCTGTTTTGTTCTAATTTTTTCTGAATCGGATGTATCTAGACATATTTTTGTGTGTTTGTTCACCTGTTTTTGTCTATGTGTAGTCCATATTAAAATATCCAAAATATCTTATATTAGTGAACGGAGGGAGTACTTTTAAAAATCCATGAATATTATTAAATGTAACATATTTTGGAATCGGTCACTCAATTTTTCACTGAGCCAACATGCGCTGCTTCTATTGAGTAGCGAGTGATCTAAAAGATCTTATAAAAGTTTACTGAGGGAGTACTCGCAAGCAGAGGGTGCACAGTGAGGCGAGCAAGCGGAAGAAGCTATTGGACCCGTGTGGGGTTTGCATTATAGCTGACTAAAATCATGTAGGAATTCACTAAAAAAACTTTCAAACGGGATGAGGCATTAGTTGAAAGTTGTGCATCTCCAGTTGAAAGTTTTCAGTAAAAATTAGTTGGAAGCTTTCCATGTTTCCATGACAACACAAAAAAAAAATGTATATTGACACTTGGTGATGACAGCCCTACCACCCAAGCAAGATGAGTTGTAGCCATCTGCAAGTAGACTTGGGGGCGAATTATTTTTCTAAGTCATCGCATAGCCGTGATTCGCTACAGAATACTCCACTAATAATGTCGTTACGCCACTGTTATTAACTTATTATACGTGCCCATGAACGGCTTTCTAATCTCGTAGTCTTCTTGACGCGTAACCTGTATAGGTGACCCTGGCACCCGGCGAAAACTACAGGCCAGCTCGTCGAAGAAGCCATCTAGGCGAGGAGTGACCCTTCAGCCCTTTTCTTTTGCAAATTAGTGGTTGATTGATTGATCCGCTTTTTTAAACATATTTGTGTGTCCTAGTTTTTCTACACTAGATTATAAATTAGAGGATACATTTCAACAACCGTGAGATGAGCCTAGCTTAATGAATACTCCCTCCGTTCCAAAATAGATGACCCAACTTTATACTAAAGTTAGTACAAAGTTGAGTCATCTATTTTGGAATGGAGGGAGTAGAAAATAAGTAGTCGTGTTTTCCTTCAGAATAATCCGATTTAATGTTTGACAGGAAGCTATCTATCACTTGTAGTTATTTATCTTGAGTTGATTTAACACTTGGGTGTTGCTTCATATTTTGTGATTAACTGTCTGATCCTGGATCCGTTGAAATTAACCTGACTGAACGAATGTATACTCCGTGTGTTCCAACTGGGTTCGCATACTTCACACTTTTCATAGAATGCTTTCAGTGTTAGCTTCTATTGGTCCTATTTAGGTTATCAGATTTGTAAGTGATTGTCTAATATGCACTGAGTCTAGCTTAAGGATCTGCTGCTGCATCCATGTAGAAGAATCGATTTATTCTTTTCCCTCCCGTGACCGTCTTCATTCCCTCCAAGCTCGGCTCCGGCGAACCTGTTGGTTCCTTCCAAACTCCTCCGGCGAATCTGTGGACTCGCATCCGGCAGCTAGCGGTAGGGAGGGGAGTTCGGCTGCCTTGGTCCGGTTAGTAGTTTGGGTTTAGAATCTTTTAGTACCCGCAGTTGTGGTGATGTCACGGATGATGACACTTCATTTTTGAGTTGGCCTTTCGGGTTCGGACCCACCTTGAGTTCGTCTGTCACAAAGTAGTTGACGGAGCTTACATGCACGGTCAAAACGTCTCTACTTTGACCAAAACTCATAGGAAAAAGTATCGACATTCACAATACCAAATCAATATTGTTAGATTCATTATGCAACGTAGTTTCATATTATGTACATATTGGCATTGTAGATGTTGATATTTTTTTTATATAAATTTGGCTAATCATGTGGGTTTGTGACCAATCCATTGACTTTGAATGCTTCTCCACTAGGCTCATACCAGGCGCGAAAGTGCCTAGCCAGTTTAACAAGTGAGGAATAATGTGCTGCACGCCGTGCCGTGAGCTTCGATCACTTGGCTATATAGCTGGCTAGCATTCAAGGTCGAAGACATTATTAGTAGTTGTGACGTGACTAGCAAGGGCTGAGCAATGGGCGACGGTGGCCGGGTGCTGACAGTTCCCCTCCTGGTGCTCCTGCTGGTCAGCCTCGCTGGCTCGAGCCCTCCGCCGGAGCCGGTGGTCTGTGCCCACGGCACGTCCGATTGCACTGTCTCCAACGCATACGGCTCCTTTCCGGACCGCACCGTCTGCCACGCCGCCAACGCCACCTTCCCGCGCACCGAGAAGGAGCTAGTTGCGGCCGTGGCAGCAGTGGCGGCGGCCAAGCGCAAGGTGAAGGTGGCCACCAAGCACTCCCACAGCTTCCCCAAACTGGCTTGCCCTGGCGGCCGCGATGGCACGATCATAAGCACGGAGCGCCTCAACCGGGTGGTAAGCGTGGACGCCGTCAAGGGGCTTATGACGGTGGAAAGCGGCATGGTGCTCCGCGACCTGATCCAGGCGGCTGCCGAGGCAGGGCTCGCGCTGCCGCACTCGCCGTACTGGTCAGGGCTCACCATCGGAGGCCTGCTGGCCACGGGCGCGCACGGCAGTTCGCTCAAGGGTAAGGGCAGCGCCGTGCACGAGTACGTTGTAGGGATGAGGATCGTCACGCCGGCGCCGGCGAGCCAAGGGTTCGCGGTGGTACGGGAGCTCTGCGCCGACCATCCTGACCTCGACGCGGCCAAGGTCTCCCTCGGCGTCCTTGGCGTCGTTTCCCAGGTACGCCTTTGCCCTTTGCGGTTGCTTAGGATTAGGATTCAGGCATGCATCAATTTCTCGACGGATTTTTATGCGCGGGCGAGCCAAGGATTCTCCTTTTGCGAGGGACATCAAGGACTAGGTTAACCGTTGACACACCTTCAAATTGTCCAAGGCAAAAGAAAGATTGTCCAACGCAACCGCGCCAATTACACGCGTTATATGCTTTTCCTTTTTCCTATTCGTTTTTCCTTTTTCAAAAACTGACGACCATATATTAAGTATCACAAGCTCTTAAAACACATCTTTATAGAAATTGAAAATTACACCAGAATTCATTAGGTACTGAAGTCCTCTTACCCCTGCATACACTTGCATACACTGGCAGCACGTCGTGAGCAAAACTCATTGCCGTTTCGTTCATCGTCGTCGGAATTGGAGCCGGAGGACCAAGACACATAGCTGTGCCATCTGCTCTTTAGGACAACGCCACCGAGACAAAACTTCAGAGAAAAACCCCAACCCAAAGAACCAGATCCCGGAACACACCACCCAACACATTTCTCCCATCAATGCTAAGAAGCCACGTCAGAATAAGGACAAGGTAAGTAGGACTTATTCCATACCAATGACGCAGCCATCACCTCACCACCTATAACTCGTGACTAAAACTTAAACTAAAAATTTCACCCTGAAAAAGCGGGATCCTCGCCCCCTCCCATCACCAAAGTGTCAGACGGAAGGAGAGGGGGGCGTTATCTTAACATGGAGGAGGTAGATCGATGACGCCGGTTTAGCTCCTAGGGTTCCACTGGGGGAAGGGAGAAGGGAGGAAAACTTTTCATGTAAGCCTTCTCTCAAAGTCTCACTCATTTCGGTTTGAGTGGGATTTAGGCGTTGATGTGCGTGCCCTATGGCGCAAGGGTGAATTCTTGAAGTAGTACTAAAGAAATTTAAAAGTTCAATTAATTAGTTTTGAGGTATATATAATAAATTAATTAATCAACGTTTCTTACAGAATTTTCATAGCAATGTGTATGTGCAGGTTACGCTAGCCTTGCAACCGATGTTCAAGCGGTCAGTGACGTTCGTGACGCGTGACGACTTGGACATTGCAGAGCAGGCATCCAAGTGGAGCGACCTGCACGAGTTTGGAGATATGGCATGGTTGCCACAGCAGGGCAAGGTTATTTACCGCGAGGACGACCGTGTGTCCATCGAGTCTATGGGCGACGGCCTCAATGACTACCTAGCCTTCCGCTCCACCCCGACGGCAGTGCTCATCAACGCCAGAGTCGCCATGGAGCCTCTCGAGAAGAACAACAACGCCATTGCTCGGTGCAAGGCCGCAGAGGCGACAATATCATTGTTCGAGATGGCAGCCTATGGCTACACCAACAATGGCAGCTTGTTCACTGGGTACCCTGTGGTGGGGTTCCAACACCAGATCCAAGCTTCCAGCGGATGCATCGGCAGCTCAAAAGACGCGCTCCTCACCTCATGCGCATGGGACCCGCGCGTCGAGGGAACCTTCTTCTACAGCAATGGCTACAGCATTGCGCTCTCTAGGGTGCCGGCGTTCATCGCCGACATGCAGCAGCTCCGTGACCGCAGCCCGCTGGCCTTCTGCGGAATCGATGCTAGTGTGGGTATGCTCCTCCGCTACGTCAAAGCATCCTCCGCCTACCTCGGCAAGCCAGAGGACTCGATTGACTTTGATATAGCCTACTATCGGAGTTACACCAAGGGTGAGCCCAACCCACACTCTGATGTATTTGATGAGCTCGAGCAGATGGCACTGCAAAAGTATGACGCCATCCCACACTGGGGCAAGAACCGCAACTTTGCCTTTGAGGGTGCCATTGCCATGTACCCCAAGGCAGGTGAGTTCTTGGAGGTGAAGGACAGGTACGACCCCGACGGGATCTTCTCCAGCGAGTGGAGCGACCAGGTGCTCGGCATCAATGGGAGCCCGATCATCGTCGAGAAGCGTTGCGCCATTGAGGGGCTTTGCGTCTGCTCAGAAGACTCGCACTGTGCACCGGAGGAGGGCTACTACTGCCGCCCGGGGAAGGTGTACACGGAGGCGAGGGTCTGCTCGTTCGAACCCATCTCGCAGTGTGCACCGGAGGAGGGCTACTACTGCCACCCGGGGAAGGAGTATACGAAGGCGAGGGTCTGCTCCTTCGAACCGGCCATCTGATGAATTGTTTTTCTTTAGATGGCAGCTTTGAAATTATTTCTACAACGTGCCCTTGGATAATATTGTGAACATGAATAATGCTTTTGCCTTCCAGGTCCTATCCTATGCGAAGGTTGATACTTCACTTGTTGTAACTCGACTCCCACGTTCGTTCGTATGGGAAAGGTAAATGATTCTGGTCGGGTGTCCGGCCGAGCGTAGCGCCGGTCCCTCGCTCAGAACATCTCCAACAGCCGCGCTATAAACGCGCCGTGCGGAAAAAGTAGTGGTTTTAGCGCGCGCTACCGTTCCCGGCGTTCCAGCGGGCGCGTAAATCGCGCGCGGCATATGTAATTCAGCACGCGGGCGAAAACGCCATGGCGCACCGCTTATTTGCTGCGCCCGCTCCCACGCGCTGGACTCTTGAACACTCGCTCGCAACTCCACCTACCCATCCAGCCGCGCCGCCGCCGCCGCCCCGCGCCGCCCCATTTTTACCGACGACCGCTCCGGCGCTTCCCCGGTCTCTTCCCGCGTGGCAGCGCATAATGAACTCAAGAAGGATCTCATTGAGGAGTGATGAGCTTGGAATGGCCGCCGAAGATCATCATGATTTGTGTGTTTGATGTTGTATTGTTGAACTATTTGTTGTATTTCTCAAAATACTATTTGTTTGATGAGTTGTAATAAATTGAACTATTAGTTAAACTTGGTTCTGAATGATGTTTGTGATTTAAAGATTATATGCCATGTCTTCGTTTTGTGAATGTGTTGTGTAAAATGCAATAAATGTGGATGCGCGGCTGCTCGGGCGCGCTGCATTTTAGCGCACTGCTGGAGCTACGTGCGCGTTGCATTTTTACGCGGCTGCTGGAGCCAGCGTTTCGCGTGCCGTAAACCAAATTTTAGCGCGCCGCGCGTTGGGCGCCTGTTGGAGATGCTCTCACGTGACACGCGGCAACGGGCCAGCGCACCGCTCACGCTCCCTTATCTATTCACACGAATGGTTGCTCCTCGTCCACGCATTTTCTCCTCGCGCAACACGTCTTCTTCTCTATCATCTTTTCTATAACTTCCACCTCCTGCCATGGAACTGCCAACCCCGTCGTGGCACTTCTCCATCTCAAAGGGCCATCGGTGCACAAGGGGATGGGAGGAGTTGACTCCCTTGGAGACACCGCGAGCCCGAGTCAGGTGCGGGGGAGCTACGTAGCGCGCGGGGTGGCGCTCTCCGCCATCAACGCGCCATGACCGCCTCTTCCTCCTCCCTCCATTGTCGGCCCGTCGTGGAGCCGAAGCCGCTCGTCGTTGCTGCAACTGGCGTCTCGACATGCCGGACAACTGAGCCAGAAGATACAACCTCGTCGTGGGGAGATAGAACCGGCAACGCCGGGAGCTTCAAGCCGACGCCGCACATCCTCATCATGGGTGAGCTGCAACCTGCAACGCCGCTCATTCTCATCATGGGGGGTGTTGGGACCCTTGATGACAGAAGCTGCAACCTCGGCGCGGAGTGCAACCCCCCGTCGGCCGAGCAACAAAGCTCGCCAGTCACCGCAGTCACCGTGGCCAGTTCCAGCAATGAGACCGCCGGTTCCAGCACATCGTCTCGCAGTTTACAACAGTTTTTTTTTTTTTTGAACCAGCCGTTGTGACTGCAGTGAGTGCTGGAACCAGCATTACGCTGATGCTAGTAACACAAATAGTAGCATCCATGCTACATAGGAAAAAATAATATGATGTGGCAAGTACTCCCTCCGTTCGGAATTACTTGTCTTGAAAATAGATGTATCTAGAACTATAATACATCTAGATACATCTATTTTCGCGACAAGTAATTCCGAACGGAGGGAGTAATTAATAAGGAGAGATGCAAATGGAGAATCTAATATGTTACCATCATATAGGGGTTCACAATGTAAAATAACTCTACAAAGTAATAAATGAAGCTCTAGGAAGGTAGTAACATAGACATGTTACTAGTAACATAGACTAGTACCATATGCATACTACTAGTCTAAAAGCAACTCTAGCACACCCCTTAAATCGCCCCGACCCGCAAAATAACAGCCAGTTTACGGTTTTGAGCGAAAAAAGTGACACGAACAGAAAACTTAAAAGCATCTGAGCCGTAAAAAAATTTGAGGGCGCGGTAAAATCCCCCCTCCGACCCGCGAAATAACAGTCCCCCCCCCCCCCAACCCGTCGCTGCCCTGTATCCCGCGGAAGCGGTTGGCGGGAGGGACATTCCAGCTCGCACGCTCCCCACGTCCCCTCCCGCAGACGCCCGCCACCGCCGCCAACCACCGCTTGCGATTTCAGCCATTACGGCTAGCGGAATCGCGCCACCCGGCCCGGGTCCAACAAGCCGAGCCACTGTGACATTGCCGCCGCCCCGGATCGACCTCCTCGAGCCGCTGCCCGCCCCGGACGCCCACCCCGGATTCGCCGAACTACCACCGGCCGCCGCCGCCCCAGTGAGCCCCTTTTCCTCCCCCTTGAGCTCGGCCATAGAAATTTCGTTGATGCGAGCTTCGAAGCGGGTTTCTTAGATGGATTTGAGCCCGTGCGAGCAATTTTTGCTCGAGGATTCGTCTTCTTCTGACGACTCGGACGTGGAATCGATGCTCGAGCGTCGTCATCAGCAGATGGTCGAAACTGCAAAAAACGGCGAGGTTCGACCGTCGGCCGTCTTTGCATCCCTCGCAACCGCCATCTCGGAAGTATGATGTTGATGCAAGACTACTTCGTAGACAATCCAACCTATCCGCTGCACCTCTTCCAGAGAAGGTATCAAATGCGCTGATCACTCTTCGTGAAAATTGTGCAAGCTTGTAATGCCAATTGTCGGTTTTTACTCAAAGGAGAAACGTCGCATGCTTGTTGGGTTTTAGCGCCTATCAAAAAATCTTTACGGCTATGCGTGAGATTGCATATGGTATTCCGGCTGACTATGCCGACGAGTATCTTCGCATTGACGAGACGAAGATACTGCGATTGAGTCAGTGTGTAGGTTTGCCTAAGTGATGATCCGCGTCTTTAGTCCTGTCTATCTTCGTGCACCCAACGAGGAAGACACAATAAAGTTAATGGCAGCAAATGAGAAGCGAGGTTGGCCCGGCATGCTAGGAAGCATTGATTGTATACATTAGACTTGGAAAAACTGCCCGAAGGCATGGCATGGGCAATTATGTGGCAAGTCTCGTAAGGCAACAATTGTGCTAGAGGCTGTTGCATCCGAGGATTTATGGATTTGGCATTTTTTTTGGCCGGGTACTCTCAATGATATAGTGTGTTGCAACAGCCTCATTTGTTTGTTAGAATTGCTAGTGGTGATGCTCCTGCTTGCAACTTCACGGTGAATGGGCATGAGTACACAAAGGGGTACTATCTTGCAGATGGTATTTACCCCTCTTTTTGTACCTTAGTGAAGAGCATCAAAAGCCCAAAACCAAAAAGCATATTCAATCTGCAAAGGTGCAAGAGGTTGTCCGAAAAGATATAGAAATAGTCTTCGGGGTTTTGCAAACTAGATTTGCCATTGTTTGTGGTCCTGCTCATTTTTGGGACAAGAAAACCCTGAGCAACATCATGACATGTTGTGTCATTCTTCACAACATGATCATCGAAGATGAGAGGGACTTGAACTTGGATTCTTCTATGATAATGTAGGTAGTCGTGTGAAGCTAGCTAGAGACCCTGACCGCATACAAGCATTTCTTCAGACAATACCAGCAGATTGAAGATGCAGACACCCACCATCAGCTCCAAGTGAATCTCATTGAGCACCATTGCCAGAGGCATGACCAAGGCATTGAGCACATTTGGCAAAGGCACCGGCCAATTTTACATTCATTTCATTTAATTCATGTATGATCGGTATCATTGTTGTATTCAGAACAATTGTTGTAGCAAATTATTATTTTATTTGGTGACATGAATAATCATTGTAATTTGGATTCATAATATTCACATTTTATGTTATTTGAGATATGTGTTAAATTCTGAAAATCACGTGTTTTGCGGGCCTGTATTCTGTTTTATGGTTCTGCTATATGGGTTATGTTCAACCACAGCCTGAGCGAGCCCGCAAAACACATTTTCCGCGAACTGTAAACGCGCAATATGGCTCGGCGATTTAAGGGGTCTGATAGAGTTTCTCTAAGGTACTACATATCCAACGTATCTATAATTTATGAAGTATTCATGTCATGTTTACAATAATTTTATATGGTTTTGGTATGATTTGCATGGAACTAATCCGGACTGACGGTGTTTTCAGCAGAACTACCATGGTGTTGTTTTTTGTGCAGAAACGAGAGTTCTCCAAATGAGCTGAAACTTTTTGACGATTTTTTCTCGAACAAAAGAGACCCCGAAGCTTCGTGTAAGGACCAGAAGGTGAAGGCGTAGGATACAAGACAACGGGGCATGCCTGAGGGGCCGGGCTTGCCCCGGTGGGTTGTGCTCACCTCGAGGCCCATCTTCACGTGAAACCGACACCAAAAATCCTATAATTAGAAAAACCATAGAAAGTAACCCTAGATCAGAAGTTCCGCCGCCGCAAGCCTCTGTAGCCACGAAAAACCAATCTAGACCCCGTTCTGGCACTCTGCCGGAGGGGGAAATCATCACCGGTGGCCATCTTCGTCATCCCGGCGGCCACCATGATGAGGAGGGAGTAGTCCACCCTCGGGGTTGAGGGTTTGTACCAGTAGCTACGTGTTTAATCTCTCTCTCTCTCTCTCTCTCTCTCTCTCTCGTGTTCTTGATGGCACGATCTTGATGTATCAGGGGCTTTGTTAATATAGTTGGATCAGATGGTGTTTCTCCCTCTTTATTTTGTTGTGATGAATTGAGTTTTCCCTTTGAGATTTCGTTGTTATCGGATTGAATATTTTTATAGATTTGAGAACACTTGATGTATATATTGCTATGAATACCTGTGGTGACAAAGGGGTATCATATTGATTCACTTGATATGTGATTTGGCACTCAACTCACGGATTTCCGAGGTGACATTGGGGTAATCTATGCATAGGGGTTGATGCACGTTCTCATCTTTGTTTCTCCGGTAGAAATCTTGGGGCACTCTTTGAGATTCTTTGTGTTGCTTTGAGTATTATGAATCTAAAATTGTTTGATGCATATCGTATAATCAACTCACGGATACTCGTGCTGACATTGGAGTATCGATGTGACATTAGAGTTGGTTAATGTGTATCATATGGTGTTATTTTAGTACGAACTCTTTTTTAGATCGGTCGGAAAGAATAGCTTGGTGTTATTTTAGTACGAACTCTAGGATAGACTGATCGGAAAGAATAGCTTTGAGGTGGTTTCGTACCCTACAAACAATTTCATCTTATGTTCTCCGCTAGATAGGAACTTTGGAGTGATTCTTTATTGCATGTTGAGGGATGGTTATATGAGCCAATTATATTAGCATTGTTGAGAGATTGCACTAGCGAAAGTATGGACCCTAGGCCTCATTTTCAAGCATTGCAATACCATATGTGCTCACTTTGTTACTTGCTACCTTGTTGTTTTTTATTGTTCCTATTACAAAAATCAATATCTATTATCATTACTACACTTTTATCACCATCTCTTCACTGAACTAGTGCACCTATACAATTTACCATTGTATTTGGTGTGTTGGGGAAACAAGAGACTTTTTTTATTTTGTTGCAGGGTTGTTTAAGAGAGACCATCTTCATCATATGCCTCCCACGGATTGATAAACCTTAGGTCATCCACTTGAGAGAAAATTGCTACTGTCCTACAAAACTCTGCATTTGGAGGCCCAACACAAGTCTACAAGAACAAGTTGCATAGTAGACATCAACTCCCCACTATGACTAGCCTCATGTTTTGCTGGAACATGCTAGTTTTCTCCTTTTTTGCCACAATATTTTTCTTTGGGTTTGTTGGTGTGGCTATTTTATTGCAACCTGATGTCATATCTAGTTGTGCCCGGCGAAATGTTTTTCTTCAACTGAATATTTGGAGTTTTGTTGCTGAGATTTTTTTTGGCTGCATTAGTGGTTGTTTTTGCTGCAACTAATGTTATTTTTAGCTCGAACCGACTAATTTTTTTTTGCTTCAATCGACCATTTTGGTTTTTGCTACTGAGTTTTTTGCTGGATCATGGCGGTGCTAGTCGATGATGCTAGCAAGCCGGAGCCAGTGACGTGAGAGATTTTGCTGCAACCGTGGCGACTGTGCACTGGAATCGGCCACATTTCGAGTTACAATCATCGACAGCAGACGCCGGCACACAGCGGTGGCCCTACTGCAATCTCGGCAGCCGTGACACGAGGGACGGCAAGCTGATGGCAGTGCTGGTGCTGCCAGGGTTGGAGACATCGACGAACGCGGCCGCTGCGTCTCACGAAGGAGCAACCCAATAGAGAGGCGCGGTGCGCAGTGACTACGAGCCCGCCTGCGTGCGTTGTGTGGGGGCAGAAGGTTAGGGACAAAGGAAGTATCAGATCTGAACGGCTAGGAACGAAATAATCAAATGGGTAGGGTGAGACCGGGCTTTGCTACACCTACGTAAATTATTTTACGTAACTTACGTACTGGCTGATTTGGCCTAATTTGGTTGGAAGAAAGTTTAGGCCCAGGCCCACACCGTGAGAATGGGGGGGGGGGGGGGGGGGCTGATTAGTTTAGAAAGGAAAGAACGCAAGTTTACCAAGAAAAACTTAGGCAGGTCTAGCATTATTGGGGTGAGACCGGCCGACCGCCGCCAAGCGCTGCCCTTTGAAATGTTGAAACTATTTACTGGACGCAACTTGGTGGCGCTCGTGCGCTCTACCACAGCTAGTCCTGGCCATCTCAGGCCCGGCCTTGTCGGCCCACCCAGGCCCGGCCCTAAAATCTAGGGCCTAGGCCCGATGGGCTTGCCCGTGGTCCAGGCTTGGGCCTGAGTTTTGAGCCCACCATCAGGGCCTGGACGGGCTTGGGCTTGGCATATTAGCATATTAAGGAAGAGGCCTGGCCCGCGGCCCTAAGCCCTAAGGGCTTTTCAGGGCTTTTTACCAGAGGGGTCGGGCTTGGACTTGAAAAGTAGGCCCAGTGATAGGGCCCGGGAGGGCCTAGGCCTCAGTCTTCTGTCGTGGGCTTTTTTAGGCCCGGCCCGGCCCGGCCCATGGCCAGATATAACCACAGCCAAGGCACACACACACCATTATATTAATGAAAAATAATCATCCTTGTCTTCCGACATGCTAAAAAGGCAAAAAGGTTGCTCTGTACGTGGTCTATTTCTCACATACAAAGATCAGCGGGACACAACTACCCAACAGTACTACATCTACATATATACTGTCCGGAATTTGAATATGATGTTAATTTTACCTGTTAAATATTTTATAAATATTGTTTTGGAAGCAAATTTATAATTTATAGCGCACGATCCATTTTTCTTTTGTACCGGCGGCGATCCGGATTGCAAATGAACACCCCACTATAATCATATAGGGAAAAAACATCGATAACAACGCATGCATACCTCTGAAAAACGTCCTAAGGGAAACAACAGATTTCTCATCACGAGAGAGAGAGAGAGAGAGAGAGAGAGAGAGATCGATCTTAGGATTAAGCATATTCAAACACGTTTTGTTTTGTGTGAATACTGAGGCCATCGCCGGCGAGGGTGAGAAGGAGGATAAGGGGCAACATAAATATGATGTCTCGCTAAAATAAAGGAGATGGACATATTGTGGTCTTGAGTGATGGTTGTTGGGTTAAGAGCGTGCGTTATATTTTTTCCTCCCATTGCAACGCACGGACTCTTTTGCTAGTTACTGAAAAATAATCATCCTTGTCTTCCGACATGCCAAAAAGGCAAAAAGGTTGCTCTGTACGTGGCCTATTTCTCACATACAAAGATCAGCGGGACACAACCACCCAACAGTACTACATCTACATATATACCGTCTGTAGAGGATGTCAATGTCATGCAAAAGTTGTCACGGGAATTAGAAATCGCAACATTCATAAACGGTGCTTCTAAATTATATCGGTGGTGCACCTCTGGTCGCAAGACCTTTAAAATAAGATCGCACATGCCATGTTCCGATGAATAGTATAACTTGTGTTGATACACATTTAATTATTAACTTGCAGTTGGTGAAAATATTTAAAATCACAAGCAAACCCACAGTTTGCACGAGATAGAATAGTGGAGGTTCATTTTTGGATACTTGGAGTTCTCTACTAGCCACAATATTCTTATTCGTGTATAAATCTAACAAAACTAGTCACATTTATGTCATTAATTGATTACCTCTATGACAAATATAGCACCACCGAAGCAAGCACCATCTTCACTGCAGCCATGGAAAGCTAAGTCACCTCTTGTTTTCCTTTTCATATAGTATTTCTTGCTCTTTCACAGGGGGGAAACAATCTACACGAAATTCCTCAAAAAGTGTGCTTAGAAAAAAACTCCCTGCTTGTAATTATTTCACTAACCTTATATAGCTAGAATCATGTAGAACATAGTTTTGTTTCAGAGTTCAGTCGATTACTGGCATTTCTGCCAAAATTATGTGTAATAATAATATCTGGAAAAAGTATATATCATGGAAAGATGAGTCATTTATCAGTATACTTAAGACAAATTTGTTAATATATGATTTGAATTCTTATGACAAGAGAGACAGCATCCGTGTAGTGAACACATGTAAGTTGGTAGGCGTTCTTCTAAATACCACACTAGGTTTCTGCTTGACTTGAGTCTAATGCATGACACACATAAATACTTCTTATATGCCGCACATGATAAACTAGAGATGCATTTGTAAATCACATCATTTTGTAAACAACTTGGGTATAGTCAAGTTTATTGTCATGAGTCCGTGTTTGTAAATCACATCATTTTGTAAACAACTCGTGGTATACCACACTAGGATTCTGCTTGACTCTAGTCTAATGCATGACACATATAAATACTTCTTATATGCCGCACATGATAAGCTAGAGACGCATTTGCAAATCACGTCATTTTGTAAACAACTTCTGGTATAGTCAAGTTTATCGTCACGAGTCCGTGTTTTTGTTTTCAGCAAGGTTTTTTCATGTAGCGTGCTAGTTCTTGACTGCACTTCTTATTTTTCTCAATTTGTAAAAAAAATCGGTAGTATTTAAAAATAAAGCTCTTTTGCATTGTTTTGACATCAAAGGAAAACCATTTTGCCACACAGTTGCATAAGATAACAAGGCATGCAAGTTATCCATCTAATTAACCCTCTAAATTTTTGGGTCTCAAAATAAATTATACTAGAGATGATACCCCATGCGTTCGTACAGGAATTGGTTGCTCTTATTTCAATGGAATTTGGTTGTATAAAACAATCATTACTGCAGGAATGCCTAGTAGTGGCGGGAGCTAAAAGTCCATCAGTGGCGGGCGAGTCTCTCAGGGGCTCCCACCATTGCTAATAGGTCATCAGTGGCGCGCACAGAGCCCGCCACTGATAGGATGGGGGACAATGATACGGACCTGCCACAAGTCAGTGGACAGAAGTGTGGAGGGCATTTTCTTCCGCCTGTCACTGCTATGTTTACTAGGATGCACTGAAAACTAACGGCGTCGTTTGCCGCTGGCGGTTCCTCTAGTTACCTCTTTGCCGGAGAAAAGGTGAGGGAGGCGGTGTTCAGTTCACGTTGGTTGTTAGAAATTAGGAGATAAGGAGAGGGAGGCGAAGTAGAGGTGGCATTGTTGGGGTTCTGGATCTGATGACGCCGCGCACCGCAGGCGTCACATCCCCGTGCTCCCGGCGATGCAGCCATCTATAGGGGAGGTGGCCGAGAGTAGCAGCAGCATGGTCACTCTCGAGCTCAGGGCGGGGAGAAGCCCCATGGGAGGAGGCGGCTTTGGACCCTACCACGGGTCCTCGTGGAGCTCGCTGGTAGGGAGAACTTCCGTGGGATAGGTGGCATCGGTGTTTTTTATGTAAGTATCTTCGCCATTGAATTTTTCCATATCCAAATTCTTGCAATTAACTGCCATATGCTTTCTTGTAGGAAGCATTTTCTTGCATGGATGGTGAGAAACAGAAAGCGACAAAAGGCATCATGAAATCAGCCAGGAAGATACTCTCCGACGTCAAGCACACGTTGCGGTACAAAGCCGTGATGCAGTGTCGGCCGTTCGATGACAAGGGGCTTAATATGACAAGGAAGTTTGCTTGCCAGACCAACTTGGAGAGAGAAGAATACTTGTCGATGGTAAGTGACAACATTGGTTGCTAGTACTTTGATTCATCCGCCTCTTGTTAGTCAATGATTTGATTATGTCTGACTAGGTGAGGGAACCCTGGATGAAGGAAGATTGTTGGAAGGCCTTGGTTTACATGTGGTGTGACCCGGCATGGCATGCGCAACATGTGGAGAAGGGAAACGATCGCGGCAAAATGCTAGGCCCGGCTCATATCCGGGGGAGCCAGGACCTAACCACTCTGAAGCAACACATGGTATGTGGATTAAGATGTTAACTTTTTCGCATGGTGCATCTCCGTTCATAAAACTTGATAGTTAATTTTGCAGGAGGCGGCGCTTGGTCGCCCGGTCCACATCCTGGAGGCCTGGAAAGAAGGCCACAAAGGGAAGTATGGCATTGAGTTCTGCAGCCTGCCGGCGCAGGAGAAGTATGGGACCTTCAAAGAGGTCTTCTAGGAGGTGCACGGGCGACGCCGAACCTGCGTCCAAGCCCCTTGATCCTGAGTTGCTCATCATTTCTAGCGAGGGGAAGGGCCATGGCCGCCACCTCCTTTGCGACGGGGCGATCGCCACCTCCTCGCATCGCAAGCTCGAGATACGCGCGTCAAGCACAAGCTCAACTCCGTCCATACGGAGTCGCCCAACCGCCGTGTCACGTGAGATAGCGCGTCTCAAGGTTAGTGTCATAACCATTCATTTATGTCCATACCTCGAAATAGCACCCTTGCAACCTATATTAGCCTAATGCTATATTACAGGATTTAATGGACCAGTGGGCTGCTGAAGAGGAGCAAAGGCGGCAGGCTGAGCAGGACAGCAGAGATAAGGAACGAGCAGAAATGAACGAAAGGTTCAAGCTGCTCGAGAATCAACTCCGGGTAGAACATTCATTATCTAGCGACGAACAATGCTCACATGACTCTACTCTTAGGCTCTTATGCAATCTCAAAGCAGTGCAAATGATACCCCTCCCCCTCCTCCTCCGCCTCCTCCTACGGAATCTTAACCCGATGGAAATGATGCCCCTCCTCCTCCTCAAGATGTTGTATGAACATGTGAACTTCTATGCGATGTGCATGTGTTTTGCAAGTAATGAACTTTCATAAGTTAACATATGTATGAATTTGTGAACTTGTGTGTGATGTGTACTAGTATGAAACATTCGCCTATGTGAACTACTTTAAGTTATGCCTATCTGTGTGATGTGTTGCTCGATGAATTTCTAGGGAGCTAGGAGCTCCCACATTCATTTGGTATGATAACATTTTCTACACTGCATTTATATACAGAAATTGCACTGTAGTTGTTTTCAGTTGCAGGGAACAGATAAGAAAAGGCTTAACAACAGAAGCAATGGGACACATTTCCGAGCGCTACACTCGGAAAAAGAGAGACTACCGAGCGCAGTTCGAGTACACCTTTGCCATCCTCATCAACTGCTAGCTGCTGCAAGTCACGCCGCTTCGATCTGATCCCCGCGGTTCTCGAATGAGATGTCGTACAATGAGATAACTGATGGGTACAGCAAGGCCAGAATGCTAGAGGAGATGGGGAATGTGCTGTCCAACATGCTTGAAGACGGGGAGAATGTGCCGGACATATACACGGCTGAACCGTGGATGATGGCAGGGATTACCACTACAGTGTGTTTCAGTTGATGGGCATTGATCCAGATAAGCGGGTGTTCGGTACCGTGCAGCAGCATACCTGACTAAATGATGTCGGTTCTGAAATGTATGAAGCGGCGCTCTCTTTTCGCCCTCGGCTGCTGCATTCAACATAATCATAGGGTGTTTTGCAAGAGAAGATGGAGTGTATTTCAGGTTTGAAAATTCAGGGTGTCAAGCCCGACCTGATCACCTACTGCTCACTAGTCACTAGTTAATGGATACAGCAAAGCTGGGCTTCCTGATATGGCTCCTCAATTATTTGACAGACGGAGAACACTAGCTGATGTTGCCTTAGATAGACACCATTTTTCAACTATGTTAGCAGTGCATACGCCAAGTCTGGAGGTATCAAGATAATGGAGGAAATGCTACTGCTAGCTAATGAAGGAAAATAAATGTAAGCCAGGTAAGGTAATGTATACACTATGAGTCTGCTTAGAATTTTAGGTGCTAAAGTCAGAGCACATAAGTTCATTCTTGCCATGGACATACTGGACACATCATAAGAATCGATAGACTACTACGGAGTACTAGATCTCCACACTTCTACTCCCTCCGTTCGGAATTACTCGTCCAAGAAATGAATGTATCTAGATGTATTTTAGTTATAGATACATCCATTTTCATCCATTTTTGTGACAAGTAATTCCGAACGGAGGGAGTAACTAAATTCTCTGCCAGACTACACATACTCCTGAAGGTGGGGTGACATTGCCTAAAATCTCGTTTATAATCCACGGGCAGCTTGTTTTGAGGTGGTTGAATCCATCGGTCTCCTGGACAGCTCGAAGCACATCCTGCGAAGAAGTATATATCCAAGGCAAGCATTTTTGAGGTGCACGGTGTGGTGCTGCTCCGCTAAAGCTAGGGTGGTTGCGACTATTTGCACATCAATTCCGTGGCATAGCCTTCCTTCGCAAATGGACTTCAGCCTGTCCAGTTCCATACCGATCCGCGGCAACCAGCACTCCGTCAGGCACCTCGACGATGTCTCAGGTGTGGGCTTGTTAGCTGAAGAAGTTGAATTGTTGTTACCCATGGCGCAGAGAGGAATGGTTTGGAAGCTGCAAGCTTTCCAGGTGCTGGCTGTAACCTGAATTATTATATGCGTGTGAGTAGATAAGTGTAGTGCAACCATGCGAAGACAACCAAAGTCCCGTTGATTACAATGAGAGATTAATTAAAGAAGAAAGAGAAGGGAATCATATCTTACGCCATCGGAGATAGGGTCGGAGTCTCACAGGGCATCTGATCTGATCGCACAAGTACAAAACCAGGCAGATGAAACTTTGAATATCTGGAAATGCAAGGGACTCTGGTACAGCAAATAAGTTCAGGTTCAGAACTTCAGTCCAGTATCTATTTTATGTCAGAGAATGTAAACCTTCGGCCGTCTGGTTCTACAGGAAATTTCACTACCAAAACTAAGGGAGAAAGAAAACAACGCAACAGAAATGAAAGAAATAACCTTGCGAACTTTCTCAGAACCTTTAGTTCAGATGTCAAGAGCACAGAGTACACATTATTCTCGAAGAGAAGTTCAGTTCAGCAATGGACACATCATACACATGATAAAAAAAATCAAAATAGGACACGACTATAGATCCAAACTTCAAACTAAAATTCAGCGCCAGACTGCTCATCATACTCCTGACGGTGGCGCGACCTTCTCTAAAATGTCCATCATAATCCATGGGCAGCTTGCTGTGAGATGCTTGAATCCATCAGTCTCCTTGACAGCTCGAAGCACGTCCTGTGAAGAAAGGTATCTGAGACAAGCATTCTTGAGTTGCACGGCGTGGTGCTGCTCCGCTAAAGCAAGGGTGGTTGCAACTGTTTGCGCATCGATTTTCTGGCATAGCTTCCCTTCACAAATGACCTTTAGCCTCTCTAGCCCATACCGATCTGCGGCAACCAACAAGTGCTGCAATTCCACATTCTGATCCAGATCGCAGTTACTAGGCAATGAATCTGTGTATATGAAGTGAAGAAGTGCCTCAAAGATGGTGGGTTCCATGTCATCTATCTTGATACGTCTCTTGGTGGTCTCCTTCATCTGACCAAAGAGCTCGGCCTTGAAGACAGACGATCGTGCAGCTAGCACGCATCTATGTGCACTGAACAGTTGGCCACCGACATTGAATTTCACATCGACGCCTTCTCCATCCTTCAACATGTTTGTGAAGTGTGTTTGGAGGTCTGACTGCGGCACTTGGACTATGACTGTGCTTACATCTTCCGTGCGAGGCTCTTTGATGACAGTCAAAACACACCTGATCGTGATGCAGTCGTCATTGCGGGATAGCAGTTCCTTCAGCTTGGACTTCTCAACAAACTCGCGCCAGCCCCAAAAACCGGACTGAAAGGTATGTATGCTGCTGTATAGATTGCTATCTTTTCCATCTTTCCCCAACAAACTCAAAGTGAACTTAACCTTGACACCCGTTGTTGGCTTACTGCAGATGCACAAGAAGGCAGGCATGTAGGCACCTTCGTCTTCCTCCTTCCACCCATCAGGGTAGATTCTGATGTTCCAGTCATAGCCGTCGACGCTGAAATCGCTCGAGCTAATGAACTTGCCGGCACCCATTCCCTCAAGCAGCGAGTGCTCAGTCACCTCGAAGTTGTGGGCGGTGGTGACGCACTCTGTCCGGCATCTCGACGAGGTCTCGGACATGTGCTTGTTGACAGAAGAAGGCGAGCTGTTGGCCATGGCGTGGAATGGACTGAAACGGAGGTTGGGAGTGTGGCTGCAACCTGGAGGAGTGCTTCAGGAAGAAGATGAGTAGTTGGCCATGGCGTGGGTGCAATGAAACAGAGGTTGGGGGTACGTGCAGATATAACTCCGTACATGACTCAGGAAGACGTTTAGTCTTCAGTGAAGATGGCATTAAAACTGGAGAATACATTTAGGCGGCGTTGAACAAGTTCCCATTCGATTATTTAGACGTCGGTGCATGCGTCGTTTCAATTTCCAATGCTGCTGCTGCCTTTGTATTTATCGGGAAGAGACGGTGCTGTTAATTCCAACGTTTCAGCGAATTCAAAACTCAACCAAAATTTTGTTTGTCGCCTGACGATCAAAATCAACACTACGCAAAAAGGATCGTGCTTAAATGCAGAAAAAACAAGCGGCAGAAAAACATCGTTTCACCCCACGACTGCTAATCTGAATCTGTAATATGAGCTCGGCAGTCTCCTCTGGGAAGAAAGCTCTAATGTTTTCTTCTCTCCAATGACTGTGTACATCCATGAGGCACAACGCACTTTTTGCATATTTTGGAATTGGAGAAAGAGTTTGCAATTACATGTGCGGTGGCCGTCCGGGAATCCAATGATCTATCATGATATTAGGCCTCATTTGATTCATGGGATAGGAATGTTATAGAAATAGGAAAATTATAAAAAGTGAGATGACATGCATCTCAATCCCTATGGAGAAAGAAATGCCATTTGATGCATAGGATAGGAATTTTTTCATTGAGTTTAAGCTAATATTTTTTTTCCTCCCAAATGTGAAGGGTTGATTCATATCATACATAGGAATAGGAACCCATTCCTACAAACCAAAGGGCTTCAAAAAAATTTTTCTTTGCAAATCTTATCCTATAGCATTTCTATAGAAGTCCTACAAACCAAAGAAGCCCTTAACACCAGCCTTAACAAGTTCCCGCCCAAAGAGAATACTTCTCCAAGTATAAGATGACGACCTGGGCTTGGGGGCATCCCAAAAAATACGGAAAGTAGCGTCCTTTGAGAACCCCAGCACAAAGAGAATCTGGCTCAGTAAGTAGCCTTCAACTTTGTTTACCAATTGAAGAGCGAGAAATCACGGAAACCGGGCCCACCAAGCTTATTTGGTGTGGATAACCATTCCCATGAGCGCCAATAAACTTTCCACTTACCATCTTCTTTGCCCCACCAATAATCAGCAACAGCTTGCCTCATCCGTTCACATGTAGAAGTCGGTATTCAGAAACAACTCATTATATATGTTGGAATAGCCTGAATCACAGATTCCAGCAAAACTTCTTTTCCTGCCCGAGAAGGGGGCCTATCTGACAAGCTAATGATGCGCTGCCAAACTTTATCATTCAGAAATTTGAATGTCCTATTTGGCGACCTGACGACATGCATGAGTAGGCATTCAGAGATACTTATCGTGGAATGATTCATTTGCAACTCCCAAAATTCCCATTACCTTGTGCTTAGTATCATCAGAAAAAGGTTTACCAAAGTAAATTGATGACTTTTGAAGATTAACTTTCTGATCTGAACCGTCGCAATATAAGTGCAAAGGCTCCTTGAGGGAGAGGACGCTGCGCTGATCACTTCTAGCAAAGAAGATGCTATCATCGGCAAAAAGGAGGTGTGAGATAGGAGGGCCTTGACGACCATTTCGGATACCTTGTAGCTCACCACACGACTCCTTGTGCAAAAGCACACTGGACAAGCCTTCAATGCATAGAAGGAAATGATAAGGGCTGATTGGGTCTCCCTGTTGAATGCCCCTTGTAGGAATCACAGGATTAGTAAGTTCTCTGTTAACCCGGACAGCATAACGAACCGAGGTTACACATCTCATGACCGTCCTGATCCACTCCAGCGCAAAACCCAATCTACTCAGGCATCCTTGTAAGTAAGACCACTCAACGCGGTCATATGCTTTAGTCATGTCAATCTTGAGGGCAAAATATGGTCTCTTTGATCGTTGTTTGTCAAATTGTATGGAAACACTCGAAAGCAATGAGGGCCGTTGTCGGTGATTAATCTTCCCAGAACAAAAGCACTTTGATGTCCAGAGATGATTGCTGGCAAGATAATCTTGAGCCTATTAGCCAGAACTTTTGAAGTTATCTTGTAGAGGACATTACAAAGGCTTATTGGTCTGAAGTTATTTAGGTGTTTTGGTGACAGAGCTTTTTGGACTAAGACAATCACTAAATCGGAAAAACCATCAGGTATTGGCATTCCATTCAAAAAGCATCTGACAACATGACAAATATCTTCCTTTAAGAAATCCCAATGAGTTTGATAAAAAAAAAGTCCAGGAAAACCATCAGGTCCCAGCACCTTTGTTGGACCCATTTGAAACCAAGCCGATTTTATTTCATCATCTGTACAAGGCTTGCATAGCTCAGTATTCATGGAATCATCCACTTTACATGGAATGAACTGAAGAACTGCATCCAAGGAGGCACATGGTTCAGTTGTAAATAGATTATCATAAGAACTTTGCACCATACCTTTAATCTCCTCCTGGTTTTCAGTAATTGAGCCATTGTTGCGAGTGAGACGGTTAATTCTATTTGTACGTAGACGTGCTAATGCCCGAGCATGGAAAAATGATGTATTCCAGTCACCTTCCCGGAACCAGTCCATCCAGGAACGTTGCCAAGCCATGATTTCTTCTCGCTCAAATAGTTCACCTAACTGTCCATCCAGGAACTTTCTTTTCGGGGTAAATGTTCACTACAAACTTAGCAAGCTACAAAACCACGCGTAAACAAACCAGGTATGTACAGAGGGAAAAAAATTCTCTATTGGCAAACCCCAAGTCGGAAATAGTTTTTGAGGAATTCAGTCGGGAATAGTTTTTCAGGAACTGATCCTATGTTGCTCTTTTGATTTTATTTATTTATTCTGATAAAAGAGAGCTCACTCTCCGATTTCCATTACTAGAATGCTCTTTCGAAAATGATTGGCGTATGGCATTTTTCTATCGAAAGATGGATTCAGTAAGCCAGTTTCTTGTATCACGTCTTCCATTACAATCATGCTTGGCTACGCGATTATATTGTTGCCGGACATGGCAGAGTGGCATGACACCGGCTTGTTAGACACGACATGCTCTAAGGCAACACATTGTTTATATGCTGGGATCTATCATTGCTTTCCTATGATGGTCGATCAATGAAGAGAAACTACTCCATTCACCAATATAAAAGTACACACGAATTAAAATGAATGAACAAACATACTCCCTCTGTAAAGAAATGTAAGAGTGTTTAGATCACTAAAGAGTACTGATCGCTCTTATATTTATTTTTACAGATAAAGTAATAATGAATTAATGGGGTAGAAGGCAATGAGTTTTAATCTTGTACACCAAGATTATAATAAGGAAGATAAATACCTAAGTTTCTCTCCTTATGTCTTGTTTCAATTATTGCTATTGTGTTGATAATTGTGCTATGTGTTTATGTGCTTTATTAAATCACATGATTGGCATGTGCGATACAAATGATTGCCAAGTGTGATGAGATGACTACGTTTCACAACAAATTTTGCAACAACTGTGACATATATCTTCCAAGTGACCTAAACATGAACTTTGCACTGCATCACCTTACGACTTGTGCTTCAACATGTATTCCCAAGAAATTTTGATAGTATGCTTGTACAAATTCTAACCAAATGTACACTTGGGAATATTCTACGTCTGATAGCTAGGCCCCATTAACCTATTTCTCTCAATATGTACACATGCCACCTCAACATGCAAATATGCATAAGAAAATACTCAACTCAATGATTAAGTATAGTAAATCATATGCCTTTTTATTACTTTTACTTCTTATATTATTATTTAAATTCTCATTCCATACAACTAAATCTAATAAATATATATATAGTATTTTAAATTTATTCATGTATTATTAATTTAAAATTCCTATTCCATACAACTAAATCTAATCAAATTATATGAGCTAATCATCAGTTTAAGCAATAGAAATGTGAGTTAGCAATAAAATTATGTCGTCGAATTCATATTAAAAAAAGTCAGCACATAACATATATATACCATTGGTCTAATTGATGGTCAAATTTAAATCTCAACATAGGCGTGTGTCTTATTAATGGGTATGAAGGTACTAATCATGACCTTTTATCTTTGGACAATGGACAAAAAATGCAGCAATGTGACATTTTCCAAATACCGAAACAGACTTCCTTTTGTTTTCTTCGCCTAACCCTAGGCAATTAGGGCAAACTCTCCCCTCCAGACTAGGGTTTGTCTTCCAAACTCCGATCCAGACTTCTTCGAGTTTGTCTTCCGGACTTCGATCCTCCTCAACTTCGTCCGGTAGGGTAGTAGCGATAGCGGCTCGTACTGGTGGCAGTAGTGGTTGTTCGGTGGTCTTGGAATCTCGATGTAATTTTTATTATGTTTGATATGCTTTTGTACTTCCAGGGAATTTTGATAATAGATCTGAATTTGCAAAAATAAAATAAAAAACATAGCAGCAAAAGCATGTTTGTCCTCCCTGCCATTTAACTTTGACCAAGTGGATAATCAAACCTAAAACCAGAAGCTAACTGTAACGCCCCGGATGCAACTTTCCATATTCGTAACTCCAACTCTTGCCTTTTCCGGAGATGTGATATGATATTTCCTTCGTGGTTGAGTTTTTTTGTATTTTGTTTTGCATTTTGTTCATGTCTTGCATTTCATCTCATGGCATCATACGCATTGCATCCGCATGTTTTCATAAAAACTTGCATTCGCTCATTGTTGCCGTTTCTCCCTTTGCCTTCATCACCTTCCCTCAGACCGCTTTGTCTTCGTTGACCGTTCTGAGACCAACCACCCACTTGCACGTGATCGCCTTGTTCCTCTGCACAGCGCACAGACCCCTGGCATGCGTCCGAAACTTCCCCAAACCCGAACCGCACGGTCATGACCGTTGGATTCGAATCATCCCCTAACATCTATAAAACATCTCCGTTTTCTTATTTGGACTGCCCTAGCCTTTTATCTCGGACCGTCCGATTGTAATCGAAGGGACAAGATAGCCCCTAGCCTAACCCCCTATATATGCTAGTCTAAACCGAGACCAAATCCCTAAAATCTAGCCTCTTGTCCCATCCTCCTGGCCACCGCCGCCACTCTCTCCTGCATCTTCATCGGGATCCCTCCCGATCCAAACCCACCAATCACCACAGCCCCTCTCGATCCACCTCGCTAGTAGCCCGCTGCTCGCGCGCCGCGCCCGCAGCTCTTCTCGAGCGAGGGCCTCGTGCTACTGGAGCCCCTGCCTCCTCTCGTCCAGGAGGAGAAGAGCCTTCCCCAGCTTCTCCACACCTCGCCGGAGCACACCACCGCTAGCAACCTCGTCCTCCAGCAGCTCCGAACGCCGCAGATGATCCCCGTGCCGTCCCTTCCCTTCCTTCTCCTGCTTTTCTCTCTGTCTCTCAAATCCCTCTCTCGTCTCTGTCTCGTCTCGCAGGGAGCCCCGAGGAGTTGCGCTCGTCCCCGATGCCGGCAAGCTCGCAGCCGCCGTGGATCCTCGCCTCCACGCCCTAGATCCGGCCCCTCCGTCAGATCCCATCGTCCTAGCCCCGTTCCCTCGTCGGGCCGCCAAGTCCCTGCTGCTGCGCCTTCGTCAAGTCGCCGCCTGTTCCTGCCGCGTGTTCGTCTTCTTCAGGCGCTCGAGCCAGGAGCCAGGAGACGAGCAGCTTGTACCCTCCTCTGCCTCGCTTGCCCCAGCAACCGTCGTGCCCGGCGCCCCCGTTCGCCTCCACGCCGACTCTGCGTCGCCGGAGTTCCTTCGCCTCACGTGGCCGCCGCGGCTGCATCCCCTGTTTCGAGCGACAGAGCACAACGGGTCATGCCCGCGTTGACCAGTCGCCTCGCTCATCCAGCGCCTCGTCCCGCTCCTCGCTCGTCGACCGCGACCACGCCCTGGGCCGCATCTCGCGCAAGGCCCAGTCGTGCCCCTTCAGCCATCCAGCCCAGCAGATCCGGGCCTAAAGCCCATGGGTGAGCAACCCGAGCCCCCCTGTGCAGTGTTGGGCTAGCCAGATTCGGCCCGGCTACATTTTTCCCCTGCTGACGATTTTCCTAATTTCCAGTGCATGCATAATTACAGGAATGCCCCTGTTTTGCATTGTTAATAACTAAATGCCCATGCATCCAATTGAAACATGTTATATATGTAAAATGCTTAAAATTGTATCTTGTTTCACAATATGCAACTTTCATCCCTGTTAAAAAATTTTAAATTGCTGTTTGTTTAAATTTGCTTAAATGTCATGTTAAAATGATTTAATTCATAACTAAATAACCGTAGCTCGGTTTTAAATAAACTTTATATGTAAATGGGGTGGAAAAATCCCTAGTTTAACATGGTCCACTTTATTTTCTTGTTTAACAACTTTAAAATATGTTTAGGGCAGAACAGTAGCTAATTCAAAATATGTACATGAGGATTTTCCGGAATTGTTGTTTGTTGTTCCGGCCTCATTGAAATTTGCCTAGATAGTTAGTTTAATTATGCTTCACCTCTTGCCATGCTTAACCACATTTAATATTGTTGAGTAGCTTATAACGAGAGAGAACTAAATAACTGATGTGGAGTTTTGTCAATATGCAACTCGTTGCATATTGAGCTTCACTTAACTTGTAGTGTTGTTTGTGCATATTGCCATGCCATGCTTCATTAAACCGGACATGCATCATACTTTATTGTGCATCATGACATGTTTATGCTTGTTGGTTTACTATGTTGTTTGTTTCTTTCCGGTGTTGCTTCTTAGTTCCGGTAATGTTGCGATTGTGAGGATTCGTTCGACTACGTCCGCTTGTCTTCTTCATGGACTCGTTCTTCTTCCTAGTGGGATTTCAGGCAAGATGACCGCTACCTTGGATCTCACTACTATCATTGCTATGCTAGTTGCTTCGTTCTATCGCTTTGCTGCGCTTCCTATCACTTGTTCTTCAAGCCTCCCAAATTGCCATGAACCTCTAACCTTTGTCACCCTTCCTAGCAAACCGTTGTTTGGCTATGTTACCGCTTTGCTCAGGCCCTCTTATAGCATTGTTAGTTGCAGGTGAAGTTGAAGATTGTTCCATGATGGACAGGATTATGTTGGGATATCACAATATCTCTTATTGAATTAATGCATCTATATACTTGGTAAAGGGTGGAAGGCTCGGCCTTATGCCTGGTGTTTTGTTCCACTCTTGCAGCCCTAGTTTCCGTCATACCGGTGTTATGTTCCCGGATTTTGCGTTCCTTACGCGGTCGGGTGATTTATGGGACCCCCTTGACAGTTCGCTTTGAATAAAACTCCTCAAGCAAGGGCCAACCTTGGTTTTACCATTTGCCTCACCTACCCCTTTTTCCCTTGGGTTTCCGGAGCCCGAGGGTCATCTTTATTTTAGCCCCCCCGGGCCAGTGCTTCTCTAAGTGTTGGTCTGAACTGAGCAGCCTGCGGGGCCCCCTCGGGGAAACTCGAGGTCTGGTTTTACTCGTAGCTTGACTTATCCGGTGTTGCCCTGAGAACGAGATATGTGCAGCTCCTATCCGGATTGTCGACGCATCGGGCGGCTTTGCTGGTCTTGTTTTACCATTGTCGAAATGTCTTATAAACCGGGATTCCGAGACTGATCGGGTCTTCCTGGGAGAAGGAATATCCTTCGTTGATCGCGAGAGCTTATCATGGGCTAAGTCGGGACACCCCTGCAGGGTATAAACTTTCGAGAGCCGTGCCCGCGGTTATGTGGCAGATGGGAATTTGTTAACGTCCGGTTGTAGATAACTTGACACCAGATCCGAATTAAAACGCATCAACTGCGTGTGTAGCCGTGATGGTCTCTTTTCGGCGGAGTCCGGGAAGTGAACATGATTTCTGTGTTATGATTGACCTAAGTAGGAGCTCAGGATCACTTCTTGATCATTACTAGTTGACGACCGTTCCTTTGCTCTCTTCTCGCTCTTATTTGCGTATGTTAGCCACCATACTTGCTTAGCCGCTGCTGCAACCTCACCACCTTACCCCCTTCCTTTCCCATTTAGCTTTGCTAGTCTTGATACCCATGATAATGGGATTGCTGAGTCCTCGTGGCTCACAGATTACTACAACAACAGTTGCAGGTACAGGTTAGGCGATGATCATGACGCGAGAGCAATGTTACTTGTTTTGGAGTTCTTCTTCTGCTTCTTCTTCGATCAGGGGATAGGTTCCAGGTCGGCAGCCTGGGCTAGCAGGGTGGATGTCGTTTGAGTTTCTGTTTGTGTTTCATCCGTAGTCGGATGGTGCTCTTATGTATGATGATGTTGTATTCGTGTGGCATTGTATGCCTCTTGTATGTATCCCCATCTATTATGTAATGTTGATGTAATGATATCCACCTTGCAAAAGCGTATCAATATGCGGTTCTATCCTTGGTGGGACCTTCGAGTCTCTTTAGGATAGTATCGCATATTGGGCATGACAAGTTGGTATTAGAGCCTCGACCGACCATAGGAGCCCCCTTGATTGTTGGCCGTTGTTGAGTCTAGAAGAAAACTATTTTGAGTCTTAGGATTATATATATCGGAGAGTAGGATTCTTTTTACTCCTCGGCCCCCCTTTGTCGCTCTGGTCAGGACTCCTGACGTAGATGTTTTTTCTTTCCTCTCCTCAAATTTCACTCAAAAAAATTAGGATCTCGCGGGTATCTTGGGATCGTTCTGATATTCTTATGACGAGAACATTGTTCTTGGTGCCTCCTGACATTTAGGGGTTGTGGCAGTGTCCCGGGGAGTTGAGCTCCAAGGTGTTGTCGTCATAATTTTATCGTTGCAGTTCTAGAATACCCGAGTTTTGCCGACATCGAAAATCTCTTTTATGCAGTTGTTGGTGAGATAACCTCGACGCCACCCAGTACTGGGGAGTTCGAGAGTATTGCCATAGCTCATATAACGGATGCTTTTCGAAGGTTGAGGTACACGATTTCCGGCGTTTTCTTGGTTATGTGTTGACGGATGGATACAGCTGGATCTAGGGATTGTTAGTTTGGGTGAGATATATTGCTTCCCCTGTATACCCAACACCAGATTGCATAACCAGAAAGTTTCGGGAGTTTATAGGTGGGAATTCAAGTAGCTCCTAGAATATCTTTCCGACAGATGCATGATATGGGATTGGGTAAATCTATATCATATGTTTGTTTCCGGCTTATTCTGCAAGCCAAATCCTTTGTTTTGTTTTATTTGTGGTATTCGAGTTGCTTCGAAGTCAAATGTTGAATCCATACCTTTCCTAAACGGTGTTCTCATATTGCTATGTGAGTACTAATCCTTCTTGATCACTGAGGTTGTCATGTCAACTCTTTTTCAACCGGTGTGCTTCTCTTCGAGATGATCCCATCATTCTCCCCACCCACAAGATCAATTCTAAGTTTTCTCAACGGTGTTTGTTTCGTTCATCCCAAGTTGTCTTTGTTTTTCCCCACCCTCCCACCCTTTTTCTTCAAGGACTCATATATTTTAATCAAGTATCCTTTTATTGATGGGAAGTCTCTCCATTCGTTTCTGTCAATGTTCTTATCCGGTGATTCTCAGGAGGATACTAAGGAAGTTTCAAGTTCATCATCCTTCGTTGTCGTTTCTTCTCCGGTGGATCCAATTCAAGCTTTCGATATTCATCATATTCTTTTCCTCGTTTCTAATGTTTTCTCATGCCGATGCACCTCTTAATCATTCACTTCTTCCTATTCATTTGTTCTGGAGTGCTGAAGATATCTCACAAGACTTGTGTTTCCATTCTCAATCCGTTCAAGATATTTGGAGATTGTTATCTCATTCAAGCCATTTAATTCAACCGATGCAAAATCATTTTCAACGGTGTTTTCTTTTGAGTGGGCCCTAACCCACAGGTCTTTTCCCAGGATCTTACCTGACTCTTCTAATTATTCTGGAGCGATTCTCAAATTCATTTCCAAGTTTGACGTAAGAATGAATTTTCATCAGTCACGTGCCTTCTCCAAGGTCATTTTCAAATTCTTTTCATCTTTGGCTCAACCTTTCCTCTTTTAACTTTCCCGGAGTATCTCAACAATTCATGGTGGTTCTCATCATCATTCTCAACATTTGAAGACCGAAGAAAGATTTCTCTTAAATCTTGGTCCATTCTCTTGAATATTCATGGTTCTAGCTTCATGCTATCCTCATAATTGTTTCGATTGTGACAATTCTTTTCTTACCATCCGGAGCATTTCATGAGTTGTTTCCATTTCTTTCCTCCGAAGGCCATCATGTCATAATTCTTCATTCTCAGTGTGTAGCTATCGTTCTCCAAACCTTACCGGTGCATCGTTCAAATACCCTCTAATCAGTTCATGATCTCTTCATTCTCAAGTATCTAAATCCCTCAAGTATCTTCATTCGTTTTCCAATTCTTCCCGGTGAATTGTGCCTTTGCTACTTTCATTTTCAATTCTTATGGTGGTTCGTTCAAAATTTCACTTCCTTCGTTCTCATATCAAATATTCGTTGTTTCCAAATCCCACTGGTGGTTCCATCAATACCTTCTCAAGTTTACGCTATATCGCTCTTAATCCTTTCTACGAGAATAAGTAATATGCAAAATCCATTGCTTGTCATCAATTTAATTTGATGAAGGATAAACATACAATAAATCTTATTCTTCTTTCCTCGAGGTGATTCAATTCTTTTCTTCCGGAGATTGTTCATGATGAAGTAATTCTCGGTTCTAGTGTTTCATCTATTCTTTTTCCGGAGTTCCAAGTTTTCCGCATTATCTCGTCATGAAGCTCCATCTAAATCATTGCAAGGGTTCACCTTGTGTTTTAAACTTCTCTTTCTTTCTATCATCCTTTTTTTTACCGGAGTTCTCCATGGAGGCTCTACATGGTGGTTCGTCAAGGATTCCTTTCATTCTTCAATTGTTCTTTAAGATTTCTCTTCAAGTTATGACCCGCCAAGCTACACTCTAAAATAAACATGGTGCTCAACACATGTTTTGTTTTGAGGAGCTCAAGTATTCTTCATCTTGCATTCCAAAGTGCAATTCTTTCTACCTTATCTTTTGAGGTGGTGTTATGTCACTCTTGACAATTTCCTTCATGTTTCATGAGTCACATGTTGTCAAGATTGAGGTACTCTATATCCATTAATCCCTCCATTGGAGTTATCTTGGTAAAGATTTCACCTAAAGCCTTCCCTAAGGAATATTGCTAATTATGGTGCTATCAATGATCTGAGTTTTCTCCTATCCTCTCGGTGAAGAAGTTTTTCATCTCTTTGGTGCTCTCAATCAAATCAATAGTTTCCATTAGTGGCCGGTTGTCACCTCATAGTCTCGAGATGTTTTCCATAAGCCCACAACAAGCTTGTGCTTCTCGTTGTTGATTTTCCAACAACTCCGTTTGATTCTTCTTTGCAAGGATGCTTTCCAAGTTCACTTGTGGCAAAAGTTGTCATTATCTTCTTCGTCCGTTTATCCCAACGGTCTAACTTCTATTCTTTCGTTACAGAGGCATTGTGATGTTGTGCTCTTCACCCATCACCTCGTCTGGTGAGGATCATCTTCTTTTCTGGCTTATCCATTTAACTGGAGTGTTGTATCATCTCTTCAATATATTTTCATCTCATCAAGTTTTCATCTCTTTTCTACCGGAGTGCTGTCCAAATTCTGTCATTCTTGTTCCTTGGCTATCTCATTATACCGAGGTGGTCATATTCTTTTCGTTCGTGAAGCTCTTATTTCCATGTCTTTCAACCTTCAAGTTCTCGTAATAATCCTTGTTCCTCTTTTCTAACGGATTGGTTGCAATCTCGTTCATCTCTGTTGTACTCTTTCTTTTAAATTGCTCAACCTCTCAAGGTTTGTGATTTCACTCGTTCGTTAAAGAAGCAACTTAGTTTACCTCTTATCTTCCTCTTCCTTTTCCCTCCGGGGCCATCCTAGATCTCGGGACGACATGCTCTCGTAGTGGTGGAGTGTTGTAACGCCCCGGATGCAACTTTCCATATTCGTAGCTCCAACTCTTGCCTTTTCCGGAGATGTGATATGATATTTCCTTCGTGGTTGAGTTTTTTTTGTATTTTGTTTTGCATTTTGTTCATGTCTTGCATTTCATCTCATGGCATCATACGCATTTCATCCGCATGTTTTCATAAAAACTTGCATTCGCTCGTTGTTGCCATTTCTCCCTTTGCCTTCATCACCTTCCCTCGGACCGCTTTGTCTTCGTTGACCGTTCTGAGACCAACCACCCACTTGCACGTGATCGCCTTGTTCCTCTGCACAGCGCACAGACCCCTGGCATGCGTCCGAAACTTCCCCAAACCCGAACCGCACGGTCATGACCGTTGGATTCGAATCATCCCCTAACATCTATAAAACATCTTTGTTTTCTTATTTGGACTGCCCTAGCCTTTTATCTCGGACCGTCCGATTGTAATCAAAGGGACAAGATAGCCCCTAGCCTAACCCCCTATATATACTAGTCTAAACCGAGACCAAATCCCTAAAATCTAGCCTCTTGTCCCATCCTCCTAGCCGCCGCCGCCACTCTCTCCTGCATCTTCATCGGGATCCCTCCCGATCCAAACCCACCAATCACCACAGCCCCTCTCGATCCACCTCGCCAGCAGCCCGCTGCTCGCGCGCCACGCCCGCAGCTCTTCTCGAGCGAGGGCCTCGCGCTACTGGAGCCCCTGCCTCCTCTCGTCCAGGAGGAGAAGAGCCTTCCCGAGCTTCTCCTCACCTCGCCGGAGCACACCGCCGCTAGCGACCTCGTCCTCCAGCAGCTCCGAACGCCGCAGATGATCCCCATGCCGTCCCTTCCCTTCCTTCTCCTGCTTTTCTCTCTGTCTCTCAAATCCCTCTCTTGTCTCTGTCTCGTCTCGCAAGGAGCCCCGAGGAGTTGCGCTCGTCCCCGACACCGGCAAGCTCGCAGCCGCCGTGGATCCTCGCCTCCGCGCCCTAGATCCGGCCTCTCCGTCAGATCTCGTCGTCCTAGCCCCGTTCCCTCGTTGGGCCGCCAAGTCCCTGCTGCTGCGCCTTCGTCAAGTCGCCGCCTGTTCCTACCGCGCGTTCGTATTCTTCAGGCGCTCGAGCCAGGAGCCAGGAGACGAGCAGCTTGTACCCTCCTCTGCCTCGCTCGCCCCAGCAACCGTCGTGCCCGGCACCCCCGTTCGCCTCCACGCCGACTCTGCCTCGCCGGAGTTCCTTCGCCTCACGTGGCCGCCGCCGCTGCATCTCCTATTTCGAGCGACAGAGCACAACGGGTCATGACCACGTTGACCAGTCGCCTTGCTCATCCAGCGCCTCGTCCCGCTCCTCGCTCGTCGACCGCGACCACGCCCTGGGCCGCATCTCGCGCAAGGCCCAGCCGCGCCCCTTCAGCCATCCAGCCTAGCAGATCCGGGCCTAAAGCCCATGGGTGAGCAACCCGAGCCCCCCTGTGCACTGTTGGGCTAGCCAGATTCGTCCCGGCTACATTTTTTTCCCCTGCTGACGATTTTCCTAATTTCCAGTGCATGCATAATTACAGGAATGCCCCTGTTTTGCATTGTTAATAACTAAATGCCCATGCATCCAATTGAAACATGTTATATATGTAAAATGCTTAAAATTGTATCTAGTTTCACAATATGCAACTTTCATCCCTGTTAAAATGTTTAAATTGTTGTTTTTTTAAATTTTCTTAAATGCCATGTTAAAATGATTTAATTCATAACTAAATAACCGTAGCTCGGTTTTAAATAAACTTTATATGTAAATGGGGTGGAAAAATCCCTAGTTTAACATGGTCCACTTTATTTTCCTGTTTAACAACTTTAAAATATGTTTAGGGCAGAACAGTAGCTAATTCAAAATATGTACATGAGGATTTTCCGGAATTGTTGTTTGTTGTTCTGGCCTCATTTAAATTTGCCTAGATAGTTAGTTTAATTATGCTTCACCTCTTGCCATGCTTAACCACATTTAATATTGTTGAGTAGCTTATAACGAGAGAGAACTAAATAACTGATGTGGAGTTTTGTCAATATGCAACTCGTTGCATATTGAGCTTCACTTAACCTTTAGTGTTGTTTGTGCATATTGCCATGCCATGCTTCATTAAACCGGACATGCATCATACTTGATTGTGCATCATGACATGTTTATGCTTGTTGGTTTACCATGTTGTTTGTTTCTTTCCGGTGTTGCTTCTTAGTTCCGGTAATGTTGCGATTGTGAGGATTCGTTCGACTACGTCCGCTTGTCTTCTTCATGGACTCGTTCTTCTTCCTAGCGGGATTTCAGGCAAGATGACCGCTACCTTGGATCTCACTACTATCATTGCTATGCTAGTTGCTTCGTTCTATCGCTTTGTTGCGCTTCCTATCATTTGTTCTTCAAGCCTCCCAAATTGCCATGAACCTCTAACCTTTGTCGCCCTTCCTAGCAAACCGTTGTTTGGCTATGTTACCGCTTTGCTCAGCCCCTCTTATTGCGTTGTTAGTTGCAGGTGAAGTTGAAGATTGTTCCATGATGGACAAGATTATGTTGGGATATCACAATATCTCTTATTGAATTAATGCATCTATATACTTGGTAAAGGGTGGAAGGCTCGGCCTTATGCCTGGCGTTTTGTTCCACTCTTGCCGCCCTAGTTTCCGTCATACCAGTGTTATGTTCCTGGATTTTGCGTTCTTTACGCGGTCGGGTGATTTATGGGACCCCCTTGACAGTTCGCTTTGAATAAAACTCCTCAAGCAAGGCCCAACCTTGGTTTTACCATTTGCCTCACCTACCCCTTTTTCCCTTGGGTTTCCGGAGCCCGAGGGTCATCTTTATTTTAGCCCCCCCGGGCCAGTGCTTCTCTAAGTGTTGGTCCGAACTGAGTAGCCTGTGGGGCCCCCTCGGGGAAACTCGAGGTCTGGTTTTACTCGTAGCTTGACTTATCCGGTGTTGCCCTGAGAACGAGATATGTGCAGCTCCTATCGGGATTGTCGGCGCATCGGGCGGCTTTGCTGGTCTTGTTTTACCATTGTCGAAATGTCTTGTAAACTGGGATTCTGAGACTGATCGGGTCTTCCTGGGAGAAGGAATATCCTTCATTGATCGCGAGAGCTTATCATGGGCTAAGTTGGGACACCCCTGGAGGGTATAAACTTTCGACAGCCGTGCCCGCGGTTATGTGGCAGATGGGAATTTGTTAACGTCCGGTTGTAGATAACTTGACACCTGATCCGAATTAAAATGCCTCAACCGCGTGTGTAGCCGTGATGGTCTCTTTTCGGCGGAGTCCGGGAAGTGAACACGGTTTCTGTGTTATGATTGACGTAAGTAGGAGCTCAGGATCACTTCTTGATCAATACTAGTTGACGACCGTTCCTTTGCTCTCTTCTCGCTCTTATTTGCGTATGTTAGCCACCATGCTTGCTTAGCCGCTGCTGCAACCTCACCACCTTACCCCTTCCTTTCCCATTTAGCTTTGCTAGTCTTGATACCCATGGTAATGGGATTGCTGAGTCCTCGTGGCTCAGAGATTACTACAACAAGAGTTGCAGGTACAGGTTATGCGATGATCATGACGCGAGAGCGATGTTACTTGTTTTGGAGTTCTTCTTCTGCTTCTTCTTCGATCAGGGGATAGGTTCCAGGTCGGCAACCTGGGCTAGCAGGGTGGATGTCGTTTGAGTTTCTGTTTGTGTTTCATCCGTAGTCGGATGGTGCTCTTATGTATGATGATGTTGTATTCGTGTGGCATTGTATGCCTCTTGTATGTATCCCCATTTATTATGTAATGTTGATGTAATGATATCCACCTTGCAAAAGTGTATCAATATGTGGTTCTATCCTTGGTGGGACCTTCGAGTCTCTTTAGGATAGTATCGCATATTGAGCGTGACACTAACCATGATGGATGGATGAATGGGAGATATTGGTTCACTATGAGCCATGGACTCATTACCCCTTGTAGTCCCCATGGCCCCATGAACTAAAGATTATCTCTTTTGTTCTTTCCGCCTACAATCTCAAGTGTAGCATTGGTTCTCTGCTAAGGGTTCCTAGCTTATACAAGTCTCACAAGCATGTAAATCGTTCACTCTTACTAGAATAAACTCGAGGGAAGGGGACTAGTGCTCCATGACTCGTTTTGGGAGCTATAAGGCCGAGTCCGAGGAGTCCCGTATGACTAGGGCCAAAATCAAGGAATCATCAATTTGTTGCACAAGAGAAAACTAGCCCCAACACCCCCCCCCGCTCTGCTGGCCGCTCCGGCCGCGGCTGCCGAGTGTGGTCAGATCCAGCGGTCTGTTG
Organism: Triticum timopheevii; assembly: GCA_963921465.1. Taxonomy (NCBI): domain Eukaryota; kingdom Viridiplantae; phylum Streptophyta; class Magnoliopsida; order Poales; family Poaceae; genus Triticum; species Triticum timopheevii. The sequence goes on along the minus strand of OY997268.1, from coordinate 615,399,220 downwards.
GAGGTACCGGTCTCTCTGCATCCTCCTGCCGTGTCAATGGCCCCCTCCGCCACCCCGCCGCGAATCCTGCTCTGGGGCGAGTGCTCCCACACCGCGGACGCCTTCTCCACCCTGGTCGATGCGCAACCCCCCTGCTGAGTGGTAGTGGCTTAAGTCCATCGTGGTTAGGCCCTCCCCTTGCGCTAGCCTTTCCTCTTCGGGGCCTGGCGATGGATGGACGGAGGTCCATTCACGCAAAGATCGCTGCCTCAGCCAGCGCCATGTTGACGCCCTCGGCCTTGCCCGCGGCCGCGCAAAGGCCACCGGCCTGCCTTCAATGTGGGCACCGGGCGAGCGGCCTTCTTAAGGCGTTTCCGGGGTCTCTGCTTCAGATGCCTCAGCACTGAGCACCGCCGGGTAGATTGTAGGGATCCAGTTCACTGCATCAACTGTAAGCTTCCAGGCCACATCGGCAAAGACTGCCTAGGGAAGAAGGGGCGTGCTCCTGTGAAGGCGCGGTTGGGCACTCACGTTGGTCGCGACCCGGTTTGCGACCGTATTCACTTCCCCTTGCCAACCCCGACAGCGACGAACAAGACGATGGCCTTCCACACCGACCCGTCGCGCCGCCCACGGTCAGGCCACAAGGTGGTGATCGAGTCGCCGACCATGGAGCACTAGATCTTCCTGCTCCGTCGCCACGCGGTGCTGTTGATCTCCACGGAGGAGCACCATGTCGCCAGCCCCATGTCAGTGGGGCGCGCCTTCGACACGCAGCTGCGCACGCTGGCGTATCTCCTGCGGGTCACGAGCCATGACCCAGAGGATTTCCTAGTCCATTTTGAGCTGCCGGCGCACAGGGACAACGCCGTGCACCTGGGCTCCATCAACGTCGACGTCATCATCTTCAGCATCAAGTCGTGGCACGAGGACGACCATGCTGTGCACCAGGAGTTCCTTCTCCACGTCCGCGTCGTCATCGAGAAGATGCCACTGCACCTCTGGTCGCCCGAGGGGGCGGTGGAGGTCCTGGGCGACAAGTGCATCATCAACCACCTTGCACAGCCGGACCCAGGAGCGCGTCCACACGAAGACCTTTGCGTGCTGGGTGTGGGTGCCGGATGTGGCGTTCATCCCCACCCGGCACACCATCTGGAGGGCAGCGCGGGGTGCTGGCCGTGTGGGGGGCATGCTGGGCTACTCGCCGCCGAGCCGGGAAGTGGCACCGCCGGCACGCGTCCGGTGCCATGACATGCTCATCCACGTCGATCGCGTCGAGGACTGGTCGCCTCTCTCGCCACGCTCGTCGCACTCTACGCAGAGCGGCCTGCCCTCGTTGGAGTCATAGGATGTGCGCTCGGTCCCATCCATCTTGCCGGGCATGTGGACCATGCATGTCGAGGACGGCCAAGGCACCCGGCGCCACCCGGCCCTGGTGCCTCCTTCGGGCTGCGGCAGCACCCATCAGGGTGGGGACTGCGACGACCACGACAATGGCAAGGGCAGGAGGCGTTCTTGGAAGGACACCCTCCTGGGCTACAAGCAGCCTCGTGGCACGCTACAGCCCCGGAAGGACGCTGCGAGCTCAAGCCATCAGCAGAGCCGGACGCCTGTCAGTCGTCGGCACGAGGCCAGTGGACGGGGCTCCGGCGGCCGCCCCGAGCCTGCCGTCCTCAAGGCCACGCCCCCGCTGCCCCTGGCCCCGCGCGCGCCACCTGCTGCTGGTGCTACTGTCGACGCTGGGTGGGACCCGGTGGCCGACTTCTTCAGCAACACCGACCCCGTCCTCCCTCCCCCTCCTCGCATGGATGATGCGCAGCTACAGCTCGACGAGTCCATCACCACTGCGCTTGATCAGCCACTCCAGTTCGCTGGCGGCCCATCCGTCGTAGCCTGCCGCTCCACGGCCTCCATAGCCCAGACCAGCCTGCACGTGGGAACCATGATGCAGCAGGTCATGCAGCTGCAGCTCAATGGCGCGGACGACCCGGCGTCGCGCCTCTTCGTCGAGGTCATCACCGCTCCACCGATGCGTAGCTCTGCTGCACCACCCAAGACCAGAGCCGCCTCTATCCCAGTCAGGCAGAGCGCGCGCCAAGCCTCACAACAGTCCAGGATTCCGGTGGCAAAGAGGGTGTCCCTGCTGCTGGTCAAGCGTCTCGGCATGCTTGGACCCAAAGAGAAGATGACTGCAAAGGCGGCAGAAGCACTCGTACGCTGTTTTGACGAGCCACTGACGGACGAGGACATCTCCATCATCACCAAGCTCACGCGCCTAGACCGGGCGGCCCTCCGCATTGCAGGCAGCATGGCGGGCCCTGATGACGATGTGGATGCCGCGGCTTAGTGTCGTTATGTTAGTTCAAATTAGTATTAGTCTCCGACAAGGATTGACACTAGGCCAATTTGAGTTAGGTTTCATGATCGAGGACTCTAGTGTTTCAGTTAGGGCTAGTTGGATCGCCTCGCGCCAGAGTAGTTTTAGGCCTATTGGTGGTCTCTGGTGCCCTCTTGCTAAGCTGATGGTGTACTTGTGTTTGTCTCTGATCAATAGAATGTTATTACTACTGGAGAAAACCTTTGTTCCATATGAGTAACACAACTAGTGCAATCTTAAGTTGGAATGTGAGAGGGCTGAATTTCTAGCAAAGCGTGCAGTCGTGCATGAGATTGCGGAGGCTCGTTGAGCAAGTATACTCTACCTACAAGAAACAAAGCTGGAATCCTGGTCACTCGCCATAGTTCACGAGCTCGGTAGTCGCAAGCTGGAGGGTTGCGCCATCCTGCCTGCAATGGGCACCAGAGGGGGTGCGGCCATTGATACGTCTCCAACGTATCTATAATTTTTGATTGCTCCATGCTACTTTATCTACTGTTTTGGACTATATTGGGCTTTATTTTCCACTTTTATATTATTTTTGGGACTAACCTATTAACCAGAGGCCCAGCCCAGAATTGCTGTTTTTTTGCCTATTTCAGTGTTTCAAAGAAACGGAATATCAAACGGAGTCCAAACGGAATGAAACCTTCGGGAACGTGATTTTCCAACCGAATGTGATCCAGGAGACTTGGACCCTACGCCAAGCAGTGCCAGAGGTGGTCACGAGGGTGGAGGGCGCCCCCCTGGGCGCGCCCCCCTACCTCGTGGGCCCCTCGAAGCTCCACCGACGTACTCCTTCCTCCTATATATACCTACGTATCCCCGAACGATCAGAACAGGAGCCAAAAACCTAATTCCACCACCGCAACCTTCTGTATCCACGAGATCCCATCTTGGGGCCTGTTCCGGAGCTCCGCCGGAGGGGGCATCCACCACGGAGGGCTTCTACATCAACACCATAGCCCCTCCGATGAAGTGTGAGTAGTTTAGTTCAGACCTTCGGGTCCATAGCTAGTAGCTAGATGGCTTCTTCTCTCTTTTTGGATCTCAATACAATGTTCTCCCCCTCTCTCGTGGAGATCTATTCGTTGTAATTTTCTTTTTGCGGTGTGTTTGTTGAGATCGATGAATTGTGGGTTTATGATCTAGTATTATCTACGAAAAATATTTGATTCTTCTCTGAATTCTTTTATGTATGATTGAGTTATCTTTGCAAGTCTCTTCGAATTATCCTTCTTGGTTTGGCCAACTAGATTGGTAGTTCTTGCAATGGTAGAAGTGCTTAGCTTTGGGTTCAATCTTGTGGTGTCCTTACCCAGTGACAGAAAGGGTTGCAAGGCACGTATTGTATTGTTGCCATCGAGGATAACAAGATGGGTTTTTTATCATATTGCATGAATTTATCCCTCGAAATCATGTCATCTTGCTTAAGGCGTTACTCTATTTTTAACTTAATACTCTAGATGCATGCTGGATAGCGGTCAATGAGTGGAGTAATAGTAGTAGATGCAGAATCGTTTTGATCTACTTGTTTTGGACGTGATGCCTATATACATGATCATTGCCTAGATATACTCATAACTATGCTCAATTCTGTCAATTGCTCAACAGTAATTTTTTCACCCAACGTAGAATACTTATGCTCTTGAGAGAAGCCACTAGTGAAACCTATGGCCCCCGGGTCTATTCTCATCATATCAATCTCTATCACTTTATTTACTTGCTTTGTTTTTACTTTGCCTTTTATTTTTTACTTTGCATCTATCTATCAAAAATACCAAAAATATTATTTATCATCTATATCAGATCTCACTATCGTAAGTGACCGTGAAGGGAATGACAACCCCTAATCGCGTTGGTTGCGAGTTGCTATCGTTTTGTGTAGGTACGAGGGACTTGTGCGTGGTCTCCTACTGGATTGATACCTTGGTTCTCAAAAACTGAGGGAAATACTTACGCAACTTTGCTGCATCATCCTCTCCTCTTCGGGGAAAACCAACGCAGTGCTCAAGAGGTAGCAAGAAGAATTTCTGGCGTCGTTGCCGAGGAGGCTCACGCAAGCAAGTCAACCATACCAAGTACCCATCGCAATCCCTATCTCTCGCATTACATTATTTGCCATTTGCCTCTCGTTTTCCTCTCCCCCACTTCACCCTTGGCGTTTTATTCGCCCCTCTTCCGTTCGATCTTGTGTCTCCATGTACCTTCTTTTTTGCTTGCATCTTCGCTTGCTAAAAGTTTATGGATCCTCATTCACTTGCTAATCTCTTTAAGAGATCCAATTATGTTGAACCTATTGCTAGTGAGTTGAGTGCACTAGATTATCTTTATGAAGTTTTGCTTGAAATTCGTGAATCTGAAAATTATGATGAAGAAATTTATGAAGAGATTCACGATAACTCCTTGAATAAAAAGCATGATTGCAATGATTTTCCTATAAATTCTTTTGATGTCAATTGTGCTAATAATATGCAAAACCCTAAGCTTGGGGATGCTAGTTTTGCTATGTCCACTACTTGTTTTAATGATCATGATTGGGGTGATTCTTCGTACAACCTTGAAAATTTATTTAAGCCCCATGATGAATATGTGATTGATAATAGTGTTTGCAATAATATTGAAAGTGGGTTTGGAAGAGTGTCAACTTTAGATCCCACATATTTGGAGTATGTTCAATCTTATGATATTTTTGATAAAAGTGGGTTCGGAAAGGTCATGACTTTAGTTAATGTTAATCCCACTATCTTGGAAGAGTGTCAACTTTGCATGCATGTGGATCATGTTGATAATATGTTTTGTGATAGCTATATTGTTGAATTTGCCTATGATCCTACATGTAATTATAATGAGAGAGGAAAATATGGTCGCATAAATTTTTATCTTATTAAATTACCTCTCGTCATGTTGAGATTGCTATCGTCTCTTTCTTCTTCCTTGTGTATATTAGTTTTTGCTTGCCTTGCAAATTTGTTTGCTTATAATATGCCTATGCATAGGAAGTATGTTAGACTTAAGTATGTTTGTCACATGTTTTATGATGCTCTCTTTGTGCCTCAATTCTTGTCTTTCTTGTGAGCATCATTGAAATCGCAATGCCTAGCTAAAAAGGCTTTAAACGATAGCGCTTGTTGGGAGGCAACCCAATTTTATTTTGTGTTTTTTGTTTTTGCTTCTGTTTAGGAATAAATAATCCATCTAGCCTATGTTTGGATGTGTTTTTATGTTTTAATTAGTGTTTGTGCCAAGTAGAACCTATAGGATAACCTACGATGATAGTTGATTTGATTCTGCTGAAAAACAGAAACTTTGTCCGCACGAATTTAGTTATGATAAATCACCGAAACGTGCTTTTGCGTTGATCCTTTTTTCTGCTGTTCAATAAACAAATTTTCCAGGACTTCCTATTTTGGTAGAATATTTAGAGTTCCAGAAGTTTGCGTTAGTTACAGATTGCTACAGACTGTTCTGTTTTTGACAGATTCTATTTTACGTGTGTTGTTTGCTTATTTTGATGAATCTATGGCTAGTAAAATAGTTTATAATCCATAGAGAAGTTTGAATAGAGTAGGTTTAACACCAATATAAATAAATAATGAGTTCATTACAGTACCTTGAAGTAGTCTTTTGTTTTCTTTCTCTAACGGAGCTCACGAGATTTCGGTTGAGTTTTGTGTTGTGAAGTTTTCAAGTTTTGGGTGAATTCTTTTGATGGATTATGGAACAAGGAGTGGCAAGAGCCTAAGGTTGGGGATGCCCATGGCACCCCCAAGATAATCCAAGGACACCAAAAATTCAAAGCTTGGGGATGCCCCGGAAGGCATCCCCTCTTTCGTCCAGTTCCATCGGTAATTTACTTGGAGCTATATTTTTATTCACCACATGATATGTGTTTTGCTTGGAGCATCTTGTATCATTTGTGTCTTTGCTTGTTAGTCTACCACAATCATCCTTGCTGTACACGCCTTTTGAGAGAGCCATACATGATTTGGAATTTGATAGAATACTCTATGTGCTTCACTTATATCTTTTGAGCGTGATAATTTTTGCTCTAGTGCTTCACTTATATATTTTAGAGCGCGGTGGTGGATTTGTTTTAAAGAAACTATTGATCTCTCATGCTTCACTTAGATTATTTTGAGAGTCGTTAATAGCAAGGTAATTTGTTTAATGTTAATATACTTGGTGTTCAAGATATGTGAACCTTTCTTTTGAGTGCGTTTAATAGTAAGATAAGTTCGATGCTTGATAATTGTTTTGAGATATGGAGGTGATAATATCAATGTCATGCTAGTTGGGTGATTGTGAATTTGAGAAATACTTGTCTTGACGTTTGCAAGTCCCGTAGCATGCACGTATGGTTAAAGTTGTGTAACAAATTTGAAACATGAAGTGTACCTGGCTTGTGCATCCTTATGAGTGGCGGTCGGGGACGAGCGTTGGTCTTTTCCTACCAATCTATCCCCCTAGGAGCATGCGCGTAGTACTTGATTTTTGATGACTTCTAAATTTTTGCAATAAGTATATGAGTTCTTTTGACTAATGTTGAGTCCATGGATTATACGCACTCTCACCTTTCCGCTTTTGCTAGCCTCTTCGGTATCGTGCATTGCCATTTCTCACCTTGAGAGTTGGTGCAAACTTCGCTGGTGCATCCAAACCCCGTGATACGATACGCTCTATCACACATAAACCTCCTTATATCTTCCTCAAAACAGCCACCATACCTACCTATCATGGCATTTCCATAGCCATTCCGAGATATATTGCCATGCAACTTCCACCATGATCATCATGACATACATTACTTTTGTCATATTGCCATTGCATGATCATGTAGTTGACATCGTATTTGTGGCAAAGCCACCATGCATTATTTTCCATACATGTCACTCTTGATTCATTGCACCATCCCGGTACACCGCCGGAGGCATTCATATAGAGTCATATCTTGTTCTAAGTTTTGAGTTGTAATCATTATGTTGTAATCAATAGAAGTATGATGATCATCATTATTAGAGCATTGCCCAAATAAAAAAAGAGAAAGGCCAAAAAAAGGAAGGCCCAAAAAAAGAAAAGAAAAGAAAAGGGCAATGCTACTATCTCTTTTTCCACACTCTTGTGCTTCAAAGTAGCACCTTGTTCTTCATGTAGTGAGTCTCATATATTGTGCTTCAAAGTAGCACCTTGTTCCTCATGTAGTGAGTCTCATAAGTTGTCTTTTCATACTAGTGGGAATATTTCATTATAGAACTTGTCTTGTATATTCCTACGATGGGCTTCCTCAAATGCCCTAGGTCTTCATGAGCAAGCAAGTTGGATGCACAACCACTAGTTTTATTTTCTTGAGCATTCGTAGCTCTAGTGCATCCGTTGCATGGCAATCCCTACTCCTCATGTTGACATCAATTAATTGGCATCTCCATAGCCCGTTGATTAGCCTCGTTAACATGAGACTTTCTCCTTTTTTGTCTTCTCCACACAATCCCCATCATCATATTCTATTCCATCCATAGTGCTATATCCATGGCTCACGCTCATGTATTGCGTGAAGGTTGAAAAAGTTTGAGATTATTTAAGTATGAAACAATTTCTTGGCTTGTCATCGGGGGTATAGAAGTTGGGAACATCTTTGTGTGACGAAAATGAAGCATAGCCTAACCATATGATTTTGTAGGGATGAACTTTCTTTTGCCATGTTATTTTGAGAAGACATGATTGCTTTGATTAGTATGCTTGAAGTATTATTATTTTTGTGTCAATATGAACTTTTGTCTTGAATCTTTCGGATCTGAATATTCATATCACAATTAAGAAGATTTACATTGAAATTATGCCAAATTATCACTCCGCATCAAAAATTCTTTTTTATCATTTACCTACTCGAGGACGAGCAGGAATTAAGCTTGGGGATGCCTGATATATACGTCTCCAACGTATCTATAATTTTTTATTCCATGCTACTTTATCTACTGTTTTGGACTATATTGGGCTTTATTTTCCACTTTTATATTATTTTTGGGACTAACCTATTAACCGGACGCCCAGCCCAGAATTGCTGTTTTTTTTTTTGCCTATTTCAGTGTTTCGAAGAAACGGAATATCAAAAGGAGTCCAAACGGAATGAAACCTTCGGGAACGTGATTTTCCAACCGAACGTGATCCAGGAGACTTGGACCCTACTCCAAGAAGTGCAAGAGGCGGTCACGAGGGTGGAGGGCGCCCCCCTGGGCGCGCCCCCTACCTCATGGGCCCCTGGAAGCTCCACCGACGTAGTCCTTCCTCCTATATATACCTACGTATCCCCGAACGATCAGAACAGGAGCCAAAAACCTAATTCCACTGCCGCAATCTTTTGTATCCACGAGATCCCATCTTGGGGCCTATTCCGGAGCTCCGCCGGAGGGGGCATCCACCACGGAGGGCTTCTACATCAACACCATAGCCCCTCCGATGAAGTGTGAGTAGTTTACTTCAGACCTTCGGGTCCATAGCTAGTAGCTAGATGGCTTCTTCTCTCTTTTTGGATCTCAATACAATGTTCTCCCCCTCTCTCGTGGAGATCTATTCGATGTAATCTTCTTTTTGCGGTGTGTTTGTTGAGACCGATGAATTGTGGGTTTATGATCTAGTATTATCTGTGGAAAATATTTGATTCTTCTCTGAATTCTTTTATGTATGATTGAGTTATCTTTGCAAGTCTCTTCGAATTATCCTTCTTGATTTGGCCAACTAGATTGGTAGTTCTTGCAATGGGAGAAGTGCTTAGCTTTGGGTTCAATCTTGCGGTGTCCTTACCCAGTGACAGAAAGGGTTGCAAGGAACATATTGTATTGTTGCCATCGAGGATAATAAGATGGGGTTTTTATCATATTGCATGAATTTATCCCTCGAAATCATGTCATCTTGCTTAAGGTGTTACTCTATTTTTAACTTAATACTCTAGATGCATGCTGGATAGCGGTCGATGAGTGGAGTAATAGTAGTAGATGCAGAATCGTTTCGATCTACTTGTTTTGGACGTGATGCCTATATACATGATCATTGCCTAGATATACTCATAACTATGCTCAATTCTGTCAATTGCTCAACAGTAATTTGTTCACCCACTGTAGAATTCTTATGCTCTTGTGAGAAGCCACTAGTGAAACCTATGGCCCCCGGGTCTATTCTCATCATATCAATCTCTATCACTTTATTTACTTGCTTTGTTTTTACTTTGCCTTTTACTTTTTACTTTGCATCTATCTATCAAAAATACCAAAAATATTATTTATCATCTCTATCAGATCTCACTATCATAAGTGATCGTGAAGGGATTGACAACCCCTAATCGTGTTGGTTGCGAGTTGCTATCGTTTTGTGTAGGTACGAGGGACTTATGTGTGGTCTCCTACTGGATTGATACCTTGGTTCTCAAAAACTGAGGGAAATACTTACGCTACTTTACTGCATCATCCTCTCCTCTTCGGGGAAAACCAATGCAGTGCTCAAGAGGTAGCAGCCATTCTATGGGACAAGGCTGTCATCAGCTTCACCACCCATGCAATCGGCTATTTCTCGATCACGGGCAAAGTGTCTGATCTGCAAGACAACTCCTCCTTCTGGCTCACGACAGTCTACGGGCTTGCTGATGATGCATGCAAGGATGCTTTTCTGGCTGAGATAGCACACGCCCCACCACCGCCAGGGGAGCCCTGGCTGATCAATGGAGACTTCAACATTATCTATGAAGCGAGGGACAAAAACAACCTGAATCTGAACAGAAGAATTATGAGCAGGTTCAGGGCAGCGATCGACATGGCAGGTTTGCATGAGATTAAGTGTAAAAACAGAAGGTTCACATGGACAAACGAGCGGGAAGACCCAACAATGGTCTGCATCGACCAAGTTTTCTGTAATGCAGAATGGGATGCCCTCTTTCCATCCTACATGGTAATGGCGGCTGCAATAGTGTGCTCGGATCACTGCCCGCTCGTGTTGGCTAACACCGCAGCTCCAAAGAGGAAACCCGTCTTCCATTTTGAGTCCTTCTGGCCGCGCTTTCCGTGGTTTCATGACACGGTTAGTCTGGCATGGCAGCAGCCGGTAAACCACACATGCCCGGTGATCAGGATCAAGGTCAAATGCAGCGGGTTGCTCATGATCTCAGCATATGGGCTAGAACTCACTTCAGTGATGCCAAAGTACAATTTCATCTGGCCTGTGAGGTGATACTAAGGCTGGATGTTTCACAAGAGAAGCGTGCCCTCACTCCAAGCGAATTCAACCTGCGCAAGCAACTCAAGCAAAGAATCCTCAGCCTGGCTGCGATTGAGAGAGCTCGCAAGAGGCAAGCCTCCCGGATCACTTGGCTCAAGGAGGGGGACGCTCGTACTGCCTTCTTTCAAGCCAATCTCAACTCACACAGGCACAAAAACTTCATTCACTCCCTGGAAACTGAAAATGCAGTGGTCACTGCGCATGATGAAAAAGCCTCTGTTGCACACTCTCATTTCTCCAACCTGCTGGGAAGAAAGAGGACAGAAAGTGCTCGTTCAACTAGGAGGAGCTGAACTTGCCCACAGTCCAAAATGAGGGGCTCGGCAACCCATTCACTGAAGCCAAAGTTTGGGCTGCAATCCTGGCGTCGCCGGCGGACCGGGCCCCTGGCCCTGATGGATTCTCGGGCATGTTCTTCAGGACCTCCTGGGGCACGATAAAGGAGGATATCATGGCTCTGTTTGATCACCTATACAGCCTCACGCGGTGGGAATTTTGCTGACCTGAACACGGCCATGATCCCTCTGCTCCTAGAAAAGGATGGTGCTGTCAAAATGAGTGATTACTGACCGATTAGTCTCATTCACTCAGTTGCAAAGTTGTTCTCCAAAGTTCTATCCATTCGGCTCGCTAGTGTCATCGACAAGCTGCTTAGCCATGCGCAAACTGCATTTTAGAGGAAGAAGTGCATCAATGACAGCTTCTTATATGTGCAAAACACGGTCAGAAAACTGCATCGCAGCAAAACCCCAGCACTTTTGCTGAAACTTGACATTGCTAGGGCTTTTGAATGTGTCTCTTGGGAGTACATATTGGAATTGTTGGAGGTGCTTGGTTTCCCTCCACAATGGAGGGATTGTATTGCCCTTCTCCTCTCGACGTCATCCTCTTCCTGCCTCCTAAACGGGGTGCCGGGGGACTCCATTGATCATCATCGAGGGCTTAGGCAGGGAGATCCACTGTCGTCGCTGCTGTTTATCCTATGCATCGACACTCTCCATCGCTTGTTAGAGGCGGCCACCACGTCTGGCCTGTTGGCGCTGATACGTCCCAACGTATCTATAATTTTTTATTGTTCCATGCTATTATATTATCCATCTAGGATGTTTTATATGCATTTATATGATGTTCTGTATGATTTTTGGGACTAACCTATTAGCCTAGAGCCTAGTACCAGTTTCTGTTTTTTCCTTGTTTTTGAGTATCGCAGAAAAGGAAAACCAAACAGAGTCCAATTGACCTGAAACTTCACGGAGATTATTTTTGGACCAGAAGAAGCCCACAGAGTACCGGAGATGGGCCAGAAGAGTCACGAGGCATCCAGGAGGGTGGGGGGCACCCTATCCCTCTGGGCGCGCCCCCTATCTCGTGTCTGCCTCAGAGACCCCCTGACTTGGCCCCGACGCCAACACCTCTTATATATACAGAAACCCCCAGAAAATAACCTAGATCGCGAGTTTCGCCGCCGCGAGCCTCTGTAGCCACCAAAAACCAATCGGGACCCTGTTCCGGCACCCTGCTAGAGGGGGGATCCATCACCGGTGGCCATCTTCATCATCCCAGCGCTCTCCATGACGAGGAGGGAGTAGTTCACCTCAGGGTTGAGGGTATGTACCAGTAGCTATGTGTTTGATCTCTCTCTCTCTCTCTCTCTCTCTCGTGTTCTTGATTTGGCACGATCTTGATGTACCGTGAGCTTTGCTATTATAGTTGGATCTTATGATGTTTCTCCCCCTCTACTCTCTTGTAATGGATTGAGTTTTCCCTTTGAAGTTATCTTATTAGATTGAGTCTTTAAGGATTTGAGAATGCGTGATGTATGTCTTGCATGTGCTTATCTGTGGTGACAATTGGATATTCACATGATCTACTTGATGTATGTTTCGGTGATCAACTTGCGGGTTCAGTGACCTTGTGAACTTATGCATAGGGTTGGCACACGTTTTCGTCTTGACTCTCCGGTAGAAACTTTGGGGCACTCTTTGAAGTTCTATGTGTTGGTTGAATAGATGAATCTGAGATTGTGTGATGCATATCGTATAATCATACCCACGGATACTTGAGGTGACATTGGAGTATCTAGGTGACATTAGGGTTTTGGTTGATTTGTGTCTTAAGGTGTTATTCTAGTATGAACTCTTGAATAGACCGATAAGAAAGAATAAATTTGAGGTGGTTTCGTACCCTACAATAATCTCTTTGTTTCTTCTCTGCTATTAGTGACTTTGGAGTGACTCTTTGTTGCATGTTGAGGGGTAGTTATATGATCCAATTATGTTATTATTGTTGAGAGAACTTGCACTAGTGAAATTATGAACCCTAGGCCTTGTTTCGAAGCATTGCAATACCGTTTTTGCTCACTTTTATCATTAGTTACCTTGCTGTTTTTATAATTTCAGATTACAAAAACCTATATCTACCATCCATATTGCACTTGTATCACCATCTCTTCGCCGAACTAGTGCACCGATACAATTCACCATTGTATTGGGTGTGTTGGGGACACAAGAGACTCTTTGTTATTTGGTTGCAGGGTTGTTTGAGAGAGACCATCTTCATCCTACGCCTCTCACGGATTGATAAACCTTAGGACATCCACGTGAGGGAAATTTGCTACTGTCCTACAAACCTCTGCACTTGGAGGCCCAACAACGTCTATAAGAAGAAGGTTGTGTAGTAGACATCAGGCGCCACCACCGGCGGCAGCAGCTAGGACGCGCACAAGCACAACAAGAAATATGTCAACTTGTGACCACCACTATTGGTCACTGAAAGGTCACAAATTTCCATTTACGACCTTTTTGTGACCAAAAATAGAAGGTCAAAAGTTGGCGGTCGTAAACTGACTATAGCGACCTTTCTTCCGGAATGGTCAAAGATGTTTATGACCAAAATATTCCTACTGTGGCGTTTTGGTCACTAGCAACTTCCCCCAGGCCACGTAGGCATCCAGCGTGGCAAGCTGATGTGGCACAAGATTCAGCCCGGTCCAATTCGATTTTCTACATGGGCCGAGCCCATTAATTCAGCCTTTTTACTGTATATTTTCTCTATTAATTTTCTCTAGCTACATGGGCCTGGCCCAACAATTTGGCCTTTTTATTTCTAGATGCGGCCTTTTTGTGATCTATTTCGTTTTTGGGCCTCAGCCTTTTTATTTACTTGGCCATCGCCTTTTCACAATTGATTGCTTTAGTAATTTTGTTCATTTTTGCTGAATTGTTTCATTTGTGGCCTTTTTAGGGCCCAAATAGTATATGTTTCATTTCTGACATATCAACAATAAAGTATCAACAATAAAGTAACCAGTATTTTTGTCCAGAGAGCCCCAATCACACAAATTTTCATAAGTGGCGACCAAAATGAGTATATTATATATATATATATATATTACAATCATGCCATAGTTCACTTCATCCAGTAACTTAGAACAACTACAAAATTGCTGCTATGAAATACTATAACACCCATTCACATCATCCAGGAACATATAATTACCTACAAAGATGAAGCATTCCCTTTTTCCAACTTCTTGAGCCTGGAGCTCCTGTAAAAGACAAGAAACGATCATTATCATGGCTGTGAATTCAGAATGAAAGCAATATCCTCAAACATACAACAGCTAGGAAAAGAATATTGAACAGAATAATAAACAAATACACAAGCAGCTAGGGGTCGATCCTAATGCATGAGGGCACGGATAACAGTACCAAATGTGAAATGCTTGATGATGTACATGAATTCACATTTAGAAGGAAAGAAATGTATTGTAAAATGTTCCATATCAGAAACATATTTGCTCAACTAAAAGAAGGTCGAGTTTTACTTGCAAATGAAAACATGCTAGAACCTTTCTGTCAATTTATGAGAAGTAATGCAGGCTAACAGAAACGCTATGAGCATCGTTTGGGCAGACCATCTAGAATTTAGCATCAGGCAAGCCAAAAATTGCAGTCAGACACCCTGACACGACAAGCGATTCTAACTGTACAACTCAAGTCAAACAGACACAATAATACAGCATCACCAATCATGTCAACCCTCACCAAACTGAATCCTACTGAGATGAGCCAACAGAACAACACCAGGAAATTAAAAAAATATGCGATACGCCGACGACAATGGCAGAATCTGATGGCCTCACCTGTTCCCCCATGGGCACGACGAGCCTAGCGTCGCACTTGCGGCTGCGCGTGATGCAGTGCAGCCACCAGCGGGCGCGCAGGGTGATGAAGTGATTTTTAGGAGATGTGAGGCACCAGACAGCAATCTTGAGCATCCTTGCAAACTGGCTACTGCTGCACTGCTTCATGTCCTACAACAACAGCAGCAGCAACAAGAACAAGCGCTTCAGTTCACCAGTTGGCCCGTGAATCGGATACTTGACAGATATACTGTATATTGCTACTATTAGTTAAGACACCAAAAGAGGTGATAATTAATAAAATATATGTATGCACTATGTTAAACCATTAAATGGGTGATTAGTAAGGGATGGTAAAATATTTGCAGATTTCACATTAGTGGACTGCTTGCACGCTGACAAGAGCAACTGTATTCCTAGTGAAAATTGAACTTGGGGTTTGACAAATCACACAACAGACAGCAATGACATCTGAAGCACTTGAGCTCTTTTATATTCTCAAAGACAGCAGAAAACACACGAATTAGTACAAATATATTATGCTTGGCCAGTGCTAAGAATTCAAGTGTTGCACAGTAATAGACCCACCCCTCCCCTAATAAGTAATGCTTTTTAAATGACTGATTAGTCAGAGATGGTTAAGTAATTGCGTTCCCTGCTATTGAATTGCTTGCACTGTAATGAGAGCAAAAGTATTCTACTAGTAATGTACAGTATATTAGTATATTATGCTTGTCAAGTGTTACAGGCTTCACATTTTAAGCATTTTACAGTAATTTATCGCCCTACTGTCCCTCAAATAACTAGTTAACCAGAGACGGCTAATAACCAGCAGATTTGCCATTATTGAATAGCTTGCACTGCTGTACTTACGACCAGCAGTATTTCTAGTGAAAACTGAACTTGGAACATTTGACAAATCCCAAGGCCAGAATCCAAAAATCACGATCGAAGCAAAAAAGGCCTAAAAGTGTACCCCCCCCCACACACACACCTAAAACAAATCTGGAACTCAACTGTGCTAATAATCATTTGCTAGCAGGATATCAAAAAAGTATACTAATTTACTATGCTAAGCCACTTGCACAGACAAAAACCATCTAGTAATTTCGGATGAACATGCTAGCAGGATATTCAAGTGTTGAACAAAAAAGTATACTAATAATAGGATTTAGTCAATAGAACCCCAGAAACCCATAAAATCACTTCACATCCTGATTCAGCGTTTTGTTTTGAAATATTGGCCATCAAGTAATTTTGTGCAAGTCTCAAAACAAGGCAATAATGATATAATTACTGAAGCCGCTGATATGGTTAGATTATTTGCAAGTGACTTCAAACAGAACATATGGCATGCCTTAGTCATGCCCTAAGGCTAAGCAGAACATATTTAAGCCAAGTCTCTTAACATGCTTCTACTACAGAAATCATAACAACAGCAGGGTCAAGTTGAGTTAGCTGAAGACCTAGTTGAGTTGTCCCCTTCGCTTGGAGAGGACGATGATCTGGTCTTTGCCCACGTCCCCCGCCCGCGGCCGACTCTGCTTCCCCACGGTCTGGAGGGTCAGGCAGAAATCATATTGCCACAGTTTGCCCCTGGTTAACCCGAATCAGCAGCTCGCCATGCTAATCCAACAGACTGAACCTCTGCTTGCTATCTCGCCTGACCGCCTACACGCGAGAAGGCAAAAAAAACATTTACTCAAAGCATCTTACAATTCACAACAAATTCGAGATTGACCCAATTAATTATACAGCATATAGAGATTTCATAATCAAAGTTCATGCTACTAGGCTGCTAGCTATCAAGATGAAAACAACATGTAGCAGATACAAGCATACCAGGCAAGGTGGGCTAGGTGTTTAGTCCGATCGTATTACAGGGATCGGAAATGACAATGCTACAACCCACAACCCTTTGCATGTACCAGACCCCATAAACCTGTCCAAATTGCTATATGCACGACCCGTTACAGTCCACAGTTACAGGATATGCTTAGAAATGAACAAATGCCAAAGCCCTTTTACTTGTACCAGACCCCAACCACATGTAGCTAGCAAATTAATCACTTCACATGTCTGATCCTCTTAGATGCTAGACTTAAAGAACATCAACAAGGCCAACTAAAATCGGACCCTCCCAATCATGGATTTGGCTCCCAGGTAAGTAATAAATCACGCATCTGATCAGGTAAAGAGGAATCAAGAATAGGAGAACATTACCAATCCCAGCTTCCGGAGGTGTTCTCCACCAGGTTTGGTTGGGTCGTGCACAGACGTCGTAGATGATCGGCTTCTCGAACCACCAGATGACGATTTGGGTCCCCTCGTTGTACACCTGCACGGAGCAAACGCCCAAGGGCGACCGGAAATCAACCGCGGACCAAACACGCAGAGAACAACAGGGAGCAAGGGACCAACCGCGGACCAAGCCGCTGGCGCCACCGTGGCCGCAGATCCTGGGTGGTCGCTCGCGGATCCGTCGGTGTCGAAGATGGAAGGCTGGTCTTGGTGTTGGCTGATGAAGACGTCGGGGTCCTTCTTCTCCTCCAACTCCGTTCGTTAGGTACCCATCCCATCAGCGCCGCACCGCGCCGCTTCGCTCCGACCGCGAACCCTAACCCTAACAGAGAAGGATGAGGGAGTTTGTGTGTGGTCAGACACGAAGATGGAGGCGGACGACTAAGGTAGGGAAGGAAGGGGAGGGGAGGTTGGTGCACGGCGGTGACAGGTGAGGTCGGTGGTGGCGGCGGGGAGGGGATGGGGAGGGAGGTGGCGGCGGGGAGGGGATGGGAAGGGGAGGAAGCGACGAGTGGTTGGGTAGGGTTCGCGAGGACGAGGAGTGGGTGCGGTGGGTTTTTTCTCCTTTCTTCAGATGGATGGATGGATGGACGTGGGATTGCTAGCAATGGATGGTAGGATGTCTGCCATGTCATCGATCTGTGTCATACATGGTTCCACCAATCAAAATCCAGCTTATCTAATTATGTTTCTTTCTTTTGTCTCTTTTATATTTTTTAACCTTTTATTTCGGGTAAACACTCAACATATTAGCCTCATGTTGTATGTTTAAATGACCCAATATTGTGCACATATGTGTATCTTAGGATTTCAAACAATGATGATTTTGTGGTCATCATTTGCATTGCACACAAAAAAAATTCATTTTTCGAGTGCCCCAAATGACTTTTTTGTGAAGAACCTACCAAATAATTGTTGCACAATTGGACCAAATCATTTTTCTAAAATACTAGGTCATATATAATTCACAATTGACCAAATGTTTGGGTGTAAAAAGTTTTGACCCACCTCTCTTGAAAAAGACAAATTTCCGCCGATTCAGTTGGAAGCGGGTCAAATTTGAACTGCGGCTGCCTCATCGTTTGCTATTTATTATTCTCAAAAATCATTTCTTGGTACAAAAGTATCTATTTAATTAGAGAAACACAAAAAAAATCCAAGATTCAACCACTAGCTAGGAACGGTCATGCCCGCCGTTTCGACCGCATTTTGAAACGGGCATAACAAATTCAAAAAAATCAAAAAAATGCAAAACATTCGCATTGTGTCATCATATGTGACCAAGTTACCAGAAAAAATAATAAACTTGTAATACGGAAATTATTTTTAAAAAGTGTTCTTAGAAACGAGCTATCACGTGTGGAGATCATTGGCTTTCAAGCCAAATGATCAATCTTATGGCCACATCCATGGCATAGTTTGTTCAAAGGATCTCATATTGTGCACAAGGGTGCATTTTGGAATGGCAAACAATGTTGCCTAAGGAAGTTTTCATTTTCTTTGGACGAAAAAACCATTTTCCATTTTTCGAGTGCCCGAAAGGAGGTTTTTTTTGTGAAGGACCTCCCAAATAATTGTTGCAAAATTGGACCAAATCATTTTTCTAAAATACTAGGCCATATTTAATGCACAATTGACAAAATGGTTGGGTGTCAAAAGATTTGATCCACCTCTGGTGAAAAAGACAAATTCCCGCTGATTTAGTTGGAAGCGGGTCAAATTTGAACTGTAGCTACCTCATAGTTTGCTCTTCATTTTTTATAAAAATCATTTCTAGGTACATAAGTATCTATTTAATCAGAGAAACACGAAAAAAATTCCAAGATTCAACCACTAGCTAGGAACGGTCATTCCCGCCGTTTTGACCTCATTTTGAAACGGGCATAAAAAATTAAAAAAAAAATCAAAAAATTGGGAAACCTTCGCATTGTGTCATTATATGTGGCCAAGTTCCTAGGAAAAATAACAAACTTGTAATACGGCAATTATTTTAAAAAAGTGTTCTCAGAAATGAGCTATCATGCGTGAAGATTCATGGCTTTCAAGCCAAATGATCAATCTTATGGCCACATTCTTGGCATAGTTTGTTCAAATGATCTCATATTATGCACAAGGGTACATCTTGGAATTCCAAACAATGTTGCCTAAGGGAGTTTTCATTTTCTTTGCACCGAAAATACATTTTCCATTTTCCGAGTGCTCGAAATGAGGTTTTTTGTGAAGGAACTACCAAATAATTGTTGCAAAATTGGACCAAATCATTTTTATAAAATACTAGGACATATTTAATGCACAATTGACAAAATGGTTGGGTGTAAATTTTTTTGATCCACCTCTCGTGAAAAAGACAAATTCCCGCTGATTCAGTTGGAAGCGGGTCAAATTTGAACTGCAGCTGCCTCGTAGTTTGCTATTTATTTTTTCCAAAAATCATTTCTAGGTACATAAGTATCTATTTAATCAGAGAAACACCCAAAAAAATCCAATATTCAACCTAGCTAGGAACGGTCAAGCCCGCCGTTTTGCCCGCATTTTTGAAACGGGCATAAAAAATTCAAAAAAAAATCAAAAAATTGGAATACCTTCGCATTGTGTCATTATATGTGAACAAGTTTCCAGGAAAAATAATAAAATTGTAATACAATAATTATTTTAAAAAAGTGTTCTCAGAAATGAGCTATGAAGTGTGAAGATTCATGGCTTTCAAGCCAAATGATCAATCTTATGGCCACATTCATGGCATAGTTTGTTCAAATGATCTCATATTGTGCACAAGGGTGCATATTGGAATGGCAAACAATGTTGCCTAAGGAAGTTCTCATTTTCGTTGGACGAAAAAACCATTTTCCATTTTTCGAGTGCCCGAAAGGAGGTTTTTTTGTGAAGGAACTACCAAATAATTGTTGCAAAATTGGACCAAATCATTTTTATAAAATACTAGGCCATATTTAATGCACAATTGACAAAATGGTTGGGTGTAAATTTTTTTGATCCACCTATCGTGAAAAAGACAAATTTCCGCCGATTCAGTTGGAAGCGGGTCAAATTTGAACTGCAGCTGCCTCATAGTTTGCTATTTTTTTTCCAAAAATCATTTCTAGTTACATAAGGACCTATTTAATCATAAATACATGGTTTCGTGGTGATACGTCGAGGTTTGGGCGGTGGCCGAGGGCCCCAACTCTAGAGCGCGTAAACTCGCATGCCCGCCGCGTGATCACCGCGTGACCGTGGCGTTGCCATGTGTTCTGGGCGGCCTAGGCATGTCTAGTGGGTTGGGCACTCCCCAGGTTGGTGCTAGGAAGAAAATTACAACATAAGATTCTCACGAGGAGAACAATCGATGCTCAAACATGAATTAGCAGCCAAGTGTTTGATTAGTAGTACGGGAAATGTACATGGCTAATGGGCGTGAGTTTTGGCTGAGGATGATCAGTTACTAAGAAGACCGTTTTCACAAATTTTCAGCTTAAAAGGAGGAGCCTAGGTGGTACTTGCTTTGCAAACTACCACACTGGACATAACTACGAATGTTGAAGCTCGGCTCAAAATAATGAATGGATTGAGCTGGCATTTGGTGGAGGATGGTTATTTGGGCATAGGAAAGGACTGTAGAAAATGGATGCTATTTGGACATGCCAAAGTGGTACTTCCTTCACAAACTCTTGTTCTGAACGGAATAGGAAAATGAATATTTTTGAATTATTTTTGAACTAGGCAAGGAAGGTTTTTACATATTTGACGAAGATATGACCCAAAGAATTTATGAGATTTGTTTGGGAATTTTGGCCATGACAGAAATATAGGTTGCTTCACAACCTAGGGCAAAAACTGCCACATGGACATGACACATAGGCAAAACTGATGAGATGGCGCCTAGTCATCGCAACCCACCACAATTTACAAGGCTATGACCATCCATATTGGTCGTTAACAACTAGAAATAAGGCAGTGGACTAGCGCTGTTTGCTTTATGACCATTTCGTGTAGGGAAATTATGACCTTTCTGACCAAAATGGTCGCAATGGTTTAGGGTTTGGAGCCCCCCAGACAGCTTTTGACCAATTGGTCTAAAATGGTCATAAATTTATGACCAATTCTTCGAAGGTCACTGACATAAGGTCATAAGTTGACATATTTCTTGTAGTGAAGCTTGTACGCCGACGATGCAGTCATCTTCACCAACCCCGTGCGTGAAGAGATCGACACCCTGCTTGGCCTCCTACAATAGTTCGGCGATGCCTCGGGCCTGTGGGTCAATCCTTCCAAGTCGTCAGCGATACCAATCCGCTGCAGCGACATTGATCTTGCCGCGGTGCAGGTGAACTTTTGAGGCACAGCGACGACGTTGCCGATCATATACCTGGGCATGCCCATCACGGTCGGGAGGATTAGGCTAGTTCACCTGCAGTTCATCCTTGATAGAATTAGGGCTAGGTTAGCCGGCTGGAAAGGTAGACTAATTAATGTCGATGGCGGGTTGTCGCGTCCTCGTACGCTGCGTTCTGTCCGCCATCCTAACCTTCGCGCTCACGGCTTTACGGGTGCCCAAGAAGCTCTTCAAGGAAATTGACAAGTCACGGCGACGGTTCCTCTGGGCGCAGGACGACGGGATCTTAGGGGCGAAGTACAAGGTGGGATGGAAGACGGTGACTGCACCGGAGCTGCACGGTGGCCTGGGCATCCACGACCTGCCCAGGTTCGCTCGCGTGCTACGGCTACGGTGGCTGTGGCTCGCCTGGCAACAGCCTCACCGGCCTAGGGTCGGCACCGGCACGCCTTGCGACAGCGGTGACCAGGCCCTGTTTGCAGCCTGTACATCCGTAGCCATCAGGAATGGAACCTCGGCCTCATTTTGGTCCTCTTCCTGGCTGGGAGGTCGGGAGCTCTGCATGGCCTTCCCGGCGCTCTTCGCTACGTCCATCAGGAAGAACCGATCGGTCCAAGGGGCCTTGTAGGGCGATCGCTGGGTTCTCGACCTCAGGCATGCCAACCACAACGACATTGTCTACCAAGTCATCGAGCTCGCTAGGGAGATCAGGAGCGCTGGCCTTGTCTTGGAGGCTCAGACGCCGGACACCATCCATTGGACGCAGCACAGCTCAGGGACGTACTCCACCAAATCGGCCTACACCGCACAATTTGCAGATGGTCAGCACAGTAGCTTTAGAAGCCTAATTTGGAAGATCCGGGTGCCGAGGAAGATCAAGATGTTCCTCTGGTTCCTCCACCAAGGCAAGCTATGGTGCAACGACAGGCTATAGTGAAGGGGCTGGGTAAATGGCTATTTCTGCCCTCTATGCATGAGAAACCTTGAGTCTTCCTTCCACCTCTTCTGGGAATGCCCAATGTCCCTGAAGGTTTGGAACAAAGCTGCTGCCTGGGCCGGTTGCCAGGCCCTGAACCCTGCGGGCTGGTGTACCGAGACTGCATCGACGGGCTGTGCCGAGAGGATTATCGCTGCTACAGCTTCAGGAAACCGCAAGGGTACCAAGTCGATGCTGGCACTCATTGCGTGGCACATATGGCTGGAGAGAAACTCCTGTGTCTTCAGAGGGAAACAGCCGGACGAGCGACACATTGTCGAGGCATGCCGCCGGGACATGGAGCAATGGCGATTGGCAAGAGCCAAATGCATAGAGCAGCCCTTCGGGGACATGACGTGAGAAATCACCCAAAAACACACTATCCTGGGAGCTGAGCCTCTTCCAGTGATCCGCTGTATTTTTCTTCCATTCATCTGATCACTTGATCAGTAACATTCTGTCGTTCTCCTCTGCTAAATCAATGAAACACCAGCCAAAAGCTGGTTTCTTCAAAAAAAAAATCGAGGAAGAAAAAATTGGAGAGGGTGCAAATGACTCGGGGCTGTAATTGGACCACCCTCGACGCCTTCCTAATGCAAGACTATGTCGCGGTCCATCGTGGTGAGTGAGTCTACTCCAAAAATACCAACGTGCCAATCTTGTCGGTGTGTGATGACCCTCGCTATAAGGCAAGTCATACAAACCCTCTAATTAAATATTTGTTGTGCTCGCCTTACTAGACTTCCTTCTATCATAGTCACATTGCTCCTAATCACACATTGTTTCCCCAACAACAAGATACTTAAAAAAACAAGGATGGTGTTACACTTTAGGGCCTCTCTGATTGATTCACGGGATTGTAAAAACGCAAGAATAGGAGAATAATAGGAGTGAAATGTCATGCTCATTCAAAGCCTGCAGGGTTTGAGTTTGTTTGATTACATCACATGAAAAATATAAGCTTTTTTTCAAGAGGTTTGAGTTGATGTTGTCTTTCCACCTTGTGCTACGAAAACAGAAGTTCAACTGCACGCTATGGAGTGGGCGGTTTAAACCATTTTGTGAGATATTAGTTTAGTGTATGAGTGTGGGAGTGCCTTTGTTGATGTTCACATCAACTTAGAATCTTGTAATCAAATTTCTATCTTCTATAAAAATATATGATACGCAATTTGCGTTCTTTTGGGGAAAAAATAGACAGACCAGAAAAAATCCCATGAACCGGCGGCACACACACCATCAGTACATGTCACTCCAGGTCCACGGTCGGCTCGCATAATTCCGAAGAGGGCGACGCGGAGGCTGACCAATCCACAGATGGAGCCGGCCCGTCGGCGCCGGCGGAGGGCGCACACGGCGGACGAGGCGGCGGCGGTGCTGCGCAAGGCCTGGTGCCGGCTGCGGCTGTCGGCGCGCGACCCGGCGCGGGTGCCGCCGTGGGACGCCGTCGCGCTCACGGCCGCCAGCCCCGAGCAGGCCGCGCTCTACGGCCGCCAGCTCGCGCGCGCGCGCCGCCTCGGCCGCTTCCCGCCCTCCACCGCCGCCCTCGCCGTCCCGGACCCCGACGGCGCCCGCATCGGCTCCGGCGCCGCCACGCTCCACGCCGTCGCCTCCCTCGCCCGCCACCTCGTCTCCCAGGTCAGCAGGCCCTACCTCGCTCCGCCTTTCCCTCGCCTGCTCGCGCCACAGAACTGTACTGGCAGTCAGTCAGTAGATTTCTTCTCCCTTGACCTGAAGAATTTTGACATCTGAACTGAATTTCTCTTGCAGGCCACCAAGGAAGAGATCGCCGAATTCCGTCTCCTCCCTGAGGCGAACGGTTCCTCCATCCCGCTGGCCTCCGTGGTGCGCTTCATGGCCACCAAGCACGTGCTGCTGCTCCACGCCGGCGGCGACAGCAAGAGGGTTCCGTGGGCGAACCCCATGGGGAAGGCCTTCCTGCCGGTGCCTTACCTGGCCGGGGACAACCCCGACGGGCCTGTCCCGCTGCTCTTCGACCACATCCTCGCCGTCTCAGCCAGCGCAAGGCAAGCATTCAAGAACCAAGGTTGTGGCTTACAGGCAAAACTAGCAATTTTTGAGTAATAAATAGGTTCCATTTGATTGATAGAGCGTGATCAGGTGGGATCTTCATAATGACCGGGGATGTTCTCCCGTGCTTTGATGCCTCGAACCTACTCCTCCCCGATGACGCTGCGTGCATCGTCACCGCGCCGACCACGCTGGATGTGGCCTCTAATCATGGAGTGGTGGTGGCGTCCAAGGATGGAACCGAGGGGATGAATTACTCTATCTGTTTGGTTGATAATCTCCTGCAGAAGCCGACAGTGAGCGAGCTTGTGGAGGGCCAGGCCATTCTAGATGATGGTAGAGCACTACTTGACACGGGGATAATAGCAGTGAGGGGTAAAGCATGGCAGGAGCTTGTTGCCCTTGCGTACTCATCTAGCCAGACCATGATTGAGAAGATCATAATTAGCAGAAAAGAGGCAAGCTACCGTTTCCGGCATTGATGTGTGAGCTATAACATTTAACAGACATAGATGATTTCCTTTCTGATGATATGTTACTAAATCACTTCTCTGTGCCCCCACATAACACCTTTGCATGCCTCACAACAACCAATTTATGTTTATGCAAACTAGGTTCAGGAAATTATGTCAGTGCGATTATTCTGCAAATAATACTTGATGCATTTGTTTACATTTTGGTATCCCTGAAAAATGCGAAATTGCAATTTATGTTGACCTTGTGTTATCACTGAAAAATACGAAATTGAAATTTATGTTGACCCTGTCTGTTTTGCTCTGAACCCTGATATGCCGGCAGCCAAACACGTTCTGTTATAGGAATTGAATATGCATTCTCTATCTGAATGATCACTTTTCTGTCAAAGAGAAACACTTAACAGATGGACAAGTTCACTGTTTGTCTCATATTGAAAATTGATTTCTTGCAAAAGTAAGGGGAAAAGAAAGCAAATATTCAAAATCCAACTGTTCTTATCTTACCATGTTTAATTTAAACTGCTAACCTCAAAGACATAATTAAAGATGTTCCATTTTACCTTTCATTATGTCTGCTCATACTTGTCAATCTACTGCAGCTAAGTTTATACGAAGATCTTGTGGCTGCATGGGTACCAACCAAGCATGCATGGTTGAGGGACCGTCCATTTGGCAAGGAACTAATTGCTGCTTTAGGAAGACATAAGATGTTCAGCTTTTGTTCATGTATGTTCCTGGTTATATATAGTTATCTAGTTATGATTGCTTATTATCTTTGTGGTATTGTATTATGTTGATTTTCTCTCTAGCTTATGCTTAAACTTTCGTGGATTTATGAATAGTTCATCTGTTTTCTTGGACCAAATGTGCAAATAGAACGCTAAGTTGGGACTGCTTTCCTTTTCAGATGACTTCTCATTTTTGCATTTTGGTACATCTGCTGAGGTTCTTGATCATTTGGCGGCTTCATATTCAGGACTTGTAGGTCGAAGGCACATGTGTTCGGTACCAGAGACCACTGCTTGTGATATTGCTGCGACAACAGTCATTTTGTGTAGCAAAATCTCTGCCGGGGTATCAATTGGAGAGGATTCATTGGTGTATGATTCATCACTTTCAGGCAGAGTAAGGATTGGCTCTCAGTCAATCGTTGTTGGGGTGAATATACATGAGTTACACGGGGATAGTCCTCAAATTATCAGGAGTAGTACCTGTTTCACGTTACCCGATCGGCATTGCCTTTGGGAAGTGCCATTGGTAAACTCCATGGGAAGAGTCATGGTCTATTGTGGCCTTCATGACAATCCAAAAGTTTCTATGAATAGGGATGGGACATTCTGCGGAAAGCCATGGAAAAATGTTTTGGAAGATCTTAAAATCCAGGATACGGATATTTGGGACACATCCAACCTTGACAAGTGCTTATGGAATGCTAGGCTTTTTCCCATCATGTCTCCCCCTGAAATGCTGAGTGTAGGCCTGTGGCTGATGGGATCGTCAGGATGTGATCCAGATGGAAAAGTTAGTCACATGTGGAGAAAATCACGGAGAATCAGCCTGGAAGAACTGCATCGCTCAATCGACTACCACCAGCTTTGCATGGATTCAGCCAAGCATCAAGCAGATCTTGCAGCTGCGGTAGCTAAAAGTTGCATGACATATGGCTTGCTTGGGCGTAACCTGTTTCAGCTGTGTGAGGAAATGTTGGGAAATGATAGTTCCACTGTAGAAATCTGTAAAGAATTACTTACATTTTTTCCAAGTCACGGGGATCAGTACTCTGGTGTTCTTCCTCAGAGCAGAGGATATCAGGTCAAAATGGATCTACTTAGAGCTTCTGGAGATCTTTCTACTGCTTCTTTGGTTGAAGAGAAAGTATGGGCTTCTGTTGCAAGTGAAACTGCATCAGCTATAAAATATGGGTCTAAAGGTACGTACTGTAGACATTGAAAATCACTAAAACCTTGTGCTATTTTAGATGAACTTGCATATGTTCCATTCCATGCAAATGATCTTACTAGAACACTGTATTTTCTAAAATTAAAAATACCACATCCAGTATTCTTTATGGAAGCAAAATGGAATCTTCATAGGCAATGAGTTTAGTGCTATTTTCTTACTATAAACACCGTGATTACCCTGATCAACAAATGCACCATTTCTTATAGAACCATCAAGCAGTGCAACGATGTCAAGCAATAGAAACCTGCGTCCTAAGAAGGCTGTAGTAGAATTACCGGTCCGTGTGGACTTTGTTGGGGGTTGGAGTGACACACCTCCATGGAGCTTGGAGCGTCCAGGTTGTGTTCTGAACATGGCAATAAGCCTGGAAGGATGCCTTCCAGTCGGGGCTACGACAGAGGCAACAGAAGACCACCATGGAGTTCTGATCGAAGATGACGCCGACAGAAAGGTCTACATTGATGATCTGTCATCCATCTCTTGTCCATTCAAAGAAGATGACCCATTCCGTCTAGTCAAGTCTGCTCTCATTGTCACGGGCATCCTTGGCCATGAAATGCTGTCGATGTCAGGCCTGAAGATCAGGACCTGGGCAAATGTTCCTCGGGGAAGCGGACTTGGAACTTCGAGCATACTAGCGGCTGCTGTAGTCAAGTGTCTGTTCCAACTCATGGAAGACGATGGAGGCGATGATAATGTCGCCAGGGCTGTGCTGGTAGTAGAACAGATAATGGGCACCGGTGGCGGGTGGCAGGACCAAATCGGTGGCCTGTATCCCGGGATCAAGTGCACCCAGAGCTTCCCAGGACAGCCGTTGCGCTTGCAGGTTGTTCCGTTGTTGGCATCTCCCCAGTTGATCCAGGAACTGGAGCAACGTCTCCTCGTCGTGTTCACCGGCCAAGTAAGTTTGCATCCTCTGTTTTTGCATGGCCGGAGTATGTTTTCTTTTCTTCGATACAAGGGGCAATATGTTACTTATAACATATCAAGATGATGTCAAGTATACCCAGCCTCTGTAACAACACACTGTCAAAATATTGTCGAGATATTGAGGTTGCACATCCTGAATGAACTGTGCATTTCGTCGAACGAATGAACGAATGGCAGGTGAGGCTGGCGCACCGGGTGCTGGAGAAGGTGGTGACCCGGTACCTGCGGCGTGACAGCCTGCTGATCTCCAGCATCAGGCGGCTGGCGGAGCTGGCCAGGGCCGGGAGGGAGGCCTTGATGAACGGCGAGGTGGACGAGCTGGGCGGCATCATGCTGGAGGCCTGGGGGCTGCACCAGGAGCTGGACCCCTTCTGCAGCAACAGGCTGGTGGACGAGCTGTTCACGCTTGCCGATCCCTACTGCTGCGGCTACAAGCTCGTCGGTGCCGGCGGCGGCGGCTTCACCCTCCTGCTTGCCAGGAGCCCAGGCCATGCTGTCGACCTCCGGCGCGTGCTTCGGGACTCCGCGGCCGGCCTCGACGTCACTGTGTACGACTGGAACGTCGCCGTGTCACTGCCAAGATGATGGGCGATCATGTTAAAATTAGCCTGTGATGTAAGTATACGCGACAGGAAGAACTCGCCGGACGCGCACTCATTCTTGTCATCATTTGTGATGCAAGTACTCCTATGCGCGTATGGTTTGTAATTTTCATCTGCTTTGATACAAACCAGTACAGTCAGACCCTTCTTAGCTACAATGAAATCTGGAATTTTGACAAAAATTATGGACATGTTTTTCAATGTGAAATTTTCATCTACTCCCTCCGTTCCTAAATATAAGTCTTTTTAGACATTTCAAATGGACTACAAATACGGATGTATGTAGACATATTTTAGAGTGTAGATTCGCTCAATTTACTTTGTATGTAGTCATTTATTGGAATCTCTAGAAAGACTTATATTTGGGAACAGAGGAAGTACTTTGCATACAAATCAATACAACCATGCAAAGTTCGGTTGGATCTCTTGATATGATGTCCAGAAAATTAAACCCAAACGGTAAGTGCCACACGTCAGGTGTGTGGAACTTCGGTCCTGATGTTTTTCGATGGCAATTCCACTCACGCAAGAATAGCAAATTCCAGCGTTACATAGCAAGTTTCTGTTAAAATTAAACCGAAGCACGAAAGTTGCCATGCTTATTTAGTATTTTGATTAGTAAGTTAAACTAGATAGCTATATGAGTGAAACAAAACTGTAAGATTTGGTATAAGCGTTCCTACTCCTCGAGGGAGCCGCGTCGTGTATATTTATATGGGGCAACAATGCCTTGCCGTGGCGTACAAGAGAGACCAGAGAGAATCCAATCTGGTTCGGTATAAGAGATAGAGAAGGATACGGGAGAGAGAGAGATAGAGATGGGTTGAGATTACATGAAGTAAACTACTCAAACTCTAACACCCTCCCTTAATCTAAACTATCCTATATTGAGATTTCTCTTGAACTCTTCAAAAGGCTTGGCCGGCAAAGCTTTGGTGAATCCATCAGCTACTTGATCCTTAGATGGAATGAACCGTATATCCAACTTCTTCTCTGCAACCCTTTCACGTACGAAATGGAAATCAATCTCAATGTGTTTGGTTCTACCATGAAACACTGGATTAACAGAGAGGTAGGTTGCTCCCAAGTTATCACACCATAGGCAAGATATACGAAGTTGCTTGATTCCTAGCTCATGAAGCAAAGATTCCACCCAAATTATCTCAGCAGTGGCATTTGCTAGTGATTTGTATTCAGCCTCTGTACTTGACCTTGACACAGTGGCTTGTTTTCTGGCACTCCAAGAAATAAGGTTTGAACCAAAAAAATACTGCAAATCCTCCAATTAACTTTCTGTCATCAACACATCCTGCCCAATCAGCATCAGAAAAAGCACTAACAAGTGTGGAACTAGAACGTCTGAACTGAAGTCCCAAACTCACAGTTTGTTTAATGTATCGTACAATCCTTTTGACAGACATCCAATGAGTGGAGGTAGGAGCATGTAAATATTAACAAACCTTGTTTACAGCAAATGATATGTCTGGCCGTATCAAAGTTAAGTATTGTAAGGCTCCAACAACACTTCTATATTTTGTGCTCTCCTCTTCATTAAGAGGTTCTCCTTGATATGCTGAAAGTTGTTCTGAAGAAGACAGTGGTGTAGGTGAGGGTTTGCAATCCTTCATTCCCATACGAGTTAGAAGTTCAGTGGCATATTTTTCTTGATTCAATACTATGCCATCTTGAGTCTTCTTAACTTCAATGCCTAAGAAGAAATGTAAATCACCAAGATCCTTCAAAGCAAACTCTGAACTCAAATCACGCAAAAGAGCATTAGTGGCATCTTGTGAAGAGCTTGCAACTATAATATCATCCACATATATGAGCACAAAAATCATTGTGTTTGCCTTATTATAAATGAAGAGAGATGTATCTGCCTTGGATGGAATAAACCCAAGATGCTTCAACTGTGAACTTAGCCTTGAGAACCAAGCTCTAGGTGACTGTTTCAGACCATAAAGAGCTTTGTCAAGCTTGCAAACATAATGAGGTGTTTGTTTGTTTTCATATCCTGGTGGTTGCCTCATATAGACCTCCTCTTCCAGAACACCATGCAGAAACGCATTCTGAACATCTAGTTGTCGAAGACTCCATCCCCTGGAAACAACAATGGCTAGCACAAGTCTTATAGTAGCAGCTTTTACAACTGGACTAAAGGTATCCTCATAGTCAATACCATATCGTTGCTTAAATCCATTTGCAACTAGACGTGCTTTATACCTATCAATGGAGCCATCTGCTTTTCTTTTAATTCTGTAGACCCACTTGTAGTCAATAATATTTTTACCTCTCTGACTTGGCACCAAGTGCCATGTTTTATTCTTCATGAGTGCATCATACTCTTCATCCATAGCCTTTCTCCATTTAGGATCTCCAAGTGCATCACTCAACCTCGCTGGTTCTCCTGAAACACATAACATACCATATGGTATAGTGCCATCTTTTCTTATTTTGGGATTTCTAATACCTTTTTGTAGCCGCCCGGGTCATGACCCTTGAAGTAGTAGCAGGTTGTTCTTGCTGTTGCACAGGAGATTGCATAGACTGGCTGGTGGCAGAAGATCCTGGTGATCCATCCATGTGTGCAGACTGGGCTGGTGTACCAGATCCAGTAGACCCCGGTGGCTTGACCCGAACTAGCAGCAGCCGAGTCCATAGAATAATCTGGAGCAGAAAATCCTGAGCCTGGCAAACCTGTCCCCTGCATGTGCGCGCCGGACGAGGGAGATCCCACGCCCTCTCCTGTCTCTTGCATGTGTGCTGACGTGGCAAAAGTGGAGCGGGCCGGGGACGGCTGATCCCCCTGTCGGCTGGTTCCCCTGACAGGCGCGTGATCCCGCGCGGATCTCCGCCCGTGATCCAAGGCGGATCGGCGCGCAGGCGTGGCAGGCGCCGCCGTATCCTCCTCGTGCTCCACGCGTGCTACTTCTTCCTCATACACATCAAATATAGCATCAATTTGTACTGGATTTTGATCATCTTGACCGTTTTGAACGCCGTTTTCTTCATGCACCTGCACAGGCGTACCAGAAGTAGAACTAGAAGAAATATTAGCACATTGGTTAGCACAATTGTTATCACCCCCTTGATCAAATTCCGAAAGTAGAAGAATTTCTTTTCGAAGAAGGGCACCGGCATTTGGATGAAGTGACTTGAAAGGAAAAACAGATTCATCAAAGACAACATCCCTAGATATATAGACTCTGCCAGTAGAGACATCAAGACATTTGACCCCTTTGTGTATAGGACTATAACCCAAGAAAACACATTGTTTGGAACGAAACGCAAGTTTGCGTGTGTTGTATGGTCGAAGATTCGGCCAACATGCACAACCAAATATGCGTAGGGATGTATAATCAGGAGTAATGCCAAAAAGACGAGTGATAGGATTTTCAAATTTGATGACTTTACTGGGGCGAATATTGATAAGATATGTTGCGGCGAGAAAGGCCTCATCCCAGAATTTGAGAGGCATAGATGCATGAGCTAGCAATGCTAGTCCTACTTCAACAATGTGGCGATGCTTTCGTTCAGCAGAACCGTTCTGTTGGTGAGCATGGGGTCAAGATACATGGTGAGAAATTCCAATCTTTTGAAAAAAAGAATTAAGTTTCTCATACTCACCTCCCCAGTCCGTTTGCATGGCAAGAATTTTAGAGTTCAGTTGACGTTCAACAAGACTTTGAAAGTTGCTAAAAACTTGAAAGACATCAGATCGTTTCTTTAGCAAATAAATCCAAGTAAACTTGTTATAGTCATCAATAAAGCTTACGTAATAAGAAAATCTCCCGACTGAAGTGGGGGCTGGTCCCCAAACATCCGAAAAGATAAGTTGTAACGGAGCAGTAGATACACTAGTAGAGATGGGATATGCTAATTGATGACTTTTTGCTTGTTGACACGCATCACAAACTGACTTGATACTAGACACAAAGGGAAGTTTATTTTTGCTAATGACATGCTGAACTATAACTGAAGATGGATGACCCAAGAGTCGATGCCACTTTTCTGAAGATGGTTTGGTGACACTCCAAGCTTGTTTATTTGACTCTGACGTAGGAGACGATGCTGTGATTGGATAGAGACCTCCCTCGCATCTTCCTCTAAGGATGACTCTCCTCGTTGCCAAATCCTTAATCACAAAAGAGTAAGGGTAGAATATGATGAGAATATTAT
Organism: Triticum timopheevii; assembly: GCA_963921465.1. Lineage (NCBI taxonomy): Eukaryota > Viridiplantae > Streptophyta > Magnoliopsida > Poales > Poaceae > Triticum > Triticum timopheevii. The sequence continues at coordinate 615,366,671 of OY997268.1, read as the reverse complement.
TGTCAAGTGTAAAATGATGAACAGAGACAAGATTTTTTGATGCATGAGGGATATGTAAGACATTGTTGAGACGAAAATTTTTCTGAGGGGTTTTAACAATTGAGTTACCAATGTGGGTAATATCCATACCAGCTCCGCTTGCCGTGTGAACTTGGTCACCTCCATGGTATTTCTCCCACATCGTTAACTTATCAAGCTCTCTTGTGATGTGCTCGGTAGCACCCGAATCTGCATACCAGTTAGTGTCGATGCCATACGAGTTGGTGACGAGGTTAACCTTCTTCCTTTCCTGATGATCTTCCTTGTACCGATCCCAGCAGTCCCTGGCGCCGCCAGCATGGTATTTGTAACATATTTGGCATTCGGGGTAATCACCCTCATGCTGCTGCTGGTACTGCTGCGGTGGTGGCTGGCGTTAACAGTGCTGGTAGCTGTTGTTTCCACCGGTGCGAACAAGAGAAGAGGGAGCACAGTCAAAGCGACCACGCCCCCTGTGTCCGCGGCCTCCTCTACCTCGAGATTGGCCACGCCCCCTGTACATGGCATTGGCTGACGAACGAAAGCCTGGTCCATCGCCAAGCATCTCCATCCTCTGATCGAAAGCGGAAATCTGCGAGAAAAGATCATCAACAGAGATGGAATTCTTGATGGCGCCAACTGCTGCAACGACGGGGTTGTAATCCCGATCGAGTCCGGCGAGGATGTAGTCCACCATCTCTCCATCTGTCACCGGACGACCTGCTGCCGCAAGCTCGTCTCCGAGGCTCTTCATCTTGGTGATGAAAGCATTACTGGACATGTTGCCCTTCTTGGTGTTGGAGATGGTGATCCTCAGGTTTGGTATTCGCGATTGCGACTGCGCAGCAAAGATTGTGGTAAGGGCGGTCCATAGATCAAGGGTACTTTCCTTACCGATCACTTGCTCGAGGATTTCTGGAGTGAGCAAATTCAGCAGATAACTTAGGACCTGCTGATCTTTGGCAATCCATGGACCATACAGTGGATTCGGCTCGATGGCCGTGTGAAAGTACATGTAGTCCACATGCGTGGTTTTGGTAATTAATGACAATCCTAATGGACTAATGTTTGCATTAAGTTATACATTTGAAGGAAAGTTCCATTTCCAATGCATGAAGAATATTGGATGAACTGAAGGATGTTTATTCCATGGTGATGCAAGAAGGAGATAGAATGGATTCAAAATGAATGCCATATACATATTGTTGTGCATGCATCAAGGCTTATGGGTTGAACCATGATGGATCAGGATCTTGAGAGAATGATTAAAGAGAAGAATTCTATATATGCTTGATGATAGGATCATTATGAGCTCATTTGTTGAGTCGGGGATTATTATGTCTTGAAGCAAGTAATTCAAGTGAAGAATTCATTGTGCCTCTCAAGATACTATGTTGGAGCATGAGAACGGGCAAATGATGTCCAATATGATATTCAAGGAGAAACTTGATATGGTCATGTTGAATTGAGATATTGGTTATTATGTCTTGAAGAAATGAAGCATAGTGAAGATATCAATAGGGCCTTCAAGACATCAATATTAATCATGGGGCAAAGATAAATGTTGACCAAGATGAAGATCAACGATTGACCTCTAAGATGGACAACACACAAGTGCATATCATGTGCCACATGAGATCTTGTGGTATGGTAAGAATTTATCAATTGCGCTTTGTGTACTAACCCATACTATGTGTTGTCTATGTTATGTGGGTTAGGTAATTCTCATGAGCTTGGTGCTTATAAGAAAGCTTGGTGCTCATCAAAGTATGTCATCAAGTAATTACTGTTGATGGACAAGTAAAGATGAATGCAAAGCAAAGCTTCCCACATTGTGTATGGGGGAGCTACTTGAAGACTTCTTGAATGTCTTGCCTTCAACTTGAGCCATGAAGAAACATCAATATAAAGCTCAAGTGAAAGGCTCTAGTCAAAGGTATTAGTTCCTTTGGCTTTAGATGTGAGGATCGATGACCATCGAAAAGGATGTATTCTCAGGAATGAGTTTTCGGAAGCTATCTAGTATAGTTCTTTTATGATTCTTGAGTTATAGGGATCCCGCACTATTAAGAGGGGATCAAAGGGGTTAGTGATGGATTTGCTCAAGTCAACATCATATATTTCTATTCTTCTCACATCATATTCCAACATAGGCATATTTCGCTCTTATCCAATACAAATACAATATGCCTACATATCTCGAAAGAAAATCCAAAGCCAACTAGGTTCCCCAAAGTATATGTATAACCATTGCATGCTTTGCACCCTCTATTTTGGCTTATCTTGGGTGGTTCTATATGTGAGGACCTGGAGTTTTTCCATAGCTTCAAAACGAGCCCAAGATCATCAAAATCGGAGTCCGGATGTAAAAGTTATGCATGTTTCAGTTTTGGGGTTCCTGCTGTTTTTTTTTTGATGGCCGGACATCCGGGACTTGGACGGATGTCCGGGCTTCCGGGTCGCCCTGGATGTCCGGGATCCTCCCGGAAATCCGGCCTGCAAATTCCAGAACCTGTTTTCAAATGTTGGTTGTGCCCGCCGGATGTCCGGCACTTGCCCGGATGTCCGGGGCCCCAAGTTTGGCCAGATGTCCGGGCTTCGGCCAGATGTCCGAGCCCTGTAACCTGTTTTTCTGCGTACTTGTGTGCACACTTCACAGCGTCCGGATGTCCGTCCCCAGGCCCGGATGTCCGGCCCGACACAGCCACTTACACTCCAACGGCCATATTTGCACTACCACTATATATAACCTTCCTCCACCCCGGGAGAAGGTTGAGCAACACATTCATATGAACCCTAGAACACAAAAAGGCTCCCTCTCACTTCTCCTACACCAAATCTTAGATCCCGGAGAGATTCGTGAGAGTTCTTGAGAGATTTTCCAATCAAGTGATAGATCCACTCCCTATCCCTCTCTTGACCAAAGGAATTCGTGATTTGAGCAAGTCTTGAGCATTTCCCGTTTGTTCTTGTTACTCTTGGAGGTTGGAGACTCCTAGGCGGTAGGAGTGCTCCGGTGAGGAATCAACTTGTGATTTGTCCCCCGGAAAGTTTGTGAAGGTTTGGAGGCCGCCTCAAGGTCTACCACTAGTGGTTGAGAATCGCCTTCGTGATGATATCTCAAGGAGAATAGGGTGAGCCTTCGTGGCATTGGTGTGCCTTCGTGGTAACATCCACCTCTCTAACGGTGACTAGCTTCCCTCCAAGGAAGTGAACATCGGGATACATCCTCGTCTCCGTGACTTTGGTTATCCCTAACCCTAACTCCTTACTTGTGGTTTACTTTGGTCATTTGACCGTGCATTCACTATATTTTGGTGTCCTCATTATATTGTGGTGGTTGATTATATTGTGTTGGCCATTTCCTTGTAGAGATTATTTAGGCCTACACTTCATAATCCGCAATTCATACTTGCTACTATTGATATACATTGTGATTAGTGTGAATTGCTAACTTGTGTTATAAACTTCCATATATTGTGATATTGCTCAAGTAAGTTTGTGTAACTTACTTAAGTTTGCTTGTATCATTCAATTCCATATATTGTGATACAATTTGTGTAAGCTTGTATTGCTTACTTGTGGTTGTGTGTATTATTCATTTCCATACCTCGTGATATACACTGAGTAAGTTTGTGTGACTTACTTGTGCTTACTCATATCCTCGTTGTTCTCATCTTGTTTACGCTAAGTTGTTGGTGCACTTAGTGAGCTTAGCATATTTAGGATTTGTGCTTGAAAAGTATCCGCTTAGTTTATTTCCACATTAGGATATAGCCAAATTCGTAAAAGATTTTAAAACGCCTATTCACCCCCCCTCTAGGCAACATCGTGGTCCTTTCAATTGGTATCAGAGCAAGGTCTCTCCTTATTAGGCTTAACCGCCTAGAGAGTAACGATGTCGACTAGTGAACTAGTGCACGATGACACATTTTGTTTTAATGGCACAAATTACATTATGTGGAGATTACACATGCTTTGTCATCTTCGGGCCATGGGTCCAAATGCTTTGCGGATTGTGGTTGTAGGGAATTCAAATCTAAAGGATGGACAATCTCCATCACTTGGTGATATGCATCTTGATAGTGAAGCTTTAAGTATCATTCACCAAGCTATAACCTTCAAGGTGTTCAAGTCAATCTCATCTTTTTCGTTGGCTCACGATGCTTGGACCAAAATTGAAGATATATATGGTGGGTCCAATCTTGATGAAGAAAATATTCTTTTGGGGGAGTTAATGGAGGAGTTCTCCACATTTTTAAATCATGAAGAGCTCTCTATTGCTTCCACCTCAGATGACTTGCATACCTCAACATCTTTCACTTCACCAACATGTGGCATACCACAAGGTAATGACATGGTGAGTGAAGAAATATCCTGTAATGATGGTGTTAAGCTCATTTGTGATGATATGCTTGATCTCCCATGTTGCCATGATAGAAATGTTTTGGTTTCCTCTAGTTTTTCTATGACTAACCATGTAGAGGAAATCAAGAAAGATGAGGCATGCTTGATTGATGAAGAACCCTCTTCTACAAAAGAATCATCATCAACCCCTTTTGTTCACATGTGCCTCATGGCAAGAGGTAATGACGAGGTATCATCTTCTCTTAGTGATAATGATGATAGTTGTAATGAGGAAGATGATGAAGTCTTGACTCAAAATCTCTATGAGATTGGGAAAACTCTTCGTAGAGCTAAAAATAAGACTTACAAAAGGCTCCAAGATGTTCTTGCTTGCTTTCAAAAACGTAACGACTTATTTCTTTATGAGCAAGCAAAAAGTGAACAACTTGAACATGAACTTGCTATGGCTCATCAATGTCTTAGTGACTTGAGGTCTTTAAAAGAAGAGATTGAAGTTACTCATTATAAACTTAAAGAGGATTTTGAGCACCTTGACCTTAACTACAAGAAGGTCAAAGGAGAGCTCACCAAACTCTCTAAGTCTCATGAGGAACTTCAAGCTACTCATGCGGAGTCTCTAGCTTCTACATGCTACTCTCATATTGATAATGATGCTTGTGCTACTAACTCTATCTTGTGTGAAGCATCGATATTAAAAGAAAATGTTGAGCTAAGGACTCAACTTGATTTACTAACTAGCAATTATGGGAAATTGGGAGAAAGTCATAAAAAGCTCTCAGGCACTCATGAGGATCTTCTAGTCTCTCATTATGAGTTAAAGTTAGATCATGAGGCTATGGTCACCAAGGTAAAATCATGTGAGTCTCATGTGGATATTAGCACATCTTCTACTCGAAATGCCTTATTGTCATGTGCTAGTCCTTGCAATTCCTCTCTACATGATATTGGTACATCTTGTAATGAATTGCTCACCATGCCTTGTTGCTCTAACAATGAAGCTTCTACTTCCTCTAGTTCTTTTGTTAATACTAACCTTGTAGAGGAAAATAAAGAGCTCAAGGCCCAAGTCACTAGTTTGAAGAAAGACTTGGAAAAATGTTGTGATAATGTCTTGAGTGTGCAAAAGGACCCTCAGGACAAAATAGGACTTGATTTCATCTCCAACAAGAAGAAGTCCAAGAACAATAAGAAGGGACAAGATCAAGTCAAGAATTCAGCCAACATTACTTGCTTCAAGTGCAAGAATGTTGGACACCATGTGAGATCTTGTCCATTGAAGAAGAAGGCTTCAAATGTGAAGCATCAAGGGAAGTGGACTCAAGTTCAATATCAAGATAATGAAAGGCCTCTTCCCATGCCTAACCAAGATAATGCTCTCCAAGTTGAAAAGGTAAAGAAGAAGAGAAAGGGGAGCACATACTGCTATATTTGTCGTAAGAAGGGACACATAGCTTCATCTTGTCCCAATGGTAACATATCTAAGCCTCCTATAGTCAATAATCATTATTCACTAAAGAAGGATATTGTTGGCAATGTGTTTGCCAAGTTTGTGGGTTCCCAGAGAAGTTTGAAAGTGGACAAGACCATTTGGGTTGCCAAGCCTATTGTTACTAACTTCTTAGGACCCAACTTGGTTGGGGACCATCAAGCTCAAACTTGATCAATAGGTGTGTGGAGGGCATTGGAGACTTGGCTACTTCATGAAGAAGAACTATTTTCACCATATGTTATGGTTAATGCCAAGTCAAGTGGATTATCATCATATCTATCAATCCAATGCTCCTCTTTGTGGTAACTTGTACTTGCATTGTTTACATTGAAAGTTACTATGTCCCTTGCATTGTTAGGTTTTGTACCTAGCATGTGCTTTTATAGTTGTGCTTCCTAGTATGCTTGATTTGTGTTATCTAGCATGTGTAGGTCACAATGCACTTCATATATTTGTGCGTGTGTGGTTTCAAGCTTTTATTGCTTCATTAGTTGAATCTTTCTTGGCTGGATCATCACATTATGGGGGAGTGCTATGTTTTACGGATATCACAAACCTTAAATGTGTATGTATGTGGGATACCACCTAGTATTGTTAGTGCAATATTATCTAGGTACTATGTGGTATGTAAAGCTCATTTGAAACTCAAATTCTCATCCATTAATTATCCTTAGTTGGGTTTCATTTGCTTCTTGTGGATAATACATGGATCATCATATTATGGGGGAGTTATATGCTTTGTGCATATCACAATCCTTGTTAATATGAACAATTGAGGGATGCCACCTAGAATTTATATTTGAGATTATCTTATATCTCCGTGGCATGCAATGTCTTGTTTACGTATGGCATTCTTGTGCGGTTTTGCCCATGGTTATCTTTAAAATTATATTTGGAAAATCATTTGATTAAAGCTATTCCAATTATTGCTTTACATGATTATCTATCTAGTCGGAATGTTAATATTATGCTATCCAAGCATTGTGGTTATTTCTAAACTCTCATGTTATGCTTGTGTTAGTATAGATGATCATGTACTTATTTGGTTTCTACACCGAATGATAACCCGAAATACCATTTTGTTCCAACTCATCTTATTGCTCTATATGAGAGTTTGTTATCTCATTGTTTATAGTTTCCTATATCTACTTGAGTGAGATATTCCTATGAGTATGTGTGCAACGCATATCTTATATGCTCATTTTTTTTCCTTGGTTCATATGTTGAACTTTGTGTGCTATCATATGTTGATTTGTCACTTTGATTCATTTTGGACAACATGAATGACTAGTGATGTTATTGGAAGTATTAACGGTTATGTGGTCATTTGTCCAATTTGTATATCCCTGGATTTTGGTAGGCTTGTGCATGCATATTTACTATGTGTAAATTCACATGCCGTGTTTGCCTTATTTGATCCAATATATATATGGTAAATCCATCAAATTCTTAATAGCTATGATGTGCATGAAATTCAAATTCATATCAATAGGCACATATTTAAATGGTTTATCCTATGTGTTATAGTTATGCTAACTACTTCGGACCCAATAAGGTTGGGGACCATATTGCACTTAAAATGTTTTAGGTACATTTGAGAAGCATTGGGTGCTTGGCTTATTCATGAAGGTGGTGGCACTATGAGGAAATTAGAGCCAAGATTGGACATTTTATTGATCTACAACTTCATACCAATGCTATCTCGGTAACAAGTATTTACTTCATGCATATATATATAGAAATAAGGTCAGCCTTGTGTAGGTTGCATCATGGCATGAATTTCTTGACTCGTTCCTGTGATACTTGTTTCCTTTCTCAAAGCATCCCAACAATCATCTCTTGTTGCTAGTTGTGATGTCTTTGATGGTTCTGTGTTTGGAGTTCATTAATATACAATAAGATTATATTAAGCCATGTGCTATGCTTTCAAGCAAAGATCTCATTGGTATATTTTATGACTCCCGTTTGGATATCTTATTCCTTCCTTTTGTAACTATTTTATGTGTACATCCTTCTTTGTGGCTATCATCTACCTAGTATCTTATACACGTGAGAGAAGTTACATCTCTAGTTAATATCCCTTTTCTTTCATGTTCGCCATTTCATTCACTTTTTATATCTTTGGTGGCTTCGTGGAAGCATTTGTTGTATGAGTGCGTGTCTTACCTCTCTGCATCTTAGTCCACTCATGTTTGGTGAAGATTATTGTCCTCGTGCTTGTCTTGACAAGCCTATTATTTCCTATCTTCATCATGGGTTGTCACAAGATTCGATTTTTAATTTGCTATTAGTGAGCTTGTGAATCCATTTGCTTGATGTGTGTGTGGCTTTCTTAACTTCGTGTGAGTGGGAAGGATATGTCTTGCACTTTGTATCTCATTTACTCAAGACTATGTTGATGCTTAATTCCCATCCTTATAATAGTCTTCTCAAGTGCTTTGACGTGACTCTCACACATCATTTTGGTTGTGCCTATTCTTAGGTTGCCTCATGTACATATTGCTTAACCATATGTTTGTTGCAAATGCTAGGCTTCTTTTCTTATCTATGTTTGCCTGCAATCATTGTGTGTTCCTATTGATTTTGGGGGAGTGATGATCCTATTTTGTGCACTTGTATCCAAATAAAAAAAATCTAAATAGTGCACAAATCATGGGGAGCTTCTCTATTTTCCTTAGAACACTCATTTGCTCAAATCATAATATTCTTTTATCCTTCCGGCTCGTCGGATCTTTTGATTGCTTGCGCCACTTTGTGTTATGCAAATGAGATCAATTTTTGCCATGTGCCTTGCTCTTATGCTAGGCTCAAAGTTATATAATAGTGGATTCACCTGTGGATATCATGTTCTTATCAATTACAACTTTTTTTTGTGTATACGGGTTTCTTTTTGGATACATATCATGTTTATTGTTGGCCTCTTAGAAATTTTATACATGTGAAAGTTCATATCCTTTCTTGATATCATTTATTCCTTTCCGGCCACTTTGTTGTTTCCTTTTATTCTTATGGTGGTTTTGATAAGAGGTTGTGGCATGAGTGCTTGTATGTTGTGCGTATAATCTTGTGTACTCGTGTGTTTTGAATGTATTTTGGACACATTTTCATGATGATGATCAAACTAGTTATTCATATTATATATTGTCCACAAATATGTTCTTTGGATTTTTTTTGAAAAGTTTTTTTTTCACATATAGAATGCTTATTTTCGTATCGTAATATCTTGGTGCATTCTATAGATCCCGAACTCCTCAAATTTTCCTCATTGAATATGTGCATTTAATTTTCACTCACATCTTGTAATACGCACACATTAAGGAGGAACTCATAATATATTGGCTTCTATATTTTTCCCATTTTGGCATTTGTTGCCAATGGGGGAGAAGTTTAGAGGGTTTAAGATAAGTATTTTAAGTGCTTTATGATAAGTATTTTAAGTGCTTGTTGTTCATTCATGCTTATCTACCTGGTTACATATGTTTGTTGCATGAACGAATATATAGAGTAAACTCCACCTAATGTATGACAAACAATATATGCAAGGAAATTCAAAGTTCATTCACACATGCATATATTGTGGGGGAGCTTGCTCTATATATTGTGGTTCTACTAACATCAAATACTTGTGTAGTGTTTCGATGTTAGTACACCGTGTGCGATAAACTCAAGTATCTTTGTGACACTTGATGCTATAAAAACTATCCCAAGTATACAATTTATCCTTGGGTAAATTGCAAACTTGGGTTAAAATTCATTATATAAACCCTTTTGTTGAGATTGTCATCAATTACCAAAATGGGGGAGATTGAAAGTACATGTAGTCCCCATGTGTGGTTTTGTTAATTAACGACAATCCTAATGGACTAATGATTGCATTAAGTTATACATTTGAAGGAAAGTTCCATTTCCAATGCATGAAGAATATTGGATGAACTGAAGGATGTTTATTCCATGGTGATGCAAGAAGGAGATAGAATGGATTCAAAATGAATGCCATATACATATTATTGTGCATGCATCAAGGCTTATGGGTTGAACCATGATGGATCAGGATCTTGAGAGAATGATTAAAGAGAAGAATTCTATATATGCTTGATGATAGGATCATTATGAGCTCATTTGTTGAGTCGGGGATTATTATGTCTTGAAGCAAGTAATTCAAGTGAAGAATTCATTGTGCCTCTCAAGATACTATGTTGGAGCATGAGAACGGGCAAATGATGTCCAATATGATATTCAAGGAGAAACTTGATATGGTCATGTTGAATTGAGATATTGGTTATTATGTCTTGAAGAAATGAAGCATAGTGAAGATATCAATAGGGCCTTCAAGACATCAATATTAATCATGGAGCAAAGATAAATGTTGACCAAGATGAAGATCAAAGATTGACCTCTAAGATGGACAACACACAAGCACAGATCATGTGCCACATGAGATCTTGTGGTATGGTAAGAATTTATCAATTGCGCTTTGTGTACTAACCCATACTATGTGTTGTCTATGTTATGTGGGTTAGGTAATTCTCATGAGATTGGTGCTTATAAGAAAGCTTGGTGCTCATCAAAGTATGTCATCAAGTAATTAATGTTGATGGACAAGTAAAGATGAATGCAAAGCAAAGCTTCCCACATTGTGTATGGGGGAGCTACTTGAAGACTTCTTGAATGTCTTGCCTTCAACTTGAGCCATGAAGAAACATCAATATAAAGCTCAAGTGAAGGGCTCTAGTCAAAGGTATTAGTTCCTTTGGCTTTAGATGTGAGGATCGATGACCATCGAAAAGGATATATGCTCAGGAATGAGTTTTCGGAAGCTATCTAGTATAGTTCTTTTATGATTCTTGAGTTATAGGGATCCCGCACTATTAATAGGGGATCAAAGGGGTTAGTGATGGATTTGCTCAAGTCAACATCATCTATTTCTATTCTTCTCACATCATATTCCAACATAGGCATATTTCGCTCCTATCCAATACAAATACAATATGCCTACATATCTCAAAAGAAAATCCAAAGCCAACTAGGTCCCCCAAAGTATATGTATAACCATTGCAATGTTTTCACCCTCCATTTTGGCTTATCTTGGGTGGTTCTATATGTGAGGACCTGGAGTTTTTCCATAGCTTCAAAACGAGCCCAAGATCATCAAAATCGGAGTCCGGATGTAAAAGTTATGCATGTTTCAGCTTTGGGGTTCCTACTGTTTTTTTTTATGGCCGGACATCCGGGACTTGGCCGGATGTCCGGGCTTCCGGGTCGCCCCGGATGTCCGGGATCCTCCCGGAAATCCATCCCGCAAATTCCAGAACCTGTTTTCAAATGTTGGCTGTGCCCGCCGGATGTGCGGCACTTGCTCGGATGTCCGGGGCCCCAAGTTTGGCCAGATGTCCGGGCTTCGGCCAGATGTCCGGGCCCTGTAACCTGTTTTTCTGCGTACTTGTGTGCACAATTCACAGCGTCCGGATGTCCGGCCCCAGGCCCGGATGTCCGGCCCGACACAGCCACTTACACTCCAACGGCCATATTTGCACTACCACTATATATAACCTTCCTCCACCCCGGGAGAAGGTTGAGCAACACATTCATATGAACCCTAGAACACAAAAAGGCTCCCTCTCACTTCTCCTACACCAAATCTTAGATCCCGGAGAGATTCGTGAGAGTTCTTGAGAGATTTTCCAATCAAGTGATAGATCCACTCCCTCTCCCTCTCTTGACCAAAGGAATTCGTGATTTGAGCAAGTCTTGAGCATTTCCCCTTTGTTCTTGTTACTCTTGGAGGTTGGAGACTCCTAGGCGGTAGGAGTGCTCCGGTGAGGAATCAACTTGTGATTTGTCCCCCGGAAAGTTTGTGAAGGTTTGGAGGCCGCCTCAAGGTCTACCACTAGTGGTTGAGAATCGCCTTCGTGGTGATATCTCAAGGAGAATAGGGTGAGCCTTCGTGGCATTGGTGTGCCTTCGTGGTAACATCCACCTCTCTAACGGTGACTAGCTTCCCTCCAAGGAAGTGAACATCGGGATACATCCTCGTCTCCGTGACTTTGGTTATCCCTAACCCTAACTCCTTACTTGTGGTTTACTTTGGTCATTTGACCGTGCATTCACTATATTTTGGTGTCCTCATTATATTGTGGTGGTTGATTATATTGTGTTGGCCATTTCCTTGTAGAGATTATTTAGGCCTACACTTCATATTCCGCAATTCATACTTGCTACTATTGATATACATTGTGATTAGTGTGAATTGCTAACTTGTGTTATAAACTTCCATATATTGTGATATTGCTCAAGTAAGTTTGTGTAACTTACTTAAGTTTGCTTGTATCATTCAATTCCATATATTGTGATACAATTTGTGTAAGCTTGTATTGCTTACTTGTGGTTGTGTGTATTATTCATTTCCATACCTCGTGATATACACTGAGTAAGTTTGTGTGACTTACTTGTGCTTACTCATATCCTCGTTGTTCTCATCTTGTTTATGCTAAGTTGTTGGTGCACTTAGTGAGCTTAGCATATTTAGGATTTGTGCTTGAAAAGTATCCGCTTAGTTTATTTCCGCATTAGGATATAGCCAAATCCGTAAAAGATTTTAAAACGCCTATTCACCCCCCCCCCTCTAGGCAACATCGTGGTCCTTTCACCGTGGTCTTGTCCGCCTTGGCGATCTCCACTGTTTTCCGCGGCGCTGCATCGCTGCCGTCGAGAAGGCCGGTCACCTGCGCGCCTCGCAGGGCCGGCAGAACTTGCGCCTTCCATAGGAGGTAATTCCCCCTTGCGAGCTTATCTGTTGGTGGAGCGCCGAGGTTGAGGCCGACGGCGCTGGAGCTCATGATGATGGCGATGGAAGGGCGCTGGGGTTCTGGTTTTTGTGTTGCTAGATGATAGGGAAGAGGCTAGCTCTGTATACCATGTAAGATTTGGTATAAGCGTTCCTACTCCTCGAGGGAGCCGCGTCGTGTATATTTATATGGGGCAACAATGCCTTGCCGTGGCGTACAAGAGAGACCAGAGAGAATCCAATCTGGTTCGGTATAAGAGATAGAGAAGGATACGGGAGAGAGAGAGATAGATATAGGTTGAGATTACATGAAGTAAACTACTCAAACTCTAACAAAAACAACTTATAAATTTGTAGTGAAAAGAAAAAAATCATTTCCTACATACAAGAAAAAAGTGGAAGTAAACATAAGCAGTGTAAACTCTTTATCCCAAGGTTGGTATTTTTAATTAATAAGAAGTGTAGAACAATTAGCTCATAAGGACCACCATGGTATAACCACTCATCAACAGATGCAGCTTCCCAAATTGGGTAATAGTAAAATCCGATCGCCGCAGGAGTAGGAATAATAGCAATAGAGATAATATTGTTTCCATAAAAGTAAAGAACCAGAAACATGCTCACAAATATATACAAAGATTAAAGCGGCTAAGGTAGGACGCCTCACATAATTTTGAATTTTTTTGATGTGCTCTAAGAAATTGAAATGTGTCATGTAATGAACAGTGAATAGTACTGTAGGTGAGCTTAACACCAATTTATTGTGTGCTTTACGTGGGTCCTTTCTCTTATATGACACGTGTTTGATTTTTCGTTTGATTCATTACTGGGTTTTTCTCTTGTATTTTGCTACTGGATTTTAATGCAGTACAACGCAGATGCCCACATGCATGCACGGATGCACACCCTATCAGTATGATCACCTCTGTGATACTGAGCCGACACAACATCTTGAGATTGAGTCAGCGCAGGCGTCTTCATAGTCGACGTCGATGCCCACATACACGCACATACACTCACCCCTATGAACCCACGCACGCATGCACATCGTACCTCTATAAGCACCTCTGAGATACTTAGCTGCCACAACATCTTAAGATTGACGAAGTCACTACAGGTGTCTTCATAGTCGATGTCGATGCATACATATATACACAGACATACACTCACACCTATGAACGCATGCATCACATCATACCTCTATGAGCACCTCCGAGGTACTGAGCCGACACAACATCTTGAGATCGATGAAGTCACCGCAGGTGTCTTCGTGGTCGACCTTGATGCCCACATACACGCAAATACACTTGGCCCTATAAACCCATGCACACACACCATACCTCTATGAGCACCTCCGAGGTACTGAGCCGACACAACATCCTGAAATCGATGAAGTCACCGCAGGTGTCTTCGTGATCGACGTTGATGCCCACATACACGCAGATACACTTGGCCCTATGAACCCATGCACACACACCATACCTCTATGAGCACATCCGAGATACTGAGCCGGCACAACGTCTTGAGTTTGACGAAGTCAACGCAGGTGTGTTGTTAGTCGACGTTGATGCCCACATACACACATACGCTCAAGCCTATGAACACACGCACGTACACCATACCTTTATGAGCACCGTCGAGATATTGAGCCGGCACAACGTCTTGAGTTCGAAGAAGCCAACGCAGGTGTGTTGGTAGTCGATGTTGATGCCCACATACACACATACACTCATTCCTATGAATGAACACATGTACATACACTCACTCATATGAACGCACGCATCTACGCCATACCTCTATGAGCACCTCCGAGATACTGAGCTGGCACAACGTCTTGAGTTTGACTAAGTCACCGTAGGCGTGTTGGTAGTCGACGCTGGTGCCCATGTATACACACATACACTCACCCCTATGATCCATATTTCATCTTCAGCTACTCTCTCTCTCTCTCTCTCTCTCTCCCCTAAAAATTGATTTGCAGTTTCCCATTTGAAATGTATCTACCCTTACATACTCCTTCACATGTATTTTTGAATTAATTAGGATTTTTGGGTCGACTGGTGGCTAAACTTAGAGATGCATTATTTGCATGCTTGCTTGTCACTCTTCCTCCAGATCCCTAATTCTTATTTCTCAATGTTTCCGCCATGCAAAAGAACTAGGTATGCAAAGTTGTATCTTATGTAATACTACCAATAACACAATTTATTTTCACAGATTTCAAATGTATAGATGAATTGTTTTTCAAGTGACCGGTGATCCGATAATAATTGCAGATCTTAAGGGTGTACCAACACATTGTTTTGATGTTGCCTGTAAGTTTCTCCATCCCTCCTTCCACATGTTAACAAGCATATTCACTTCAAATATGGATCTTCTTGGATTGGTCAAGTAAACATATGTTTCAGTACAGAAGTTCATTCTAGCATTGTCCTATTGTTAGCTAGGCATGCATATTTGACACTTTTCAAGTTTTTTCATCTCATGTCTTTGGAAAGAAGTGAGTATATTGATTATGATCTACTATGGAAAATACAGAGCTTGCCTGTTTGTCCATCTGAGCATTGTTGTTGCAATTTTTTGTGTGTCCCCTTTTCTTACATGAAGTGGCAATTTTCCAGTACTAGCCTTGATTCATTTGGTATTAAACACCAGTGTTAGCAACTAAATAAGTAGTTTCAGGGGGGAGAAATCTCTTTATGTCAGTCGGTCAAAGCAAAAAATCAAATTAACATAAGGTTGGTTCTTTGGCAGCTATTTAATTTGGCGGTCAAGCAAATTTGATATTTCGTAGAACGAACTCTTTTAGGTGATAGATTGCCTTAGATAATGAGCTGTTTCAGGTTTGGGAGTTTAATTATTAATTTTTCTTCTTTTATCTCTTAATAGTTAGGAGCGATCGATAATATTTTTAGATGACATAAGCTCCCTTTATCGTGGCACTATAATTGGACCTAACTCCCCTATTTATTTCGGACTTGTGGTTAAGATAAATTTGATATTTTAGTTCAATAAGTCATAAACAAAACCATGACTTAACATATTTTTGCTCAAATATTTATAGCCATAGAGAACGTTTAAACGAGAATCATAACACATTATTTTTGAATGGCATAAGATTATATAAGGATCATTTCTTAAGCCAATGTTCGTTGATTATGGTGTCATTTGTGTTGAAAAATAAATCATGTTTATCCATTAGAGGTCCAAAAAATGCCATGTGAAGGTAAAGCCGACTTTTTGACGTTGTTGCATAGGGTACCTCCAACACTTATAAGCATGAGAGTAGCTTCTTCATGGTCGGCTTCCTATTTAGGAGTAGCTATTTGAAGATTCCAGAGTAAATGAAAAAAAAGGAATGTACTATCACAACTGGAGAGTCAAACCACCGCTGTTACTAAATGATCTCACTGTTTTAACCTATCAATCTTCTAGTTCACATTTGCTTATGCTAGCTTAGTTCGTAAAGAAACTATTGCACATCACTGGATTTTCTTTTTTCATTAGCAAATTTGTATCATCTAACCAATGCAATGTACCCTACAATTTTCAACCATATGTAATTATCCACTCATCCGGCATATGTACTCTGTTGTTCTTATCGTTTTTAAGTAGCAACAACAATTGTACAAATCAAGAGCACTTGCACGGGCGTGGCGTGCCGCTGCGCCTTGGCCAGCTAGTACCATCAATATCTACTGGAGGGGCAGTGTTGAAAGGCAATAATAAATAAATCCAAATTAAAACCCGGCGTTTTTGTCAAAAATAAACTGAAGCACGAAAGTTGTTATGCTTATTTAGTATTTGGGTTAGTAAGTTAAACTAGGTAGCTATATGAGTGAAACAAAACAGCTTATAAATTCGTAGTAAAAAGGAATATTCTCATTTCCTACATACTCCCTTCGTTTCTTTTTAGTCTGCATATAACTTTTGTCTGAAGTCAAAATATCTCTAGTTTGACCAAACTTATAAAAAGAACATGAACATTTGTAATGCCAAAGGAATATCTTTAGATTCATTATGGAATGTAGTTTCATATTATGTATATTTGATATTATAGAAGTTCATTTTTTTAATATAAATTTGGTCAAAGTTTGTAAAGTTCGACTCAACACAAATCTTATATGCGGAGTAAAAAGGAACGGAGGGAGTACAAGAAAAAAGTGAAAGTAAACATAAGCAGCGTAAACTCTTTATCCAAGGGTTGATATTTTTCAATTAGTAAGAAGTGTAGAACAATTAGCTCATAATAACCACCATTGTATAACCACTCATCAACAGATGCAGCTTCTCAAATTGGATAAAAGTGCAATCCGTCGCTGCAGAAGTAGGAATAATAGCACCAGATGTAACATTGTTTCCATAAAGTAAAGAACCAGAAACAGGCTCATGAATACCATCAATATCTACTGGAGGGGCAGAGATGAAGGCGATAATAAATAAACCCACATTAAAACCAGACATCCGATCCATAGACACCAATCTGCATTTTTGGTCAGATATTTGGTGTAACACTCTTGGCCGATTTGAGTTTGGATATGAGAAATTTTAGAGATTAACGTGAGAGTATACTTAATTGGTGCATCCGCCGTATTATATGTAGCCATGCAGGGGCTAGAGACTCACAAATAATCACTCCCTCTGTTTCTAAATATTTGTCTTTTTAGATATTTTAAATAGACTACCACATACGGATGTATATAGACATATTTTAGAGTGTAGATTCACTCATTTTGCTCCGTATGTAGTCACTTGTTGAAATATATAGAAAGACAAATATTTAGGAATAGAGGGAGTAAATCATAAATGGACCGCCTTAGAAATGCCACTAAGAGTTAGGGCATCTGCAACACCCACTCTTCGCACTTTTCTCCTCCGATGCCATCGATGTACTCGTCCGGCAGCCACCTAGGCATTGCCCGACATCCGCAACCATCACCCACACGTCTGGTTGCTTTTTACTACGACATCGTCCACCCAGAATTTGTCCGCAGACAGGTACCCTCCACCACCTATCGACGATGTCCATCGCAGAAACCATGCCCGGCAGGTGATCGGTCAAATGTCATTGAGGCTATTTTCGAACTTCGTGTCGTTTTTTTAGAGTAAGAAGGATGGCGGAGTACTCGACCATGAATGATGAGTTGTTGTGCGATGCGTGGTTGGTCGTATCTGCGGACTTCGTAGGCTGGAGCGGAAGGGGGAATAGTTTTGAACCAGGATCGGGTCTCTGGAGCTTGGTTGTTGTACAACTAGATGACTCGTTGCGCCAATGGCGCAAAGGCCGAGAGGGAGCCAAGTATTGTGAGAATATTTAGACACCCAAGTCGAAAACCAAATGTGGCCAACACTCACGCATCCTCTGCTTGGAAGCCGCCTTTTCTCACCAAATGTGGCCAACACTCACGCATCCTCTGCTTGGAAGCCGCCTTTTCTCACCGGATCTAACATAGATACATGATTCTTCAAGAGCAAATTTGAAAGAAAATATAAAACATGAAAGGCTTTAAGTTGTACTATTAAGAACATACCACCATATCTTCATTTAGTTTCTATGAAAATCTAAAGGTTTAAGAGGACGGTACATGTGAGAAGCTGTGAATCCACAACAAAAAACTAAACTAACTTCCGAACAAAAATTTTAAGTTTGGAAGCCACAAAGAAGCAATCCAGATCTCTCATTGTAGTGCAGATACATATCCTTAATCCTGCATCCACAGCCCATAATTTTTTAACACCTAAATCCACGAAATCCACCCGAAGGAAATCATGGCTGAAACATGCACCGTGGCTTACGTCTCCAAGAAGGACTTCTTGGCATTCTTGTGCAGGTTGGACACAGCAATCCTCGCTGCGAGCTGCAGAAGAACCACACAGGCACCTTCCTTCACCTTGCCCTTGGGGAGGAGGGGGGCAACACTTGCAACGCCGCGACAAGGCCTCATTAGATAAACCTTTACTCTTGTAAACCCATGGTGCAAGAAGCCAATTAGGAGCATGTATTATGTAGGTATTGTAGGGCATATGTAAGCACCTTAATTCGACTGAAAGAGAATGAAAGATAAGCTTATCTTCATTGATACTTACAGTCAGACTGACGATCCATAATACCTATACTAAGAGGTAACACACAGAAAGACGAACCAATGTGGAGCATACCACACATGGCACAAAAGCACCGTAAACATGAATTCTGGAATGCAAGCTATATAGGTGACACTAAAAGTATACGATGGTGTCCTCAGGAGTGAATGATTAGACGGACGCTCTTTGCCTTGCGTCTGAAGACGGAAAGCATGTATCTTTCCTCTGTTTTTTAAATGGAAGAACTCTGTCCAGTTTGTTGCTATGGTACCCCGTTTGTTGCTATGGTACCCCAGTCATCAGCTCCTTTCATAAGTTGAGCAATGACATATCATAACCTATATAGATGAGAAAAAAATAATAAATTAGTAAAGAGGAGCCAAATCATTGAATAAGTATGTCTTGTTATACAAGAGAGATTAGCATGAGGCGAGGCAAGAACCTAGGTTGGATCTGTAACAATAGAAAGTGCATGCAAATTTAATCATGCCTTCCTTTCACTCCATTTGGTCCTCAAATCCACTTGTACATTATTGCACTTGAAGCATATTGTATATACCAAATATCATAAAGTGAGATCTTTTATCGCATTTACATGCAAACTGGCAAAACACTAAGCTCAGATCGGATTATAGGAAGATTACAATAAGTTGTTATTGCATCAGTTTAGGTACTCACTACTGAGAGCCCAAATAAGACCACAGTAACCAATCCTCGCTTAACAAGTTCTGCTTTCAGTTAAGTATACAAAAGGAATGAACAGAAGGTGGCGTCAACCAAACTAAAATTTCGATCAAAACTGACACATTAAAAATCAGCAAAACTAAAAATTGGAAGAAAGCTATTTATAGAACAACACTTTTCACCAAGACTATTTTTAAAACTTGTTCATAACACAAATCGCATGGTTAAATTACTCAACGGATGTCAGACTACTTCCTTTGTAACATGGTTCATCGGTCACACTTACAGATCTTGGTGAGAAGCGTTGGGCATAAGGGTATAAGATAATTAGGAAAACAAGGCACGTCCATTTGGACAATAGTGTGAAACATAACAAAACAAGGAAAAATTCTTCTGGTGCAGCAGTTTTGCTTGCCTTGGTAAACTGAGGAATTCAAAACCTAAGAAAAGAAAATCAAACATTCTCCTCTAACTTCAAGTCACTAATAAGAGGAAGCAGTTGATACAGAAAAACTACTGCAACTATGAAAAGAAAAAACTGGTAGAATACAAACAGCACCAGTGATCATGTTCTAAATAATTCACACCAAACCAAAAGCACAAAAGCATCAAAGAAGTGTGAATGGAACTTAACAATCATATGGTATCATAACTGCATCATAAAAAAGAAGCCAAGCTCCTCTCTAAAATAAAAATAAGGAAGCCCAGCCAGCATCAGGACATTCTAGATAGTAAATGTCGCTCATACTAAACACCATGAAAAATTGTTCTGCTAACAATGTGTGCACACACAAGCAACATATGCATGTGAACTCCAAATATTTGAAAGAACCTAAGCAAAATATTACACGACCTTCTTTATAAAATATATAACACACGTTGTTTAGGACATAGCAATACCTGATTCTTTTGTAGCAAAAACAGAGTCTGAACTCCGCCTGCAGCTTAACAAAAATTAATAAGATTTCAGAAAAAAAATCAATAATATGTATGTACTGTACAAAGAAATCTATAGCAGTAGGAGGTTTGTTAGCAAACTGACATGCAACTGAATGAGCTGAAGCACACACACACACACACACACACACACAATTATGGTGAGTACAGTACCTGCTAGCAGATAGATCATTAAAATACTCAATCCCCATGAAGAATATATCAGATAGGTTTACATCCTTGAACCTGCACCAAATCCAGAAACATAAAGAACGTAAGCTTCTAACTAACTACTCTCTTGCACACCAAAATAACAACTGAACATGAGTGCGTAGAGAGAGAGAGAGAGATGGAGCTGCATATAACCAGCCACGACACTTCCCAAGTTTTTTTAATGAAAAATGCATATGTCTTGCAAATTAGTAACTAATTTCAGAACATCATATGAAAAGAAAGAAATAAGGAATACGAAATGCTTTCAGGATTTCATACAAAACTCTACACTGAACTACACATTGTGTTGTGAAGCTACTTTGTCGAGTTCAGCGAAAGCGCCAGTATGCCAAACCAAGCGATCTCTGAAACAAACTAATACATCAACAGGTTTTGAGTAATCAACAGCTCCATACCAAGCAAGAGCTCTCAGAATTTTAGTAAGTGAAAATCATTAACTAAATAAGCTCTTTTTCAAGGTCATGCGATAAAAAAATGGGCTGAATGACCATCATAGCAACATGTAGAAGCAGCAAAAATATAAGCTTGGTGTGTAACTGATCATAAATGTCAACGAACAATATAGCCTGCAGTTCTTTCCTCCTTATCATGCTGGAGCAAAGCCCATAATAGCATATTACTATAAATTGTGAATAATAAGCTCAAAAAAGGATATTTGTCCAAGTAAATCAAATGGGTGTTGCCTGCACATTCGTTTGGTAATCAGAGCATATATCCTTCAGCTGAAAAATACTGATAGGAATATGCTAGAATAAATGAGCGAACAGAAAAATAAGGAAAATGGATGAAGGAATTGGACGAATAGAAATATGCAAACTATATGCATCACGAAGGTCCAGCATCGGCTGCTGGTATACTTAGCTTGAAAATACCATGTCTAATACGTTTTCCTTCAACCATGATGATCGATGGAGGATCATAATGGTAATGCTTGCCAATATTTTGTCTCAGCCTGCAAGATGCCAAGAACATGGACAACATGTCATTTCAGAACACAGACCCTAGTTGCATTTTCTAATCATCATTCCAAAGTAGGAATTAAGGTCGGGAGTTTATGCAGCACATACTGGTACAGAGAAGGGCAGGAAGAGAGATAGGTCAGGGGTAGAGAGAGGCCACGGAGAGGAGCCGGGGAGTACCTGCAGTTGGTAGGGAGAGTGGCCACACCGGCGAGGAGCTTTAGTAGGAGACCTGAATGCCGCCTGCCCAGGGTTCACCAAGAAACACCAAAATTTAGGGAAACATCTCTTTCGAAATATATAAGAGTTTTCAAAATGCGACCATAAATTCTCTGTGTACAATTTACTGTGTTAGACCTGAATGTCTCAAAGGTAAATAAAGAACAAAATCTTAAGCACAGCCACATGTTTCTATCACCTTCCCAAAACCAAGCATCTGAAGTTATATTAATCTGCAAGCCTGGATTTCCATATACTTTATTGTGGTGATAACAACCATATCAAAGATGAACACGAATCCTCATATTCGATGAAAAATATCATTACAGCTAGCTCATACAGAGGCATGACCAACATCTTCTGTTCATATGACTAACACCATGTACTGATCTATCAGACCACAAGGTAAAAACAAACACTTCTGAGGCCTTCATTTACAAATGTAGCTTTTGTCAGTAGGTAATAGGAGTACAAAATCATGACATGTTCTCTATTACACAAAAAAATCAAACATCAAAATGCAGGAACAAACCTGACTATATTCAAGAGAGAGAGAGAGAGAGAATTCACCTGTTCTTCTTTATCAAATCCTTCGTCAAAATTCTTCTTCTACTCATCACAAGTAACCAGAAATTGAGAAATTGAATTAGATTATCCGATAATCGGAAAATAAAGGAGTAAAAAACTGGGAGAGGAAGATGCCCAGGACGCAAATGCGCAACCTAGATTGGAGAGGAGGGGAGCAGAGAAGGCGAGGAGGAGGGGCACGGCTGCTACCTGTCGACATCTGCAGCTCCAGAGGGTCGTTCACCTCCAGCCTTCACGTACGCTGTCGTGGCCCTGGCCAGATCGATTGAAGAAACTCGGATGCCCTCCATCTGCCCAATTGACGAGCACCCCCAGCCTCTCTTATCTGCAAGAGCCCGCTAGGCCCTTCTCCTCCATGGAGGTCGAGAACTGGCTCCCCCGCTGCTGCACCTCGAGCGTCGGGGAGGTCGATGGCGAGGATAAGCTAGGCCATGGCGGCAGGGAGCCCCAACGGAGCGGCTGCGGTTGGTGCGGGAGGCAAGCGCGCGGGCGCTGGGCGCGTGGAGGAGGGAGATGGATAGGAGAGGGAGATGGAGAGGAGGGCTGGCAGCGGAGGTGGCCGGAGGCGAGCGCGCGCGTGGACGAGCAGGGAGGGAGTAGGAGGGAGGTTGGGGACGTGGGCGGACGCGGGTTAGGTCGGGCGGGTGACGGCTAGGGTTTCTCCACGGCAGCGGCTCTGATTTATATGCCTGCATGTGAAATTACTAAAATGCCCTTGGCGGGGCATGGAATTTACAGGCGGTGGCACAAGTACTGTTCATGGCGAATTAGAGGCGACGTGGCTGCCTTCGTCGTGACTACGACTTCTTCAGGGTTTATATGTTCAATGACTACTTTGCACTCAACCCAACTTTTCCCTGGTGATCCATCATTTTGTCGATTATTTCGTATGCGTGAACCATTGTTCTTGCACGTGGTGGAGGGAATGGAGACACATGATCCCTATTTTAGGCTAACTAGGGATTGTTGCGGACAACTATCATTCTCTCTAAGCAGAAATGCAGGATGCTTGCACTTGGTACCTCCGTCAATGTCGTTGGTGAGATGGTCCGGATGGGGGAGAGCACATGCCTGAAGATCACTGTCAAGTTTGCTCGTGCCATGGTGCGGGTGTTTGGACTAGAGTATCTAAGAGAACCAAATGTGCAGGATACAAAAAAGTTGATGGCTATTGGAGAGGCAAGAGGTTTTACAGGTATGCTCGGTTCAATTGACGGCATGCATTGGCCATGAAAGAACTGCCCCAAAGGTTTGTGCGGGACACCAAAGAGACCACCATCATATTGGAAGCAGTGACATCACATGACTTATGGATTTGGCATGCATTCTTATCATTGTGCTTCAGTGATCTTCCGTGTCTTATCATTGTGCTTTAGTGATCTTTCATGTCCAGGTGCAGGAAATATGCAGAAGACCCCTTATGTGAATACAAGTTGCTTTCCTAACATGGAAATACAAGTTGCTTTCCTAATATGGTATTAGAGCCCTAGGGGTTTTTTTTCTCATGCGCAACTCGTGCTCTTCGATCCAATTTCCAGCGTTGATTGCCGTTGCTCCTCTCTCCGGCCGACTGTTGCTGCTCATCTGCTGTACGCACAACCACAACTCTCCCGATCGCCGTTGTGTTCGTCCACACCCGGTTCTCCGTCGGCCGCCGCTGCCCCGATCCATCTGCTTGTCCGGATTAGTTCGCGCCCTCGATCCAGATCGGGTCGCCTTGATCCACCCGCTCCACTTGGCGCTTGAGCTGCTCGTGTGTGACGCCGCCCGCCTGCTGGGTCACCTGCCGTAGCCCAAGACGTGCAGTCTGAGGTGTCCGTCCGCTGCTGCCCTGCTGCTGTTCCAAGCCTCCAGCCCCAGCTCGTTTCTTCGTCAAAAACAAAGGAGCGTACGGCTCCTTACTTGGTGCTGCTACGTGCTACTTGCTGCTACGTGTTGTGTCTCCTCAGTTCCTCTTGATCTGGTGGTGTACGTGCTCCTAAGTTGTGCTACTACTGCTCCTTGTGGTGCGTGGTGCCTCAGCTGCAGCCGCCGACTACGAGAGTAAAAAAATCCTCGAGTATGCATCTCCCTGGTTGCCAGATGACTGTTTTTTTTTCGAAAAGGGGTGATCCCGGCCTCTGCATCAACATGATGCATACGGCCATTTTATTAATAAATAGTTTCAACAATGTCTCAAAGTCTCCAAAGTAACAAAAAAAGAAGATAACGGCTCACACAGAACCAAAAGGCTAGATACACAAGCTAGCCACAAAGGATAAACCACAATCGGTTGGCTCGAAAATAGACAGGTAAACTAATTGCCTATCCTATTACATGACCGCCATCCAAACCGGTTGAAGATATCCCGAGCTACCGTCTCCCATCGGGTAGATCCAGTAACCAAACGCTCCCTGGCCTCCATCGGAGTGAGTAGCGACCAGGAACGGATTAGCGCCGTAGCTCTAAAGATAACCTGCAAAAAATGAATGTTTGTTGTTCTGTTAAAGACCAGATCATTTCTGCCATTCCAAAGCGCCCACACTAAGGCGCACACCCCCACGCGAATATGTCTTGCTACCCCGGGCTCTACCCTGTTTAGCCATGTTCCAAATAACATGTTAACCGAATTCGGTGGAGGAATATTGAAAGCAATATGAATAGTCGTCCAAAGAGTTCTAGCTAGTGGGCAATCAAAGAACAGATGTTTAATAGTTTCACCCTGATCACAGAAACTACACCTAGTAGGTCCTATCCAATTACGCTTTGTCAAATTGTCCTTTGTTAAGATAACTTGTTTGTGTAGAAACCACGTAAACACTTTGATCTTCAAAGGAACTTTGACATCCCACACATGCTTGGAGCTAGGAATCGAGCTCGAATTGATGACATCAACATACATTGATGTAACTGTAAATTCACCCGACCTAGTGAGATTCCAGCGTAGTTTATCAGGTTGTTGTGAAAGTTGGACATTCATCAGTCTCCTAACTAGATGTAGCCAATCTTCCCAACGATTGCCCACTAACGACCTTCTAAACTGAATATTAAGGGGGATCAAATGAAAGACCATTGCAACCAGAGCGTCGCGTCTTTGGACAATGCGATACAACGACGGATACTGGATTGCAAGGGGTGCACCTCCGAGCCAAGTGTCCTCCCAGAATCTCGTGCTGGCACCATTACCAACAATATGCTTTGTCCTCTGAAACAATGAAAGCTTAACTTTCATAAGCCCTTTCCAAAAGGGTGAATCAGTTGGTCTAACTGTGACCTGAGACAACGTTTTGGTTTGAAGATACTTATTACGAAGGATTTGTGCCCAAGTGGCGTCAGTTCCTGAAGATAACTTCCACAACCACTTACTAAGAAGGCATCGGTTCTTAACTTCAAGATTTTCAATCCCGAGACCCCCTTGGTCTTTTGGTCTACAAATGATATCCCACTTTGCTAAACGGTATTTTCTTTTTAGCTCATCTCCCTGCCAAAAGAAATGCGATCGATAGAAGTCCAGTCTTTTCCTTACACCAATTGGGACTTCGAAAAAAGACAAAAGAAACATAGGCATGCTCGTGAGAACTGAATTAATAAGAATTAAACGGCCTCCATAGGACATGAGCTTACCCTTCCAGCAACTTAGTTTCTTTTCGAATCGATCCTCAATACACTTCCATTCGTTGTTCGTAAGCCTACGGTGGTGGATAGGAATTCCTAAGTATGTGAAAGGCAACTCCCCCAAACCACACCCAAACAATTGTTTGTAGGCCTCTTGTTCCTGCTTGGCTCTACCAAAGCAGAACAACTCGCTTTTGTGGAAATTAATTTTGAGCCCACTCAATTGCTCAAAAAAACATAGCAGCAGCTTCATATTTCTTGCTTTTACCAAGTCATGCTCCATAAAGATGATAGTATCATTAGCGTACTGAAGAATGGAAATTCCTCCATCCACTAAATGAGGCACCAAGCCTCCCACTTGGCCAGCCTCCTTGGCTCTTCCTAACAAAATTGCCAACATGTCCACAACAATGTTGAACAAAATAGGGGACATTGGATCCCCTTGCCATAGGCCCTTGTGTGTCTGGAAGTAATGCCCAATGTCGTCATTCACTTTAATGCCAACACTCCCCTTTTGCGTAAAAGATTCAACCTGGCTTCTCCAGACCTCGTCGAAACCTTTCATACGCAATGCTTGTTGTAGGAAAGGCCACTTAACTTTATCGTACGCTTTCTCGAAATCCACTTTAAAGATAACTCCATCTAGTTTCTTTGAGTGGATTTCATGGAGCATTTCATGCAAGACCACCACCCCCTCCAGGATGTTTCTATCCGGCATGAAAGCTGTCTGGGACTGCTGCACCACAGAATGCGCAATCTGTGTGAGCCTATTAGTCCCCACCTTGGTAAAAATTTTGAAACTAACATTCAAGAGGCATATAGGCCTGAACTGCTCAATCCTCAGAGCATCAGTCTTTTTTGATAGCAGTGTTATAGTTCCAAAATTCAAGTGAAACAGTTGAAGCCGTCCAGCAAAAAGGTCATGAAACATAGGTAAAAGATCCCCCTTGATAATATGCCAGCATTTTTTATAGAACTCCGCCGGAAACCCATCAGGCCCGGGAGCCTTATTGTTCTCCATTTGAGAGATGGCATCAAAAACCTCCTTTTCCGTAAACGGAGCAACCAAAATAGCATTATCAGAAGCAGTTAGTTGAGGCACATCCTCATTCCTGGACTCATCGAGGGACACAGCATTATCCTCCGGAGGTCCAAATAGTTGCTTCTAGTATTCGGTGATGTAAAGTTTCAGATTATCATGACCAACAATTGTGCCTTCGTCTTGCTCAAGCTGGAAAATTCTCTTATTTCTGTGTTTGCCATTAGCAATGAGATGAAAGAATTGAGTGTTCGCATCCCCCTGGATTACTTTGCGAACCTTTGCTCTGAGCGCCCACTTCAAATCTTCTTCGCGGAGAAGTTCCTTCAACCTCTTCTCCGCATCAAGCTTAAAATTCAATTCAGCAGGTAGCAAAATCGTTGATTCAGCTTTAATATCTAGGGATTGTACAAGAGCAAGAAGTCTGTCCTTCTCAATCTTATAAGCTCCACTAAGGTGCTTGGCCCATCCCCGGAGAAAACTCCTCAAATGCCTGATCTTATTCTGCCATCTCTCGACAGACGATCTGCCCCCTGTGACTGTAGCCCACTCCCTGGCTACGAGATCTAAGAAACCTTCTCGTTCAAACCACGCCATTTCGAAGGAGAAGGTATTTTTGTTTCCCACATGTATGGGCTCGCCTGAGTCTACGAACAAAGGCGTGTGGTCCGATATCCCGTGCGTGAGAGCCTGAACCGTCACGAGAGGGAACTTCTGTTCCCACTCGGCACTTGCTAATACCCGATCCAACTTCTCATACGTCGGATTAGGTAAAGAGTTAGCCCAGGTGAATTGTCGACCAGAAAGCTCGATCTCTCTCAGATCCAAACTCTCAATGATGGTGTTAAACATAAACGACCATCTTCCGTCAAAGTTATCATTATTCTTTTCGTCCCTCCTCCGAATGATGTTGAAGTCCCCCCCAACCAAAATTGGGAGTTGCTCAGACCCGCAAATACGAACCAGGTCAGCCAGAAACTCCGGTTTAAGCTCAGGTTGTGCGGCCCCATACACCGCCACCAGAACCCAGTTAAACCCATCTGCTTTAGACCTAACTCAAAATTTGACCGCGAAGTCACCCATCACAACGCTACGTACTTCAAGGGAATCACATCTCACACCAAGCAAAATGCCACCTGATCTCCCTCTTGGAGGAAGGCAGTGCCAATCGAAATCTACACCTCCCGAAAGCGTGTTAAGAAACTATGGCACAAAATTATCCCGACCAGTTTCGGAAAGGGCAATGAAATCTAATCGGTGCTCCAAAGACGCCTCAGCGAGAAACCTTCGTTTAGCCAATTCCTTGAGACCTCTGCTATTCCAGAATATTCCTTTCATAGGTCATCATGGAATTTTTTGGCCGTACGAATCCTAGCGCTCCTACGTACCGCGGATGCAGGGTACACCTTCCGCTTCCACTTACATTTTGGAATATTATTACCCATCGTCCGGTCCTCATAACCGGGCTCCGGTTGTGGAATTACTACATCATCCACACTGAGTTCCTCCTCCTCAGACTCCGCAGATGGAGGAACAAGATCCGCACAAAAATGGTCAAGCACTCTTACCCCCAACGCATCAATCTCAGCATCATTCATAGGTCTTACTGCTGCTAGGTTTCTAATGGTTTCTAAAGCACGTTCCGCTTCCAAATCTAGGAGATCGTTAACTGAGTTTGTAATTTCAGAATTGTTATTCCCAAGCGAAACCCCTACTTGGTTTGCATTATTAATAATCTCATCCTTAGAATAATGCAAAATAGAATTGGATAAGTTTACTGACATACCGGTTGTGACCTCAATGTCACGAAGCTTGGCCGCCCGCATAGCACACCGCAGCTGCATATCATCAACCTCCGGAAGGTCTTGGAGACGAGAGCTCATCCGTCTCCCCTCGGAGACCGGATCTGGGATCCCTCCGAAAGCAATGACCTCCTGCCGAGTAGCGGCACTCGGAGGAGGATGAGACGAAGGAGACCTCCGTAGGATGGGAGGAAGGCCGGGGGAAGTGGGTGCCGAGGCCTCCTGCCCTAGGCCCCCCCTGCCATCACCCTCGAACCTGAGTGCGCCGCCGTCCCGACCGCCGTAGATACCAGAGGGGCCGGGGCCACCTGCCCCTGACGCCCGCCTAGCGCCTCCGGCGATACATCCGCAGGCAGAGCTCCCGCGTAGCGCACGTCCGGGGCCACCTGCCCCAGACAGGATCCACCACAGCCGGCCACCGGCGCCAAAGCCGCCAACACTGGTGACAAGGTAGAAGGAGAGGAAGTCGTGGCCGCCTGCCCCGACACCCCCCCTCTCGGTGCAGCCACCAAGTCCACCTCTGTCCGGCTGCACGAAGGCACCAAGGACCCTGGGAGCAACGGAGCCACCTGAGGCTCCACATCGCCTATCCTCCCCAAGGTCAACTCGGACACACCCGTATCACGAACTCCGTCCGTAGGACGGACAGCCGATCCAAAGTCCAATGCCGGGAGCGAGCGCTCGAAAGCATCATCAGCGTCCACCCGATCGCTCCAAAGCCTAGGAGGAGCAGACGCAGGCTGAAAAGATCCAAACCGCAGTGTGCTCTTAGGCACAGACGAAGCAGGGGACGGCTCAACCCCGGATCCAGTCTCGGGCCCCTGAGTCATAGGTCCCGATCCATTGGACTCCTGTCCAGCCTCATCAGTCGGTTCCCTCCTAGCACCAGCATTATCGTCCCCCTCATGCATATCCACATCAGTACCAGAAGCCACCTCAGCAAACAACTCGACGTCCTCAAACTCAATCTCAAGGGGGAACACCTCTCCCCTATAAGTCCAGTTGACCACGTCCGGGACGTACTCTATGTCCAAAATACTGACTCGCAATCTGGCCACCCCCTGGGCCCGAGTGAATGCCATATCAACCTTTTCCGTTTTACCAACCATGATACCCAGACTAGCCACAACGCGAACATCTGTCAGGGCCTCAGATGGTGCCCCAGAGAAGCGTAACCACACCTGAGTGAGAGGCTTCCCCTTAGGCTCTACTTTCTTCCATTCCTGAAACTCCAAAATACAATTGGTGCCTGGCACCTTACACATCCCAAAGCTCAGCAACCGCTGCAAGTCCTCAACCGATGGAAACTCAACTCTGAACACTCTTTCTTCAATGAAAACAAGGTCCCACTGAAAATCACCCGGAGCCAACTCCTGAAGCCTCTGCAAAATTGGAGCCTGAGAGACATCTCCCTGGGTGACCTTCACCAATCCAGTAGTGAGGTTCTGAGTATCAACTGGAAGCTCTCTCGCAGCTGTGGACTCAAAAAACATCAGCTCAGCACAATATACTCCGTACATTGTAAGAGCTGGAATCTGCTCCCGCAACAGAGGGCACTCCCCCGAGGTATGCGCTGGCTTGCCACAAGACTCACATAGCTGAGCCACACATTCAGCAATGAAGTGACCTTTCTCCCCACACCGGTAACAAAGCATCCTCTCTTTCTTGCGCGCATATTTGGATGCCCGCTCAGCATCGGCCCTATCAGCGACCTCAGTCCCCATCCCAGTCTCAGGAACGTCAACAACGGCCAATGCATTCACCACCTCCATCGCCTGGGGTGGTAGCTCAAAAGGAACATGGTCAGTCTCCATTGCCGATACGGTAGGGTCTGCTACCCTGGGCGGAGGCGGTCGGCGAAACCTCCCACGGCCCCCGCCACGGCCACGATAACCACGAAAACCACCTCTCTGTCGATTATCCGGTCCTAAGGCCCCCTCAACAAAACCTCCAGCTGGGCCGAGAAACGGTCTCTCCGCAGACCCGTCACTCTGCTATGCATATCCACGGCCTCCTCCCGTGGAAGAGGATCCTCGATGCTGACCAACACCATATGCATCATACCCGTCATCCCCCCACTGGCCTCGGGGTGGATCATTTGGACCTCCGTTATTATTAGTCTGTCTCGCCTGAGTCTGTGCCTGCCCAATGCAGTTCTGCGCCGGCCGTGCGACAAGATGTGGCGGAGGTGCACGGTGCTGTCCTCCCAAAGGCGTCTGCACGGTCTCGGGGGTACCACCTCCACGCCCAGCCGGAGCCACACCCGGCGCAGGAGGTCGGTGACCTACAGAACCCGCCGCCGCAGTCACAGCGGTTGGCACCACCGGAGTAGGTGGTCGTAGCCCTCCCCGTCCAGCAGTTGACGGCGCCGCTCCCGGCGTCGGGGGCCTTAGCCCGCCTCGCCCAGCCGCATGCGGCAGCTTAGCCGGAGGCCAGGCTCCCTGGTTCGCGGCGACCCCCGTCGGTTGCCTCAGACCGGGAGGAGGCGGAGCTCCGCGGTGCTGCGTGGGAGCCGCCCCTCCCCTTCCCGCAGCACCCGCAGCCGGCGCCGGAGGCCGCTGCCCGGGCGGTACAGGGGCGCCATGGCCCGTTCCCTCTGCCGGCGGCGGAGCCACCCCGCCCCTCCCCACCGCGCCGTTCTTCGCAGCAGGTGGCGGGGCGGCACCCCAGCCAGCCATCACTCGCAGTGGTGAGATCCTCCTCGCCCGAAGATCCCCGCACACCAGATATCCACGACGTCCACACCTACGAACCCTAGCTCTACCCAGCGACGGCGCAGAGTAAGTTTCACGAACGACTTCATACGTGCATGGGGCATCGACCGTATCAGGATGGGCTCCAGAAGCATCATGGGCCTCATACCCATGTAGCTCCGGCCCAGTTCCAACCGGGCCCAAAACCGGCAACGCTGGCCCAGCCGCACCCAGCAGCTGTTCCAACCTGGCCGCCCTCGTCGTTTGAATCGAGGTCGCCGTGGCCGCCATGACCGACGCCGGCGAACCCAGACGCCTGGCCGACCGCTGCGCATTCTTTCTTTGCTTCACCGTAACCCAATCCTCCGGTCGAATCAAATCAAACAAAGTAAGTTTCGGTAGACTAACCTTAGGCAAAGGTCCTTTCCACGGCCGGAGCGCCGTTGCCGCCGTCTTCCGATGAACGATCCGTCGGATCATCTCGATCCTCTCGCCGGTGTGCAGACCCACGCGTGCCGGATCATCCGGAGGAACAACCCGATCGACCATAGTAGCCACCTCCTCTTCGGAATACCCTGAATGGAAAAACTCACAAATGAGATCTGAAGGGGATGGAGATGGCGGCGACTCCACCGGCAGTGCCTCCCCATCATCGTTCGCGTCCTCTTTGTCAGATTCCATCAACGCCCAAAACCGGCCGCCCACCCGCCGGCGATCGCCGGCGCCGGACGGCGCAGCCGTAGTCGGACGCATACGTCGCCCCCGCGGTCGCCCCTAGTCGCCCGTAGATATTACCAACCACTACCCACATGCCAGATGACTGTTGACGGTGCTCTCTACATTGATCCCGTCTCGCACATGTGTCGTCTCTCGGTGCTTGGTGCTCCTCCGTTATTTCCTCAGAGCTCTTCTGCTGATGGTGATGGTTGCTTTATGTCGACTTCTATAGCCGATGGGGATGGTTGCTTTATGTCGACTTCTACATACGGTCACTATTCAGCGACTCCTCTCGCAACCTCCACACATAGTGTTTGTCGCTCTACACCGACTTCTCTTGCGACTTTCACCGGCTGTGCTGGTGCATATCACTCCATCGACACGCGCCTTCCCTTGGCGCTTGGGGCTTGTATACAGGCACCCTTGTCTTCTTCATCGGCCTATGCAGAAGACGACGTTTATGCTACACCGCCTCCTCTAGCGGCTTCCGAGGTGCATCTACGTCCACCTCTTCAGTTGAGCCCCTGACTAAGCAGGAGATTACGAGACTTTGTTACCTGCTAGCCGCTTGATTTCTGCTAGAAATACGTCGGTATTTCCCCAAAGAGAAAGGGATGATGCAATATAGCGACGGTAGGTATTTCCCTCAGTGATGTGACCAAGGTTATCGAACCAGTAGGAGAACCTCCTCACACCACGTAAATAGCACATGCACACAAATAACAAATACTCGCAACCCAGCGTGTTAAAGGGGTTGTCAATCCCTTTCGGGTGCGGCGCCTCAAGTAGGCAAATAACGTGAGGTAAAACATGGTAGATAGGACAAATAGATCACGAAACAAATAAACTGCAGCAAGGTATTTTTGTATTTTTGGTTTACTAGATCTGAAAATAAATGCAAGAGAAAATAGATTGCAAAGGCAAATATGATGAAAAGAGACCCGGGGGCCGTAGGTTTCACTAGTGGCTTCTCTCGAGAAAAATAGCAAACGGTGGTAAAACAATTACTGTTGGGCAATTGATAGAACTTCAAATAATCATGACGATATCCAGGCAATGATCATTATATAGGCATCACGTCCAAGATTAGTAGATCGACTCCTGCCTGCATCTACTACTATTACTCCACATATCGACAGTTATCCAACATGCATCTAGTGTATTAAGTTCATGAGAAAACGGAGTAATGCAATAAGAACGATGACATGATGTAGACGAAATCCGTTTATCTATTGCGGCAGATATAGATCTCATCTTGTTATCCTTAGTAGAAACAATACATACGTGTCGGTTCCCCTTCTGACACTGGGATCATGCACCGTAAGATCGAACCCACTACAAAGCACCTCTTCCCATTGCAAGATAAATAGATCAAGTTGGCCAAACAAAACCCAAATATCGGAGAAGAAATACGAGGCTATAAGCAATCACGCATATAAGAGATCAAAGAAGACACAAATAACATCCATGGATAAAGATATAGATCTGATCATAAACTCAAAGTTCATCGGATCCCAACAAACACATCGCCAAAAGACCTAAATCATATGGATCTCCAAGGGTGTGTTTTGTTTGGGAACGAAGTGGAACAGAATGTCATGGTTCCATTCCACTAGAACAGGTCGGTTCCATCCTCATGTTTGGTATATGCAATTCTGAGGAATGGAATGGTTACGTTTTAGTGTTTGGTTTCAGAGATGTGATGGAATGGATTTGTTCATTGATACGTCCATTTTGCATCATGCTTTTATATCAATATTTATTGCATTATGGGCTGTTATTACACATTATATCTCAATACTTATGGCTATTCTCTCTTATTTTACGACGTTTACCATGAAGAGGGGGAATGCCGGCAGCTGGAATTCTGGCTGGAAAAGGAGCAAACGTTGGAAACCTATTCTGCACAACTCCAAAAGTCCTGAAACTCCATGAAACAACTTTTTGGATATAATAAGAATTTATGAGCGAAAGAAATAGGCCAGGGGGCCCACACCCTGTCCAGGAGACAGGAGAGCGCGCCCCCCTGTAGGCCGCGGCCCCCTATCTCCTGGGCCCCCTGGTGGGCCTCCGGCGTCCATCTTCTGCTATATCATCACTTTTACCATGGAAAAAATCATGGGCAAGCTTACGAGACGAAACTCCGCCGCCATGAGGCGGAACCTTGGCGGAATCAATCTAGGGCTCTGGCAGAGCTGTTCTGCCGGGGACACTTCCCTACAGGAGGGGGAAATCATCACCAACGTCATCATCAACGATCCTCTCATCGGGAGGGGGTCAATCTCCATCAACATCTTCACCAGCACCATCTCCTCTCAAAACCCTAGTTCCTCTCTTGTATCCAATCTTGTATCAAAACCACAAATTGGTACCTGTGAGTTGCTAGTAGTGTTGATTACTCCTTGTAGTTGATGCTATTTGGTTTAATTGGTGGAAGATCATATGTTCAGATCCTTTATGCATATTATTACCCCTCTGATTATGAACATGAATATGCTTTGTGAGTACTTACATTTGTTCCTGAGGACATGGGTGAAGTCTTGCTATTAGTAGTCATGTGAATTTGGTATTCGTTCGATATTTCGATGAGATGTATGTTGTCTTTCCTCTAGTGGTGTTATGTGAACGTCGACTACATGACACTTCACCATTATTTGGGCCTAGAGGAAGGCATAGGGAAGTAATAAGTAGATGATGGGTTGCTAGAGTGACAGAAGCTTAAACCCTAGTTTATGCGTTGCTTCGTTAGGGGTTGATATGGACCCATATGTTTAATGCTGTGGTTAGGTTCACCTTAATACTCCTTTTTGTAGTTGCGGATGCTTGCAATAGGGGTTAATCATAATTGGGATGCTTGTCCAAATTAGGGCAGTACCCAAGTGTCGGTCCACCCACATATCAAATTATCAAAGTACCGAACGCGAATCTTATGAACGTGATGAAAACTAGCTTGACGATAATTCCCAATGTGTCCTCAGGAGCTCCTTCTTCTTTATTAGAATTTGTCCAGGCTTATCCTTTGCTACATAAAGGATTGGGCCACCCTGCTGCACTTTATTTACTTTATTTACTTTTTGCTCGTTACTATTTATCTTATCACAAAACTATCTATCACCTACTATTTCAGTGCTTGCAGAGAAAACCTTACTGAAAACCGCTTATCATTTCCTTCTGCTCCTCGTCGGGTTCGATACTCTTACTTATCGAAAGGACTACGATAGATCCCCTATACTTGTGGGTCATCAAGACTCTTTTCTGGCGCCGTTGCCGGGGAGTGTAGCGCTTTTGGTGAGTGGAACTTGGTAAGGAAACATTTATATAGTGTGCTGAAATTTTCTTTTACTTGTCACTATGGAAACTAATCCTTTGAGGGGCTTGTTTGGGGTATCTTCACCCCAACCAGAAGAGCAAAGGGATGCTCCTCAACCTACTGAACTTTATGAAAATATTCACTTTGAGATTCCTTCGGGTATAATAGAAAAACTGCTAGCTAATCCTTTTGCAGGAGACGGAACATTGCATCCCGACTTGCACCTTATCTTTGTGGATGAAGTTTGTGGATTATTTAGGCTTGCAAGTATTCCCGATGATGTTGTCAAAAGGAAGGTCTTCCCTTTATCTTTGGAGGGAGATGCAATGACATGGTATAGGCTATGTGATGATACGAGATCTTGGAATTATAAGCGATTGAAGTTGGAATTTCACCAGAAGTTCTATCCTATGCATCTTGTTCATCGTGATCATAATTACATATATAATTTCTGGCCTCGCGAAGGAGAAAGCATCGCTCAAGCTTGGGGGAGGCTTAAGTCAATGTTGTATTCATGCCCCAATCATGAGCTCTCTCGGGAAATGATTATTCAGAATTTTTATGCTCGGCTTTCTCTTGATAATCGCAACCTGCTCGATACTTCCTATGCTGGTTCCTATATGCAGAAGACTATTGATTTCAAATGGGACTTATTGGAAAGAATTAAACGCAAATCTAAAGATTGGGGTTCTGACGATGGTAAGGAGTCAGGTATGACACCTAAGTTTGATTGTGTTAAATCTTTTATGGATACCGATGCTTTCCGTGGATTTAGCCCTAAGTATGGACTTGACTCTGAGATAGTAGCTACTTTTTGTGAAACTTTTGCTACTCACGTTGATCTCCCTAAAGAGAGGTGGTTTAAATATAATCCTCCTGTTGAAGTGAAAGTAGTTGCACCTATTACAGTCGAAGAAAAGACTATTACATATAGTGATCCTATTATTCCTACTGCTTATGTTGAAAAACCTCATTTTCCTGTTAGGATAAAAGATCATGCTAAAGCTTCGACTGTTGTTCATAAGAGTAATACTAGGACCTATACACCTCCTGAGCAAATTAATGTTGAACCTGGTATTGCTATGATTAAAGATCTCTTGGATGAGGACTTAGATGGGCATGTTATCTCTTTCTTGGGTGAAACTGCTAATATTGCTAGACCTGATACTAAGACATGTAGACCTGTTGTAGGCACGCCTGTTATTTCTGTTAAAATAGGAGATCATTGTTATCATGGCTTATGTGATATGGGTGCTAGTGCTAGTGCGATACCTTATGATCTTTATAAAAAAATTATGCACGATATTGCACCTGTTGAATTAGAAGACATTGATGTTACTATTAAGCTTTCTAATAGGGACACCATTAAACCTATTGGGATTGTTAGAGATGTTGAAGTCTTGTGTGGGAAGATTAAATACCCTGCTGATTTTCTTGTTCTTGCTTCCCCACAAGATGATTTTGTCCCATTATTTTTGGTAGACCCTTCTTGAATACTGCTAGTGCTAAGATTAATTGTGAAAGGAAGGTCGTCACTGTTGGCATAGATGGTATGTCTCATGAGTTCAATTTTGCTAAATTTAGTGGACAACCTCGTGAAAGGGAACCACCTAGTAAGGATGAAATTATTGGTCTTGCTTCCATTGCTGTTCCTCCAACTGATCCGTTAGAACAGTATTTGCTAGACCATGAAAACGATATGTTTATGAAGGAGAGGGGAGAAATAGATGAAGCGTTCCTTAAACAGGAACCTACGCTAAAACATAACCTTCCCGTTGAAATTCTTGGGGATCCCCCTCCACCCAAGGGTGATCCCATGTTTGAACTCAAACCCTTACCCGATAATCTTAAGTATGCTTATCTTGATGAAAAAGAAATATATCCTCTTATTATTAGTGCTAACCTTTCAGACAAAGAAGAAGAAAGATTATTGAAAACTCTGAAGAAGCACAGAGCTGCTATTGGATATACTCTATATGATCTTAAGGGCATTAGTCCCACATTATGTCAACACAAAATTTCAGTGGAGAAAGATGCCAAACCAGTTAGAGATCCTCAAAGACGATTAAATCCCAAGATGAAGGAAGTGGTAAGAAAGGAGATACTAAAGCTCCTTGAGGCAGGTATTATTTATCCCGTTGCTGATAGTGAATGGGTAAGCCCTGTCCATTGTGTCCCTAAAAAGGGAGTTATTACCGTTGTTCCTAACAATAAAGATGAACTGATCCCGCAAAGAATTATTACAGGTTATAGGATGGTAATTGATTTCCATAAGTTAAATAAAGCTACTAAGAAAGATCATTACCATTTACCTTTTATTTATCAAATGCTAGAAAGGCTATCCAAACACACACATTTTTGCTTTCTAGATGGTTATTCTGGCTTCTCTCAAATACCTGTGTCGGCGAAGGATCATCTAAAATTACTTGTACTTGCGCTTTTGGTACTTTTGCTTATAGACATATGCCTTTTGGTTTATGTAATGCACCTGCTACCTTTCAAAGATGCATGATGGCTATATTTTCTGATTTTTGTGAAAAGATTTGTGAGGTATTCATGGATGACTTCTCCGTCTATGGATCCTCTTTTGATGATTGTTTGAGCAACCTTGATCGAGTTTTGCAGAGATGCGAAGACACTAATCTCGTCCTGAATTGGGAAAAGTGTCACTTTATGGTTAATGAAGGCATTGTCTTGGGGCACAAGATCTCCGAGAGAGGTATTGAAGTTCATAAAGCCAAAGTTGATGCTATTGAAAAGATGCCATGTCCCAAGGACATAAAAGGTATAAGAAGTTTCCTTGGTCATGCCGGCTTTTATAGGAGGTTCATTAAGGACTTTTCTAAAATCTCTAGGCCTCTGACTAATTTATTGCAAAAAGATATTCCTTTTGTCTTTGATGATGATTGTGTAGAAGCATTTGAAACACTTAAGAAAGCTTTGATCACTGCACCTATTGTTCAGCCACCTGATTGGAATTTACCTTTTGAAATTATGTGCGATGCTAGTGATTATGCTGTAGGTGTTGTTTTAGGGGAAAGAGTCGATAAGAAATTGAATGTTATCCAGTATGCTAGTAAGACTCTTGATACTGCCCAGAGAAATTATGCTACTACTGAAAAAGAGTTCTTAGCAGTTGTGTTTGCATGTGATAAGTTTAGACCTTATATTGTCAATTCCAAAGTTACTATTCACACTGATCATGCTGCTATTAAATATCTTATGGAAAAGAAAGATGCTAAGCCTAGACTCATTAGATGGGTTCTCTTGCTCCAAGAATTTGACTTGCATATTATTGATAGAAAGGGAGCTGAGAACCCCGTTTGAGGGAGTCCTGGACTAGGGGGTGTCCGGACAGCCGGACTATCAATGTCCGCCGGACTCCAAGACTACGAAGATACAAGATTCAAGACTCCGCCCCGTGTCCGGATGGGACTTTCCTTGGCGTGGAAGGCAAGCTTGGCAATACGGATATGTAGATCTCCTACCATTGTAACCGACTCTGTGTAACCCTAGCCCTCTCCGGTATCTATATAAACCGGAGGGCTTTAGTCCGTAGGACAACATACATTACAACAATCATACCATAGGCTAGCTTCTAGGGTTTAGCCTCCTTGATCTCGTGGTAGATCTACTCTTGTACTACCCATATCATCAATATTAATCAAGCAGGACGTAGGGTTTTACCTCCATCGAGAGGGCCCGAACCTGGGTAAAAACATCGTGTCCCTCGTCTCCTGTTACCATCCGCCTAGACGCACAGTTCGGGACCCCCTACCCGAGATCCGCCGGTTTTGACACCGACATTGGTGCTTTCATTGAGAGTTCCTCTGTGTCGTCACCGATAGGCTTGATGGCATCTTCAACCAGCAACGCTGTCCAGGGTGAGACTTTTCTCCCCGGATAGATCTTCGTATTCGGCGGCTTCGCCCTGCGGGCCAATTCACTTGGCCATCTGGAGCAGATCGAAAGCTACGCCCCTGGCCGTCAGGTCAGATTTGGAAGCCTAAACTTCACGGCCGATGTCCGCAGAGACTTGATCCTCGACGGACTCGAGCCACAGCCAAGCGCGCCGCACTATGACGATGGGCATGATCTAGCTCTGCCGCCGAACAGTGCCTTGGTGGCCGCACACGGATCCGCTTCGGCCATTAGCCCGGAGCCGATCGCCCAGATC
Organism: Triticum timopheevii; assembly: GCA_963921465.1. Lineage (NCBI taxonomy): Eukaryota > Viridiplantae > Streptophyta > Magnoliopsida > Poales > Poaceae > Triticum > Triticum timopheevii. The sequence goes on along the minus strand of OY997268.1, from coordinate 615,326,976 downwards.
GAGGGCCGGTGGATAGACGCCGCCCTGGGGGCTTCAACATCCACGGCGATGGAGCCGAACACTAATCTTGTCCCCTGCGAAACTCGTGATTCCGAGGCGCCGGACTCCTCGCCGGACTCCGAACCTCCCGCGCCTCTACCAATCGATCCAGATTGGGCGCCGGTTATGGAATTCACCGCCGCGGACATCTTCCAATGCTCGCCTTTCGGCGATATCTTGAATTCACTAAAGCATCTCTTGTTATCAGGAGAGCCCTGGCCGGATTATGGCCAGGATGGTTGGGATGCGGACGACGAAGAAATTCAGAGCCCACCCACCACCCACTTTGTAGCCACTGTCGACGATCTAACCGACATGCTAGACTACGACTCCGAAGACATCGACGCTATGGACGACGATGCCGGAGACGAACAGGAACCAGCGCCCATAGGGCACTGGAAGGCCACCTCGTCATATGGCGTATACATGGTGGATACCCCAAAAGATGGGGACGGCGAAGAAACAGCAGAGGCAGATCCCTTAAAGAAACAGCCCAAGCGTCGGCATCAGCGGCGCCGCTCTAAATCTCGCCACAGCAAAAACGGAGATTCTGGCACAGGAGATAATAATACTCCAGAGAGTGCCGAAGACAATCCCCTCCAGCAAGACTCAGCGCAGGAGGATGCAGAAGCAAGCCCTCATGAGGGGGCGGCAGATGAAGAGGTTGAGGATCATAATTATATGCCTCCCTCCGAAGACGAAGCAAGCCTCAACGATGACGAATTCGTCATACCCGAGGATCCCATCGAACAAGAACGCTTCAAGCGCAGGCTTATCGCCACAGCAAAAAGCCTGAAGAAGGAAAAACGAAGGCTCAAAACAGCGGAAGATACACTCAGAATGAGATGGAGCAAAATGCTCAAAACCGCAGATAAGTACGGCAATGGCCGCCAACCAAAGAGCTACCCGAAGCGCAAGCTGCTACCAGAATTCGACAAGGAGGCCATAGAGCCCCCACCGTCCAAAAATAAAGGGGCTGCCTGGCTGGATAGACGGCCAGATGATAGGCCAAATTCTGACAGTGGCGCCCCACATAAACCAACCAATGAACTTGGAAGGATAGATGGCCCAGCCAGATCCATCTACGGGCCAAAGGAGAAGGCCCCAGGAAGCAAGGCAACACGTCAAGTGTCCGATGATAGCGGCACACACAAATATAGGGGCGCCGCACACCCACTATGTTTCACTGACGAGGTGCTGGACCATGAATTCCCAGCAGGATTTAAACCCATAAACATAGAAGCCAACGATGGAACAACAGACCCTGGAGTCTGGATAGAAGATTATATACTACATATACATATGGCCAGAGGAGATGATCTCCATGCCATAAAATACCTACCCCTCAAGCTCAAAGGGCCAGCCCGTCATTGGCTTAAAAGCCTCCCAGAAAATACTGTTGGAAGTTGGGAAGAGCTCGAGGACGCGTTTAGAGAAAATTTTCAAGGGACTTATGTCCGCCCTCCGGATGCAGATGACCTAATTCATATAACTCAACAGCCCGGAGAGTCAGCGCGGAAATTCTAGAACAGGTTCCTTACAAAAAAGAACCAAATAGTCGATTGTCCGGACGCCGAAGCCTTAGCAGCTTTCAAGCACAATGTCCGAGACGAATGGCTCGCCAGGCACCTCGGTCAAGAGAAACCGAGGACAATGTCCGCACTGACAAGCCTCATGACCCGTGAGGGAGTCCTGGACTAGGGGGTGTCCGGACAGCCGGACTATCATTGTCCGCCGGACTCCAAGACTACGAAGATACAAGATTGAAGACTCCGGCTCGTGTCCGGATGGTACTTTACTTGGCGTGGAAGGCAAGCTTGGCGATACGGATATGTAGATCTCCTACCATTGTAACCGACTCTGTGTAACCCTAGCCCTCTCCGGTATCTATATAAACCGGAGGGCTTTAGTCCGTAGGACAACATACATTACAACAATCATACCATAGGCTAGCTTCTAGGGTTTAGCCTCCTTGATCTCGTGGTAGATCTACTCTTGTACTACCCATATCATCAATATTAATCAAGCAGGACGTAGGGTTTTACCTCCATCGAGAGGGCCCGAACCTGGGTAAAAACATCGTGTCCCTCGTCTCCTGTTACCATCCGCCTAGACGCACAGTTCGGGACCCCCTACCCGAGATCCGCCGGTTTTGACACCGACATTGGTGCTTTCATTGAGAGTTCCTCTGTGTCGTCACCGATAGGCTACGCCCCTGGCCGTCAGGTCAGATTTGGAAGCCTAAACTTCACGGCCGATGTCCGCGGAGACTTGATCCTCGACGGACTCAAGCCACAGCCAAGCGCGCCGCACTGTGACGATGGGCATGATCTAGCTCTGCCGCCGAACAATGCCTTGGTGGCCGCACACGGATCCGCTCCGGCCATTGGCCCGGAGCCGATCACCCAGATCAAGGGCCGGTGGATAGACGCCGCCCTGGGGGCTTCAACATCCACGGCGATGGATCCGAACACTAATCTTGTCCCCTGCGAAACTCATGATTCCGAGGCGCCGGACTCCTCGCCGGACTCCGAACCTCCCGCGCCCCTACCAATCGATCCGGATTGGGCGCCGGTTATGGAATTCACCGCCGCGGACATCTTCCAATGCTCGCCTTTCGGCGATATCTTAAATTCACTAAAGCATCTCTCGTTATCAGGAGAGTCCTGGCCGGATTATGGCCAGGATGGTTGGGATGCGGACAACGAAGAAATTCAGAGCCCACCCACCACCCACTTTGTAGCCACTGTCGACGATCTAACCGACATGCTAGACTACGACTCCGAAGACATCGACGCTATGGACGACGATGCCGGAGACGAACAGGAACCAGCGCCCACAGGGCACTGGAAGGCCACCTCGTCATATGACGTATACATGGTGGATACCCCAAAAGATGGGGACGGCGAAGAAACAGCGGAGGCAGATCCCTTAAAGAAACAGCCCAAGCGCCGGCGTCAGCGGCGCCGCTCTAAATCTCGCCACAGCAAAAACGGAGATTCCGGCACAGGAGATAATAATACTCCAGAGAGTGCCGAAGACAATCCCCTCCAGCAAGACTCAGCGCGGGAGGATGCAGAAGCAAGCCCTCATGAGGGGGCGGCAGACGAAGAGGTTGAGGATCATAATTATATGCCTCCCTCCAAAGACGAAGCAAGCCTCAACGATGACGAATTCGTCGTACCCGAGGATCCCGTCGAACAAGAGCACTTCAAGCGCAGGCTTATCACCACAGCAAACAGCCTAAAGAAAAAGCAGCAGCAGCTCCAAGCTGATCAGGACCTGCTGGCGGATCGATGGACCGAGGTCCTCGCGGCCGAAGAGTATAAACTCGAACGTCCCTCCAAAAGTTACCCAAAACGCAAGTTGCTCCCCCGATTAGAGGAGGAAGCACACGTACATCCATCACTAGCGCACGATATGGCTGACCGACCACCCCGTGGTCGTGACAGAGAGGCATCCAGGCCCCCAGCCAAGACCATACCCCGGCATCGCTCCAAAAATACGAAGCCAAGAGGGAACGCGCCGGACTTGCGAGACATATTGGAGGACAAAGCAAGGCAATCCAGATCCATCTATGGATCACGTGGGCGCCCTACGACCCACGACGAATACCGTCGTACTGGATACAATAACTCCGGCCGGGCCGAACACAGCAGACAGCGCTCTCTCGAGCTGCGTCGCGATATTGCTCAATACAGGGGCGCCGCACACCCGTTATGCTTCACTGACGAAGTAATGGATCATCAGATCCCTGAAGGGTTTAAACCCGTAAACATCGAATCTTATGGTGGCACAACAGACCCCGCGGTGTGGATCGAAGACTATCTTCTCCACATCCATATGGCCCGCGGCGACGATCTCCACGCCATAAAGTACCTCCCACTCAAGCTTAAAGGACCAGCTCGGCATTGGCTTAACAGCTTGCCTGCAGAGTCAATTGGGTGTTGGAAAGACCTGGAGGCCGCATTCCTTGATAATTTCCAAGGCACATATGTGCGACCACCAGACGCCGATGACCTCAGCCACATCATTCAGCAGCCAAACGAATCGGCCAGACAATTCTGGACACGATTCTTGACGAAGAAAAATCAAATCGTCGATTGTCCGGACGCAGAGGCCCTTGCAGCCTTCAAACATAACATCCGGGACGAATGGCTAGCCCGGCACCTGGGGCAGAAAAGCCGAAATCCATGGCAGCCCTCACATCGTTAATGACCCGCTTTTGTGCGGGAGAGGATAGCTGGCTAGCCCGCAGCAACAATCTCCATAAAAATTCTGGCAGTCTGGATACTAAGGACAACAACGGCAGGTCACGTCGAAACAAAAACAAGCGCCGAATTAACGGCGACGATAAGGAGGATGCGGCGGTCAATGCCGGATTCCGAGGCTCTAAACCCAGTCAATGGAAGAAGCCATTTAAAAGAACCATTCCGGGTCCGTCCAACCTGGACCGAATACTCGACCGCTCATGCCAGATACATGGCACCTCTGAAAAGCCAGCTAACCACACCAATAGAGATTGCTGGGTGTTCAAGCAGGCCGGCAAGTTAATTGCCGAAAACAATGACAAGGGGCTAAATAGCGACGACGAGGAAGAGACCCGGCCGCCGAACAACAGAGGACAGAAGGGTTTTCCCCCACAAGTACGGACGGTGAATATGATATACGCGACCCACATACCCAAGAGGGAGAGGAAACGCGCATTAAGGGACGTCTATGCGATGGAGCCAGTCGCCCCAAAGTTCAACCCATGGTCCTCTTGTCCGATCACTTTCAATCGAAGAGACCATCCAACCAGCATACGCCATGGCGGATTCGCCGCATTGGTCTTAGACCCAATCGTCGACGGGTTCCACCTCACGAGAGTCCTGATGGACGGCGGCAGTAGCCTGAACCTGCTTTATCAGGATACAGTGCGCAAAATGGGCATAGACCCATCAAGGATTAAACCTACAAAGACAACCTTTAAAGGTGTCATACCAGGAGTGGAAGCCAACTGTACAGGCTCAGTCACACTGGAAGTGGTCTTCGGATCCCCGGATAATTTCCGGAGCGAAGAGTTAATCTTCGACATAGTCCCGTTTCGCAGCGGCTATCACGCTCTGCTCGGACGAACCGCGTTTGCCAAATTCAACGCGGTGCCGCACTATGCATACCTAAAGCTCAAGATGCCAGGCCCTCGTGGAGTCATCACGGTCAATGGGAATACGGAACGCTCCCTCCGAACGGAGGAACATACAACGGCTCTCGCGGCAGAAGTACAGAGCAGCCTTCTAAGGCAATTCTCGAGTCCGGCCGTTAAACGGCCGGATACAGCAAAGCGCGCCCGGAGCAATATCAACCAAGACCACCTGCCGCGATCAGAGCACGCGTAGCAATGCGGCCCCAACCCTCGCCCGCGTATGATCGCAAGAATAACACTCCGCGTACATCATTACGATTTGGAGATACCATGGGCACAGGGGAGGGGGCACGATCACAACGGACCCAGAGTGCGGTTCGACCACACCAGGGGCTCGCAAATGTGCTCCTCTTTTATTATTATTTTCTTCTTTTTTGTACACAGGACTCTGTTAACCAGAAGCCCTGTCCGGCGGTGAACCTGCCGAATTCATGATGCAACAGTCAGGGACTAAAGAAGGCCGCGTCGAACACTCAGGTGGTCTCAATTACGAGCATTAAATTCGATTACATACACCAAATCTGCAGCTCATCCCTGGAGGGGGACATATTTATTTAGTCCAAATCCCTTGCTTACCGCACTATTTGTATCAGTCCGCTCTACTTGCAGACTTTTCTTGCATTAATAATGCTCCGGGCCTATTTTTGCATTCTTTGCATACGCATGATGTGCCATCCGCACTCATTATTCCTGGGGGCTTCTTTTACAGAAGCTCAATTATACGGGTTTTATACCCAGCACATGTGTCAAGCTTCCACATGTACCTTTTATTCGCCATTATATGCATCGATATGACTTAAGTTCTGGCCAAGCTGGGTTGCCTGGCTCCTGTGCTTACCCCTACGTTCCCGATTGTTCGGCTAGGAGGTAAAGGGAGCACCTCTGCGATTGTTACTGCCGGGTCAGCCGGATGTGTACCTCAGACTGGGTGAAGCCGAAAGCTAGCGTTCTTAAGGGAATATTCGGTCGGTGACTTAAAAGATGACTTTTTACCTATTTATCTATTTGCCCCCAGATGTTTTACTGCTTTCTTTGCAGTCCGGACATGCACTTTAGGGCATGTCTCCCAGGGAAAGGAACCCTTAACGGAACTATTCTCCCTGGAAGATGTTTCTTACTAACCATGTAATATAACATCACTAGTTGGGCACTTGTCTGATAAAGCACTAATGACCCCTACGCCTGGTCTCCATGCATACCACGGTTGTTTCTTAACCAAAAAGGTATTCGGACACACTCTGGACTCTAGGGTCCCGAGGTCGAAGCGAAAAGGTCGGCAAAGACAAACGATCTACAATCCGGCTAGAAGGCGTTTCTCGCAATTGCATTACATTTTATATATATGCTCATTATATGACATCTGGCACCCGTATATTTTGGTACGGCATAATACACCAGGGGCTTATGTTCCCCACTCTATGGTGTGATAAAGTCCGAACACTTTCACAAGTGCGGCACCCCGAACTTATAGCATTATATGAATCGGCTCCGAATCATGTCTTGGGTCAATAGTTGGGTTTGCCCGGCTCCCACGTTTTGGTGCCTTACGTTCCGTTCTGTCAGCTAAGGTGGCACTGGGAGAACCACTGCGATTGCGCCCCGGTTGAGCGGGGTTAACGCCTCAGTGGAGAAAGCTAAAACTGACTAGCATGATAAGGCGAGAGACTGGTCGCTGTTTGAGAGGTTTTTTCGGGTCCTTAAAGACTCACGCCGCTTCGAGCGAAGTTCCGGATCATGTCCGATGAAGGCGTGGATAGCGCCCCGGATTCGGTCTTCCGAATACCAGGGGCTTCGCCGAAATTTAAAATTATAGAATTCTATGGCTAAGTGAGAGTGTTCAAGTATTATAAGTCCGGTTGCCTTGTTCGTCGTGTTGAGCGCCTCCCTAGATGGACCCAAAAATGGGAACAAGAGTGCTCAAGTTTATCCCGAACACCCCAGCACTTGTGGCTTGGGGGCTGAAGCTAACGACTTGCCATCTCTTAGATTTTATAAACGGCCGCACAGAAGGTAATATTTTAAATTAAACAAGCGTTGGTCATGACGCATATGAACGAAGTTTTCAGCGCACAGGATAAATAAACAGCGAGTTCACTCAAAGATTACATTTCGGGAGCACTCATCTGCAATATTGCAGGCTCCCTTCAGGACAATTTTATAATACTTCTCCGGCGTGCGATACTCCTTGCCCGGTGGCGGTGGGTCCGTGAGAAGCTTCTCCGCATCCAATTTGCCCCATTGCACCTTTATGCGGGCAAGGGCCCAACGAGCACCTTCGATACAGGCGGATCGCTTGACTACGTCTAGCCTAGGGCATGCATCCACCAGCCGCCGCACGAGGCCAAAGTAGCTACCAGGCATGGCCTGTCCAGGCCACAGCCGGACTATGAGGCCCTTCATGGCCTCCTCGGCTACCTTGTGGAGTTCGACCAGCTGCTTCAGCTGGTCGCTTGGGGGCACCGGATGGCCGGCCTCAGTATACTGAGACCAGAAGACCTTCTCCGTCGAGCTCCCCTCCTCGCCACGATATAATGCGGCGGCATCATACGCACTACGCGGCAGATCTGCAAACGCCCCTGGAGAGCTCCGAATTCGGGTAAGTGTCAGGTAGTTCACATTAACATGCCTGCTTTGCATGAAAAACGCCTTACCCGCCGCTATCTTCTTTATGTCCTCAACCTCCTGAAGGGCCTTATGGGCCTCAGCCTTGGCGGACTTGGCACTTTCGAGAGCCGAGGCAAGCTCGGACTCTCGAGTCTTGGAGTCACGCTCCAAACTCTCATGTTTTTCCATGAGAACCTGGAGCTCTTGCCGAACTTCCGCCACCCGTGCCTCTTGCTTTTCTCGCTCAGCCCGTTCCGTGGCCGCACTGCGTTCGGCCGCGGACACAGAATCCTTCAGGGTTGCCACCTCGTTAGTGGCCCCTGCAATGCACATATTATCCTTGTTAATTTTATTTGCAACCAAAATCCTTTTCTGTAAGGTACTTATTCAAAAAGGTGTTACTCACTTTCTTTTTCCTCGAGCTGCCTCTTTGCATGGCCGAGCTCTTGCTCGGACCGCTCGAGATCTTTTTTTAGCACGTCAACCTCCGCCGTTAGTGCGGCAGAGGTCAGCAGTGCAGCCTGCAAACCCATATTGACATATTTTAGGCAACCCTGCGTATATCTTGTTATAGATCCTTAGTCCGGCTTTTCTTTCCGAACACCGAACCAAGCATCAGGGGCTACTGTCTATGCGGTATTACATTACATAATTTTAACTTCTTACCTCAAAGCCTGTTAAAAGGCTGCTGCAGGCTTCGGTCAGCCCGCTCTTAGCGAGCTGAACCTTCTTAATCACCGCACTCATGATAGTGCGGTGTTCTTCCTCGATGGAAGCGCCTTTAAGCGCCTCCAGCAGGTTATCCGGCGCCTCCGGTTGGACGGAGGCCGCCGGCGTCACGGTCCTGCCCTTCTTTCAAAGGGGCCGCTTGCCGGACTCTGGAACCACTGCGGGTTCCGGTGTAGAGTCCGGCACAAAGCCCGGGAGGCTGCCTGATGGCGCCTCCGGAGCCTCCTCCTGATGGGTCCCTCTCTGGGATCCCACTTCGGCGTCCTCGTCGGCGCGTGGGTGGAGGCAGTCGGGATGGAATTCACATCCGACGAGGCCAATGACCCGCTCGATGAGTCGGGGAGATCATCATTGGCCGGACTACGGGCAGAATGCGGCGTTAGAAGGATACTACGCGACATAAAAGAAATTACACATCAAGGATCCGGATAATTACGATCTTGCCGGACGCCTGGCCCCTGGAGGCCACTCATCCTCACCAACGCTGATGTTGGTGAAACTGTCCGGGGGGATAGTTCTCCCCCTCTTGGACCCTTCGGCCCCCCCAATGGGGGAAGCCTTCCTTTTCTTCTCTCCCTCCTCCGGGAGAGAGTACTCCTCCTCCTCGTCTTCGGGAGAGGAGTCCTCGTCGTCGTCAGACGCCTGATTGCGGGAACTCTTTCGAGTCCCCGTGGCCACCTTCTTGGCCTTCTTCTCCGGCACCACGTGCGGTGCCGGAACCAGCAGCCCTGTTAAGCGGGCGTTCGCTGGGTCTTCTGGCATGGGAGCCGGGCTGATGAGCAGCTTGGCCTTCTCCATCCATTCCTGTCAAAGGAAGAGGCAGAATGAAGCCTCGTTAGAGTCAATCTAATTATCACAAGTGTCCCGTAATGGGGTTGAATCACTTACCTCGTCAGTTGGATGCTGCGAGCTGAATCCGCGGTCTTCGGTCGCGGACGCGGGGGCTTCGGCGCCCTTGAACAGCACCCTCCAGGCGCCTTCGTATGTTGTATCGAAGAGCCCGCTTAGCGCCTGGTGCTGTTCCGGATTGAACTCCCACAAATTAAATGCCCGTTCTTGGCATGGGAGGATCCGCCGGATGAGCATGACTTGGACCACGTCGACGAGCCTGAGCTTATTGCTCACCATCTTCTTGATACATGCTCGGAGTCCCGTCACCTCCACTAGATTCCCCCATTGCAAGCCCTTCTCTTTCCAGGAGGTGAGCTGCGTGGGGATGCCAGATCTAAACTCGGGGGCCGCCGCCCATGTGGATTTGCGCGGCTCGGTGATGTAGAACCACCCCGATTGCCACCCCTTGACGGAGTCCACGAAGGTCCCTTCTAGCCAAGGGACGTTGGGCAATTTGCCCAACATAGCGCCTCTGCATTCCGCTTGCGTACCCTTCACAACCTTCGGCTTGACGTTGAAGGTCTTGAGCCACAGGACGAAGTGGGGCCGGATGCAGAGGAAGGCCTCGCACACGACGATAAATGCCGAGATGTTGAGGATAAAGTTCGGCGCCAGATCGTGGAAATCCAGGCCGTAGTAAAACATGAGCCCCCGGAAAAATGGATGGAGCGGAAAGCCCAGTCCGCGGAGGAAGTGGGGGAGGAAGACGACCCTCTCATGAGGCCTGGGGGTAGGGATGAGCTGCCCCTCATCGGGCAGCCGATGCGCGATATCGCCGGAAAGGTATCCGGCGCTGCGCAGCTTGGTGATGTCCTCCTCCTTGACGGTGGAGGCTAACCATTTACCTCCCGCTCCGGACATATTCGGAGAAGGTCGAGGCGAGATGCGCGAGCTCGGGCATTGGAGCTTGAGTTCGCAGGGATGGATAAGCAAAGGAGGAAGAAGGCGTAGGTGAGAAGGTGAATCCTTATCCCTTATATATAGGCGGATAAAACTACGCGTCCCCCACCAGCCTAGTAAAACTCGCTTATCTCCCAAGCGCCACCATCGATGGCGCGGCTGGGTTACCCACGCACGTATTGATGAGAATCCCGGAATAAGGGGAACACGATCTCTGCTTCGACAAGACGTGCCAAGGAAACCGCTTCGCTAAACATGCTGAGGTGGTATAGTAATTCAAACAAAGGCCTGGTGGCGGTGTGATGTCACGCCGCATAATACGTCAGCAGATCGAACTAAGTGTACATTTTATTCTCTCTACGGTGGAATGTGGAATTTATTTTGCAGAGCCAGACACTATCCTGGTGTTCATGATCTTCTCTGGATTATTCAAGGGAGGAACCCGCCTTGCAATGCCGAACATTATGCACGCCGGACTTATCGTCATTGAAGACTGGTTCAGGGGCTACTGAGGGAGTCCTGGACTAGGGGGTGTCCGGACAGCCGGACTATCATTGTCCGCCGGACTCCAAGACTACGAAGATACAAGATTGAAGACTCCGTCTCGTGTCCGGATGGTACTTTACTTGGCGTGGAAGGCAAGCTTGGTGATACGGATATGTAGATCTCCTACCATTGTAACCAACTCTGTGTAACCCTAGCCCTCTCCGGTATCTATATAAACCGGAGGGCTTTAGTCCGTAGGACAACATACATTACAACAATCATACCATAGGCTAGCTTCTAGGGTTTAGCCTCCTTGATCTCGTGGTAGATCTACTCTTGTACTGCCCATATCATCAATATTAATCAAGCAGGACGTAGGGTTTTACCTCCATCGAGAGGGCCCGAACCTGGGTAAAAACATCGTGTCCCTCGTCTCCTGTTACCATCCGCCTAGACGCACAGTTCGGGACCCCCTACCCAAGATCCGCCGGTTTTGACACCGACAACCCGCTTCTGTGCGGGCGAGGATAGCTGGTTCGCACGATGTAGCACCAGCAACCCAAGTACATCAGAGATAAGAGATGGAAAAGGAAAATCACGGTGCAGAAAAGAGCAGCGCCGGAATAAAGAGAAAAGCCCAAAGAGCGCGGCAGTCAACGCCGGATTCAAAAGCTCGCGGCCCAATAATAAAACACAGCCTCTTAAGGATGACAGTGACGAATTGTCCAACTTAAACAAAATTTTGGGTCGGATATTTCAAATCCACAGTACCCCCGGAAGGCCTGCAAATCACACCCACATGGATTGTTGGGTTTTTAAACAGTCCGGCCGACTAAATGCCGAACACAAGGGGCTCGACGCGTTAAGCGAAGAAGATAAACCCCACCAGCAGAGCACCGGAAAACAAAAGACTTTCCCACAAGGGGTTAAAACAGTAAACTCACTTCATGTGATACTACGGAAAAATAGTGCGGCACTTTCTAGAAAGAGCTTCGCACGGTCCAACCCAGCAGACCGTAGAGATTGGATATCAAAACCAATCACTTTCGACCACCTGGACTATTCCAGAAGCGTTCGAAATGCGGGACGGACTCCCCTGATATTGAATCCCATAATAGACGGATTGCAATTTACTAACGTCCTAATGGATGGAGGCAGTGACTTAAACCTGCTATATTCAAACACAATCCGTAGGATGGGGATAGACCCTACCAAAATTCAACACAGCCGCACTTCCTTCAAAGGAGTGACGCCAGGCCATTACGCCAAGTGCACAGGCTCCATATTACTAGAAGTCGTGTTCGGATCGCCGAACAATTTTCGACGCGAAAAATTAATTTTTCACATCGTCCCATTTGAAAGTGAATATCAAGCACTCTTGGGACGAAAGGCTTTTGTCCGCTTCAATGCCATACCGCATTACGCGTCTCTTACACTCAAGATGCCCGGACCACGTGGCGTAATTTTAGTGCGGGGGTCACTTAAAGACCCCGGACTTGGATAGACGAATCCGGCGTCAGTAGGCTAGGGGCTCCCTAGCCGCATACCCCTTCACAGGGGGCTGCGCGCACAAATCACCGCGGGTTTATACAAACCCCGCTTTAATTATTTATATTTCTAATATTTTTCGCACAAGTTGTTTTTAAAACTGAACGTTCCTCTCTTTTTACAGATGAACAACGTGCATACCCGTCCAGGATAACGGCGCAACGGAGACACAGGCGCAGACGTGCAGTAGGGACCCGTTGTGAGGATTCTTTTCAGATTAAGACCCTGCGTAGACCTTTTTTACTGTCTCTTGTTGTTATTCTCCCTTGGTTTCTTTCTATAGCCCAAGCGGAGCCTGACGTTTTGGCATCGGCCGCGTCAGAAGACCACGCCCGTACCTGGACACTAGGGGCTTAGGGCATCGTTCTGCCCATTATTATAAAGACCGAACACCTTAGGGAGTGTTCGGCGTCTCGAGTTAGGCATTATATGCATCAGCTCCGAATCATGTCTTTGGTCAAATGTTGGGTTTGCCCGGCTCCTGTGTTTTGTTGCCTTACGTTCCGTATCATCGGCTAACGCGGCACCAGGAGAACTACTGCGATTGTGCCCCAGTTCGGCTGGGCGAGCACCTCAGTAGAGAAAGCCGAAAACTAACTGTCATGATACAGCGAGAGACTGGTCAGCCCTCGATCGACTATCGGAATGTTTAGAATTCCCCGCTTTGACGAAGGGCCGTTTCCCGGTCAGGCACACGCGCTCCGACTCCGGAGAAGGGCGATGCCACCAGGGGCTATATCGTAGCCCCACCCTCGAGCTCCACTGGCTAAGTGAAAGTGATAAAGCATTATAGTCCGGATTGCCTCGTTCGCTACGCTACCACCTCCTTATAATAGGACCGAGACGTCGGATTAAGTGTGAAAACGCTATTTTTGCAAACACCCCAGCACCTTGTGCGTGGGGGCTGAAGCCGAAGACTGCCATCTTTCAGGTTATACACAAGTATACATAAACGGCCGAAAAGGAGAAGTTTTACTACTTGGACGCACAAGATCCACACTCATTATTCCTGGGGGCTTCTTTTACAGAAGCTCAATTATACGCATGATGTGCCATCCGCACTCATTATTCCTGGGGGCTTCTTTTACAGAAGCTCAATTATACGGGTTTTTATGCCCAGCACATGTGTCAAGCTTCCACATGTACATTTTACTCGCCATTATATGCATCGATATGACTTAAGTTTTGGCCAAGCTGGGTTGCCTGGCTCCTGTGCTTACCCCTACGTTCCCGATTGTTCGGCTAGGAGGTAAAGGGAGCACCTCTGCGATTGTTACTGCCGGGTCAGCCGGATGTGTACCTCAGACTGGGTGAAGCCGAAAGCTAGCGTTCTTAAGGGAATATTCGGTCGGTGACTTAAAAGATGACTTTTTACCTATTTATCTATTTGCCCCCAGATGTTTTACTGCTTTCTTTGCAGTCCGGACATGCACTTTAGGGCAATGCCTCCCAGCGAAAGGAACCCTTAACGGAACTATTCTCCCTGGAAGATGTTTCTTACTAACCATGTAATATAACATAACTAGTTGGGCACTTGTCTGATAAAGCACTAATGACCCCTACGCCTGGTCTCCATGCATACCACGGTTGTTTCTTAACCAAAATGGTATTCGGACACACTCCGGACTCTAGGGTCCCGAGGTCGAAGCGAAAAGGTCGGCAAAGACAAACGATCTACAATCCGGCTAGAAGGCATTTCACATGTCACTTTAAAGGATAACATACATTGTCAAATTTATTGATTGTATTCCTCCTCAATCCCGTCTAACAGGCTGTCTAGTTTACAGTCCTGTTGGGAAAATTTAGCAGCCAACTCTACTTGGCTATACACTAAACTCACAGGGATCTCCTTCCCATAGGGCCCCACCGGTCCAACTTCGGCCATGTGGTTGGGATCCGCCTTCTTGTACCGCGTCTTCACCATGGCCCAAGCCTCCCTCGCACCTTGACGGCAAGCCGAAATCTTCCACAAACGGAAGCGCTGCCGTACTCCCTACAGCTTCTCCGCAAGCTCCCCGAGGCCCTCGGGTAGGGTGAGGGCTAGCCATAAAGCCTGAACGACGCTGCTCATTGCCTGCCGAACTCGTTCGGGTAGCTGCAACAGTTCGGGAAGTTGATCACCCATTGATATGGGCATCTCCTCTACAGGACGACCCGTGAGTATACCTACAAGACATATCATGTCAAAATACTTCCTCGCCGAACTCTTCTTTTCAAAAGAGTTCGCTCAAGCACTTACTATAAATGCTGCGACGAAGCCGCTGATTCTCCTTAACGGAGCCGGACAGCTCGGCCTGTGCGCCTTTCAGCTCTTCTCCGAGCTTGGAGTTGGCATCTTGGAGCTTGTTCCTTTCCTGCTGAACCCTATTCAAAACACTCTCGCCGGCCTTTAGCTGGCGTAGCAATGCTTGCCTGTCCGGATCTTGCCCGGCGGTACCTGCAAATGTCATTATTAGACTCGCGCGCACGCCGCACAGCTCTTATATTTATTAATAAAAATGTGTTACCAGGAGGGGTCTTTCCGTCTCCTCCTGCGGCAGCAAGTGCGGCCTCAAGTTGGGCCTTGCAATCTTGCAGCTCCCGAGACAGCTGGGCGTTCTTCTCGTTAAGTGCCTGAAATTTTCAATGATCCTTAAATTAGTTAGCATAACTACTTTAAGTCTCGGGGGCTACTGGTATATACAACCATTAAAATTCCCTTACCCGTATGTCTTTCACATACTGCTCCGTGGCTCTGGTAAAACCATTTTGAGTAGCACGGAGATGCGCGTCCCCTGCGTTAAAAGCATCCAATGCCTCAGGGGAAAAGCACGCCTCTTGAAATACTGTCCGGCGGTGCCTATGGTTCATGGCGCTCTCCACCTCAGACTTGGTGGCGGACAGTCTATCGGTATCCTCCGTTGGAGAAGGATCCGGCTCGCGTCTTGCGCTTGCCTCCCCCTCCAGGTCGGGCGCTGGAGCCTGGCCGGTGTTGGTCGGATTGGCAATTCCTGCACTCACAGTCCGGCGAGCGCTTTTTCTCCTGCAAAGATCGTGAGCACTCAGACGTTTCCTCGGAACGTTGCTCTAAAAATTCAAATACGAGCTATACCTTTGCGGTGTTTCCGTTCGCACTGCGCTCCTTTTCCGCCTGCTGGTTCGGACCGACCTCTATTGGTCGGCCACCGCGGCCTCGGCTTCCTGCCGTAAAGGCGCTTCCTGCAAAATACCATCGTTCACGAAGGTCAGAAATGGGCAGGGATGAGATAATGATGTCCGGACTTCGGTCGCGGTCACCTGGGAAGCCGGACTTAGCCCGGGGTAGTCCGCCGTAATGGCGACCAAAGAATTGTCTATGCTGAGTTGGTGATACACCCCGTCGATCAGCTCCACCTCGATGTCCGGGTCCTCTTCGGAGGCCGGACCCAGGGATCCTTCTGGATCCTCGGGTTGCGGAGCAGGACTCACCATGTCCTCCACAGTCTGGCGTAGACCCTGCGCCGAAGACATAATGTAAGAAGCTTAAACTTCGAAACCATGGGCTGGGCCCTTCAAGGTGTTCACTTACCCATCCTCTGGGGTTGATCATGGAAAACCCATTCAAAGGGTTCGTTCGAAGGAAATCCTCCTTCTCCCCCTTGTACAGACTGGACAGGATCTTCACCAGATCCTCGGTCGAATCCGGCCCTTTGCGGCCATGCCGGGTAGCATCGTCTTCCCCGTTGAAATCCCACATGGGATGACCTCTGTATTGCAGTGGCTGCACCCCTCGCTCGATGCATGTCGCCATGACTCCGATCATGGTCAAGCCGGAATGAGCCATTAATCTTATCCAGCCCATCAAGTAATGGACGCTCTTGTCTTCCTCCAATCGGGGGCTCCGTGGGCGCCAGCTGAGGCGTTTCTTCAAGGGAGCAGCACTAAACTCCGGGAGGCCGATCCGAACTGGGTCTGGCAGCGGAGCGTCCCCTATATAAAACCACTCCGAGGGCCAGTCTTTGGACGCCCTCTTGGGAGTGCCAGATAGGTATCCGGTCCCGGCGATGCGCCATATTTCGGCGCCGCCCACTTGATATATGGACCCCTGGTGAGAATGGGGTACGAGGCAAAACAGCCTCTTCCACAATGCGAAATGGGGCTCAATGCCCAGGAATAGCTCGCAAAGAGCTACGTAGCCCGCGATATGCAGGAAAGAGGCGGGCGTGAGGTGGTGGAGCTGGAGTCCGTAGAACTTCAGGAGCCCGCGGAGGAACGGATGTATTGGAAACCTGAGTCCCCTTGTCAGATAAGGGACAAAACATACTCGCTCCCCCTTATTGGGGCTGGGAGTGTCCTCCGCCAGTCTCCCACCTTGATAAGTAATCAGTCCGGCCCAGACTGGGATCATAAAGGCCGGAGGGAGGAATCCCCCCGTTTGGAGCTTCTCGAGCTCGTTGTGTGAAATAGAGCGCCTCCTCCAATTCCCCGGCGGTGGGCTGGGAGCGTGCGAAGAAGAGCCGTGTTGACGATCCATGGTGGAATGGATTGTCAAAGGCGCTTCGATGGAGTATTCGCGGGAGGAAGATGGTGTGGTTTGGATCTGGATTCTTGCCTCTTTTATAGGCGGGCAACTCGCACAATTGGGGGGTGAAATGCAAAAGACACCCTGGCTTTTCGCATTCGTGCGATGCGTGGAAGAGGGCCATTATTTGGCGTAGAAGCCGAGGAACATAGTATTCAAGATGAAGCCGGACACTGTTCGGCAGGTACATGGAATTTGAAGGGAGAACCCGCCTTGCAACGCCGAAGACTATAAACGCGCTGGACCTATCATCATTGAAGCCTGGTTCGGGGGCTACTGAGGGAGTCCTGGACTAGGGGGTGTCCGGACAGCCAGACTATCAATGTCCGCCGGACTCCAAGACTACAAAGATACAAGATTGAAGACTCCGCCCCGTGTCCAGATGGGACTTTCCTTGGCGTGGAAGGCAAGCTTGGCAATACGGATATGTAGATCTCCTACCATTGTAACCGACTCTGTGTAACCCTAGCCCTCTCCGGTATCTATATAAACCGGAGGGATTTAGTCCGTAGGACAACATACATTACAACAATCATACCATAGGCTAGCTTCTAGGGTTTAGCCTCCTTGATCTCGTGGTAGATCTACTCTTGTACTACCCATATCATCAATATTAATCAAGCAGGACGTAGGGTTTTACCTCCATCGAGAGGGCCCGAACCTGGGTAAAAACATCGTGTCCCTCGTCTCCTGTTACCATCTGCCTAGACGCACAGTTCGGGATCCCCTACCCGAGATCCGCCGGTTTTGACACCGACACTGTTGCAGACAACTTGTCTAGGTTAGAGAATGTTCTTGATGACCCACTTCCTATTAATGATAGCTTTCTTGATGAACAATTAGCGGTTGTCAATGCTTCTCATACTGCTCCTTGGTATGCTGATTATGCTAATTACATTGTTGCTAAATATATACCGCCTAGTTTCACATACCAGCAAAAGAAAAAGTTCTTTTATGATTTAAGACATTACTTCTGGGATGATCCACACATTTATAAAGGAGTAGATGGTATTATTAGACGTTGTGTGCCTGAGCATGAACAAGAACAGATCCTACGCAAGTGTCACTCTGAATCCTATGGAGGACACCACGCTGGAGATAGAACTGCACACAAGGTACTACAATCTGTTTTTTATTGGCCTACTCTCTTCAAAGATCCTCGTAAGTTTGTCATATCTTGTGATGAATGTCAAAGAATAGGAAACATTAGTAGACGTCAATAAATGCCTATGAATTATTCTCTTGTTATTGAACCATTTGATGTTTAGGGCTTTGATTATATGGGACCTTTTCCTGCCTCCAATGGTTATACACATATTTTGGTTGCTATTGATTACGTTACTAAGTGGGTAGAAGCTATTCCAACTAGTAGTGCTGATCATAACACTTCTATTAAAATGCTTAAAGAAGTTATTTTTCCGAGGTTTGGAGTCCCTAGATATCTTATGACTGATGGTGGTTCACACGTTATTCATGGTGCTTTCCGTAAGATGCTCGCTAAGTATGATGTCAATCATAGAATCGCATCTCCTTATCACCCGCAGTCCAGTGGTCAAGTAGAGTTGAGCAATAGAGAGCTCAAATTAATTTTGCAAAAGACTGTGAATAGATCTAGAAAGAATTGGTCCAAAAAACTTGATGATGCATTATGGGCCTATAGAACTACATACAAAAATCCTATGGGTATGTCTCCTTATAAGATGGTTTATGGAAAAGCATGTCATTTACCTCTTGAACTTGAACATAAGGCATATTGGGCTATTAAAGAGCTCAATTACGACTTCAAACTTGCTGGTGAGAAGAGGTTATTTGATATTAGCTCACTTGATGAATGGAGAACCCAAGCGTATGAGAATGCCAAGCTTTTTAAAGAAAAATTCAAACGCTGGCATGATAAGAGAATACAAAAGCGTGAGTTTAACGTAGGAGGTTATGTGTTATTATTCAACTCTCGTTTAAGATTTTTTGCAGGAAAACTTCTCTCAAAATGGGAAGGTCCCTACGTTATCAAGGAGGTCTATTGTTCTGGTGCTATAAAAATCAACAACTTCGAAGGCACAAATCCGAGGGTGGTAAATGGTCAAAGAATTAAACATTATATTTCAGGTAATCCTATCAATGTTGAAACTAATATTATTGAAACCATAACCCCTGAGGAATACATAAGAGACACTTTCCAGAACGTTCCAGACTCCGAAAAGGCATAGGTACGTGGTACGGTAAGTAAACCGACTCCAAAACAACTCTAATGGCAATTTTTATCAGTTTTGGATTATTTAAGAATTTTAGGAAGAAAGAAGTAGTCCGAAAGGGACACGAGGCTCCCATGAGAGAGGAGGGCCCCCCCCCCCCCCCCCGTAGGGTACGCCCCCTGTCTCGTGGGCACCTCGTGTGCCTCCCAGACTCCGTTTTCTTGTATGTTACGTATTTTGGTCGGTAAAAATTCATTATATATACTCCCGAAGGTTTTGAACAACGTATGACGCAAATATCCTCTGTTTTTGTTTCGAGCTGTTTCTGTTTCGGATCGAGAGCATCATGTCGTCTCCAAGCGCTCCCAAGGACAAGTTTTTCGAGAGGGTTATCAACCCCTATCTCGCGGAGGTGCTGCATCATCCTCAAACCATTGAGATGCGTGAGGGGGTGCTGCACATTCGCGATGTGGAAGGACTAAGGCGTACTGGGAGCGTGGAGACAAAGCTCGAAGCCGTGGAGCAAGAAGTTTTCAAGTGTCAAGGGATGGTGGAGCGTGGACTCAACGCCAACCATATGATGATCACGGAGTTCACCAACAACCACAAGCTGGATGCCAAAGTCATTGGCGAGACCATCTTCAAGCTTCAAGAGAAAATCGAGCACCTCCAAGCCCAGATTTATGACCTGCAAAACCAGAACTGTGAGTATGAATATAGATTCAAGCGAATGAGTTTGGCCGCAGAATTAAGGATCCCGGAGACTCGATCATCCTTTTATGATGGAGAGCCTATGCCTTGGAAGATGGACGACAAGCCTACATCATCAACAACTCCTACTTCACCACCTCCGAAGAAACAATCATATGGGTATGGGCACTCCCCTTGGCAACTGCCAAGCTTGGGGGAGGTGCCCCGGTATCGTATCACCATCACACTCCTATTTTTACCGCTCTATTTAGTTCGACCCTTTTTAGTAGTATCTTGATCTAGTAGTTTGAAGTTTTGATATCAAGTAGTTTTGAGTTTTGCACTGTGATCTCTTTATGTAATTGAGTCCGTGTGCTATCAATAATAAAGATTAGTGTTGAGTCAAGGGCTTTGCTATGTTGCTATGATCTTGAGAAAGTAGAAAGAATAAAAGAGTTCATATTGATCTTATGGATAGTGATAACTTCACACATAGAAAGTATGAGGCATAAAAATTGTTGAGAGTTGATGAACGTAGCCTTGGTCATCGTTGCAATTAATAGGAAGTGATAAGGAAAGAGGGATTCACATATAAATATATTATCTTGGACATCTTTTATGATTGTGAAGCACTCATTAAGTATGACATGCTAAAAGAGTTGATGTTGGACAAGGAAGACAACGTAATGGTTTATGTTTTCCGACATCTCAGTTAAAGTATATTGTCATTGACCTTCCAAACATGCTGAGCTTGCCTTTCCCCCTCTTGCTAGCCAAATTCCTAGCACCAAGTAGAGATACTACTTGTGCTTCCAAATATCCTCAAACCCAGTTTTGCCATGAGAGTCCACTATACCTACCTATGGATTGAGTAAGATCCTTCAAGTAAGTTGTCATCGGTGCAAGCAATAAAAATTGCTCTCTAAATATGTATGACTTATTAGTGCAGAGAAAATAAACTTTGTACGAACTTATTGTGGAAGTAATAAAAGCGACGAACTGCATAATAAAGGTCCACATACAAGGGGCAATATAAAGCGACGTTCTTTTGCATTAAGATTTTGTGCATCAACCCTAAACGCGCATGACAACCTCTGCTTCCCTCTGCGAAGGGCCTATCTTTTACTTTATGTTTTTACTTTATGCTTGAGTGCTCACCTTTCCCGTTTTCATTTTATCCTTTGGCAAGCTCTTCGTGTTTGAAAGATCATCATATATATATATATATATATATATATATATATATATATATATATATATATATATATCCAATTGGATGTAAGCTAGCATGGGCTATTATTGTTGACATCACCTAAAGGTCAATACGTTGGGAGGCAACACAATAAGCCCCTATTTTCTCAGTGTCCGGCTGAAACTCTATAACCACAAGTATTGCGTGAGTGTTAGCAATTATAGGAGACTACGAGATAGTTGAGTATGTGAGCTTGCTGAAAAGCTCTATTATTGACTCTTTCTGATGTTACGATAAATTGCAATTGCTTCAGTGACTGAGATTATAGTTTGTTAGTTCCCAATGAAGTTTTTGAACCATACTTGACATTGTGAATTGCTTATTACTTGAGCATAGGAAATCATATGACAAAATCTATATATGTTGTTGTTATTAGAATGATCATGATGCCCTCATGTCCGTATTTTATTTTTATCGACACCTCTATCTCTAAATATGTGGACAAATTTTTCGATTTCGGCTTCCACTTGAGGACAAGCGAGGTCTAAGCTTGGGGGAGTTGATACGTCCATTTTGCATCATGCTTTTATATCAATATTTATTGCATTATGGGCTGTTATTACACATTATATCTCAATACTTATGGCTATTCTCTCTTATTTTACAAGGTTTACCATGAAGAGGGGGAATGCCAGCAGTTGGAATTCTGGCTGGAAAAGGAGCAAACGTTGGAAACCTATTCTGCACAACTCCAAAAGTCCTGAAACTCCACGAAACAACTTTTTGGATATAATAAGAATTTATGAGCGAAAGAAATAGGCCAGGGGGGCCACACCCTATCCAGGAGACAGGAGGGCGCGCCCCCCCTGTAGGGCGCGGGCCCCTATCTCTTGGGCCCCCTAGTGGGCCTCCGGCGTCCATCTTCTGCTATATCATCACTTTTACCATGGAAAAAATCATGGGCAAGCTTACGGGACGAAACTCCGCCGCCATGAGGTGGAACCTTGGCGGGATCAATCTAGGGCTCTGGCGGAGCTGTTCTGCCGGGGACACTTCCCTCCAAGAGGGGGAAATCATCACCAACGTCATCATCAACGATCCTCTCATCGGGAGGGGGTCAATCTCCATCAACATCTTCACCCGCACCATCTCCTCTCAAAACCCTAGTTCATCTCTTGTATCCAATCTTGTATCAAAACCACAAATTGGTACCTGTGAGTTGCTAGTAGTGTTGATTACTCCTTGTAGTTGATGCTATTTGGTTTAATTGGTGGAAGATCATATGTTCAGATCCTTTATGCATATTATTACCCCTCTGATTATGAACATGAATATGCTTTGTGAGTAGTTACGTTTGTTCCTGAGGACATGGGTGAAGTCTTGCTATTAGTAGTCATGTGAATTTGGTATTCGTTCGATATTTCGATGAGATGTATGTTGTCTTTCCTCTAGTGGTGTTATGTGAACGTCGACTACATGACACTTCACCATTATTTGGGCCTAGAGGAAGGCATAGGGAAGTAATAAGTAGATGATGGGTTGCTAGAGTGACAGAAGCTTAAACCCTAGTTTATGTGTTGCTTCGTTAGGGGTTGATATGGACCCATATGTTTAATGTTGTGGTTAGGTTTACCTTAATGCTCCTTTTTGTAGTTGCGGATTCTTGCAATAGGGGTTAATCATAAGTGGGATGCTTGTCCAAGTTAGGGAAGTACCCAAGTGTCAGTCCACCCACATATTAAATTATCAAAGTACCGAACGCGAATCTTATGAACGTGATGAAAACTAGCTTGACGATAATTCCCAATGTGTCCTCAGGAGCTCCTCCTTCTTTATTAGAATTTGTCCAGGCTTATCCTTTGCTACATAAAGGATTGGGCCACCCTGCTGCACTTTATTTACTTTATTTACTTTTTGCTCGTTACTATTTATCTTATCACAAAACTATCTATCACCTACTATTTCAGTGCTTGCAGAGTAAACCTTACTGAAAACCGCTTATCATTTCCTTCTGCTCCTCGTTGGGTTCGACACTCTTACTTATCGAAAGGACTACGATAGATCCTCTATACTTGTGGGTCATCATTCATCTCTCCACTTGTCTGCTTGTGATTATGTAGAATATATTGAACTTTTAATTGGATTTCAGTCAATCAAAAACCACTGAATGCATTGGCACACACATATGGACGACTGAATTAAGCCAGAGCGGTGCACACATTGAATTGGATTTCAGAACACCAAATGGAACTGACTTCGGTCAAATGCCGGATCTCGACAAGACAAAGATTGAATCGGATGGTGAGCTCGCTAGTACAGGCCCATGCGTAGGAACCCTTAGCCCCAATCGCCAGCGCACTAGTTGGGAAGCTCGCTGGGCACCGGCAAAGGACTGGAGAAACCTGGGTGTGAAGACCACGGCGAGCAATGCATGAGGCCGCACAACTGCGCGTACTACAGATCGACGTCGCCGCTCGCCGCCATCCAGCACGGCCCTTTCATGATGCATGAGCCCGTGCAGGAGTGCGTACACTCTAGTACGGATCAACGTCGCCGCTCGCCGCCATCTCTCGGTGCCCGCCGTCGCGCGCCTCCATCCAGCGCCATCTCTCGGTGCCTGCCGTCGCTCTCTTCCATCCAGCGCCGCCTGTTGCTACCTGCCGCTGCTCGTGTCCAGAGAGGGAGAGGGGATAGAGTTGTGGGAGTGCCAGGAGAACGACCGGTTCCATGTGGTCCGCTCGTTTTGGAGGTACGAGCGCATTCCGCATCTGGGTGGAATATCCGGTTAGTGGGAACCAGTCGATTACCATTCCAGCTCTGTACCAAACGCTAGAACGGGGCATAGGAACGGGTCGGACCCATGACATTCTGGTTGGTGACAGCAAGCAAACACACTCCAAGATACCATTGTATTGATAATCAAGAGAGAGAGAGAGGAAGCCATCTAGATACTAACTACGGGCTCATAGGTCTAAAAGAACTACTCACGCATCATAGGAGAGGCATCAATGGAAGTGGTGAACCCCTCCATGACGGTGTCTAGATTGGATCTGGGTGGTTCTGGACTCTGCGGCAGCTGGATGACTATTTCGTCGACTCCCCTAGGGTTTCTGGAATACTTGGATATTTATAGAGCAAAGAGGCGGCTTGGGGGGCACCCGAGGTGGGCACAACCCCCCAGGGCATGCCTGGGCCTCCTGGCATGCCCTGGTGGGTGCTGCTCACCTCGAGCAGCCCCTCGGGTGCTTCCTTGGCCCATTGGCTTTCTTCTGGCCCAAAAAAAATCCTCCAGGAGTTACATTGTATTTGGACTCCATTTGATATTGATTTCATGCGATGTAAAAAACATGCACAAAACAACAACTGACACTGGGCACTATGTCAATAGGTTAGTACCAAAAAAGATATAAAATGATTGTAAAACATCCAAGAATGATAATATAACAACATGGAACAATCAAAAATTATAGATACGTTGGAGACGTATCAGCATCCCCAAGCTTAATTCCTGCTCGTCCTCGAGTAGGTAAATGATAAAAAAGGAATTTTTGATATGGAATGCTGCCTAAAAAGAAGGGCCCTTCGCGGAGGGAAGTAGGGATTTGTAGAGGTGCCAGAGCTTAAAGCTTAAATTGAGAGATAAAATTATTTTTGAGAGGCATACTTTTCCTACCAATGAAAACGACTTAGAGCATCCCAACACTTTCCATGCTAGATACATCATAGGCGGTTCCCAAACAGAAAATAAAGTTTATTCCTTTTTCCACCATAACTTTCACTTTCCATGGCTAGCCGTATCCACGGGTGCCTTCCATACAAACACTTTCCAAGGAATTTATTATTTGACAACATAAAGTAAATTCATTTATTCATTTCGGGACTGGGCATCCCTAGTACCTTTGCCGTACTCCCGTGCAATGACAAGTGAATAAACACTCATCATGAGAATAACACATCTAGCATGGAAAATATTGGTTACCCTTTACCGCCTCACGAGTAGTAGAGCACACAAAAGATAAATTTATTTTGAACATTAGAGATGGCACATGCAAATTTGCTTAGAATGCCATGGAAGTACGCATATAGGTAGGTATAGTGGACTCATATGGCAAAACTGGTTTAAAGGGTTTTGAATGCACAAGTAGTGATCATACTTAGTGCAAAATGAAGGCTAGCAAAAAGATTGAGAAGCGACCAACCAAAAAGCAAAAAATCTCGTACCCAAGCATTAAGCATAAGTAACACCGAATAATGCACCATAAGTAGGATATAAATTTCATTGCATAACTATTGACTTTCGTGCTTGCATAGGGAATCACAAACCTTAACATCAATATTCTTACTAAAGCACAATTACTCATCAACATGACTCACATATCATATTGTCATATCTCAAAACCATTACTAAGAATCAAGTTTATTTTGTCCAATGATCTTGACGAAAGTTTTTATTATATCCTCCTTGGATATCTATCACTTTAGGACTATTTTCATATGTTGCTTTTGATAAGCTCAAACAAATACAAGTGAAGATCATGAGCATAAATTTTTCTTTCTCTCAAAATAATCTAAGTGAAGCAAGAGATAATTTCTTAAAATTTTACTAAATCCCAAATAAATCTAAGTGAAGCATGAGAGCATTTCTTCAAAATTAACAAAGCACACTGTGCTCAAAAAGATATAAGTGAAGTACTAGAGCAAGTCCATGGCTCTAAAAATTTAAGTGAAGCATAGGACCAAGCATAGCATAATTTTTGACTCTCTAAAAAGGGTGTGTCCAGCAAGGATTCAGCACTTACAACACAAAGCAAAACAAGCAAATACTCATATCATACAAGACGCTTCGAGCAAAACTCATATCATGTGACGAATAAATATATAGTTTCAAGTAAAATACCGATGGTCGTTAGAAGAAAGCAGGGATGCCACTCGGGGGCATCCCCAAGCTTAGTTGCTTGCTACCTATTTGAATATTATCTTGGGCAAAATTTTGAATATATCATATTGTCATATCTCAAAACCATTCTAAGAATCAAGTTTATTTCGAATACTTATGTTACTCCAAAAATTATGAAATAAATTGGTGGACGTGAGGAGTTTGTCTATTAATCCTCTGCAAAAAGAACCAACTTAGAAGCACTCTTCTGTAAAAAATGACAACGAATCTCGTGAGCGCAAAAGTTTCTATTTTTCAGCATGATCAAATAAACTTTCACCCAAGTCTTCCCAAAGGCATTGCTTGGCACAAACACTAATTAAACACAAAAAACACAATCATAACAGTAGCATCATTTTGCTAACACTCAAGAACAGAAAAAAAAGAAAAAATAAATTTTATTCATTGGGTTGCCTCCCAACAAGCGCTATCGTTTTACGCCCCTAGCTAGGCATAACACGTAGGATCTAAGTTCTGTCACTCTTATCCAATTACTTGATCGAGCACTTGGTTTTTTTAAGGATTTTGCATATAAATTCTTCGTGACAATACTTCTAGGCATCAGATTGAAAAACTTATTTTCGCAAAAAGGGTCTCTTATGACTTCAATAAAGTTGGGATGGATACTAATCATCTTAAGATCTCCTTTATCATTGCTAGAAGTTGATCCTTTGTTTTTAGCGACTTGAGTAGTTTTGCTAATTTACACGGGAGTTCTAGTGGAAGCAAAAGCCGTACCTATATTAGAAAAAAATGCTTCTAGTTTATCAATCCTAGACCGACTTTCTTCAATTCTTTCATGAATTATAGTCCCTTTTTCTTTTAGCAACTTGAAAACGTCTCCCACTTTTGACCCAACTTTAGTAGCATAATTTTGCATTTTTCTATCCAAATTTTCAATATGTTCTACGGTGAGCATTTTCTTTTCACTAGCATCTAGTATTTCCATAACATGCTCGAGAGTCAATATTGTTTCATTGATCACGAGTGGTGGTGAACCCACTAAATTTCCCAAAGCATTAAAAGGATCAAGAGTAGGGCACATCAAAAAATTTCCACCGGTAATCGTATCAAGGGCGAATCTATACCAAGTGGTAATGCCCACATAAAAGCAACAAAGAAGAACAACGGTAGATTGCTTGCAGATAGATCTATTATGAGCATTGCAAAATCCTATACCAAGCATCTTTTAAACTTTCTCCTTCCCTTTGTTTAAAGTTGAGAACCTCGTTCTCGGGGGTGCACGCAATAGAAGAAGAGAAATCCATAATGACAAAAGGTGATAAGCAAGTTTGCACACGATAAACGGATCTGACGAGAAAACGACAAACGAAAAAGAGGGCGAATAAAACGGCACATTTTTGCAAAGTGGGGGAGAGGAAAATGGCAAATAATGTAAATTGCGAGGAGATGAGATTTGTGATTAGGAACCTGGTTGGTGTTGAAGATCCTCCCCGGCAACGGCGCCAGAAATCCCTTTTGATGTCTGCTAGAACTACGTCTGTATTTCCCCAAAGAGGAAGGGATGATGCAGTATAGCGATGGTAGGTATTTCCCTTAGTGATGAGACCAAGGTTATCGACCCAGTAGGAGAACCTCCTCACACCACGTAAACAGCACCTGCACACAAATAACAAATACTCACAACCCGACGTGTGAAAGGGGTTCTCAATCCCTTTCGGGTACGGCGCCTCAAGTAGGCAAATAACATGAGGTAAAAAGTGGTAGATAGGATAAATAGATCGCGGAACAAATAAATTGCGCAAGGTATTTTTGTATTTTTGGTTTAATAGATCTGAAAATAAATGCAAGAGAAAATAGATCGCAAGGCAAATATGATGAAAAGAGACCCGGGGGCCGTAGGTTTCACTAGTGGCTTCTCTCGAGAAAAATAGCAAACGGTGGGAAAATAATTACTGTTGGGCAATTGATAGAACTTCAAATAATCATGAAGATATCCAGGCAATGATCATTATATAGGCATCACGTCCAAGATTAGTAGACTGACTCCTGCCTTCATCTACTACTATTACTCCACACATCGACCGCTATCCAGCATGCATCTAGTGTATTAAGTTCATCAGAAAACGGAGCAATGCAATAAGAACGATGACATGATGTAGAAAGATCCGTTTATCTATTGCGGTAGATATAGATCTCATCTTGTTATCCTTAGTAGCAACGATACATACGTGTCGGTTCCCCTTCTGTCACTGGGATCAAGCACCGTAAGATCGAACCCACTACAAAGCACCTCTTCCCATTGCAAGATAAATAGATCAAGTTGGCCAAACAAAACCCAAATATCGGAGAAGAAATACGAGGCTATAAGCAATCACGCATATAAGAGATCAAAGAAGACTCAAATAACTTTCATGGATAAAAACATAGATCTGATCATAAACTCTAGTTCATCGGATCCCAACAAACACACCGCCAACAGACTTAAATCATATGGATCTCCAAGAGACCATTGTATTGATAATCAAGAGAGAGAGAGAGAGAGAGAAGCCATCTAGCTACTAACTACGGACCCGTGGGTCTACAAAGAACTACTCATGCACAGTGGCAGAGCCAGGAACTTTCTCCTGGGTATTCATGTAAAATTCTTTTGCCAAAGCAATACAATAAAACCATAAATGTACAGTAAGATAGAAACATCAATGACTCAATGACCATACACCGATAATAGCAATAGCAAAATATCATTGGGGCAATATCTGTAACAATTAAGAAAGATTACAAATAGCAAAGGAAATTAGAATATAACTTTACGATCCCCTTTTTGGAAGAGATTGATGACATCCTCATCTTTCACTTGCTTGAAGAATTCCCTCTCAACGAATGTAACCAAGCAATTGTTCAAATATTCATCACCCATTTTGTTTCTTAGTGAATTCTTCACGTAATTCATTGAGGAAAATACCCTATCAACGCTGGTAGTGGCTACCGGAAGAATGAGCACCAACTTAAGAAGTTTGTAAACAATATAATATTGTTCATTCTTTCTTGTCTCAACCATCAAAACTGAAAGCTCACACAGATTCTTCAAATTGCTAAACCTTTTATCTATACGCACATGAGAAATGTGCATGCTTAATTGCCATGGAAGTCTTGATAATTCATCATTTGTGAAATCCTTAGCATAAAACTTTCTAGCAAGCCTAAGCAACTTCTCTTTATCATAAGCAGAAAATGAATCACGTGGACTGAATGCTGCCATGCAAGTAAGTAGTTTAGTGTTTACCTCATCAAATCTTGCATCAAGCTCTTGAAGTTGCCTATCAATGACACCCACAAACATTTCAACCTTGAAGCGTTGGTAATTCCTTGCACCATTAAAGAACCCTCTTTTTGGTCTCCCAGCAGGATAGTAAGGAGCCTCCATGTCAACAACTTTGATCTTGTGCTTTACACAAAAAGAAGTGACATTCTGAAGAAAATCATTCCACCCTTCATCTTCTCGCAAGCATTGCAAGTGTAGCTTTGTGAGTTCAACAATCTCCATAGAATTAACAATATCTTGATCTTTCTTTTGCAAAGCTCTACTCAAGTCATCGGTGTATTCAAATATTTCTTGCATCAAGTGTGCCATGAAAGCAAATTCAAATGTCTGAAATGATGTCAACATAGTCATTGTTGCTACTGCCTCTGTGCCGTTATACTCTTTTGCAATCTTGATGAGAACACGCCTTATTGCAGGATACATAGAGATAACATGGTTGACAGTCTTGTAGTGAGAGCCCCAACGAGTATCACATGGCCTTCCAATACCCATTTCTTGATTCAAACCCGTCCCAGTTTCTACTTCTTCCAACTCTAATGCAGCAATTAGTTCCTCAGCTTGAGCTATTTGAAGCATCCTCATCTTTTTACAAGAGTATCCTAGAACACTCAGCAAACATGCCAACTTTTGAAAGAACCAATTACAATCACCACTCTCCTTTGCAACAACAACAAGAGTTAATTGTAGTTGATGGGCAAAGCAATGGACATAATAGGCATAAGGAGACTCATCCATAATTAGTTTCTTCAGGCCATTAGCATTACCTTTCATACTAGCCCCATCATATCCTTGCCCATGGACCATTGCAAAGCTCAAATTGTATGTCATAAGCATGTCCTCAATTGCAGCTTTAAGTGTCAAAGAGGAAGTGTCTTCAACATGGGCAAGACCAAGAAATCTCACAAATGTTCTTCCTTTCTTATCCACATAACGCAAGCAAAGAGCTAGTTGTTTATTCTGGTACATATCACTAGACTCATCTGCAAGTATTGCAAAATATCCACCATCAAGATCTTCAATGAGTAGTTTAGAAGTCAACTGGCCACAACATTTGATCAACTCGTGTTGTATATCATGGCAAGTCATCTTATAGTTTTGTGGAGCATTCTTTAGAACCACCCTATCAACATCTTCAAAGTTTCCTGCTAGCCAATTTAAAAGCTCAAGGAAATTTCATTCATTTAGTGAGCCGTCACTTTCATCATGCCCTATAAATGCCAAACCTTGGTGCAATAGGAGTCTCAAACACTTGAGTGTCCATGCCACACGGAGCTTATATAGAACCTTGTATTGTGTGGTGTTTGAAGCAATGGACTCCCTAATTGATGTTGTAGGTGTAGTGAACATATCATATTTTTCTTGAGCTTCCGTGTGAGCACTACTAACAGCACCAATATGCCTCTTCAATCTTCCTTTCATGTTCCAATTATTAAAACCTCCGTTCACAAATGCATCTCCTTCGGGACTTTTTGTTTTATCCTTGAACAAGTAGCAAACAAAGCAAAAGGTAGGCTCTTCTTGCATGCTATACTCAAGCCACTTGTGATCCTTAAACCAAGT
This sequence comes from Triticum timopheevii, assembly GCA_963921465.1. Taxonomy (NCBI): domain Eukaryota; kingdom Viridiplantae; phylum Streptophyta; class Magnoliopsida; order Poales; family Poaceae; genus Triticum; species Triticum timopheevii. The sequence goes on along the minus strand of OY997268.1, from coordinate 615,296,198 downwards.
AGGGCAAAACCGACGGAGATGTCCACTAAAATCTCTGATCTCAAACTTATGATCCTTTGGTTGACAAGCACCCAAGTCAATGTACCTCCTTCTAACTCTATCCTGGTCATTGGCATGATATGAAGATATGGGAAGTCGCTTGCCGGGATCACGTTCCAGAGCTGCCAAATCTGCTTCAAATAGGGGCATTGATTCATCATCTTCATCAACCGCTTCATCATCTTCTAGGTCAGGAAGCCTCTCTCCCTCTCCGATTGCGGAGCTTCGTCATGTGTTTGCACTAGTGCTAACTGCAGATTGCTCTCAACCTCAACAGAAATGAGTTGGTGTGGATGTAGAAGTTGTTTTTCTTGCTTTTGAGGATTTGTCCCACATTTCAAATATGCTAACACCCTTCTTCTTCATCTACATCACAATCACATCAACAAAATAGAAATCAGTGGCAATCATTTATGATCATAAGCAGCTAATGAGTCACATTCAATTTTAATTTACAAGTAATCACTGCAAAAACTTCAGATTTGTTTGTAACAGAGGGAAAGAGCGGTACTATGGATGGACGCAGAATGGACGGACTGTTGTTGCTGGAAGTCTGACTGGTGTAGCTGGATGGCGTTGCTGCCACGTCGGGAAGCCAGGGAGGCAGGGGGCCCTGAGGACGATGGTCAGAGCCTTAGAGGGCGCTGCCAGATGCCGCCGCACTAGGGAGGCCGGAGGCGGCCTGGCCAGCCTAGCGGAGCCGCCCCGCCGTGGAGGAGAGTGCAAGTCACCGGAGACTGAGGGCATCTCCAGCCGCGCCCCCAAGAAGGCCTCCCCAGGCGATTTTTTCGCGCCGGCGCCGAAAAAACGCCCAGTCGCGCCCCCAGGACGCCGAAAATCGCCGGCTTGGGCCGAAAACAGCGCCGGCGGACCCAGCCCGAACCCGGCGCGCTGGGGGCGCCCGGGGGCGCCGGGGCGAGTTGTTTTGGCGCAAAGAAGCCGCGGGCCAGCCGCGTTAGCAACTCGGCGCCTCGTCTCCCCCCAACGGCCTCGGTTTCCGCAGGGAATCAATGGCAAGGCTGCCGCCGGTCAGCCTTGCCATTGATTCCTTCATGGGCGGTGCTTCACGGGGCGGCGCCGACGCCTCCCCTCCCTCGCACGCGTACACACGGGCGCGGCCCGGCTATAAAAGCCGGCGGCCTCCACTCCGCTCTCCTGTGCCCACACCAGCCCCGCCCGCCCCTCGCGCCGTCCAGCCCCTCCCTCTCCCTGCCTCTCCCGCGCGCCGTCGCCGTCGCCATGGCAGAACATTTCCCCGGGGACGAGGCGGCGGCCAACGGCTTCGGCTGCCGTTCGCTCCGCCTTCTGGAGTCCTGGCTCCTGTTCCAGGCGAACATCCCGGCGCCGCTGGACATGCGCGCCGGGCCATCGGGGTGGAGGCTCAACGCCGGGGGAGTGCCCATTCCCCCGTTGCCCGACGCCGCGGCGAAGCCGGAGTACTTCGCCGAGGAGGTCGAGATCGTCCGCGCGTCCCTCACCGATGCCCAACGCTCCCTCCCCCAGTACGCCGCCGACAACCACGCCGCCTGGGCGGCGTATTTCGAGCGCCACCATTAGCAGCGTTTGGCGTCCACCAACAGCGCGCCGGTGGTCGGCGGGCGGCAGAACAGCGAGGGGCGCCACCTCTGGTGGGGCGTCCCCGGCCACACACTCGAGGGCGTGCTCATGCACCTCGAGGGCGGCAACGACCCGCCGTTGGCATACCCCCCGGCGACGCACCGGCGCGTCGGGACATGGGCGCCAAGGCGGTTCGGGTCTTCCTCCTCCTCTTCCTCCTCCCGATCCTCCTCGCACTCCTCCGGTACTCCGGCCCTGCTCGCCGTCAAGGCCGAGCCTGCGGTGGAGTCGCCGCTCGGTCGACGCACTCGCAGCGCCGGCATTGTCATCAACGAGGGCGGCCGGCGCGCTTACTCCTCGGCTCCTTCGCGCTTCGTCAAGCCGAAGACGGAGCCGGGACTAGCGCCGGTGAAGACGGAGCCGGGGCTGGCGCCGGTGAAGACGGAGCCGGGTCTTGCGCTGGCGAAGGCGGAGCTCGTCGACGACGACGCGGCCCTGGAATGGGCACGCCAGGACTCCATTGCGATGGAGAAGGCGCGCCGGGAGAAGGCGAAGGAGCGCCAGCGCGCCGCCCTGCGCCGCTTCGAGGAGCGCCGACGCGGCCGCGACGAAGACGGAGTCGTCGTCCTGTGCGACAGCGACGACGACGATGCGCCGCCGCCAGTCCACCATGGCGACGTCGGGTCCAGCCGGGGCGTCCGCGTCAAGGAGGAGAAGGCCGACGACGACAATGGCAGCGACGGCGACGACTTCAGCCCCTTTCTTTTTTAGATTAGCTTAATAATGTAATGAAAAAGGGCGAATTTAGCCGAAATTCGCCATGTTCAGACGAAATTTAACTACTCTTTGTCATAACTTCGCCGAACGGGCCCCCCCCCTTTTTTTACACTCGCCTGTGGGCGGCCCTGGGGGCCGACGGCTGGGCGACGACTCGCCCCCAGGGCCTTTTTTTCCGCCGGCTCACCCCCAGGCGGCGCTTTTAGACGCCCCCTAGGGGGCCAACGGCTGGAGATGCCCTGAGGGCAGGGAGGGAGATGGCCGGCTGGAGTCTGGAGGGAAGGGGAGGGACCAGCCGCTGGAGCAGGAGAGGGCCAGCCACCGAAGCCGGATCTAGAAAGGGGATCGACAGAGAGGCAGGAGAGCGCTAGGTTTGGCAGTTTGGGTAAGGGGATCGATCAATTTGAGAATCCAGGGAGGGAGACGCGGGTGGTCGGGCTGCTCACGCGCCTTGCCAGACGCCGTGTCTGGCACCGTGCGTGGCTGCCGTGGGGCATTTGATTTTGGGCTCGTGAGCCAAGTATTTACCATACAGCAATACATTAGTAATTTTTTTCTCGCAAAAATCCCTGGAATTCCCAGGAAGACCCCCAGCTCCGCCATTGCTCACGCATCATAGGAGAGGCACCAATGGAAGTGGTGAACCCCTCCATGACGGTGTCTAGATTGGATCTTGGTGGTTCTGGACTCTATGACGGCTGGATGAATATTTCGTCGACTCCCCTAGGATTTCTGGAATATTTGGGTATTTATAGAGCAAAGAGGCGGTTCGGGGGGCACCCGAGGTGGGCACAACCCCCCAGGGCGCGCCTGGGCCTCCTGGCGCGCCCTGGTGGGCAGGGCCGGCCCATAGGTACATGGGGCCCAGGGGCAAGACAAAAAAAAGGGGCCCTTGTTTACTTAAAAGATCAAAATATTTTCTATTTCAAAAGCAAAGTAATATCCTGAATATAGCATATCCTGATGATCATAATTTGGACTCTAAAATTGACAGTACAATTTACTTATATCGATCAAGTGAACTACACACCATGATATTAATGAAATGATGTAGTTCGACAAATGTTTGCATTCCTAAATATGGATGGAGACTTCATTATGTTCTACAAAACAAAAATTCATGTCAAAACTGGTTGCTACTAAGATGTTTTGTGTTACCGTCAAATTCCTGTCATGTACCTCTCCATTGTTCAACTTTCTGGAATAATAAAGTTTGTAAAAAATGTCTAGAATTACTATCTGGACGGAACACAATATCATCATTTCTTATAGGACCCTTCTCAACTAAAATATCTCTAGCCTTATCTTCCAGATTATACCAGTGTCGTGGGTCAAAAATATCAACAGTGAATGACTGTTGGTTATAGATACTCGGTGATTCAGAATTTGGTGAATGAGTTACGTTTTCATGCTCACTGGAATTATTATTATCCTCGTTCATATCATGATGAGTAGCATTAGTATTCTCAGTTGGTTGTTGTTAAAAACTTACTATGTCCAATTCCAGGGGATCTTTAGGAGAACTACTAGTTGTGAAAATTTTGTCAAGTGACCCTTTTAGGGATTTTACCTCTACATCTATTTGCTTTTTTCTCTTCCTTTTGTTACTACCCGCCGATTAAATACTTTCTAGAGGACATGTAACTAAACAGGAACAAGAAGCATAAACTGATTAAAAACAGGGAACAAAAGCACCTGAGGTGTGGATTGATGTGTATGTAGGTGGCCAGTTCGGCAGATCCGCATGTTGCAGTAGTCAACACATCCCCCCTTCTCCAGTTCTAAACCACACTTGGATCCACCGAAGAGTCGAACTGCAGATGAAGACCTATGCAGGGGAGCAGGGCAGACAGATGTGGAATCTCTCAAATAGCAAAGCTATTTAATCGAGGATGAACGGGATTTAGGGGCAGGAAGAGAAGAACACGTACCGTCTCTCCAATGTCTAGCTGATGGGGAGCGAGCAGAACATCGAGAAAGGAAGGAGAGCTGGTTGGGGGTACAGATTTGCGCCTTTAGTCTCCATTAATGGCCACCGGCGACCTTGGAATCGGAGACGGCGTGACGCACGGGAACGGCGGCGTAGCTGGGGGTCTGGGATTTGGGGATGAGGAGGAGTCGAGGAGCACGGGACGACGGGAAGGCGTTGAATCCGTCGTTGTTTTTTGTTGGGCTTCGTACGTACTACAGAGGAAATACTAGCTGGGATGGGGCCCCTGACTTCTGGGGGCCCAGGACGGGCGCCCCGTTTGCCCGGCCTATGGGCCGGGCCTGCTGGTGGGTGATGCTCACCTCGAGCAGCCCCTCAGGTGCTTCCTTGGCCCATTGGCTTTCTTCTGGCCCCAAAAAAATCCTCCAGGAGTTACGTTGCATTTGGACTCCGTTTGATATTGATTTCCTATGATGTAAAAAACATACAGAAAACAGCAACTAGCACTGGGCACTATGTCAATACGTTAGTACCAAAAAAATAATATAAAATGACTATAAAATGATTGTATAATATCCAAGAATGATAATATAACAGTATGGAACAATCAAAAATTATAGATACGTTGGAGACGTATCACCGCTTCCTCTGGTTCTTCACCGATGGGTTCTGCTGGTTCTACTACCGACTCTTCTGGTAATGTGAGACCATCTTCAACACAGCCAGGTACATCTCCGTGGATTCTTGATACTGGAGCATCTTTTCATATGGCTCATGATTCATCCACTTTGTCTTCTATTCGAGCTCTTGATTTTCCTGTTCATGTTCTTACTGCTGATGGTACCTCCCTCCCGGTTAATGGTCGAGGCATTCTTAGCACTTCGTCTTTTCATGTTCCTGATGTTGCTCATGTTCCTCGACTTACCATGCAGCTTATTTTCTGGTGGTCAGATTGTTGACTCTGGTTGCCGGGGCATTCTTGACTTTGACTCATGTTCTGTTCTAGATCGTTACACTGGTGCTTTCCTTGGTGCTGGCCTACGGCGTCGTGACTCTCAGGGTCTCTGGGAGCTTGACTGGCTTCACCTTCCCTCCGCTGCCACCGCCGCCAGTCTTTCCCCCTCTGTTGCTTTGTCTACCAGCTCTTTTCAGCAATGGCATCATCGCCTTGGTCACTTGTGTGGCTCTCGTCTCTCATCCTTAGTTCGATGCGGTCTTCTTGGATCCGTCTTCGACGGTGTGTCTTTAGACTGTCAGAGTTGTCGGCTTGGTAAACAGGTCCAGTTACCTTATCCTCATAGTGACATTGTGTCTCAGCGTCCTTTTGACCTTGTTCACTCCGATGTCTGGGGTCCAGCTCCATTTGCCTCGAAAGGAGGTCATCGCTACTATATTATCTTTATAGATGATTTCTCCCGATACACTTGGATATTTTTTATGTCTTCTCGTAGTGAGGTGTTATCTATCTATAAGCGTTTTGCTGCCATGGTTCACACTCAATTCTCTACGCCTATTCATGTTTTCCGTGCTGACTTTGCTGGAGAGTATATCTCCAAGATGTTGTGTGGTGTCCTTGCTGAGCAGGGTACTCTTGCCCAGTTCTCTTGTCCTGGTGCTCATGCTCAGAATGGCGTGTCTGAGCGCAAGCATCGTCACCTTCTTGAGACGGCTCGTGCGATGATGATCACCGCCTCTCTTCCACCTCATTTTTGGGCCGAGGCTGTCTTCACTTCCGCCTATCTCATCAACCTTCAGCCGTCCACTGCTTTGCAGGGTGGCGTTCCTTTCGAGCGTCTCTTTGATCGTTCTCCCAATTACTCGGCGCTTCGTTTGTTTGGTTGTGTTTGCTATGTTCTTCTTGCCCCTCGTGAACGCACCAAACTGTCTGCTCAGTCGGTTGAGTGTGTATTCTTAGGTTATAGCGATGAGCATAAGGGCTATCATTGTTGGGATCATGTCGGTCGTTGGATGCGTATTTCTCGGGATGTGACTTTTGATGAGTCTCGTCTCTTCTACCCGTGTCCATCTTCCTCGACCTTTTCAGTAGAGGATATATCTTTCCTCACTTTTCCTGACACACCTATCACTCCCCTTGAGCCCTTGCATGTCTGTCCTGTTGCCCCTGCTTCTCCTACTATTGCAGATCCGACGTCACCATCTCCTATGGTTTCCTCACCTCGCTTGTCACAGGATTCTGCACCTTCATCCCCGATGACTTCTTCGTCTCCATCCCCTGATCTACCTCGGCTGTTCCTCCTCGTATTCTTCCATCTTTTCCTCGGTGTTATACTCGTCGTCCGCGTAATGTGGATGCGTCTACTGATGTGATGTACTCCTCCTCTCAGCCTACGTATGGCTTGCGTCCTCGTCCGCTTTCGCCTGTTGATTACCTTGGTTTTCCAAGCGCTGGTGCTGCTATTCTTGAGCCGACTTCTTATCGTCAAGCTGTTGTTCATCTTGAATGGCAGTTTGCGATGGCAGAGGAGCTTTCTGCTCTTGAGCACACCGGCACGTGGGACCTTATTTATCTTCCTCCTGGTGTTCGTCCAATCACTTGTAAGTGGGTCTACAAGGTTAAGACTCGCTCTGATGGTTCTCTTAAGCGCTACAAAGCTCGTCTTGTGGCTCGTGGCTTTCAGCAGGAGCATGGTCGTGATTACGATGAGACTTTTGCTCCTGTGGCCCATATGACCACTATTCGCACACTTCTTGTCGTGGCCTCTATCTGTCACTTGTTTGTGTCTCAGCTTGATGTTAAGAATGCCTTTCTTAATGGTGAGCTACATGAAGAGGTTTACATGCAGCCTCCACCTGGGTATTCTGTTCCTGATGGCATGGTATGTCGTCTTCGTCGCTCTCTCTATGGCCTTAAGCAAGCCCCTCGTGCCTGGTTTGAGCGTTTTGCCTCTATGGTGACTGCCACTGGTTTTCAGCGAGTGCTCATGATCCAGCGTTGTTTGTCCACCTTTCAGCTCGTGGTCGGACTCTTCTTCTTCTCTATGTTGATGACATGATCATCACTGGTGATGACCCCGAGCATATTGCCTTTGTGAAGGCCCGTCTTAGTGAGCAATTTCTTATATCTGATCTTGGCCCTCTTCGCTACTTTCTTGGGATCAAAGTCTCTTCTACCTCTGATGGCTTTTTCATTCCCAGGAAAAGTATTGCCAAGACCATGTCTGGACTCCAAGGCAATAAACAAAGCAACTTTGTAATAATGCAAGAGGCAGCCAGGAAGGACGTGGAAAGGGCATTAGTAGTGCTCCAAACTCGTTGGGAAATTGTCCGTGGAGCTGGAATGACGTGAGAATTAGATATTTTGTGGCAACTGATGACATGTTGTGTCATTTTGGCAAGATTCTCGGGGATGAGGGTGATAGGGTAGGCAAACCAATGATTTTGATACTCTGGGAGAACAAGTCCACACGCCGGAATAACATGATGCAGATCAGCTTATGAATTTTTCTATAGATGAGCCTATAAATATTTTATACTTCCTCCGTTGAGACACTTATTTTGGGACGGAGGGAGTAGATTATTAAAAGAAAGTAGACAAAAGGTATGTTAAAATATTCCATAATTGTAATCTGTACATGGTTCCAGAGAAAAATAATACTCCCTCTGATCCATATTACTTGTCACTCAAATGGATGAATCTAGATGTATTTTAGTGTAGATACATCCATTTGAGCGACATGTAATATGGATCGGTGGGAGTATAAACTTTCGAAGTATGAATTTCACTAGCAAGGCACCGATTTGTGTACTTCAGGATGTAAAAGCAATGCTCTGTAACTGTTCCAGTGCATTCCTTCCAATCAAGAACCATCTAATCAAACAGAAATAGACGCATGTTGCATGCAGTTGCTTCTCAGTAATCAGCATACACATGAACATGCAAATTAGCTGATCTGCAGGCAGCGAGTTTGAGGTCTGCGGTCCTCCAAATTGCTTAATTACAGTGGTGCTTGCTCACCCAGTTCACACATCTTCCTTCTTCCAACTTCCTTACAGCTACCGCGTCTGCTTTATCGCTTCAGATGGAGCCGAATTTGTAAATATTTACCACTCCAGTTGTCCGGAATAACCTGCCAACCGAGCATACGAACTCCCAAATCCTCTCAGATCAGGTCCACGCCGAGTGAATTGGCTGCTATTGTCCCTGGGGAAAAGAAGAAGAAAAAAAAAATCAAATTCCTTGTGCATGTGCTGGAAAGAAGCTTTTACCGATGCTGGCCATGGATCCAGGTACCGAAGGTTGAAGTCGCTTACATGGTGCAAACACCTGTATATAAAATGCGTCTGTTCTGAGTGTTCCTGCACCAGCACAAAAAATGTGCAGCTGCAAGCCTCTACTTCCTTTATTACTCCCTCCGTCTCATAATATAAGAGCGTTTTTGCTTATACTCCCTCCATTCCAAAATATAGTGCGCCCGCGCTTACCGAGGTCCAACTTTGACCATAAATTTAACCAACGAGACCGAGTGCAGCGGAAGAAAAAAATTATATAATTGAAAACTTCTTTTGAATATGAATTCACTGGTATAACTTTTGCTCCCGCCGTAGTCAGTCTCGTTGGTTAAATTTACGGTCAAGCACGGAAATAGAGAAAGCACTATATTTTGGAACGAAGAGAGTATTATATTATGGGACAGAGGGAGTATCTCTTAGCAGACTTGTCTAATCAAGAGTGATGATGTCTTTGTATGGTTGAGATTATATGCATAATGCATGCATCATCTTCTAGATTGGATTGGAAAAATGGAAAGGGCCCTGCTGACACAAGAGTTGAAGTGCATGTGAGGCGAAACTTCATGTGAAGACTTTGGTCGTCGGCCTTAGCACATGCTGCAGCACCACACCACTTGTGCTGCCTAACCACGCAAGTGGACTGGACTGGACTGGGCTGGGTGGGTACCATTCATGCACCCGCTGCAAATTCAGTCCAGCCACTACTCCTGAAATGATTGAGGCCTAGTCATTCCAAAGCTGTCAAAGTCTACATTATTTCTGGGAAAATTAGCGCACCACTTGCAAACCAAACCAAGAGAAAGGCCAAAGGCATATATAGAGCAGGCCAATGCTACTTGCCAACCAAAGTAGACCAAACCAAGAGGGGCATGGCAATGGGGGACATGAGTTTGCTATGCTCATTGCTAGCCGTCCTGATGGTCGCCATGGCAACCGCTAGCGACGAGGCCGCACTGCTAGCTTTCAAAGCACAGATCAACCATGGTGGCTTGCTGGCCTCCTGGAATAGGAGCGCCGGCTTCTGCAGCTGGGAAGGCGTGACGTGCAGCCATCGGAGACCGGCGCGGGTGGTGGCGTTGATACTGAACGGCACTGGGCTCGCCGAGGCACTCTCCCCGGCCATCGGGAACCTCACGTTCCTGCGGACGCTCGACCTGAGCTTCAACTCGCTCCACGGGGGCATTCCGGCAAGCCTCGGCCGCCTACAGGGGCTCTACTTGGACGACAATGCATTCTCCGGCACTTTCCCAGTGAACCTGAGCTCATGCCTCAGCATGAACGAAATGGTACTGGACAACAACAAGATTGGCGGGCGCATCCCGGTTGAGCTCGGTGAGAAGCTGACGTCCTTGACAGAGTTCTCGCTGAGTAACAACAGCTTCACAGGGCACATCCCGGCAACACTGGCCAATCTATCCCATCTACAAATCCTCGATCTCACCAGTAACCAGCTCGTGGGCTCGATCCCACCGGGGCTCCAAAGCATCCACAACATGCAATATTTCAGTCTCTACGGCAACCTCCTCTCTGGTATGCTCCCACTTTCTCTCTACAACTGGTCATCATTGGAAGTACTTGATGTAGCTCTAAATATGTTATATGGAACCATTCCGGATGATATCGGAAGGAAGTTCCCCAATATGAAAGCTCTAAGCTTATCTTCCAATCACTTCAGTGGGGCCCTCCCCTCATCAATATCCAATATGTCTCATCTCACAACAATTTTTCTCTGGAAAAATAGATTTAGTGGGTATGTGCCTCCCACGTTGGGGAGACTGGGAGTTCTCCAATATCTGAACTTGGCTGACAACCGGTTCGAAGCAAATGACAACAAGGGATGGGAATTCATCACCTCTCTGGCAAACTGCAGCCGACTGCAGATATTAGAACTCAGTGTCAATCCTTTAGGAGGACAACTACCAGGTTCAATTGTCAACCTATCAACGACTCTCCGGGACTTAAGTTTAACTGACAATATGATCTCCGGGGTTATTCCTGCGTACATAGGCAATCTGGTTGGTCTCACAAGACTTGTGATAGCAAACACTTCCATATCCGGAGTTATTCCAGAGAGCATTGGCAAGCTCAAGAACTTGATCCAGCTAGGCTTGTACAACACTAGATTGTCTGGCTTCATACCGCCATCGCTAGGAAATCTTTCGTGGTTGAATGGGCTTATTGCAAGTAATGGCAACTTGGAGGGACCAATTCCGGCAAGCCTGGGGAAGTTGAAAAATCTTTTTGAACTTGATTTGTCAATGAATTACAGACTTAACGGTTCAATACCCAGAGAGATCTTCAAATTACCCGGCCTCTCTTCGTATTTGGACTTGTCATACAATTCCCTTTCTGGACCCCTTCCTAATGAGGTTGGTAGTTTGGCAAACCTTAACCGACTGATTCTATCAGGAAACCAGATGTTTGGCAAGATACCTGACGGTATTCAGAATTGCATAGTGTTGGAATGGCTGTTATTAGACGATAATTCCTTTGAAGGAGGCATACCTCAGTCACTGAAGAATATAAAGGGGCTCAGTAAACTGAACCTGGCCATGAATAAGTTCTCTGGTAATATTCCTGAAGCCCTTGGTAGTATTGGAAACCTGCAAGAACTGTACCTAGCACACAACAACTTGTCAGGATCAATCCCAGTAGTTCTACAGAATTTGACATCATTATCCAAACTGGATGTATCCTTCAATAATTTGCAAGGCGAGGTGCCAGATGAAGGTGTTTTCAGAAACATCACTTACTTAGCGGTTGCTGGGAATATCAATTTGTGTAGTGGTACACCTCAACTTCATTTGGCCCCATGCTCCATAAGCAAGAACAAAAAAAACATGCCGAAGTCTCTTGTAATTTCTCTGGCGACAGCTGGAGCGATCTTTTTCTCACTTTCAGCTATTCTTCTTGTTTGGATACTTTGCAAGAAGCTCAAACCAAGCCAGAAGACACTAGCACAAAATTCAATTGCTGATGACCATTACATGAGAATCCCCTATCATGCATTATTGAGAGGAACTAACGGATTTTCGGAAGTCAACTTGCTTGGGAGAGGAAGTTATGGTGCGGTTTATAAGTGTGTCTTGGACACTGAAGAAAGAACATTGGCTGTCAAGGTGTTTAATCTTGGTCATTCTAGATATTCCAAGAGTTTTGAGGCTGAATGTGAGGCGATGAGAAGGATACGACACCGTTGTCTCATTAAAATCATTACTTCTTGTTCGAGCGTCAACCACCAAGGTCAAGAGTTCAAGGCATTGGTTTTTGAGTTCATGCCCAATGGTAACTTGGATGGTTGGCTTCATCCAGAATCGCAAGATCCCACTATAAACAACACACTCAGCCTTGCCCAAAGGCTTGATATTGCTGTTGATATTGTGGATGCAGTAGAATATCTGCACAACTACTGCCAACCATTGGTAATCCATTGTGACCTTAAGCCAAGCAACATTCTTCTTGCCGAAGACATGAGCGCCCGAGTTGGAGACTTTAGCATATCAAGGATCCTTCAAGAAAATACAAGCGAGGGGATGCCAGCTTTAAATAGCTCAACCGGAATTAGAGGTTCCATAGGCTATGTTGCTCCAGGTAACTGAGACTCTTCTAATTTTATATTTTACTTTCCACACGAATATGGCATGCTAACCACAAAACTTTGCATAATTGCAGAGTATGGCGAAGGCTCTGCGGTCTCAGCAGCTGGTGATATTTATAGTTTTGGCATATTGCTGCTTGAGATGTTTACCGGAAGGAGCCCAACAGAAGGCACGTTCAGAGATTCGTTGGATCTGCATAAGTTTGCCGATGATGCTCTTCCAGGTAGAACCTTGGAGATAGCTGACCCAAGCATGTGGCTGGACTGCAGGCAACACGATGACACTACAAGTATTAGAATCCAGGAGTGCTTGGTTTCAGTGTTGAGGCTTGGCATATCCTGCTCAAAGCAACAGCCTCGAGACCGAGCACTGACGAGGGATGCAGCAGCAGAGATGCATGCAATCAGAGATGCGTACCTCATGTTTATAGGGGACCATGGAGCAGAAAGAGAAGCTCCGACTCAAGAAATTCAGAACAGCGTTGAATAAACAAGCTAGTATAAGACATGATCCTGCATAATAATAAAACTATGTGTTGTTTCAGTTAGTAATTGTTCTCAAAGCTGTGTATGTTGCTTTACAACTACTCCTATATCAAATAAATGCAGAAGCATGGTGTTCTGTAATAATAGCACTAGAGCAAGTTCTAGAGAGTTTCTGAAACCAAGCAGTGTAATTGTTTTCCATTCTCAAAACTGTACGCATGCAGGCAACATTACTTCATGCTTCATGTTTGTCGTTGTATTAGAAGAAACGTCAGTAAAATGACACAAAGCCGTACAAATCAACCCGAAAAGAAAGCAAAAACTAAGCTATCAAAACAACAGCGCTATAGCAACAGCAGTTGACGCGCATCTACATTGCTTATTGCAGATTTTATTTTAATCCAGTAGGCCAGCAGCATGAATTTATCTCTCACCCACAAAATAAAAATTCCAATATAGCCATCGTCTAAGCAGCAACTAACACAGGTTATTAAAATTTAAAAGTATTATTAATACTCTACAGTAATAGTACTAACAGTAGATAACCAACGTACAACCTTACCAGGTGCCGGCCAGACCTTGGTGAATCTAGTGTAGAGAGCGGGAGGAGCTGGCAGAGAGAAGGGGCAGGACCTGCATAATAAATTCAGAGCAGTGTTAATAAACAAGCTAGTACAAGACATGATCCTGCATAACCAAACAATTATGCAGCATTTCAGTTAGTAATTGTTCTCAGAGCTATATTGCTTTACAACTGTATATCAAATAAATGCAGAACCATGTTGGGAGAAGGATTGAGATAACATCTGAGATTTGAGACATTGCAAGTCTTGTCATTTCCTTATTTTTTATGAAACAAATCAAATGATTAGACCCCTTGTATCAGTTCAAAGTGTACTGTCCTTTTTATTTATCTTATCTAGAATAAATTGCAGAAGCGGTTGAATGCCACATAACTGACTAACAGCTACAAACCGATTGGTTTTGAAATGTTACTTGCCTAGTCAATACACATGACAGCACTTACAAGGCTTTAAGCATCTTTATCTACTCTATCCCAAGCAAGAAGCCACAATGTTTTGTTGACTAACCCGCAGATGGTGCTAAAGTCCATCTGATGGATTGCCGACAGTGTCAACTGAAAAAGTAAGATCAATCAATTGCATAACAATCAGGCCTTCAACTCTTAGAGTAAATATATTAGTTGCTAGCTGTCCATTTAAACAGCAAAGAGAACGTTTCAAGAACTCCCATTTTGGCTTGTCTGCCATGACAACTGAAGAGTACAAATCAGATAATATGTCAAAAGGTCTGGAATTGCTGTATAACTTGCAACCACGAACCTAAACATGGGTGTTGTGGCAAAGATGGCAACACGGAGATAACGAAAGCGAGTCTGCGTTGCTTGCTTTCAAAGCCCATGTTAGCCATGGTGGCTCGCTGGCCTCTTGGAACAGCAGCACCGGCTTCTGCAGCTGGGAAGGCGTGACGAGCAGCCACCGCAGGCCGGCGCGGCTGGTGGCACTGCGATTGAACAGCACCACCGGAGCACTCTCCCCGGCCATCCGGAATCTCATGTTCCTGCGGATCCTGCGTGACAAAAAAAAAATGTACCGTTTCAGTTAGTGATTGCTCTCATAGGAGCTATGTTGCTTTACAACTGTATCAAATAAATGCAAAACCATGGTGTTCTGCAATAATAGCTATAAAGCAAGTTCTAGAAAGTTTCAGAAAGGAAGCAGTGTTATTGTTTTTCCATTCTCAAAAGTTTACACATGCAGGCAACATTATTTGTTCATGCTCCAGGTAAACCAGTAGAGCTGAAATCGTAGAGTCTAAGAAGTTTTTTTTAAAGGAAACGATCCAATTTTATTTGTTTATATTACCGAAAAGGAAATGAAAGCTGAAAATGTAGACACAATTTGGTAGGACTTGAGCTGGCATGGCTACCTGCCTACCTCGAACCCTCACACAAGTCAACACAGAAGCTAATTAAATCAAATTGCATTGCAGAGATATCATGTTCATATAACCAAGGCAGGTGTGTTTTGACTTGTTGCTGTCAGAGCACATCCTTGTCATACAGGTAGTACAGTACAACCTAAAGCCATCATCAAGGCTCTCTCTTCGATACATACATAAAGATAGAATTCAGGAGTGCTTGGTTTCTGTGTTGAGGCTTGGCAGATCCTGCTCAAAAATACGGCCTCGAGAGCGGGCGTTGATAAGAGATGCAGCAGTAGAGATGCGTACCTCCTGTTTTCTTGTAAGCAAATAGGCGAGCATGGAGACAATGAGGAGCCTCGGCTCAAGACATTTGAGCTGGAGCGATATGACCTGCGGTAATACAAGCCGCTTCAGTTTCAGTGAGGAAGCATTTGTTTGTTATCGGAGCCATATGATTTGCACCATATCAGAAAAATGTGAAGTTAGTGTTGTGCAATAGCAGTGCAGAGACGGTGCTTGTCAGCATGCTAGATGGATTCTCAAAAACCCCAAAGGTTTGAGGAATCGCATCCTCAATCCAGTACGCTAACAACATGAAAGAATTTGTGGCTCCAAGGAAATCAGCAGTCAGTCAGGCTGTTTGTTAACACAGCATATAATGTCCATGTGTGCAGAAAAACATAGGGGGCAGTAGGGCTAAAGGACCTTACCTAGCTAAGAGGATGTTACCGACTATCGTTTCAGTTAGCATTTGTTTGTTATTGCAGTCATTTTCTTTGGAAAAAAATGTCAGATAATGTAAATGTAGAAAAGGTAAAAATCCTGGTGTTGTGCAGTAGCAACAAAGCAATAGCACTTGTCAGCATGTTACATGGCTTGTAAGCAGTTCAAAAGATTCAGGAAATCGCATCCTCATTCCTCAATGAACTGGCTGGCAACACGGACAAGTTAATGCATATAATAATTCATTTTGCAGCAAAAGCAATCTGTCCTGATAGAAACAGAAATCATCTAACAGCATCAGGAACCACGGAGGAGTTGTAACGAATGCATCGGTAACATTCATTCAATCAGGGAACAGTTCGCTTCCAAAAGAAGCAAGGCCTGCCTTACCTAGCGAAGAAGAGGATTCGATTCTCTTGGTTGATCTGGAGATCTGGAGAAGCGGAGCCGAAGGAGACGCCGGAGAAGAGGGGAAAGCAGGCCTAGTACAGTTTCCTTCCCGACTGGCATTAGGGGGCCGGGGAGAGAGGATGCCATGGCCATTGGAGAGGCGACGGAGAGGAGGAAGAAGAGGATACAACAGGGGAATGGGGCGCCCTTTGGAAGGTGGGGGAAGGGGGGCGCCATGGGAGAAGATAGACTATGGAGGAAAACAATGGAATACTACTAGATAGGATAGAAGGGGGCTAGGTGCGCCATCGTCGCCGAGCTTTCTTTCTCCGCCGCCCGTCGTCCCGCTACTGCTCTGCTGCTTGCCTTTTTAGTATTATTTTTATTATTAAACGTGGTTATCTGGTTATTTTATTTCGAGCGCTTATGTTTTTTTCTTTTAACAAGTACAATGACATATGCTTACATATGCGAACATACAATCTTTTGTTATAGAGGTTGATGTTCACAGAGGACTGTAGTGCAGGAAAAGCACACAGCTCAACTTTCCAGTACAAGTAATCCATGGGTGCTCTGCCAAACATGCATTCTGACAGGCTAGAAAATATACTGAGGAATGAAGGCAGTTCCTTGCAATGGAAAATCCACAAATAAAATCAGTTGTAGCTAATAACGCCCTCATGTTCACCCTCTATAACAAAAGATTGTTATGGGCTAACTTTTATGGCCATCCAATCACTGGACTCATCTCCTTCCTGGGTTCTTGTGAACATCAATCTCTGATTACTTTTCAGGTTCACGTAATCAACCTGAATATGAAAACCAACACTATTAAGAACCACCATAGGGGCATATGAATCTGCAATAACTAACTCATTCTGTATTTCAAAGTATAAGGGCAGATACCGATATGAAAATCGTGAGCATGCAGCACAAGAAAACTTAACCTAACCTTTTCTGGATCAAGAGTCAGAAGACAATAGGCATCAACTGGGCCAGCTGATGGACCGAGATGAACATCCGTAACGTGGTCATCATTTGCGACGGGAATCCCCGGACATGGTCCTAAGTATTGTGATCTTGACTTTACTGAACTGGCAAACCAAGCTTTCTCTCGTTGCTGTGTAACCAATGTTGAGCAAACGGATTATAGAAGAGCACTTAATATCAATGAAAGCAGCTGTGCTGCTTCTAAGCATCACCAAAAGCTTTGAAAGATGAAAGTTGTGGACACATTAATACTATGTAAAGCCATCATATGTCAATGAGATGAGCAAACCCTGTGTGTGAGAAACTATATGGAAGAAAACTAGCTACTAGAACAGTTATGTTCAGTTTTGTGCAAAACAAAATCTTTCATTACAGATATCCTTCCACCACGCAGAACAGAGCACAAGGCAGACTGCACTAAGCTCTAACCTGGAGCTTGGCAGGATCGGGACTCAAACCATCGATCACATCTATGATACCGCTGATACGAAACTGCTCCCACGAATCGGTGAAATACCAGCATATCTGCAAGAAACTGAACATCAGGCATTCCGCTGCCGGAACTCGGCATTCTTGATGCTTAAAATGGTGACATGCAATTCTGCAAGTTCTTTACATCCCACCTCGCCGAGGGGCCATTCCTTGATCTCTCCAATCTGTTCATTCGCAATTCGCACGAGGAAACGAGCAAGGGAATCAGCGAGCAACAAGAAGCGCTATGTATAGTGCGTATATAACAAGGTTGGAAAGCACGGGATTAGTAGAAGCAACCTTGTTGCTCCGCGCATCCGTATTAATCTGAATCTTGTCGCAGTGTTCTTGGAACCCCCTGGCAAGACCAAAATTCCAGATCAAAACCGGTACGAAATGGAAGGGAGCTACTTCTGTGCAGGCGGGCACCTGAACACGACGGTGCGATTCGCCGGCCTGCCGCCGCCGCCCACCGTGGCCTGAAACGATGGACCGTGCGTTAGGGTACCAGGTTTTCCCCCCAAAAGGGGATGGGGAGAGGAAGAAAAGGGAGATGGGAGCTTACGAGCTGGAAGAAGGTGGAGTGTTTGAGGTGTGCGTTGGCGTCCAGCGCTCGCTGCAGCAGCAGCCTCCATGGGCTCGAGAGCGTCGACGCGGCGGCGCCACCGCCGGCCATCTCTGCCCGTCGCCGCCTCCTGCCGTCTCGCCTCAGTCGCACTCAATGTTCGCTTGATGCTCGTCGATGCTGGAGATTAGCGCGGACGAGCGGCTAGGATCTCCCGACCGATGTCCCGCCGGGCCCACGGGCCAGTGACAGTTAACGGATTTGCTTCTTCATCAAAATTCGTGTGATTCACGAGGTGCTTTACACACACTAGAAAAAAAAATGCCGGTACATTAAAAAGGGAAAAAAAATACCGCATGCTCCTAACCCAGTAATAACCATAACTCAAATCCCAATAAGTTGGAGGGATGGCGGCCGCCGCCGACAATCAGGAACCGACCCCGTCCACCCACACGCCATGTGTGTTTCAAAGCTTGTGTTTTTCGTCGGCGACATGTGCAGCCCCACCCCCATCTGAGGTAGCGGTCGACAAGCAGGTTGTCTCCGGCATCTTTGGATCCTGATCTGGCGGCTTTGGGATTGCTCGGACTAGGCCAGGCGAAATCCATGCTCGGCTTGCCGATGCTGGCAGCGGCGACACCCGCGGGTGTCGTTTCCCTTCCTGGAGGCGCTGCCATGTCCTTTTTCGCGCACCCCTTCGAGTATCGGGGGAAACCCTAGGTCCGGTTCTCCGGATCGGATGGCGACGACGTCTCGACATCGTTCCCCTTCTTGAAGGCGCTATCTTGCTAGCTCGTGGTGTCCCGGTGTTGGAATTGAAGATGTTCGATGTTCTTCTGAGTTGGTCTGCTCCTCTAGTTTTAGGTTTGGTGGATTAGTTGTGTCATTCCCCCTGTTCGGGCTGAGCACCCCGTCTCTCTATGCTCCGGACACCATGTTTATGCGTTCTTGCGTTCATGGCATGTGTTGTACCTTCTGATGTACTCTTTCTTCTTTCTTCTATCAATAAAATGATACGCAAGCTTTGCGTATTCGCGAAAAAAAAGTCCCAATAAGTTCACGTCCTTTACTCAAGCATGACATCCCATCTTTGATGCCGCTTATCCTTCTTTCCAACCTCACCGTTGGTGGTCTTGATGGTCACACAATCACAAGCGTTCGAATATGGTCAATCATAAGGCGTCTCTCTTGCAGCATTAGACGAAAAATTGTTTTTTTCGCGGGGTTTTGCTCATGCGTGGATGGGTGGTTATAGATGATTTCTTTGTCGCAAATCTAATTTTGTTATGGCATTCATTTTTAATCCGAATCAGCACTAGTATGAAAGAAAGTCGGACCGTGCACTATTGATTAAGCCTGCATCCAAAGTAGCATTTAGAAAATGTTAAGAGGTAAAATGACATCATATTTTTGTTGTACACAATTTTCCTAATCAAATTTCATATATAACATGTTAAATTGAAGTCAGGGTTTAAAATATATGAATATTTTTAAAGCATTTGATATGAACTACGGGTTGATTACTCACTTAAATCTGGAATGTGGGTTGTTTAACAAAAATAATAGGGTTCTCTACAAAAGCGAAAGACTTACTTTAACTTCTACTATGGGTTGGTTACCGGAAACATTAGGGGATTTTCTGCACACACAAAAACAATGGACGAGCAGAAACAATCATCTCTTTATTATTAGGTATAAATTTGTTAGTGCCACGTCGAATATGGGGCTGTTCTTTTTAGGGATAAGCCGGCTCTGGTAAGCGAGCAGCGACAACGTCGGGTCGGTGACTCGTTTTGATGGCGGTAGTGGTAGTTTGATGGTCTAGAGACCTTGTGCAATTCTTATTATTTTTGGAGGTGCTTTTGTATTTTTGATGAACTTTTATATTTATTTATTTTTTTTGCAAAGCAGAGATGTTCGTAGGGATATATGATGGATCATGGGGAGTGTGTAAAGCCACATGCGGCGACCCGGATGAAGCTAATGAGAAAAATTTGTAATACCATTTGAAGAAAACAAAGGAGCAACACATGATCGATCGTTTTCCTTAAATCATTGACCTCCTCATGTATTTAGGCTGGTGCTACGAGCCATGACATCTCTTTTGATGTGAGCAAACGAAATCGGCTTGCCTCAAAAACGTCGGAGATGTTTACGAGCATGCTGTTAAAAAGGAGCAATGCAAAGTCTAAAGCATAACATTACGAGCCCGATATATCGGGTGCAAGGCAAAGGCGTGAAAAGTCTCAGGGATTCGTCAAGGAGAAAACAAGCGGGTGCATAAAAAATGAAGAGGATATGACTAAAACTAAGCCAAATCCAAAAAAGATTTTAAAAAAAAATGTTACTCCCTCCGTCCGAAAATACTTGTCATCAAAATGAATAAAAAGGGATGTATCTAGACGTATTTTAGTTCGAGATACATTTTATTTATTTATTTTGATGACAAGTATTTTCGGACGGAGGGAGTAATTCTCATACATGGGTGGGAATTAATGAGCAAATCCGGAAAAATAATAGAAGAAGAATATGATAGTGGGGATTGACTGCATGGCAAAGGCATGAAAAATCTTAGGGGTCCATGGAGAAAACAAATGGGTGCGTAAAAAAAGGGATATGGCTAAAACTAGAATTATTAACTAAGTCAAATACGGAAAAAATATGTTAAAAAAATTAATTCTCATATATAAATGGAAATTAACTAGCAAATCCGAAAAATAATAAAAGAAGAAGATAGCGGGGATGGATGGAATGCATGGCACCAGCCGTCCCCAGCCAGGCAGCTGTCCCGTCGTCCGGTGGCGCCGTACGCCCCGACGACGACGTCCGGTCGCGACGGCGAGGAACGGGTCAAATGAGACTAAAAGTGGGCCCCGCCCCGCCCGATTTAGCCACTGGCCACCGCGGTCCCTGTCTCTCTCTATCCTCATCCCGCAGAGTCCCCGTGGACCAAGCCTATAAACCCCGCGCGCACTCCACCCGCACACCACACAGACTGTCGATACGCCGCGTCCACGCAGGCGAGGCCAGCGAGCGAAGCAAGCGCCCGTGCTCCTCCCGTCCCCTTCTTCCGTCCTCCCGTCCCCGTCCTCCGCCGCGAGATATTTCTCCCGTCAGCTCCGCCTCCTCGCCGCCGTCGCCGTCGCGCCAGCAGCAGCAAGGGCGAACGAACGAGCGCCATGAACTGCCTCCAGCACCTGCTCAAGTAAGTCAGGCGCGGCCCGGCCCTTTCGATTTCTCCCCGGAATCATGTTTCGCCGCCGCCGCCGTCTCTCGCCCCCGCAGCTTGGCTGATTTTTGCCGCCCCCACCCCCAGGGAGCCTCCGATCTTAGCGGGATCCAGATCGATGAGGCGGCCCTCGCCGCTCAACCTCGTGAGTTGATTCGATTCCCCCATCCATTTATTTCTATCTCGATTTCGATTTTCATTTCGCCACGGAATCGAATCGGGCTCTCTCTAATCGTAATCCAACCCGCCGCTCTTGGACTGCCCAGGCCATGGTTCGTGGAGGGAGTCGCCGCTCCAACACCGTCAAAACTGTAAGCATTTCAGCATCCTCTGCGATTTCACTTTTGTTTCAGGGCCAGGGGCTGCAGAATCGACCGTCTTAACGCTTGTGGACTTGCGATTTCAGGCATCCGGGACATCCACTTCCAGCGCGGAGAACAGCGCGTTGGAGCCCGGCGCGGACAAGTCTGATACGTATAGCACCAACATGACACAGGCCATGGGAGCAGGTACGCTAAGAGAAACAATCAACTTCCATGACCGTTTCACAGTTTTTTTTTCCTACAGTCGCGTATCTGATTCACTATCAGTGGCAAGGTTAGGCAATGGTACTAGTTGGACTGGCTGTTTGCTGACTTGATGAATCCCTTGCTGCCCCATTCATATAAATGTCACCATCAGAATGCTGACTATAGCTATTAAATTACCTGATTGGAACCATTCAGAACAAACTATTGTTCTCTATCCTAGTATGAGCATTTTATCATCTTCTTCTCATTACCTTTATAGACTTTTAGGCTTTAGCAACAGCTCATTCATCTGACTTTTTAGCATGTCTAACCTTCCCTTCTTCGAGACTATGAGTGTTTCAACATCAGAGGCCGGGGGCAATCCTCCTTTTCTAAAATAAAGAGTGTTTCAACAGCTGGCCTTGTCCATTATGCTATATTTAGTATTGTTCCTCGACTCAAGTTTCCTCGTTTGCTGCTATCATGCTGTTCTGTTTAATTCTGTTCATTACGCTATACATAATCTTACCATATAGAAAGCTCTGATACTATTTAGTCAATATTTGCTTACCTTCAGATCACCAATTAAGCGTGGATTCCTGCAATATCTTATACTCCCTCCGTTCCTAAATATTTGTCTTTCTAGAGATTTCCACAAGTGACTACATACGGAGCAAAATGAGTGAATCTACACTCTAAAATATGTCTATATACATCCGTATGTAGTCACTTGTTGAAATCTCTATAAAAACAAATATTTAGGAACGGAGGGAGTACTAAATAGTCAAAACTAAACATTATCCTGGTGTGATCGTTTTATGGTGTTCTTCTCCATTAAACTTTATACGGTAGACTTTTAGGCTCTAGCGACAGCTCATTCATCTGACTTTTTTTGGCATATCTAACCTCCCCTTCTCGGAGACTATGAGTGTTTCAACAGCTGGCCTTGTCCATAATGCTATATGTAGTATCGTTCCTCGACTCAAAGTTTCCTCGTTCGCTGCATCATGTTGTTCTGTTTACCTTTGTTCATTACATTGTACAGAATCTTATCATGTAGAAATCTTTGATACTGATTAGTCGAAATTTGCTTATCTTCAAATCACCAATTAAGCACGAATTTCTGCAATAACTTATGCTCCTTTCTCATTAACTTCTGTTTACTACACTATTCCTAAAATATTTCCTTTTATTCAAAAAAAAAACATTTCTAGTGTTGACGTACAGGCATGAGCTTGGAATGAATTACAATTTTATATGCCCAGACTTGATTGTAGGCTCCTGCTTACAGGTTCTCATCTCAACCATTCAGATAGAAACTTTACACCTGTGACCCCATCTAATTATCTGCTTTCATGTGCAGAGCCCAAGTGATGTTGATAAGCTTCGGGAGATTGGTGTAAAAACTGTATTCTGCTTGCAGCAAGATCCAGACCTTGAGTATCCTTATCATTCAAGCGTATTTTCATCTTTCTGGTGGAAATGAAGAAATATATTTACTACTGCTAATTAAGCTAGATCCAAACTTGCATATTTGTACATCGTAACGCTTATGTTCATACATAAGGAAACATTGTTGAATTTAGCTCATAGCTTTCTATCCACACATGCATTTTTGTCTGCAGATATTTTATCTGTGCAGTCTGTGTAGACATCTTTTAACATGATTTAGTTTTTATCCTAGCGACATAGTTATTTGTTGCTTCAACTGCTATGCAATGCTTTCTTACTATGAATATATGTGTTCCATCCTTCACCACTTTGTTTAGATACTTTGGAGTTGACATTTGCGCCATTCAAGATTATTGTCTAGAATGCAAAGACATTGAGCACTGCCGTGAAGAAGTTAGGTATTAAAAGTTCTAATCTTCATGAGTCCATTTTAAACTGGACGTAAGAATTGGGCATAACCTATACCTAATGGAGTTATGCAATTCCTTGTTTCAAGGTGACGTAGTTAAATTAGAGAATATATCATTGTCCCTCTGGGTTTGGAATTGATCAAATTGCAGTGTTCATTCAGCCGTCCTTTAGTTTCAGAGAGATTACCATATTGTTCACAGCTTATTGTCTGTATTCTCTCTGGTCCTCTTGACCTTGTACATGCATGATATGATATTATATTTCAGTAGAATCGTCCCCTGCTGTTTATGAATACAAGAAAACTATTGACACAGTGAAGTCTTCAACATGCATAATCTTTTGGAAAGTAACTCCGATGAACATTCTCAGTTTTTTGTTTTTGGCTTCTCTTTTCAATCCAATCACAAACATTTCACTTTTCAATACTTAGATTGGAGCTAGATGATTCATATTTCCACCAACCAGTATGTATATGGCAATGTAGTTTTGCTTGCATCCAGTGTGTGTTCTTTTCATTGTGTGCTGCGGATATCCAAGGTACTAAACTAATCTAATGTTTAATTACACCAGGGATTTTGATGCTTTTGATTTGCGACTGAGGCTTCCTGCTGTGATTAGCAAATTGTACAAGCTTGCCAGCCATAATGGTGGAATAACATATATACATTGCACTGCTGGACTTGGAAGAGCTCCTGCTGTGGCAGTAGGTTTACAGTCTTTCTCTTATTGTTTCCCTATATGTCCTGATGCGCCAATCATTACATGGCCATGTCTCTTCTTGTTTCTGCTAATTTTATCCCCCAGCCCCGACCCACAGAAAATGAAGCAAAATAATGACCTGCATATATACAAGCATTTGCTTGTAGTACCATCCACCAGATGACGAATGTAACTATCATATTGGAAGTCATGATTCGTAGACAATAACATAATCATCTGAATTGAAGTCAGTAAAATGTACAGTTTACAGAGTGCATTTGATGACTTTCCACATTGATTTGATGTTATCCTGCACTGACGGTTCTCTGATTCTGGCAAAATTTCAGCTGGCATATATGTTCTGGATTCTTGGTTACAATCTTAACGAAGGACATCAACTACTGCAGGTAGTATTAGGAAGTCGAAAACCTCTTTGTAAGTTAATATGTGTGCACTGCTGATGCCAATGTCCACCAACCGGCTGCTTTTTTGCTAATCTCTCTTCACTGTCTTTTAATTTAATTTTTACCACATGGCTAGTTATCTTGCTTGTTTTTTGTACAGAATTTGAATCCATTCTTTATGTTGTAGAGTAAAAGGCCTAGCTTTCCGAAGTTGGAAGCCATCAAATTGGCAACAGCTGACATTGTAAGTAAGAACTATGTTGTATTCCCAGTTTGTAGTTATGATGAAGAAGATAAAGTAGATTTCCGATATAATTGTGTGTCATGCATCTCGTCTTGCTAATAAGTCATGACTGTCTTACTCTTTAGCTCACGGGCTTGTCAAAAAACTGCATCACTTTGAAGTGGAAAAATGGCAGTTGTTCTTCTGTTGAAATTTCTGGGCTTGACATTGGGTGGGGACAGGTATATTTATTCTTCAATTATGTCATATACATTTCTTGTGTTGAAGAATTTCAGTTAGATGGTGTGATTCTGCCCAGCTGCTTTGTAGTATGGAATGTATTGTATTAAATCCATGTTACATAGGAGACACTCTTAACTGATTTCTTTTTATGTCTTTTATTTCTTGTATTTATGCAGAAAATTCCCCTGGCATATGATGAGGAGAAAAAGGCATGGTTTCTTGAGAGAGAGTTACCTGTGAGTATCAACCTAACTATCATACTGAGAGCAATCGCCCGCCTTTATTTTTCGTTGTTCATTGTTATATTCCTCACATGCCTTGTATGTTACATCTGCATACCATCAGCGTGTGATATCAAGCCTAATCCTTCATAAATCTTACTCCCTCCGTTCCAAAATAGATGACCCAACTTTGTACTAAAGGTAGTACAAAGTTGGGTCATCTATTTTGGAACGGAGGGAGTACATTTCAACAGTGTTCATAGTATTAAAAGGTTCTGACTTCTGAATATCCTGATAGTTTGCCACCAGAGAACATTAATTAGAACCATAGTTTTGGTCATCTTATTGATCCAAGTATACTGGTGGCAGTCATTATGTCACTTTCTCGTTGGGATCCTCTTTAGTAGCGCACCGTGCAGTACGGTCGCTGCCGTGTGGACCCGACCCAACATGTCATCTGCAGTACTGCAGAGGATCTCAACCTAATTGTGCGTAACTTCACACTCACCTGTATCTTACACACCTTTGGTGTTTGTGTTTCCTGAAGGAAGGACGGTATGAGTACAAGTATGTAGTGGATGGCAACTGGGTGTGCAATGAGCATGAGATGAAGACCAAACCCAATGCGGACGGCCATGTGAATAACTACATCCAAGTGAGATAGATAATTTCCCTGAAAGTAACCTGCAAACGCCTTGCACATCCCAGCATATATAGCTTACAAATCTTGCTTGCAGGTCGCCAGGGACGGCACGAGCGATGAAGAGAAGGCAATGAGGGAGCGATTGACTGGGCCAGACCCCGATCTAACAAAAGAGGAAAGGCTAATGATTAAAGAGTACCTGGAACAGTACACTGAGCAATAAGAGGTTAGCCCAAATCGTCCAGACTTTTGTGCTGCAACTTCTGCTTCTCCTTTTTTTTCATATGCACCATAGTGCCCAAACAAATTGCTTGGATTAGACCCTAACAAATTATATGCTATATAAATTGCAGAACTTCCCTTGCTGGAAATGCCAGGGGTGCGACCGGCTCGAGATGCAGCCGGGAACACCTACTGATGAAATGAAATGAAATGAAACTAGACCAAAGCGCTGCTATGCTCGGATCGACGTGTTGATAGCAAGCAGCTCTTAACTGGAAATAGTTTGGTTCTAGTTCTCTTCTAATTACTATTAGCAGTTTTCCTCATCTTCTCTTCTGTAAACACGCATGTGCTCCATGAAACGAGCAAACCAGTGTCCCTGACAGTACCACCTCTGTACTAGTTGTCGTATAAAAGTAAAATAAAGGGCTGTGCACCTACCTCCAAACAAAACGTGTAACATATGTATGTTACTACTGAATGAAGAATAAAATCAGACGAGACGATTCTCTTGATATGTTATGTTTGGATCTGACCTGAATAATGGTTGGTTCACATTCCATTTCATCCATCTTCTGAACCTGTTTTGGTGCTACACTGTACACTCTGTTCATCATGGTCATCCACGGAACAGAGGTAGGGGGATTTTTTAAAAAGTTTTCTGAGTCAAGTCAACTGTCAAAGTCGACAGCTATGTGGTCAGCGTCGGTGTCTTGTGCCGTTGAAGTCAAAGTCGGCTGCTTGCTGTGCTGAGTTGGGCAGATAATTACTCCCTCTGTAAACTAATATAAGAGCGCTTAGATCACTAAAATAGTGATCTACACGATCTTATATTAGTTTACGGAGGGAGTATAGGTAGGCAGCAATAGGAATTTTTCAAACAAAAAAAAAAGAAGCGTAAATCACTGGGCACCTATATGGAAGGGTTATTACTGCAAGATCAATCAAAACAAAGCAGGTTAGATTTGGCAAGTGTCAAATCAAAAAGGGGTAATAAATTTGTGTGGATGACGATTTGTTCTTCTTTCCATGATATACAGAGTTAATTAAGCCGTTTTAATCTTATCCACTGCATCCCCTTGATTGGATCTGATTTCGAAAATTCACAGGGATTTAGATTTAGACTAGCCCCCCTTTGCACAGATGAAACAGTAGAACATATTCAACAGTCGTAGAACATATTCAGTAGAAGGAGTCGCAAGATGAACAGACAAATGAAACAAGGGGTACATATAATATAATAATCTTATTATGACGGGTGATTACAGAGGATGGTTGTGCGTAAAAATAAGTATCGGTCGTGGCTACCACTACTGTTTTTACCTGAAGATGGCTGATGCATGATGCATCAACCCATCCACACGAGTGTCAACTCAACTCAACTACTGGTACTGACTGCTAATGACAAGCACTTAATTTAAGCCGGCGCGGCTGCTCCGGCCGGCGGAGCCAGCGGCGAGCCTGCCGAGCACGCGGCGGCTCCGCTGCTGCTTCTTGTTGTGGTCGTCGCAGGGCGGCGGCGGCGAGGGGCGGAAGATGGCGTCGAGGTCGTCGAAGCGGAGGCTGATGACCTCCACGCCGAAGAGGCGCTTCCGGCACGCGGCGTCGGGCTGCGCGCGCGGCTTCCGCGGCGCCGGCGGGCAGGTGGCCGCCTGGCCCAGGCAGCCGATCCCGGCGCCCGCGGGCGTCCGGCAGCAGCGGTAGTAGTCGTCCTCGTCGCCGCAGTCGGGCGCTCCGGCGCCGGCGGCGAGGAGGTGCAGGCGAGGGGAGAAGGCGTCCGCCGGCTTGAAGAACTCGGGCGAGGCGGCGGCCATGGGTGGACTGACGGCGGAGGAAGGGGCGGAGGAGGCGGCGATGGGTTCCTGTTTGAAAGGGAGGGATTTGAAAAGGAGAGGAGAGGGGCTGGTGCTGGTGCGGGGGGGCGAGGGAAGCGCGGCGTATATGTAGCGGGGGACGGGTCAGACGGGAGTGGGAGGTGTGTGCGGGTGTGAAACGGGATGGGCCCCGATGGGAGACGACGCGTATGGCACAAGGTAACCGGCCGACCCCGACCCGGACCCGGGAGGGAGGAAGGAGCTGGGAAATCGGGGCGGCTTTCGCTCCTCCACCTTGCCGCGCACGATAGGCTTCGCCCCGAAGGACAGCACCTTTTCCCCCGGCGACGTGCACCATTTACTCCATCCGAGGTAGCCAATGACGACGCCCATGGCCGGCCGTGGTCGCTGCAGTCACTGCCTCTCCTGACGGTGTGGCCGGGTCGATGATCTGCCAGTTGTCGGAATGCATGCATGGTCCAACTATTTCGGTGTGTGAAATGGGATGGCCCCCGGTTTCTATACTTCACATGTTTTATTGCGCGTGAGCATGAGATGCGCGACATTTGTTTCTTCCATCCTTTTTAGTTTTTGTGCCGAGCTAAGTACGGAGCAATTAGATTAAACTTTGTGAATTGAGCTAGATTCTTTTTTTTTTATGAGAAAACTTTCGATCTATTCATTTTCAATCATGGTAGTAGAATGAACACCAGAAGTAACAAAAATTACATCCAGATTCATAGACCACCTAGTGACGACTACAATCACAGAAGTGAGCCAAAGGCGCGCCGCCGTCATTGCCCCTCCATCGCCGGAGTCGGGACCTTGAGTGACCAATGTAGTTGCATTGAAAATAAACAAAGATGAAAACTCAATTTTTTTAAAGAAACCATAAAAAGTACCATCCAACAGTCTGCGGGCGCGAACTAAGCCTAATTATGATGTTAAGTTTTTTTTTTGGGTGAAACCAACCCATCCAGATTAAAGCCATAGACTTGGCATGAGTGATTGCATATTTTCTAAATTTATTTGAAGTTTATTGAAGCTATTATTTTAGTGGTATGATGTGTATCGTTCAATTTCTTGGAGGTGCCCATAGCAGTGGCGAAAATAAAATGAAGGGTGTGCACACTTATAAAAAAAAAGAGGTCTATTTTGATGGGGTCAGATGGGTGTGACATGGCACACCCGCTTGATACGCCACTTGTCCACAGGGGTAAGGCTCATATACGTGCGTTCATAGGGATTACTGTGCGGGTGTGTTATGGGCGTTGGTGTATGTAATGTGTTTCTAAAAATAAGTCAGCAGCCCATTGCACACTGCCAACAAAATGGTGGGGCTTTTCCTTTTTGTTTTGAAAAAAAATCAACATAAATGCCAGCATAAAATAAAATCAGATAGGGGATTTAAATAATTCTGAATTGTTTGAGAATTAACAGATCCGCTTAAACATATTTTTCGGTAATGATAACTGCCGAACGTTCGGGAGTTAAGCATGGCAACCCGAACGCTTTTAGATGGTAACTTTAGTTTGCGTGAGATTAGGAAAACATGGCAATTTTTTGATGAAAAAACGAAAAAGGACAAAGTTGCCATCCACTACGAACTAAAGTTGCCATGTCAAAACGTTTGGTACGAACTGCTCAAATCCCGAACGTTCGGGAGTTATTGGGTTCCTATTTATTTTTTGCTAGCGCAAGTTTTTCTTTTGTTTCCCCGCTAGTCTGTTAGTCTCAACAGAAGAGATATACCAGCGTACTATTTGTTTTCCCGGATTTGGTGGATGGCCCGACGGGAACGGAGCGAGCGAAGAGAGCGTATCGTATCCTCACGGAGGGGCAGGCAGGCATAGGATACCGTAGCGAGAATCGTCGATTCAACGCACCAGCCACGTAGGTCGCGCCGACGATTGCGATGTGGCTGCTGCTGCTGGGGATTGTTCGCCTCGGATTCCCGTTCCCGTTCCCGTTCCCGTTCAGAAATTCAAACGAGACCAGCAAGGTGCGTGCGTGCGACCAAGTGATAGGGATGGAAGGAAGGGGACGTGTACCTGACCAACCAGACCAGACGTATGAGTTATGACTATGATCTGACCCCCACTCTGACGGACCCACATCGGATGCGCCGAACCATGCTGGGAAGAGGGGATGGATGAGCTCTGTCACCACGTCTTTCACTCACTCACGTCGTTCAGTCGCGGCCGGCGCCACGTGTTTTTCCTTCCTTATCTTGAGAGCGAGTGCGTGTCAGAGAAGGAAACAACCAACGGAAATGATTTTGTTCAGGAGCGCCTATGCTGCCACAGGTGCCTGAAAAAAAAAATGATCTTGTTCCTCGCGCTGCCGCCCTCCCCTCGCCATAGCACACCGAAGTGCTGCTCTAAACTCCCCGATCTCATGTTCTCCGGCGACGACACAGCACCAGTAAACCCGCTTTCTCGCCTCTGCATGGGGATCCAGCTTGCCTGCTCCCTTCCCATGCTCCCATCCGTGCACCCACTTCATCCTACGGCTGTTATTTTCTCTTTTTCTTTTCTAATCTAATCACCCCCCCTGATTTTCTGGGGGTGGGGCCGGACCTTATTTTCTTCTAATTAAATCAAGCCACGTACACGGGAGCACAGATGAAGGCACGGGGACGGAGCAGGCAAGTCTCGTCCTCTGCATGGGGCATCACAGCTCCTCGCTGGCGCTCGTCACGTCAAACTTGCCTCGTTCAGAATCGACTGACCGTGAGCAAAAAATTTAGGCACCTCATATCTAGCACACCCTGAAGAAAAAACTATTTTTCATGAAAAGAAAAATGAGTGGAACCACGAGACCAACCTGCCATCTTTCTTTTTGTTCCACTCCGTCCGTTACTAAATATAAGTCTTTTTAGAGATTTCAATATCACTCTAAAATACATCTAGCGTCTATATACATTCGTATGTAGTTTATATTGAAATCTTCAAAATGACATATACTAGGAACAGAGGGAGTACCACATGTACACGAGAGATTTGGTCTTAACATCCCCGTATACATCGTCGAACGGAGGCAGAGTGGAGCTAGTTCACAGCCTCTACAGAAAGGAAGTGAAGCTCCCGGCCCCGCAGCTAGGACTAGGACGCCGATGGTCACTATGTCGTCGAGCAGGCGGCCGCGACATGCCTGATCACCGCCTTGCCGGACTCCCGCGCGAAGTGCCTCTGCCGGAGCCGCACGTAGGGGTAGCACAGCGCCGACAGCGGGTGCGCTGGCTTGGAGAAGGACACCACCTCGTACCACACCCGCTCCTCCGTGTCCACCTCCACCGAGAACCGCTCCTCCCCGGCCTGCATCCACGACCATGTCACCCAAACCACCATCAATTTGCTCCAACTTGATCCCCCAACCCACACACACTCGATCACGCCGGAAACAGAATGCACTAGTACCAGCAGATGGCCCTGCAGGGTGCCGCTGCCGAACGCGAACACGCCCCCGTCACCGCCTTTCCCGCGCTTGCCACCACTGTACTTGTCGTCGGTGACGTAGGCGATCTGCAGCGGGAACATCACCCAGGGGACCACCTCCTTGTAGCAGATGCAGAACCTCGCGCCGATCTTCACCGGCGTGCCCGGCTCCGCCTCCGCCCACCCCAGCGCCAGGTGCCTGACGGACAACGGCCAACGGTTTTCAGCATTGCTGCAGACACATACTACCACAGCGGAGTTGAAAACAGAACAGGCTTACTTACTTCCAGGAGAGGAGAGCCGACTTGGCGTGGCCGAAGGCATCGGCGCCGGAGCCGACGAGGACGCGTGAGCGGTTCACGGAGAAGCCGAGGTCCGCCAGCGCCCTATCGGTGTCTTCAGAGGTTGTTAATGTCGCTGGTGATTTCGGGTGGGTAGCGCCATGGAGATCCGCGTCGTAGTTGAAGCCGCCGGCAGCTGCGAGGCACGACTTCTGCTGCTCCGGTGTCGGGCGGCTCAGGCTCAAGAAGAGGCCTCCCCACGCCATGGATTCTACACAAAATGGTGTGGGGGCAATTAATCCACTGGCTAGGGGAACTAATCCCTACCACTTTCAAAGCGCCCTGCTAGGAGGGATTTTTAATCTGCACAACCAACAAAACAATTTGGAATTTATATCCAAATCAAACACATCTACTCATAATTCAGAAAAAGGGTCCAAATCAAGCACATCTGTTGATAATTCAGGAAAAACACAGATGTTGATAATTCAGGAAAAAAAAACACAGTTGTTGATAATTCAGGAAAACAAGATCCAAATCAAACACTGTAACATGCAGTTGCAGTGCATTATTCAGAGTTACTACTGACGTGCACAGTATTTATTCAGAGGGTTATGGATTGCTGACACTAAATTGTAATAACAGATACTCGTGATACGCATATCCGGCATGGACTATGCATTGCTGATTCTAAGAAAATCTTCATGGACAGCTAGAGCGTCAGTATCCCTTCCAATTAGAGCAACGTGGTTAGTGCTATGCAAATGAAACTCAAACACAAAACAGTAGTGTTGCTGCTCTATACTGACCTCATACGAGCCCAGGTTAATCACCAAGCAGAGCTCATATTGTAACTCTTGGACCAAATAAAGAAACTCAGAAAATAAATGGAATGGTGCTTGTGACAAGATGCTCATGATTGACTTGTAGTAGGGGACTACACTAACATGTTAGACAAAAAATAGTGGTAGAATCAAATTTAACTATTTTAGGTTCCAGCTAACAGATGGGTAATCCTGCTCCCTTAATCTGGACGATAACAAACAATCCAACTAGAGCTCCAATGGGGAAAAACAATAAACAGGTTATACATGATGCATTTATAATTTAACATCATTACCTTTCATACAACC
Organism: Triticum timopheevii; assembly: GCA_963921465.1. Taxonomy (NCBI): domain Eukaryota; kingdom Viridiplantae; phylum Streptophyta; class Magnoliopsida; order Poales; family Poaceae; genus Triticum; species Triticum timopheevii. The sequence goes on along the minus strand of OY997268.1, from coordinate 615,263,553 downwards.
AACAAAGTGATATAGCAGTATGAGCCAAGCTTATCACAAAATTCATCAACTCCCAACTGGTACTAACAAAGTTGTGTCGATCCAAAATATCAGTAACCATAAGTATTACATAAATTTTGGAAGCACTATATGGGGAAGAAATAAAATCGTGAGCCGACACTCAAGTAAGACAGCTAGGTTCTGAGCTTAGTGCTGAAGTGCATAGTACTTTGCTACATCACATACCACAGAGGCGATGATACAATCAGGAGGAAATTGAGAATCCTGAACCGAACTCTACCGTGAACTGTAACAGAACAACCCCATGACCACGAACAGTCGATAGATCAAGATCTTTATTGTACCATCTAAATAATTCCCTGAAGAAGGGACTGACTGAGAGCACCCAGCTAGCTACAACCAAGCTCTGTTATGCTACATGATGAAGAAGAGCAAAGCATGCGAGACTGGGTATCTCCATTGCCACTTGCCAGTCTGTTCCACATTCGTCAGCTCAAATACACTCCGGCAAGTACTAAACTGAAACCGGAGAGCGGCGAAGGTTCAAGCCACAGCCAATCTGATCCACCCAACGATTTCGTTACTCATCCCCCTTTTCGAATAAATTCAGAAACAGAACAGGTTTTGCTACTTTAAGGCTAATTACTATTCATGGTCTGGTCATGTACAGTAGAATCTAGTGCATGTTAAATCAGACGAGATCCGAGCCCAGATTGAGGCGACAACGTCTTTCCCAAATACAGTAAGAATTTGCCATGTTGTCTAAAACTCTGATAAACAAAATCGAACAGCAACTCTCGTAGTTTTGGTGCAGTTATCAATTGCGAGAGCTGCAGGATCAACTGAGTGGTGGATCCTAAAATTGTTGGAGATTCCTGGCATCGGACGATGTGGAGATGGGGGCAGCGGAGGGCGGAGGAGTGCAGGGGGGCTGGGCTGGAGAGGGCATACATACCTGGAAACTCAAGGAAACGGAAGGCCGATATGGCGGGCGGCGGCGACCGGCCGACGGGTGCGGCGGCGGTTGCGGCGACCGGCCGGTAAGGGGAACCGTGGCGAGGTCTCACAGCCTCTCAGTAGCAGCCTGCACTGGACGGGGACGGGGGATACCTCGATCTGAAAGGCCGGCCGTGTGAGTTGGCGTAGGCCCAGCTACCGGCCCAGGTTCATTCCAGTTGGACCAACCCAACACATTTCTACGGTTCCCAATTTTTCAAGAATAACAAACTTTTGCTTTCCCTCCAAAAAAAACCCAACTTTTGCTGCTTCCCTAAAAAAACTTTTGCTGCAAAACTTTATTGGTCGTGATTTTAGTTTCGATTTTGAGGTGCGTGGAAGAACTATGAAGCACAGAACCCTCCTGGTAATTACCATCTGAGCCCATGCTCATTTGTACACCGTGAACAATAAATTCAAAAACCTCACAAAAAAATTCAAAAGAAATAGTAATAAAATTCAGATTTTTTTTCCATCAAAGATGCTTAATGCACCAGTTGCGTACACATTTTCAGAGCGAAATGACTTATGAGGAGCTCTCGGCAAAAAAAAAAATCATCTCTGAATGGTGTTATTTTTCAAAGTTTCTGACCCGCAATTTGTTTTTCTAGAGCTCCACGAATGTCATTTCACCACGATTTTTTGCATGCAGCTAGTGCATTCGAGCATCTTTGACCGAAAAAATCCATTTTTAAATTTGGTTGCTATTTTATTTGAATTTACTGTTTACTTCCGGGGGCAGATGCACCCGGGCACTGAATCGCCGCACTCATAACCTTGCCAAGTTCTCTCTCGTTGATTAGGGTCACTATCTATGGCCTAGTGACTCCTATGACCATCTCTTCTGATAAATAAAGCTTGGCGCCAATTGCTAAAAAAGAATCCAATTTTGCTGCAACTTGAGTGGATGACTCCACCCCTACACGAAAACATCCCTCTCAGATCTTTGAGGTGCGGTCTGGCCCCCATCAGTGGGAGGGCTCCCATTCCCTCTTTCTTTTCCAGGTTTTACCAGCAAGAGGATTATGCTTTATTTATGTATTAGGTTCTGTGTCTGTTTTGCGACGAGATGTTTGCGTCCTAGAGTTTGGATAATGTCCTTTTCCGCTCTGTCCTCGCTTAGGTGGTGCCTCAAGTGCCGACGGGGGACTCGTGAAGGTTATGTTCGACTGGGTTTGTTTGGATCCTGTGGGGTGTGCTGGTGCAGCCGGTGCTGCCCGTTGTATTGAGGCTCGTGAAATTCCGAACTAGCTCTAAAAGTACATTTATCTCTAAGGTGTACACGATATGTTCTGATTTTAATAGCACAATCAATCACTCATCCCGTCCCCCTTTCACGCCATCAGTAGGGCTTCCGTTTCTTCCTTTTTTTGTACGTTTTGTGTTTGTTCCGGGGCGGTGAGAGACGGTCGCGTCCTAGAGTTGGAATAAGGTCCTTTCCCACTTTGTCCCATCTCGAGTGGTGCCACTAGTGCCGGCGAAGGGCGCGTGAAGGTTATGTTCCGTCGGATCTAGTTGGGTCCTGCAGCGTGTGCAGGTGAGGTTGGTGCCGGTGTGTCGAGGTCCGTGAAGTTTCGATCTACCTACAAAAGTACATGTATCTATAAGGTGTACACGCCATTTGTTGTATTTAATAGCACGATCAATGGCTCACTCCCCCTCACGCATAGTCTTCGTATACCAAAACAAGAAGATATAGTCATTTATTTTCTGAAAAATAATTAATTTTATTGATGTATAGCTGGAACAAAGCACTCAGCATACACAAAAACTTCTTGAATTTAATTTGAAAATTTCCAGGTTTCAGATACTGCATTATTCTTCTCTAATACTCACATTGATCCCAAAACTGCCATTTTTGTCTCTCTCTCTCTCTCTTCTCTCTTCTCTCTCAGCTAGCAGTACGAAGGACGGCATCGTGGCCGCATCTCTTCTCTCACACCGGCAGCTCAAGCAGCAGGCCGATGTGGCCGCACTCGGCGCCCGAGCTGCTGGCCGCGTCGGAGCGCGCCGCCGGCGACCTCAGCACGCGCGTTGACGGCCCAAACCCGAGCGTCAGCTCCAGTCCAATTTCGTCGTCGTCTTCCCGGGCCAGCTGCGGCACTGGGGGGTTCTGCTCTGCCTGGCTGACGTGCGAGGCCGCCTCAGCCTCGGTGTGCCCGGACTCTCCCCTCACCTGCTTCTCTGCCACTGCCACTGCCACTGCCACGCCGTCGTCTTCGACGTGGTCGTGGCTGCCGGCCGACTCGCCGTGGCTTGGCACGCGGTCGAGGTCACCGTCGTGCTCGCCGCGCCTGGCGCCGGAGGGGCTCTTGGATTTGGCCGTCGAAGAGGAGGACGCGCGCTTGAACATGGTGCGCCCAGCGCGCGAGACGCCGAGTGCGAGCGGGCCAGCGGCGTTTGCAGGCGCAGGGACGACATTGGGCCTGGGGACATGGCGGCGGACGTCGAACGCCGCCACGAAGCCGGGATGCCTGGCGGCCCCGGAGCGGACGGGGATGCGGCGGCCCTCGAACACGGCCTGGACGGCGTCCTGGCACGCCTCCCACTGGCCCGTCGTGAAGAGCCCGGTGGCGCCGTAGACGGGGTTGGCCACCCGGCCGCACGCCTCGTAGAGCAGCGAGCGGAAGAGCGCCGGGCGGAGGGCGGGGTCGGTGCCGGCGGCGAGGAGGTTGAGCAGCCCGGCGCGGCCGTAGAACTTGGCGAGGAAGACGGTGGCGTTGGCCTGCGCGTCGGCGCCCCGGATCCAGGCCAGGCAGGGGCGGATGGCGCAGTCGTCGGCGCAGCCCTTGCGCAGCGCCCGGCAGCCGTTGCAGCTCGCCCGCATGGTCGATCGATCGAGGTGGTTCAGTGTACCTATCTTCTTGCTCCGGTGAAGTGGTGGTGGTGTGGGACGGCGGAGAGGCAGGAGGGTTTTATAGGTGTGTTGGCCCATGGTTTTGGGAGGTGGATTCGGCGCCGCTGCCAAAACAATGGGAGATCGATCATGCCGGTGCTGTGCTCCACAAAAGGAAGAAAGGAAGAAACGGATGCGGCTATTCCTCATATGAGCAACAGTAAAATCGTCTCTTTTTTTTAAAAAAAATAATAATCTGTTTTTTGGTTGTTGTTCAAAATGCTCATGTGTGTGATGTTCGTGGCAAAAAAGACATCACACGTGTTTGAGCGTATTGCGCCCCAAAAATAATCAGAATTTTTTAATTTTTTCCTGCTATTTTATTTTATCTTATCGTTCACCGGGTCTAATGAAGTCGGGCTTAGTTCACACCTCGTCCAAAAGTGCCGGTCTTCTATGATAGGAATGGGGTATTTGAAAAACATAGTTACTGCATTCAGTTTTCAACTGAATTGAATTTTCAGAAAGAAATGGGATTTAGCTGAGAAACAATAGGCGGGAGGGGGATTTCGGTGGAGTTTCCTGCCGGTGTGCCGCCACGGTTTTCTTGGAGTGTTGTGTGCGCGTTGTATGGTAGGTGACATCCCGGCCCAGCCGGGAGGGAGGGATATGGTGCAGACAAGCAGGTTGTCTGTCTGACATGAAGAGCGCAAGGCATCAGGCTTCAACTTCTGCCTTTTCGGCAATAATCTACGCCACTTACCCGAGCACGTCAAGGGGGTATCCCTTTTTCTAATATTTAATAATTACAATTGTGTTTAAAAAAATCATCGCGCTTCATAAAATTATTGTGTTTAAAATAATGTTCACAAATACTTTAGAAGTTGATGTTTTTGAAAAAAAAATCAAAAACAGTTTCACCTTAAAAAAAACATTTTCTCAATTTTTTTTGAAAAAATATTCACCTTTTCTAAAACTAAATAAAGGACCGACTGAAAAAAAATGCTCTCTATACTATCCAAGTCAAGGCCACACAATATTCGTTCAACTCACTGCAGTACCCTGGATTGAAAACTGAATGTTCCACAATATTTGAACCACAATATTTCACAATGCTCACGATTTAAAAAAAATCACGAATTCAAGACATGTTCACAAAAATTTAAAAAACATTCACGAGTTTTAAAAATGTTCGCAATTTCAAAAAATGATCATGATTTTAAAATATGTTCACAACTTCAAAAGATGTTCAAGAATTTGAAAGATGTTCGCAAATTATAAAAGAAAAAGATAAAATAAAAAGAGAAAAGGAAAATAAAATCACCAATATGCTTCACACAAAAGCAAACATGTACTCCCTGCTTGTGACCCGAGAAGAACCCGGAAAAAATCGAGAAACGGAAAAAACCTAAGAAAACCGCAAAAATTTGAGAACCATAAAAACTCGAAAGAACAAAAACACCATGAAAATAAGAAAACTAAAATCAAATAAAAGAAAAGAAACACCTAATGAAGGAAGCGCCCAACGCGTGAAAAAAAATAAAGGACTGACTGAAAAAATGCTCTCTATACTATCCAAGTCAAGGCTACACAATATTCATTCAAGTCACTGCAGTACCCTGGGTTGAAAACTGAATGTTCCACAATATTCGAACCACAATATTCACAATGCTAATGATTTCAAAAAAAAAAAATCATGAATTGAAAACATGTTCACAAATTTGTAAAAAATGTTCACGAGTTTCAAAATGTTTGTAATTTCAAAAAAATGATCATGATTTTAAAATATGTTCATGAATTTGAAAGATGTTCGCAAATTAAAAATATAAAGATAAAAAGAAGAAGAAAAAAGGAAAAATAAAATCACCAATATGCTTCACATGAAAGCAAACATGTACTCCCTGCTTGTGACAGAGAAGAACCCGGGAAAAAATCGAGAAACTGAAAAAAATAAGAGAACCCTAAAAATTTGAGAACCATAAAAAACTCGAAAGAACAAAAACACCATGAAAAATAAAAAAGCTAAAATCAAAGAAAAGAAAAGAAACACCTGATGAAGGAAGCGCCCAACGTGTGACATGAGAAAAATTCCCCGTGCGATTGCACCCTCCAACTAGTTGCTCCCTATATACTCTTTTTTTTTGAGACAACCGTGCGAAGCTTTATTAAATCGTCACAATGTTTACAAGGACGGAAGGTAAGTTCCCGGGGTGCCCCAACCACACATGTCGGCCACCACCGAGAGATAAAGCATGCTTCGCTAAGTTGTGAGCTTCATAATTTGAGCTCCTAAATTCATGACTAAAAGTACAAGAATCAAAAAACGAGGAGTGTTCAAATATTTCATGTATAATGGCACTATAGCTTGACGAGTTATCCATCTTCAGATCTTGTACCACCACCTTGCAGTCTGAAGCCACTTGAATCCGTCGCTCATACAGGTCATTTGCTAAGGCCAGCGCTTCTCTGATGGCAAGTGCTTCCAAAGTCGACGGATCAACAATGTGGTTGAAACGAAGCGTTGAAGCCCCCAAGAACATGCCGCTCCCATCTCTGCAAATAGCACCTACAACCCCGAATCCAACGCTAGACACAGCATCATCCATGTTCAACTTTGCATTTCCCGCCATAGGAGCCACCCAACTCTGGGACCGCATTACATCCGGCACACTGGTCCTCGGAGATCTCTTGTTGACAATTTGCAAGTCGGCCAAATATTTTGTGATGAATGTATGGACTGCATGAGGTGATTGGAAGATATTTTCATGAGTAGCCTTCCTCCGTACCCCCTAGAGGGCCCATAAAGTGACCACCAGTTGATCAAATTGTTCCCTTGTCAACACTTTATGCATGGAAAACAGCCACTCCCTCGGATCATCCTCTCCCCAATCAATCATGTGAGCAACAAGTTCTTCCGGTGCCAGTGCCCAAACACTAGCCGCCATCGGGCAAGATATGAGAGCATGTTTCCACGTATCAACAACCCTGCAGATCGCACAAGCATCTTCCATTGCCATATGCCGATGCTTCAAAACTATGCCGGTTGGCATGGATTTCTGGGCGAGACGCCAAAAAAAAGTTTCAGTTTCGAGGGAACCTGCAGGTGCCATATCATAGACCACTTCTTGGTTTCAGCAGGATCATACGAGGTCTCGCCGTGCTCATCAAACACAACCTCGTGGGCGTGTTTTAATCGCAAGATCATCCTGTAGGCTGACCGAACACTGAAACCCCCTCGGGGCTCTTCATGCCAAGCCCAAAAGTCCCCGACTCGACGTGTGCATAGCGGGGATCCGCATGATTGCTTCCGCATCTCCTTGCGTGAAAACGGATCGGACCAGATTCTCATTCCAGCTAGCAGTTGTACTGTCAATGAGCTGCGCCACCTTATCAGGAGCATTTTGAACAAGCGATGTTACTGGACACTTGAAAGTGTCTCTGGGAATCCAATTGTCACTCCAAATGCTCATTGTCTCGCCATCACCTATCCTTCGAATGATCCCGTGTGCCATAACCTCTCGCCCATCTAGAATGGCCCGCCATATCTGGGAGGGATGCGAGCCAAGTTCGGCTTGTAGCAGAGTGTAGTCAGGGAAGTAAATCGCCTTGAGAAGTCTAGCACTAAGAGATGTGCTGTCCGTAAAGGTTCGCCATGCCTGCCTTGCCAGGAGAGCAAGATTGAAAATCTCCATGTCACGAAATCCCAAGCCTCCCAGATGTTTTGGCAACGTTATAGTATCCCAAGCAACCCAGCACGGTTTCCTCTTTCCTTGCTTTGAGCCCCACCAAAACTGACGGATGATGGAGGTGATATTCTCACAAAGACCTCGTGGAAGTCGGAAGCATGCCATGGAGTAGACGAGAATTGCTTGAGCTACGGACTTGATCAGTACCTCTTTGCCACCAGAGGATAGCAATTTTGCCATCCATCCTTTAATCTTTTCCCACACTCGATCCCTTAGGTATTTGAAAGTACCATTCTTCGAGTGGCCAACATCCGTTGGCATGCCAAGGTACCGTTCGCTCAAGGACTCGTTCTGAACTGCAGGTTCTGCTTTATCGATTCTTTCAACTGAACAGGGCAGCCCTTGCTGAAAAAGATTGATTATTTCTCATTGTTGATCCTTTGTCCCGAGGCCATACAATATGTATCAAGTAGGTTTGACACCGCATTGGATCCCTCCACACCTGCCTTGAAAAGCAGCAGGCTATCATCTGCAAAAAGAAGGTGGTTTATAGTTGGGGCTGTAGGGGCCACCTTTATACCTGGCACCGATGATTCAGAACTTGATTTAAGGAGGCACGAAAGGCCCTCTGCTACAATCAAAAATAAGTAGGGGGAAATTGGGTCTCCCTGCCGGATACCTCTAGTTCGCTTAAAAGGTTCTAGCTTCTCACCATTGAAACACACTGAAAAGGAAACTGAGGATACCATGCCCATCACAACATTTATCCAGTGTTGATCAAAACCCAACTTGGTCATAATCGCTCTCAGATAGTCCCACTTTTGCTTCATGAAGTGAAGACACTCATAGGCGCAAATAATATTGTCCGTGATCAACCTTCCAGGGACAAAAGCAGACTGCTCTTCAGAGATTATGTCAGGCAAGATCACTTTCAACCTGTTTGCAATGACCTTCGAGGCTATCTTGTACAAGACATTACACAAACTAATTGGACGGAATTGAGCAAGAACAGTTGGGTTTATTACCTTTGGGATTAAGACCAGGACTGTGTCATTAATAGACTCTGCACTTTCTTCACCTTTAACGATCTTGAGAACTATTTCTGTTACTTCGTCTCCACAAACATCCCAGTGGCGCTGATAGAAATGAGCTGGAAAGCCATCGGGCCCCGGAGATTTGGTCGGAAACATCTGGAAAAGTGCAACCTTGACCTCCTCCTTAGTATATGGCGCACAAAGTTTGGTGTTCATTGCGGCTGTCACTTTCCTGGGAACGTGTTCCAGCACCGCTTCCATATTCTGCACACCCTCGGATTGGTACAGATTCTCATAGAAGCTCCCTATATACTCAAATGCAATTACAACAGTTGCACAACTTCCATATAATCATGGGCCATGGGGTACTAACATTAGTCTAATGGGCCGAACACTAGAGAAAAGCCCAGCGAGCACGGTGCAACTTAATTTTCTCTCTAATTTTAGCTTTCATCACAAATTTTAGCTGTTCTAATAATCATACTATATTTTTTGCAGGTTACAAAAATGGTTTATGAATTCTACAAATAATTGCGGTGTTTAAAAGTTCACAATTTAAGCAAAATGCACATGAAATTTATTTGTTTCATATACTTAAAACACTATTAATGTTTTTTTGCAAGTTTTTCACTTTTTAGATACATATGGACTAAAAAATGTATGTGAATTTGTAAAAAAAAGGTTCATGGGTTTTAAAAACATATACAAGGGTCTAAAAAATGTTCATGAATTTATATCGAATGTATAAAGGTTCATGAAATTTACAAGAAATAGTTGATTTTTTATTTTTAATAAAATGTTAATATATTAAAAATTAAACAAGAAAGATACAAACAAAAATAAAAAAATAAATAAAAAATTGATAAATATTAAAGACCATAAATCTTTAGTCCAATGTTTAGACAATACATATAATCATAGATAAATGTTATAAGTCGCTTTTTATGACCGAATATTATAGCTCACTTAGTCAATTTCTATGTTTGCCATATTTGTATTTATTATTTACTCGCTGGTTCATATTTGTAAACATGAGAATCATTCCCTCCTTCCAGTATTTATGTTATGGAAAGCAGCGCTCATCACCTGTAATAAATGTTTCCAGTCTCAGCCACAGTTCGCAACCGTCTTAAATTTGATACATATGTGGGAATATGTATGCGTGCAGGAAGACACACTAGCAGGATTGAACGTGTTAATGGAGATCGTGCTTTTCGCTAGTTGGTCATTAATGAGCTTGGTGTACGAGTTGTCCATAAAAAGCATTGTATAACCAGTTCATGTTGAGTCATCTTTAGTCCAGTTTTATAACTATACATCTAATAGTAGATAAATGTTATTCCTCACTTATTATCTTTGATATTTATACATAGTGCTTTGATTGTAATTATTATTGGCTTGCTGATTTAGATTTCTACATGTCAAAATAACTCCCTCATCTCCACAGGCGGAGCCAGGATTTGTCAAAGCCTAGGGCTAAGTTAAGTTACTAAAAATAATGTCAAATACCACACATACCAAGCATGTTGGGAGTATGTTAAAAGTTCACATTTAAAATGAAGTATGAATTCATAATTACCACGAGAAAAAATTCAATAAAATATAGTTTAAAAAAGGTGCATCATTGCAAGTGTTGGTGTCAAATTAACGAAGACTTGCTCAACTTTAGGTCATCGTTCCTTCACCGGCAATTAGAAGGACCTTTAGCTGCAAACATAAAATCAAGTATTTAGAAACAAGACAATGGACATGGACCAAGTGGACTGTTCATATGAAATTTTGCACACGGAAAAATAACACATAATATATCATTCTCACATAGTGCATGAGGTAGTAGCCTCTTGCGTTTCCGCATTTATGATAGCACTTTTTTATCTTAATATCATTAATGCTTGCAAATACATCAAACTCAATATAGCACACCAAACTGTGATTCATCGATTCACCTTGGATTTCTGAATCACTATTCACAATGAAATAACATTGACTATGTAATATATTTAAAATCACCAACTCACTGAATTTGAGTGATATGGAAGAAGTAGCAAAAAGGAATTTAGATGGTACAAATTACAAATTACCTGTTTAACCGGGTGTGTGCGCTGCAATTTAGCAGGAGTTGGAGACTTGTAGAAGAATGGGAAGAATGAGAGGTGAACAGGGCGCAGCGCGGGTTGACTAGGGTGGCGGCGCAGTGTCTGATCGAGGTGAGGTTTCCTCCGCTTTCGATTGGGCGAGGGAGTCTTTTTTGGATAATCCTACACTTACGAATAGTTACATAATGCTTTATGTAACCTTCCCTGAATAATTCTACCCCCCTGATTTTAACTGGGGTGGGCCCCTCCTCCCCCTAACTCCCAATCACAAATTAACATCTTCCTAATCACATAAGATCACGTTAAAATGCTTCGTAAGTGTAGCATTACCCATTTATTTAGTAACGATCGGGCGAGAGACGGTCGACGTGTCAACTACACAGCCGTCGGGGGATTGTAGTTGGGCTAATAGGTTGGCAAAAGCCTGGGGTTAGGTTTGTTTGTATCAAAAATTCCTGAATATTTGCTTGTACACGTAAGGTGTTAGCCGGGCCATGCCTGGGGCTACAGCCCGAGGCCCAAATCTGCCTCTGCACATCTCGGTATTTCCATATGCAAGGTGGTGTGCCACTCATCACCTCAGATAAATGTTTCAAGTCTCACTAACGGTTCGTGCGTGCAATTAATATGATATATGTGTGGGAACTTATGTGCATGCAATAAGAGACATATAAGTGGGTTTCAGTGTGTTAAGGGAGATCGTGATTGTCCTTAGTTGATGATTAATGATATTGGTAAAAGAGTTGTTTGTAAAACACTCTGTATATCCTTCTTGTCAGAGTCATCTTCAGCCAAATTTTATAAGTACACAACCAATGATAGATAAATATTATACCTCACTTATTATCTTCTATATTTATACATAATGCTTTAATTGTAGTTATTATTTGCTAGCTGATTTAAATTTGTGCACGCAAGAATCACCCCGCCTTCCGGTATTTCCGTTATGCAAGGTGGCGTGCATTTCATCGCCCTCTGATGAATGTTTCAAGTCTCACTAACGGTTCTCGAGTGCAGTTAAAACGATATGTACGTGGGGAGCATGTATACATGCAACAAGAGACACACGAGTGGGTTTGAACCCATTAAGGGCATCTCCAACAGTCGTAAGATAGGTGTTGGTTAATTTGCCACCTAGGACATAGTGATGATGTGGCATGTAATAAATGTGGAGAGAGAGTAAAGTTGTATGTAGATTAACCAACAACCTTTGCAGAAGCTCCAAGGTGAAATAGAGAGCAATCACATTTATTTTCTTACCATCTATTGGATACCTTATATACAATCTATTGGAGTAGTTGTATGATAGCTTGTTGGTTGATGACATGGACATTTTACCAACAAGACTAACATACAACCTGTTGGAGATGCCCTAAGGGAGATTCGACTGTTGCTAGTTGACAATAAATGAGCTTGGTATACTAGTTTTCCCTCAAACACCTTGTATATTCATGTTGGGATTATCTTTATTTCGAATTAATAATCATACACCTAATCGTACATAAATATTATACCACACAGTCTCTTTTACATTTACATATAATTTTTTAATATTGTCGGTTCATATTTGTACACCTGAGAAACATTCCCGTGTTCGTTATTTCGGTCACGCAAAGCAACAGGCATATCATCACCTCTGATAAATGATTTTGGTCTCATCCATAGCTCACGGGTGCAACCAATTGCATACGGTTTCCATTGTATATCTTAAGTTGCCACAATTTCTGCAACGTGCAACCAAATTCGTCTTTGTCCCAGCTTTGGTGCCCTTGCCTTCCGAAGTCCCCACATGGAATTCAATCAAAATTGAAATATCGCCTGAGCAGTAATGGTTCCTTTGATAAAATAAAAATTAATCATTTTTTAGGTTTCAGAAGATACGAGTTGACCAGGAGGAGTCCAGCATTTCTCCTCAACCCACCAACGTTGCCGTGGGTTTCTATACCCTCCATCAGTCATGCATCAACAGGATGGCAAGGGAACCCTACATTTGTGTGTCTGGTCTAGAGTTCTTGAGATTTTTGGTGTCTATGAAGTTGAGGCAATGGCGGTGATGGGAATAATAGTTGCTCGCTTTCTCCATGTTGATGGCCTTCCTCGGAGGGGTTCCAACGAGTTGTAGGTTGGTGTCAACCGTCGGGCATACGTTCTGGTGCAATTAGTGTTTGTCCAATGTAGCGACGTCCTAGAAAGGGGATGTCATTGCATCGCATTTTTTTTCTTTCGTTCCATCTCTGTCCGATGAAACTCAACGAGATACAACTCCATCATAGGACTTATGCTGTTTGTGTCCTCCTCCCATGTCTTTCTGGCTCATTTCAGTGAGGCCGGCCCAACACATTGATCTCATTCCCAATTTTCCAATCATAGCCAACTTTTTCTTTCTAAAAAAGCCAACTTTTCCTACCCCTAAAAAAATACTTTTGCTGCAACTTGAGTGGATGATTTTTCCCTATACAAATCTCCCCCATCTTGTAAAAAAATCATGTCTCCTCACATCCAGCCGCCCTCGCTTCTCGCCGTTGTCGCTCACGGCCCGCCTCACCTTTGATGGTCCTATGAGCCTTGGAGGTGCAGTGGATCCCGGTCCATCACCAGCAAGAGGGCCTCGTTTCTTTTTTAGGTTTTGTGTGGTAGCGAGGCATCCACATCCTAGAGTTGGAATAGGGTAATTTCTGCTATGCCCCCATTCCGCTGGTGTGATCAATGGCAGTGAAAGGCGCGTGAATGTTATGTTCCATCATGTGTCGTGCGCTCATGTAGTCAGCTCATGAAATTTATCTCAAAGGTGTTTGTCTCAAAAAAAAAGTATCTCTAAGGTGTACAAGCTATTGTATTCACTCCCCTCTCACGCGTATATAGCCATTTATTTTTGGAAATTAATTAATAGATGTATCCCCTTGAACAAATCCCTCAGCAGAGACCAAAAGGTTTCTTAATTTAATTTTTACAGGTTTTATATAGGCTCGCCGGGAAATACACTTTGGAACCTGCATGTATATACACCCTATATGGGATTTTTTTTATTATTTTAATAAAAAGTCAAAATAGGTAAGAACTATTTTGACAAAACACTTGACTTACTTTTGCACTAGTAAAAAAATCTGGATGAAAAAAAAACAAAAGTTGACTTCACAGCAAAAAAGACAAATTTTATTTGCTATTATAGGTCACTATTCACACTATTTTAGCCAAAAATTTGTCTTTTTTGAAAAGAAGTCAAAGGGATATTTTTTTTGTGGATTTATTTTCTCACGAGTATAATAGAAGGTCAAGTTTATTTCAAAAATATTTTCAGGAATTTTCGACTTTTGGTTGAATTACTACTTTTTTTTTGCATATAGGGTGTATATACACCCATAGACCAAAAGTTCCCTCCCCTGCACAATATTCTTCTCTTCCAGTAAGAGATATCTCTATCCCAAAGGTGTCAGTATGACACGGACGATGATCCCCAAAAAACTGCCATTTTTGTCTCTCTCTCTCTCTCTCTACCAGCCAGCAGTACGAAGGACGGCTGTCGCCGCGTCTCTTGTCTCACACCGGCAGCCCAAGCAGCAGGCCGATGTGGCCGGACTCGGCGCTCAAGCTGCTGGCCTCGAAGCGCACCGGCGGCGACGACCTCAGCCCGCGCGTGGCCCGCCCCAACCCGAGGGTCAGCTCCAGATCAATTTCGCCGTCGTCCTGTGCCACCTGCGGCACAGTGGCGCTCGCGCTCTGCTCTGCCTGGCTCACGTGCGAGCCCGCCTCGGCCTCCGACGACGACGACTGTCCCCTCTTCTGCTTGTATGCCAGCGCCTTGCCGTCGTCTCCAACAACGTGCTCGTGGCTGCCGGCCGACGCCTCCTCGTGGCCACCGTCGCGCTTGGACCTGGCCGCCGAAGAGGAGGAGGAGGACGCGCGCTTGAAGCTGGCGCGGCCAGCGGGCGAGACGCGGAGCGCGGCGGACGCACGGTCGATGCCGTCCTTGGGGATACGGCGGACGCCGTAGGCCGCCAGGAGGCCGGGGTGCGGGGCGGCCTGGTCGGTGCCGACCTGGGGGATGCGGCGGCCCTCGAGCACGGCCTGGACGGCGGCCTGGCAGGCCTCCCAGTTCCCGGTCGAGAAGAGGCCGGAGGCGCCGTAGACGGGGTTGGCCGCGCGGCCGCACGCCTCGTAGAGCAGCGAGCGGAAGAGCGCCGGGCGCTGGGCGTCATCGGGGGCGGCGGCGAGGAGGTTGATGAGCCCGGCGCGGCCGTAGAACTTGGCGAGGAAGACGGTGGCGTTGGCCTGCGCGTCGGGGCTCCGGATCCAGGCGAGGCAGGGGCGGATGGTGCAGTCGTCGGCGCAGCCCTTGCGCAGCACCCGGCAGCCGTTGCAGCTCGCCCGCATCGTCGGCCGGTCTTGTTTCTTTCCTCCGGTCGGTCGATGGAGGTGGTTCTATCTTCTTGCTCCGGTCCGGTGAAGTGGTGGTGGATGTGGGACGGAGGAGAGGGCAAGAGGGTTTTGTAGGTTGGTTGGCCCATGGTTTCGGGAGGGCGGGTTCGGCGCCGGTGCCAAAACAATGGGAGGGAGATGGATAGAGTGGGTTCCGGAAGAAGAAACAAGAAATGGATTTTAGCCTGCAAACAATCGGCGGGAGGGAGCTTTCGCTTTCGGTGGAGTTTCTGTGCGGCGTGCGGCCGCGGTTTTCTTGGAGTGCTTCGTGGTACGTGACATCCCGGCCGGCCCACCCGGGCGGGAGGGATATGGTGCAGGCACGCAGGTTGTCTGTCTTTTTTTCCCCTTCTTTTTATACTTTTGATTTATTTATCTTCAATAATGCCAGTACAACGAACACCAGAAATAATAAAAATTACATCTAAATTCATAGACCACCTAGCAACGACTACAAGCATTGAAGCGAGCCGGAGGCGCACCACCGTCATCACCCCTCCCTCGCCGGAGCCAGGCACAACTTGCTGTAGTATACAGTCGGGAAGTCGTCGTGCTAAGGTTCCATAGGACCAACACACCAGAACAGCAACCGCCGCTGATCAAGAAAATCTTAGATCGGAAGGATCCAACCTGAAGACACATGAACGAAGACGACCAGAGACAAAATCCAAATAGATCGACCAAAGACAATCACCGACCGAGTCCCGCGAGATTCACCGAGACACACCTCCACACACCCTTCGGCGATGTAGGCAGGGAAACTTTATTCCATCTTAGGGAGCTGTCGCCGTCTCAACTTCCTGAACAAGACACAAATCCTAAAGAAACTTGAAGAATCACCTAAAAACGAAGCCCTCCCACTGTCAAGGGCTGAGATCCACTGCGCATCCATGGCCCTAAGGCCACGAAAGACGTGGCAGATCGCCGCCGCCGCCGCCAGGAGGCAGAAAACCCTTGCCGCCTTTCCTTGGAAGGAGAGACGAAGGGAGAAGAAGTTTGCACATGGCAGGTTGTTTGTCTGACGTGAAGAGGGCACACATCAGGCTTCTTTAACCTTTTCTTTTTTGACAACCATCCACGCGCCTTACCCTGGCACGTCTAGGAGATATCCTGCATAAATGTTCACGTTTTCAAAAAATGTTGGCTTTGTTTAATAATTTCAAATAATGTTTGCGCTTTCGAAAAATACCGTGTTTCATAAATTTTTGTGTTTTAAAAATGTTCAGAAACACTTTTAAAATGTTAGTATTTCTGAAAAAATGGTAACTATTTTTCAAAAACTGTTTAACATATTAACTTAAATGTTCTCAATTTTTTTAAAAAACATTTCACTTTTGTTAAAACCAAATAAAAAACCAACTGAAAAAATGTGCTCATTATAGTATCCAGTCAAGTCGCTAAAATATTTTAGTCATAATTTTGCGGTAAAGTTGCTGTAGTACCCCAGTCAAGTCGCTGCAGTACCGGTTAGGTCGCCAATGAGCTGGCCCAATCGGAGCGGGCTTGTGCGAAACAACGGCCATTTGATGCTAAACACATCAAATAGGAGGGCTCTGAAAATCATTAATTAAGGAGTGCTCTTTGCAATATTACTCCCACCTCCTAGGTTGTGACAAAGTGTCACTATGCATGTGCGCCACTTGTTGGAGTAGCCAGTTGCCTACAACTATCCTCATGGGCCGGCCCAATACACCTTGGTACCGGTTTTATCAACGTTGGACTGAGAGCGAGCATCTGTCGTTATGTACTATTTTTTCATCTTTCTCCACTTCAAGTTTTTCTTTTCTTTTTGAAAAATGTCCTTATTAATAGATTTGAAACATTTGAGAAGAGTGTCCTTATAATTTCTAAAAATGTTTTATAAAATGTTCATCATGTGATCGTGTGTTTGACAAAAGATCATTGGGTGATTTTTTAGAGTGCAGCGATTTGGTGCCCAGGCTCATTTGCACCCGATCAGAAAAAATTTAGAAAAAATTACTACAAAACTTCTAATTTTTCCCATGGTAGAAAATTTATTGCATGAGGTTCACTCTAAATATTAGCTCATTTGGACATATGAGTAACTCTCAGCAAAAAAGACAATCGTGTCAAAACAGTACGTGAACAGTAAATGGTTTTACAGACGCTGAATTTGTCTTTTTTGCCGAGAGTTGCTTAGTTGTCCAAATCATATGAAAATTGGGTCGGACCTCCGCACCAAGTTGTATACGATGGGAAAAAAGTTGGATTTTTTAATTTTCTAGTGTTGTTTTTTTGAATTTTTTATTCTACACGGGTGCAGATGAGCCCGGGCTCAGAAAAGGGTTTTCAAATTTTTAACTGTTCACATCTTTATACAAACATAATCATCGTGTATTTGAAAATTCTTCATTGTGTATTAAAAAAATCTTCGTCATGTATCTTATATTTAAAAAGTGATCACCATCTTTTTTAAAGATGTTAAATATGTTTTTTAAGTTTGTCATGTGTTTACAAAATGATCATTTTGTATTAAAAATATTCGCCTTGTACTTAAAATATGATCACCGTATTTGTAAAAAATGTTAAGTAATCCTTTATTTTAAAAAAGGTTTATTGTGTATTAAAAAAATATGTTTTATAAATATTGACTATGAATTATTTTCTAAAAAATTTCAATAGGTTTGAAGAGCAAGTTCACATTGTATTAGAAAGATGTTCAGCATGTTTTAAAAAATGTTTAATGTGTGACGTATATTTAAAAAAATATTGAACATGCATTATAAAATGATCGACATGTATTCTAAAATGTTGAATATGTACTTGAAAAAAATATGATCATGCATTATAAAAATGCTGGACATGCATGTGCTCCTAATCCATGACAGACAAAACCCCCCAAAATTCCGAGCAGCAGAAAAAACCTAAGAAAACCCAGGAAATTTTGAAAAAATAAAACTCAAAAAAATTAAAGAAAAGACCTTGAAAATAAAAAGTAAAAACCAAAAAAAAAAAGAGAAAGCGCTCAGAGTGCGACATGAGGTAAATACCCGTGCGATTACACCCTCCGATTAGTTGTTCCGTATCACATGCAATCGGAGCAGTTGCAGAACCCCTTCAATCATGGGCCATGGGGTACTAACATTATTACTACTATGGGTAAAGAGACTAATGGGCCAAACACTAGAGAAAAGCTAAGCCAGCATGGTCCAACTTCCTTCGATCCCATATTTTAGCTTACATCACAATTTCTAACTGTCCTAAGAAAAATTAGTATATTTTTTGGCGGGTTAAAAGGACAGTTTATGATTTCTAGACAAAATCATTTTATTTTGAAAATAATTTCATTGTATTACAATGTGCACCAATTTAAGAAAAATCACTTAAATTTTATTTTTCGTGAATTTTAGAAATTTTTTACTTTTTTTTTGCAATTCTTGAGTTTTTTAAAAAATATACACATACTACAAAATGTCTTAATGGGTTTAAAAACATGCTATATGGTCATTCAAATGTCAATAGGTTCATGAAATTTAAAACAAATATTTGTATTTTTTTCTAGATTTTTAATAATTTTTTAATGTTTTAAAAATAAAAACAAGAAAGAGGTAAACAAAAAGCAACATTAAAAGAGATAAATATTAAAGACTATACATCTTTTGTCCAATTTTAAGACAATACATCTAATCATAGATAAACATTATAAGTCGCTTTTTATGACCGAAATATTGTAGCTCGCCTAGTCCGTTTCTGTATTTATATATAATGTTGTAATTGTACTTTTCATCTACTGGCTGATTCATATTGGCACACATGAGAATCATTCCCTCCTTCAGGTATTTCCGTTATGCAAGGCAGCGTGTATCTTATCGCCTGTGACAAATGTTTCACCCATAGTTCGCAACCGCAGTTAATATGATACATATGTGGGAACTTCTATGCGTCAAGGGAGAGACACACAAATGGGATTGAGCGCATTAAGGGATATCGTGATTGTCGCTAGTTGATGATTAATGAGCTTGGTATACTAGTTGTCCATAAAATACATTGTATATCCTATTCCTGTCGAAGTTATCTTTAGTCCAATTTTATAACTACACATCTAATAGTAGATAAATATTATACCTCACTTATTACCTTCTATATTTATATATAGTGCTTTGATTGTAATTATTATTGGCTTGCTGATTAAATTTGTACACGTGAGAACAACTCTCCCCCATCTTCGTATTTCCGTTATACAAGGCGACGTGCATCTCATCTTCTCAGGTAAATGTTTCAAGTCTCAATAACGGTTCGGGAGCGCAATTAATATGATATATGTGTGAGAACTTATGTGAGTACAACAAGAGACACATGAGTGAGTTTCAGGCTTTCAGCGTATTAAGGGAGATCACCATTGTCGCTAGTTGGTGATTAATGAGCTTGGTACATGAGTTGTTCGTAAAATGCTTTTGTAGACCCTTCTTGTCGGAGTCATCTTCATCCAATTTTATAACTATACATCAAATGGTAGATAATATTATACCTCACTTATAATCTTCTATGTTTATACATAATGTTTTAATTTTAATTATTATTTGCTAGCCGATTTAAATTTGTACAACAAGAATCACTCCCTCCTTCCGGTATTTCCATTATGCAAGGCGGCGCGCATCTCATCGCCTCTAAGAAATGTTTGAAGTCTCACTAACAGTTCATGAGTGCAGCTAATACGATATATGCGCGGGAACCTCTATGCATGCAATAAGAGACACACGAGTGGGTTTGAGCGCGTTAAGGGAGATCGTGATTATTGCTAGTTGACAATTAATAAGCTTGGTATTCGAGTTGTCCCTAAAACGCACTGTATATTCATACTGGGGTTATCTCTAGTCCAAATTAATAACTATATACCTAATCATAGATAAATGTTATACCACATAATTTCTTATCTATTTACACATATATTTTTTAATATTATACCACGCGGATTCAAAATTTCTTCATTTTTTGTTAGCTTACCCTTATTAAAAGGGCGGGACATGTGAGTGCGAAATTTTGGTTCCCAAACACCTCAGAGCCATGTATTTTTTTTTAAAAAGATTCTCTATTTTCTTAAAAAAGTACTAACTTTTTTATGTTAAAACTTATAGTGTTTGCTACATATGTGTAAATGTTCATCAAATGATGTGGTAATTTGTAAGCTGCACAAGAGGACAAATTTCCGGCCCAAAAGCGAAAATCAATAAGCCAATTTTAATATACCTGTTTTTTGTGTATAAGTAATCTATGAACATAAATTAACATAAATATTGTATTAACCAGCAAGTGTGTATGTGTGTGTGCGCGCGCGCTAGTACTTTTTCGGATGTTTTTTGATGTGTAAGTACGGTTTTCGGGTCTTCTTTTCTTGGGTGTGACTGATCGAACTATGGATGCAATGCAAAGTGGTATCGGTGATATATACTATTGTTGAACGGACGCAGCTGCGTTCAAAAGGAAAATGGGAGGAATGGGCGCTGTTGTTGGAAGTCCACTTCACATAGCACTGGTGCACACGCAAATAAAAGCTTTTGCTTGCTTGCTTTCTTTCTTTCTAGTAGGAGCATCTCCGATCCGACCGGGCATGTCCTCCTTTACACGCACGACCGTACCGTCTACGGGCGACTGTCTACATAAAGCCTTGTGCTACTAGTCACCTCCATCGACCCAAATGCCAAGTCATACACGACCATGCAAGTTCTTTCTTTCAGGCGGGCGCTTTCTAGTTTTGTTTTAATTATCGTCTCTAGGAGTATTCTTTATCTTTATCATTGATAAGGTGATCACTGAAAAATAGTACTAATAATTCATTCCCTCCGTTTCTAAATATAAGACTTTTTAGAAGATCTTAATATGGACTACACACGGAGCAAAATGGATGAATCTCACTCTTAAATTCATCTATATACATCCGTATCTAATCCACATTGAAATCTCTAAAAAGACTTATATTTAGAAATAGAGGGAGTACTACTAATACTAACAGCCACTCGGCTGGTGTCTGTTGCTTCTTCCTGGATTAAAAAGCCCAAGAGAAGCCGTTTTTCTCTGCTAGACATGCCTCAAAGAGACAATTATGTTATTGCACTACCAAGTAAGGCGATTCCTAACCAATTGCGCGCACATGATATTGCTAATTTTTGTAAGGAAAAGGTATTGGGGCATGTTTGATTTATAATTAACTTTGCCACAACTAACCTCAGGCAAATTGTAGCCGCCAACAAAAATGTGACAAACAAAATGGCCACCACAAGTGTGACAAGATTTGTCAATAAAAAAATGTGCTTATGCCATATGGATCATGTAGATGGAAAAACGTGGCAGTGACCCAAAGACATGTATAAGATGTTGTGGCATGACTAGGCTTAGACATGGCAATTTGAGGCTACAAACCAAACATGCCCTTGATGTATTTGAGACTGACGCGGTTGATATTGATGTATTTGATTGCGTCGAGTCTAATGGAGCCGTATATACATTGCAAAACTTGGGCGCCAAGAAGCCTAAAAAATTGTCTATGGAATGACGATGGCCGTATATACATTTCCGAAAGCTAAGCACTAAACTGATCTATCCCATGGAATGGTGATGGAATCCTACGCCACAAAGCACCTAGCACACGCAAAAGCTCTTTCTCCTTGCCTTTTCTTCTTGAAGTCAAAGACACAAGACTCGTATACAATCTCCATTTTATAAAACATGACGTCCCTATACATCTCTGTCTACAAGCTAACAAAAGATTACTTAAATTCATTTAGGTGCAACTAAGTCGTGCCATTGTTTTTTCCATGAAAAATAGATTTGGCATATCGTTTGACCTAGAAATATTTGGAGCAAGACGCGCAAAGTAAAAATGTCTCGTGCATTCTTAAACAGAAGTACTCCCTACTTGCTAGAAAAAGTAGCTACGACGTCAGTGCAATGGGAGCCAGCTAGAATCCCACGGTGGCGACGCGGCGGTGACTTGTGAGACGAGTTCCTCAGTGC
The DNA here is from genome assembly GCA_963921465.1 of Triticum timopheevii. Lineage (NCBI taxonomy): Eukaryota > Viridiplantae > Streptophyta > Magnoliopsida > Poales > Poaceae > Triticum > Triticum timopheevii. The sequence continues at coordinate 615,241,517 of OY997268.1, read as the reverse complement.
AGTGCCTTTAGCTTAGCTTGGCTCTTCCATCTCCGGCCGCCTACATATACTCTTCCATTTGCATCTCAGCCTGTGCGAAAGAATCCACACGAATCGGGACCGATCCCACATGGCCGCGACGGCGCCGCCCCGGCGCATCGGCAGGTCGACCGTCCACATGGACGGCGGCGGCGCCGAGAGGCCGACTCCGGGGATTGATGGTGGAGGCAGCACGTCCTCTAGCGCCCAGGCCGGCCGGCGGCCGGGCATCAACCTCTTCTCGGGGCCGGTATGTGCCGCCGTGTTCGTCTCCTTTGCGCTCTGCATCGTCTCCTTCTGCGTCTACTCCTTCCTCGCTCGTCGCCGCGCCATTTTCGACGCCCGCCGCAGGTTCCTCGGCCGCGTGCGCGACAACTTCAACCGCCTCTCCGAATGGTCAACCGACGGGTCAGTGCCACCGTCTCCTCCCGCAGCGACACCTCCATCATCAGTGACAACGGCCGACCGCGTTGACGAGCCACCACCTCCAGTAGCGACCACGCCCCCCGGCTTTGACGTGCCACCGCCGCCTCCAGTAGCGAGAACGGCCACCTGCGATGACATGCCACCGCCTCTTCGAACAGCGCCGCCCCGCCCCACACGGGGAGACACCTCCAACTCTGGCCTCGGTAACTGCCCGGTGTGCCTCGAGCCATTACATGGGCGTACCAACATCATGGCGGCGCATGAGTGCGCCCATGTGTTCCACGCCTCTTGCATTGAGCCATGGCTCCACAACAGGGGCTCCTGCCCCGTGTGCCAGTACACCGGCAACCCCACCTCCATCCCCATCCCTGACCCCGCCTCCACCTCCACCTCCATCGGTGACTGTCCGGTGTGCCTCGAGCCCTTGCGCCTTGATTGTGGCGATGTCAGGGCGGCACATGTTTGTGGTCATGTGTTTCACTCGTGTTGCATTGAGCCGTGGCTCAACCAACAAGGCTCATGCCCCGTGTGCCGGTGCACTGTCAACTCAACCTTCACCTCCACCTCCATCCCCACCCCCACCACTACCTCTACCACCAACTCCACCCCTACCTCCGACACCATCGGCTACTGCCCGGTGTGCCTTGAGCCTTTGCGTGCTGGTAGTGGCGACATCAGGGCGGCACACGCATGTGGACATGTGTTCCACTCACGATGCATTGAGCGGTGGGTACGTCGACGGGGCTCATGCCCTATATGTCGGTGCACTGTCCGCTTCAACCCCAACTCCACCTACAACCCCGCCTCCATATCCACCTCCAACCCCACCACAAACACTAACCCCATCTATAACCCCACCTCGAACCCCACCCCCACCCCTACCCCAAACTCTACCTCCAACTCCGGCCCTGTCGGCGAATGTCCAGTGTGCCTCGAGCCCTTAAGCGTTGGTGGTGACGACATGAGGGCAGCTCATGTGTGCGGCCACGTGTTCCACTCCCGCTGACTCCTGTCCCGTGTGTCGTTGCACTGTCACGTGCAGTCACAACTCAAACTAAGTAGCATCTGCTGCTACCAGTGATGGTGCTTCCAACCCCCAAGATACCGTGGTCATAGTCATTGCGGAACAAACGGGAGAGTAGGGGCACCGGAGCCAACGATGGTGATATGCAAAGATCGATGATCACTTGAGCTGAACTACTCAGTGACTAAGACAACATGCAACAATGTTGGTCATGACAATGAGTGTGACAGTTTGCCAGTAAACAATTATATCGTAGGTTGTTTTTTGCTTTGGAATGAGCTTGCTTAGACATATTAGATATATTTCATTTATGTTCTGTCATTTGTTCAGTGACAGAAAATTCTTTTGTTATTGGTGTTATATAGAGTTTGCTACAATGTAAACCAAACCATAGAGATAAGGGTTTGGAATTCGATTTGATTCTTTTATTGTATCTCATCTCAAGCCTTGTAATCTCTTGATGTAATTTGTTACATATATAAATAACACGCACGTGTCCCTGCTAAGAGGCATACGCTTCAATCCCATCGTTCAACCAAAAGTTTACAGTTTGTTCAGTACAGATCATGAGACTGCGTTAACATTCCAAGAGACAAAATACATGGCAAAATTAAAGTTTCTAGAGATTAATCTCATTGGTAATTTATTGCATTACAATGTTATTGGATTAAAAGTTTCTATGATGGCACATCGGCATGGTAATGGGGGCCGCAAAAAAATAATGGAGAAATTCAACACTAGTTTCAGAAACTAGCAAAACAAACCCCCTAGCGAGCACACAACTCCTGTCCGTCCAGTCGAACTAACCAATCCTCTCCTCTAGTAGACAGCTTCTGTTTGTTTTTAATTTTTCCGTTCTAAAGACCTGTTAGATTATGATGTAAGCTCGGACGACCTCACGATGGCCGCGCGGCATAGCGGGCACTTGCTGGCCCCGCGGAGCAGATCGCAGGCACACTTTGCGCAGGTGCACATGTGCCCACACATGAAAACGTTAGAAGAAGATGAACCAATGTCACATTGTGTTTCTGAGCAAGTCTCTGCAACTAATGTAGTGGATCAATGCAAATAATCTCATTGATAACTTGGTGAATACTACATAACATTCAAGGACAATACCTTTGAAACTTAGGAACTTGACAAACCTGGTCAGTTTCGATCTGTTGACGAACCGAGATAAGTTCCAATTAATATGTGATGTATTGAGATAGATACCCTGCAAATTCATGTGTTGTTTGTATCGAGCCTCATTGGCTGCGTATGTATGACTAAACTTGGATGGCAAGAAGCCCAATAATATAGAGTTCTAATTTATCTCTTGAAACGTACATGTAGTTCTAACATGTACACCTTTTGTGCATTTAGGGCCTCTTTTCGCAAGATTTTTTTTTGAGCAAACACAGTAGGGTAAAAACCCTACTGTAACTCTTTTTTCATTGATATTGGGGGGATGTTATATACAGATGGATTACAACAAAAGGCAGTAGCATAAACAGAAAAAATAATGTACAAATAATCCAACCAGCTTTGCATTCCCTCCTTTAAACTAGGTCTGACTCTTTTCATGATGGTGCCAAAGTGATCCTTGAAACAGGAAATACAGTAGCTCAAATCCCTTTCTTTGTTGTAAAAAATGATGCTGTTTCTGTGTTTCCAGATGGTCCAACAACCAGCAATTAGGCATTCTTTAAAGGGCTGAATCTGAGTTCTGTTTCTGGCTTCAATAAGCATATCATTGTTTTCGCAAGATTTAATAACACATGAATAAAAAACAAGAAATATGATATGATTACATGTTCAAAATAGATGATTGTGAAAACACAAATATTGCAGCATTGGTTGTTTGATCCGCGGGAATAGGAAAAACACAAGGATCCAAAAATCATGGTTAACTTAAGGTCAAATCATATGCAAAGTAAGAATAATTAATATTATATGCTACTTCCTCCTTTTCATAATGTAGTATGTATAAATTTTCTGAAAAGTCAAACCAACCAAACTTTGACCAAGTTTAAAGAGAAAACTATTTATATATACAGTTTCAAACATATACAACATGAAAATATAATTGATGATGTATCCAATGATATGCATTTGATATTTTGAATGTACATATTTTTGTCTATAAACATGGTCAAAGTTTGTAATGTTTTAACTTCTGAAAAAATCTATACGCACTACATTATGGAATGAAGGGAGTACTTATTACCATTACCTTATTCTTTTTGCATAAAAGTGTAAAAGAGGTTTGTGTCCCTTTGATTCAAAGGTTTCTTCCAAGGAATTTGGAGGATTCTAATCCTATGGATTTTTCCTACGTGGGGTGTTTAACTGTAGGATTACAATCCAACATAGAAATTTTTCGTTACGATTCATTTGCGCTAGTTTTCATAGGAAAATTTTCATCCGCTTCAACCTTGTGTAAAGAATTCTACGTCTTTTTCGAGCACAATCAAACACTCGTACTAATCCCACAGTATTGAAGATGACATGCCATTCCATCAGTCTGTTTTTTGTATTCCTGTACTTTACAAATCCTAACGAATCAAAGAGGCCCTTGGGCTTGGGATTCAAAACTTTCTTTGTTTTCTATGAAACTCAATCCAAAGGAAAACTTCCTCCACTTTTCATATTCTTTAAATCAAATAGATGAACAGTGTCATCATAGAAGAAGAGGAAGAAAAAAATCCGATTCCAACGTTTTCCATTCACTTTTCCGATGAGTCAAAGAGGCTCTTAATAGGCACAATCAAGACCAAAACTAATCAGACTTTAGTAATTTATTTTTGGGATGAGTTTCCTGGAATAATCAGGAAGGACCACATAACACTCAGCACACGCGAAAGCTCTTTCTCCTTGCCATTTCTTTCTGAAGTCAAAGGCACAAGGCTCTTTATACTATCTCTGTTCTTTATTGCATGATGTCTCACAAAGCATTGCCATCCGACATCCTATATATGTTTATGTCTACAAGCTAACAAAACCATAATCAGGTAAAAATCACACGATTGGACAGATTTAGCATACCATTTGACTTAGGTATATACGCGTACGAATATCTACAGCAAAACGCGCAAACTAAGAAAGTCGTATATACCTCAAAACGAAAAAAAAATTGTACATAGAAAAAGTAGCGCTACGACGTCGTCAGCCACCTCAATGCGATGCGAGCCAGCTACACTCCGACGGTAGCAACACGGCGGTGACTTGTAAGACGAGTTCTGCAGTGCCTTTGGATCATACTTGACATAATGGCTCTTCGACATGTTCTCCGGCCGCTCGTCTTCCCACCTATATATACGAGCTAACTTGCTAGCTACCCTTCCATTTGCAGCTCAGCTGGTCCGGAAGGATCCACGGATCATACATGGCCGCGGCGGCGGCTGCGCCGCCCCGACGCATCGGCAGGTCGAGCGTCCACATGGACGGCGGCGGGGCCAACAGGCCGACGCCGGCGATTAATGGTGCTGGCGGCACGTCCTCCGGGGCCGGCGCCGGGGGGCGGCCTGGCATCAACCTCTTCTCGGGGCCGGTATGTGCCGCCGTGTTCGTCTCCTTTGTGCTCTGCATCGTCGCCTTCTGCGTCTACTCCTTCCTCGCTCATCGCCGGCACCCGCCAAAGGATCCTAAGGCACATAAGCGAAAGCGACATGGAGGTCGCCTTCACACGGTTAGCCCGCCCACGTCCTCCAGCAGCGACAACGGTCTACCCCGTTGATGCACCGCCGCCTCCTCTGGTACCGACAACGCCCCCTCCAGCAGCGACAAGGGGCACCGGCTCTGAGATGCCATCGCCTCCTCTAGCAACGCCGACCTCCCATGAAGTGGCCCACTCCAACTCCGGCCCGGGTAACTGCCCGGTGTGCCTCGAGCCATTACACGGCAGTAGCAACATCATGGCGGCTTACGCGTGTAGCCACGTGTTCCACGCGCCCTGCATTGAGCCATGGCTCCGCCAAAGAGGCCCTTGTCCCGTGTGCCGGTGCACTATCAACTCTACCTTCACCTTCAACGCCACCTCTAACCCCATCCCCACCTCTAACTTCACCTCCACCTCCACCTCCAGCCCCATCGGCTACTGTCCGGTCTGCCTTGAGCCTTTGCACGCTGATAGTGGTGACATCAGGGCGGCACACGTGTGTGGCCATGTGTTCCACTCACGATGCATTGAGCGGTGGATACGCCAACGAGGATCATGCTACGTGTGCCGGTGCACTGTCGTCTTCAACTCCAACTCCGGCGGCGAATGTCCAATGTGCCTCAAGCCCTTACTCGTCGGTGGTGGTGACGTGAGGGCGGCACACGTGTGCGGCCACATGTTCCACTCACACTGCATCAAGCGGTGGCTGCGCCACCGCAACTCCTGCCCCGTGTGCCGTTGCACAGAAACGACAGAGTAGGGGCACCGAAGCGGACGACAGTGATGTGCAAAGATCCACGATCAAGAGCCGACGACGGTGATATGCAAAGATCCATGATCACTTGAGCTGAACTACTCGGTGAGTAAGACAACATGCAACAATGTTGGTAATGACAACGAGTGTGACCGTTTGCCAGTAAAAAATATATTGTACAATTGTTTTGCTTTGGAATGAGCTTGCTTAGACATAGTACATGTTGTCCACCAATTGCTTGGATATTCATTTATGTTCTGTCATTTGTTCAGAGGCATATTCTTTTGTTATTGGTGCTATAATGTAAACCAACCCATACAGATAAGGGTTTGGAATTCGATTTGATTCTTTTATTGTATCTCAAGCCTTGTAATCTCTGGATGTAGTCTTTTTTTTTCGAGAAAACTTCTGAACTGTGCATCAATTGTTAAGGTAGTACAAAGAACACTAGAAGTGTTCTTAAAAAAAAGAACACTAGGAGTAAAATTTACATCCAGGTCTGTAGACCACCCAACGACGACTACAAGCACTGGAGCGAGCCGAAGGCGCGTTACCGTAATCGAGACAGTCGGGAAGTCGTCGTGCTAAGGCCCCATAGGACTAGCGCATCAGAACAGCAACCGCTGCCGATGAAGAGAAGCGTAGATCGAAATGATCCAACCTGCAGACACGCAGACGTAGACGAACGAAAACTGGATCCAATCTTATCCATCGAAGACAAACGCCGACCGGATCCCACGAGATCCGTCGGAGACAGACCTTCACACGCCTTGCGACGACGCTTGAAACATCACCAGGACGGGGGCTAGACAGGAGGACCTTATCCCATCTTCAAGAAGCCGCCACCGCCTCCTCTTCTTGAGCATGGCACAAAGCCTAACAAAACTTAGAAATCTGGTGCATATATATAACACGCACACGTCCCTGCTATGAGGCATACACTTCAACCCCATTGTTCAACCGAAATTGGTTCTGAGACTGAATTAATATTCCAAGAGAGAAAGTACATGGCAGAACTAATGTTTATAGAGAATAATCTCATTGATAATTCATTGCATTACAATGTTACTGGATTAAAAGTTTCTAGAGAATAATCTCATTGATAATTTATTGCATTACAATGTAATTGGAATAAAAGTTTCTATGATGGCACATCGGCATGGTAATGGAGGCCACGGAAAAAACAATGGAGAAATTCAACACTAGTTTCAGAAACTTGCAAAACCCCTAGCGAGCACACAACCCTTGTCCTTCCAGTTCCAGTCAGACTAAACACTCCTCCCCTCTAGTAGACAGCTTCTGTTTGCTTCTTTGTTTTCCTTCTGCTTCTATATAAAGAGCTGTCAGATTATGCTGTAAGCCCGGACGACCTCGACGATGGGCGCGCGGCACAGCGGGCACTTGCCGGCGCCGCGGAGCAGCTCGCGGGCGCACTTTGAGCAGGTGCACATGTGCCCACACCTGGGAATGCCAGCAGAAGATGAACCAGTGTCACATTGTGTTTCTGAGCATGTCTTTGTGCAACTAATGTCACAAAATGTGTGCAGATAATTAAGGTGAGATATGGTAAATGGAAGCAGAAGTAACCTGTAGAGAAGCGAGTCGATCTGGCTGTCGCAGCAGATGCAGCAGGTCCCTTTCCTCACCAGCTCCCACTGTGATCCATCATCGTACCATCTAACCGTCCCTGGTATAAGTTGAAAAAAAATCCAGATAGTTCTCTGGTCAATCACCATGGATAGATAGATGCCAGGAGATGGATGAGGAAGAAGAAGAGGGGAGAGTGATATGATATGACAGACCATGGAGGGACAGAGAGCGGTGCATGGCAGAGGCGACCTCCTGCCGGATGGACCGCTGCAGCTCGACCTGCATCTCCATGCACGCCTGCAGCATCTGCTGCGTGCTGGCCATCCCGCGCTGGAGCACCGCCATGTCGTCCCGCAGGTCGTGGATGGCCTCATCAACTTCCTGCCGAACACATTCCTTCAGCAATGACACACAAGATGGCAGCCTGAAGAATTAAAGATGGGGAGCGGAGACTCACAAGTTCATCTGGCCGGTGCATGGGCTGCCGGCTCCGGTCACGACGAGGCGGCACCATCCGCCAGCGCCGCTGCTGCCTTTGGCCGGCGGCGGCCTGCTCGACCCGGTCTGATCCACCGATCCGGTGGTGCTGTACATGGTCTTGGTTGAGTGGAGCTGGAGGATCATGCTCCTGCCTTTGAGCGTACGAGTGCACGAGCTGATCCAGGCTATCGCGGAAGCCGCTGCTGAGAAGATTGGAGACGCTGCGCCTGCAAAACAAAGAGATGATCATGTGATCTCTATCAAGCACGATGATGAAACAATTTATACGCTGCAAAAAATTACGTGATCTTTAGTCTACCTGCTTAGGAGCTCTCTGAGCTCCGCCCTGTACATCCCGTAGAGCGCGTCCTCCTGGAGACGATTGTGCCTTGCGAAGCCGCCTAGATCTTCCGGCCGCCATTGCTGTGCTTCAGCTGCTTCTGGGTTATCAATGACATGCCACTCCTCCTCCTCCTCCTCTGCTTCCTGGTCACTGGCACCAGACGTCCCCCCTGGCCACTGCACACCGGGTGGTGGCTGCACGTAAGCTACGGCTTCCTGCCGCGCGCTGCCGTTGCCGTCGGAGGAGGAAGAGCCGGAGTGCTCGCCGCTCTGCGCCGACGACCCCGAGTCCGACGAGTACTCCTGGTACCCGTGCATGTCTTGTTCCTGATCAAGCCGGCCATTCTCCAGAGCATCACTGGCGTTTGGTACGTTGGCGGGCTGATCTTGTGCTGGCTGAAGCGTCTGGATGATCTCATGGTTGGCAGAAGCATTCTCCAGGTGAGTTGCTTGATCACTGGTAATGTTTTCTGCTCCAGGTCCAGGATGACCCTGTGTAATCTGTCCTGATTCACCGGCTGCCGCCGTAGAGATCGGCACGTCGTCCTGCGTAGGCCTTCCACCGCCAATGATTCTGCCTCGCAGAATGGACTGGAAACAATAACAATCAATCATATGAGAAATAAAAGCATGGTACGTATTGTCAATCATATAGTACTCCATGATCGCCGTAAATTATGCTCCGTTAACGTAGCTTCTTTTACTGCACATGATCCAACACAAATGGCAGCAAGGCCAGCACAGTGGGAATGTTCAACTTCCACTCATGTTTTCCAGAGTGACAAACGCAGGCACAATAGGCATGAATGAATCAAGTAAAGTACAGGTGGGGTTTGGGGCGGCAGAAAGATGCAAACTTTTCAGGTGCTGCCGTCAGGTACTACAAACAGCAATGTGCAGAGGATGATGGATGATGGATGATCATGGTGGCATGGCAAATGTAAAGCATGAATTACTTCCTAGAATGTTCAGGAATAAAATATTGCTCCTGTTTCTGCCACTGCACTTGTCTGCGAGCGTGGCGTTCCGATCGTCGACCAGAAGGAGTATTTTTAGGAGCAAGAGATTTGGATTGGGGACAGACACAGACTACAGAGAGAGAAGAGGAGCAGGGGATGTTGGGTTTTGATTCGACGGACCTGGATGCGGCCGCGGTGGGCGAAGGAGGACACGGCGCGCTGCTCCGAGAGGCCCTGGAGCTCGCGCAGCCGCTCCATGGACATGCGCCTGGCGGCGGTCGGCGCGCGCGCCTGCCGTCCGCGGAGCCCCGGCGCGTGCCCGTCCCCGCCGTCGCCGCCCTGGCTGGCCCTGCGCACGCGCTCCCGCACCGACCGCACGCGCTCGCGCTCCGTCTCGCCCAGCCACTCCTCGCCTACGCCGACGCCGTCGCCTCCGCGCGGGGCGCCCTGCTGCGGCTGCGCGGGCGCGGGGGCAGTCCACTCCCGCGCGATCCGGCGCACAAGCGCGCGCTCCGGCGACCGCGCGCGCCGCCCGTCGTCGTTGGCGTCGGCGCGGGCGCGGAGGAAGGAGGAGGCGTCGAGCATGGTGGAGACGGCGTGGAGGCGCGCGAGCGCCATAAGCTCCGAGTCGCGGTCGCGGCGGTCGAGCCCGCCGAGCACCATCTGCTCGCAGGCCTGCCGGCGCCGCGCGACCCACTGCGCGATGATCCTGGACGCCGCGGCGCTGGCCGCTGCGGCCGACGACGACGCCTCCCCTCCGCCGGCGGAGCACGCCATGCTCTTGGCGCGGAGGTCGTCCATGGCGCTGGCCGACATGGTCCTAACTAGGCGGGAGGGCGAGTGGCAGGTATAAGTAGAGCAGCAGGCGGGGAGGCGGAGGCGGCATTTTTCCACGGGCGCGCGAGCAGAGGAGGAGGAGGAGTTGGTCCAGAGCAGCCTGGCAAATCCCGAGGCGGGACGCTGGCCCGATCGAGAGGTGGAAGAAGAAGAAGAAGAGTGGTGTGGCCCTAGCGGGTTTACCATTGCTGCTGATATTTTAGTTATTTACTCGCCGGATTTGTTGTGTTTCTCGGCGACCAAATCGGCACACATATATATTGCTCAGGGTAAATGTAAAAATCGCAGGGATTAATGGGGCAATTATAATATGAGTCATCTCAAAATCTTTAGCCGGATTTTATGATTATTCATCGGCGCGTTTTTATGACCGTGCATCTAATAGTAGATAAATATTGTAACCCGCATTTTTATGACCCAAAATATTGGGCCTCACTTATTAAGTTCTATATTTTTATATAGTATATTTTTTAATTGTATGTAGGACTAGTATTTACTCACCATGCATGATTTGGAAATAATATTATTTACTCCCTGATTTGAATTTATGCACATAAGAGTTATTCTCTACTAACGGTATCTCTGTTATGTATTTCCGTTATGCAAGGCGGAGTGCATCCCATCTCCTCTGATAAATATTTTCGGTTTTACACATGGTTCACAAGCGCAGTTAATACGATATAGGTGTATGAAACTATATGCGCGCAAGGAGACACACACGAGGCGGTCTGAGTGTGCTATGTGAGATCATGATTGTCGCTACTCCACACGATCACTATGTATCTCATCGCCTCTGATAAATGCTTCAAGTCTCACTAACGGTTCACGAGCATAGTTAACACGGTATATGTGTGGGAACCTATTTGTTGCAGTAAGAAACACACGAGTGAATTTGAGGACGTTAAGGAACATCGTGATTGTCCCTAGTTGGTGATTAATGAGCTTGGTACACGAGTTGTTCGTAAAACGCTTTGTATACCCTTCTTGTTGGAGTCATCTTTGGTCCAGTTTTACAACTATGCATCCAATGGCAGATAAATATTATATAGTATGTTCTATATTTATACATGGAGCTTTAATTGTAATGATTTGCTTGTTGATTTAAATTTGTACACGATAGAATCACTCCCTCCTTCCAGCATTTCCGTTATGAAAGGCGTCGTGCAAATCATCACCTCTAATAAATGTTTCAAGTCTCACTAACAGTCGACGAGCGCAGTTAACACAATATATGTGTGGGAAGCTATATACGGCAGTAAGAGACACGTGAGTGGGTCTGAGTGCGTTAAGGGAGACCATGATTGTCGCTAGTTGGTGATTAATGAGCTTGGTACACGAGTTGTTCATAAAACGCTTTGTATACCCTTCTTGTTGGAGTCATCTTTAGTCCAATTTTACAACTATGCATCCAATGGCAGATAAATATTATATAGTATGTTCTATATTTATACATAGAGCTTTAATTGTAATGATTTTCTTGTTGATTTAAATTTGTACTTGTGAGAATCACTCCCTCCTTCCGGCATTTCCATTATGAAAGGCGTCGTGCAAATCATCACCTCTAATAAATGTTTCAAGTCTCACTAACAATCGACGAGCGCAGTTAATACAATATATGTGTGGGAAGCTATATGCGGCAGTAAGAGACACGTGAGTGGGTCTGAGTGCGTTAAGGGAGATCATGATTGTCGCTAGTTGGTGATTAATGAGCTTCCTATAGGAGTTGTCCATACAACGCCTTGTATACCCTTCCCGTTAGAGTCATCTTTAGTTCAATTTTTTAACTATACATCCAATGACAGATAAATATTATTTCTCACTTATTATCTTCTTATCTGTATTTATACATAATGCTTTAGTTTAAGTTATGATTTGCTCGTTGATTTAAATTTGTACATGTGAGAACCACTCCATCCTTCCGGTATCTCCATTATGCAAGGCGTCGTGCATCTCGCGGCCTCTAATAAATGTTTCAAGTCTCACTAACAGCCCTCGAGCATAGTTAATACAATGTATGCGTGTGAAGCTATATGCATGCAGTAATAGAAATACAAGTGCGTCTGTGCGTTAAGGGGGCCCGTTATTGTCGCTAGTTGGTGATTAATGAGCTTGGAATATGAGTTGTCCCTAAAACGCCTTGTATATTCCTGGTCGGGTTATCTTTAGTCCAACTATTCACCTAAAAATTATATCTCACATGATCTCTTCTATATTTACACAATGTTTTAATGGTATTTGTTACTTACGTTGATTCAAATTTGTACACGTGAGAATCATTCCCACCTTTCGGTATTTCCTTTACGCAAGGTGGCATGCATCTCATCACCTATGATAAATGCCTTTTAGTCTCATCCATGATTCGCGGGCGCAGTTTATATGATACAATTGCCATTGTATACCTTAAGCTACCAAAAAATTCTGCAACATGCAACCAGATTTGTATTGGCTTGGACCCAACTTCCATGCTCTTGGCTTTCAAACCCTCACCTGAGAATTCAATCATAATTGAGATATCGTTTGACAAGTAATGGTTCCTCTAATAAAATATAAATGTGAATCGTTTTTTAGTTGTTGCAAGACATGAGATGACCAGGAGGCAGCCAACATTTCTCCTCAACTCATCAGCGTTGCCGGGGGTTCCTCTAGCCTCTATCGGTTGCTACGATGATAGGAGGGCAAGGAAACCCTGCATCCTTATGCCTGGTTGTCTCGTAGGGTTCTCAATATTTTTTGTGTTAGTGAAGTTGGGTCAGCAACGGTGATGGGAATAATGTTTACTTGGCTTTCTCTAGGTTGATGGCCTTCCTCACAGGGGCGTCGATTAGTTGGAGGATGGTGCCTACCCTAGGACATCCATTTTCCGCAACTAGCGTTTGTCCACGGTGGCGATGTCCTAGATAAGGGATGGCATTGCAGTGTTTTTTGTTCTTCAGTTCCATCTCCACTCTATGAAACTCAACCAGATACATCTTCATCGTAGAACCTATGAGGTTTGTGTCCCTTATTTCTATGACAGGAGTTGGGATTATCCTCTGTCTCTCCTTTACACCAAGTTCTCCGAGGTGACGACATGTGCAAGTCAATCGCGGTCAGCGTCTTCTGCTTTTCATCGACGACTTCCAGGACGTTGCTTCTACAAGCTCATGGATTTCAACAAGATTGCTCCAGTAACACAGAGGCTCAGTGTAGTGAGAAACGGCCGCTAAGGGGTCCAGAAAGGAAGATGATGCTATTTTTTCTTAAGAACTTGAATGCAATTTATTTTTGGTAAGGGAATCTTTGTAAGGCCTGATTTTATAATAAAAAAATTGTCCTTGTGCCGCAAAAAATATCCTCTGGTCGTGAATCATGACCATCACCATCATAGAGTGATCATTTTTCTAGAGTCCGTGCATATATTTCTAAATTGAATAAGATGTCTAAGCCCATATTGCTATAATTTTGGTTTAATCATGATTCATTGCACTCATTTGTAAATCTCAATATCAGACGACGGCTCGGTAAGATTTAGCAAAACCTTCTTTTAAGGTCACTTAAACTAACTTGCGAAAGGCTTTAGTTTGTACATTGGTTAGAGTATCTCCAACTTTTTTGTGTGCATCACGATGATAACGAGGCCAGGGCTTTGGAAGAACTTTTTTTTTCCAACAAAGTCCCTTTTCCTAATATAATCCATCTATTGGGGTTATTGGGCCAAAAACATGCTTCAGAACTTACCCACTTTGCCCAATAAAATATTAGTGTGTTCCACTAATTCACCCCCCCCCCCAAACAGTATCTAGAGAAATTTGGCTCTTCCTATGACCCTTCCAATAAGTGCCATGTTAGTGTGTCACCACCAAGCCCACCGGGCATCCTCACCACTATCACCGCCATCCTCCTGCTGCGGCCCGCCGCCGCTGGCCGCCATCACCGTCAGAGAGAGATAGGGAGATCACATTGATAAAGTGAGCCATGTAGGAAAGGTTAGGTATTGGGGAGGAGATTTCTGACGACATGAGGAAATACCAGACCTGCAAACCCAATAAAAATAGGATTTCGCTACAAATAGAACGTCGGATTTATTAGGATGGCCAAGCAAACATTTTTATGGCAAATTATGTTGTCGCGAGGATGTCAATTTTCTGTAGCAAGCATGACAAATCCTTGTCATGTTCAGTTTTTTGCTAGGTTTTGCCATGCTTACTAAAAAAAATTGCCATCCTCAGCCAGGGGCGGAGCCAGAAATTTTCGCCAATGGGTTCATTCACTAATAGTTGTGATTTTTTTAATGAACTTAGTCCTATTTTGTGACAAATTGCAACGAGATTATATCAGTCAAAGAAAGCACAATGAATATGATATCACTTATCACACATATTTGTCACTTCAAAAAAAATAAGAGTGCATAACATACTGACCGATGAAATTATAAAATCACTTGTTTACATATTATAGATAAAAGTAGTGCCAAAATAAACTTCATATTTTAGAGCCAACTTCTCATCTTTCTGAAAATAGTGAAGAAAATAACAAGTTAGTTTGGCAAGTTTAAAATAAAAGTGACATCATGTGAAAGAATCATGTAAAGTCACTCACATTTTAGAGCTTCCCTTTTCGATCTTTTATCGCCTTAAAAAGATCAAACACAACATCATTTGTAATGGGAGAAAACATCTCTTTCTCCACATAGCAAATTAGACAATCACTCATGAACTAATCACTAATTTTGTTGCGCAAATTTTTCTTGACAACATTCATAGCTGAAAATCATCTCTCCACGGATGTTGTTGCAACTGGTAATATCAATACTAACTTTAGAAGATGATAGACCAAGGGAAAAGTAACATGTTTATTTGTCTGCACCATTAACTTCGCAAGATCAGCAAGCCCGTCCAAATTAGCAAACCTTTCATCCGCTTGCACATTACCAATGTAAGTGCGCAGTTCAGGACCACGATCATCCATTTTTTTGAATCAAAATCATTTGGATAAAACTCAGCTAGCTTCACTAAGCTATCCAAGTTAAAAGCAACAAATCCATCGTTTGGGTTGAAAGAAGCCATGTGACCAAGTAATGCAGAATTTACCTCATTGAAACGGTCATCAAACTCTTGAAGTTGCCAGTCAATAACAGAACTAAGATACTCTACTCGGTAATGCTGGAGGTTTGTCTTATTAGTTTTTTGTCTTGGTTTGTGTCGATTGATATATTGCTCATGCATGTCCACCTTCTCAATGTGATGTTCTTCACAAAATGAATATGCCTTCTGTATCAGTGAGTCCCATTCATTCTCCCTTAGTTCTTGTAGCTCATTGATACGTCTCCAACGTATCTATAATTTTTTATTGTTCCATGCTATTATATTACCCCTTTTGGATGTTTATGGGCTTTATTTTACACATTTATATCATTTTTGGGACTAACCTACTAACCGTAGGCCCAACCCGTATTGCAGTTTTTTTTGCCTATTTCAGTATTTCAAAGAAAAGAAATATCAAACGGAGTCCAAACAGAATGAAACCTTCGGGAGCGTGATTTTTGAAACGAACGTGATCGAGAGGACTTGGAGTGCAAGTCAAGAAGCAGCCAAGGCGGCCACGAGAGGGTAGGGCGCCCCCCCCTATAGGGCGCGCCCCCTGTCTCGTGGGCCCCTCGGGCGGCCACCGACGTACTTCTTCCTCCTATATAAGCCTACGTACCCCGAAAACATCCGGGGAGCCAACGAAACACAATTTCCACCACCGTAACCTTCTGTATCCGCGAGATCCCATCTTGGAGCCTTCGCCGGCGCTCTGCCGGAGGGGGAATCGACCATGGAGGGCTTCTACATCAACACCATAGCCCCTCCGATGAGTTGTGAGTAGTTTACCACAGACCTTCGGGTCCATAGTTATTAGCTAGATGGCTTCTTCTCTCTTTTTGGATCTCAATACAATGGTCTCCCCCTCTCTTGTGGAGATCTATTCGATGTAAACTCTTTTTGCGGTGTGTTTTTTGAGATCCGATGAATTGTGGGTTTATGATCAAGTTTATCTATGAGAAATATTTGAATCTCCTCTGAATTCTTTTATGTATGATTGAGTTATCTTTGCAAGTCTCTTCGAATTATCAGTTTGGTTTGGCCTACTAGATTGATCTTTCTTGCCATGGGAGAAGTGCTTAGCTTTGGGTTCAATCTTGCGGTGTCCTTACCCAGTGACAGCAGGGGTTGTAAGGCACGTATTGTATTGTTGCCATCGAGGATAAAAAGATGGGGTTTATATCATATTGCATGAGTTTATCCCTCTACATCATGTCATCTTGCTTAATGCGTTACTCTGTTCTTTATGAACTTAATACTCTAGATGCAGGCAGGAGTCGGTCGATGTGTGGAGTAATAGTAGTAGATGCAGGCAGGAGTCGGTCTACTTGTTGCGGACGTGATGCCTATATACATGATCATGCCTAGATAATCACATAATTTATTCTATCAATTGCTCGACAGTAATTTGTTCACCCACCGTAATACTTGTGCTATCTTGAGAGAAGCCTCTAGTGAAACCTATGGCCCCCGGGTCTATCTCTTATAATATTTGCTTCCAATCTACTTTTATTTGCATCTTTACTTTTTGCATCTATATTATAAAATACCAAAAATATATTGATCTTATCATACTATCTCTATTAGATCTCACTTTCGCAAGTGGCCGTGAAGGGATTGACAACCCGTTTATTGTGTTGGTTGCGAGTTCTTTGTTTGTTTGTGTAGGTGCGTGGGACTTTTGAGGAGCCTCCTACTGGATTGATACCTTGGTTCTCAAAAACTGAGGGAAATACTTACGCTAGTATTGCTGCATCACCCTTTCCTCTTCAAGGAAAACCAACGCAAGCTCAAGACGTAGCAAGAAGGATTTCTGGCGCCGTTGCCGGGGAGGTCTTCTCTCAAGTCAAGACATACCAAGTACCCATCACAAACTCATCTCCCTCACATTTACATTATTTGCCATTTGCCTCTCGTTTTCCTCTCCCCCACTTCATCCTTGCCGTTTTATTCGCCCTCTCTTTCCCAATCTTCTCCTCTCTTTCGCTTGCTCTTTGTTTGTTTGCCGTTATGTCTGAAATTGGGGAGATTGTCATCGATATGGACAATAATGATAACATGGAAAATTCCAAAGCTCCGGCTGAAGAACCCCCTATCTTGCATACTAAAATTTTTTGAATCGGTAGTGGTAACATTATTGGAAAAAGTGTTATTCAAGATTTCTTTACTTGTGCCGGTGCTTTACCTTTCGTGGGTGGTTCTATTCTTCATAGAACTAGTAGTCTTGCGGATGCCATTGCTATGCTTGTAGTTGAACTTGAAAGACAATTTATGTATATGCACCCTTGCATACAAAGAATTTTTCTGGAATTTTCCAATATTGAGCATTCTTTTGTTAAACGCGCTGTTACTATCTTTTTGGCTCATGAATTTAGATTTATAATAAGAGAGGCCAAAGAAATCTTTGCGCACTATAGGATGGACGCCGGTCGTCCTCCCATAGTGGCGGTCCTCTTTGATCAAGAGGAAATTAGGCATTTTCAATCTTCAGACTATGTTGCTTTCAATGAAAACCTTAGAAAAAAGGTTCCTACCAATGTCTTGGTTGATAGAATTACCAAACTTAATAATGATTTTGCCCTTCGAAACAATGAGCTAGGATACTCTCTTGAGTATAGGCTCACGAGATTTTGCCAAAAGAATGCTTTTAGTGATGAATTAGTTGTGCATTATGAAGGGCCAAAGGAGGAACCCGTTCCTCCTGAGATTGATCTTGGGGACTTTTGTCCCGTTAAATTTAGCCCTTTTGATTACTTTTGCTTGACTCAAAGAAAACTTGATGCCGAACGTAGAGAATATGAGATGAGCTTTCAAGATCTATCTTATTGTTATGGAACTACTTAGATCTATCTTCACTTTTATGCCTAGCTAGGGGCGTTAAATGATAGCGCTAGTTGGGAGGCAACCCAATTTTCTTTGTGTTTTTTGTTTTTGTTCCTGTTTAGTAATAAATCTTGCATCTACCTTATGTTTAGATGTGTTTTTATCTTTTAATTAGTGTTTGTGCCAAGTAGAACCTATAGGATAACCTATGATGATAGTTGATTTGATTCTGCTGAAAAACAGAAACTTTGCACGCACGAATTTAGTTTTGTTAAATCGCAGAAACGTGCTTTTGCGTTGATTCTTTTTGCTGCTAATCAATAGATAAATTTTCCAGGACTTCCTATTTTGGTAGGACTTTTAGAGTTCCAGAAGTTTGCGTTAGTTACAGATTGCTATAGATTCTGTTTTTCGTGTGTTGTTTGCTTATTTTGATGCATCTATGGCTAGTAAAATAGTTTATAAACCATAGAGAAGTTGGAATACAGTAGGTTTAACACCAAAATAAATAAAGAATGAGTTCATTACAGTACCTTATGTGGTGGTTTTGTTTTCTTTCACTAACGGAGCTTATAAGATTTCCTGTTGAGTTTTGTGTTGTGAAGTTTTCAAGTTTTGGGTAAAGCTTTGATGGACTATGGAATAAAGAGTGGCAAGAGCCTAAGCTTTGGGATGCCCATGGCACCCCAAGATATTCAAGGATAGCCAAAAGCCTAAGCTTGGGGATGCCCCGGGAAGGCATCCCCTCTTTCGTCTTCGTTCATTGGTAACTTTACTCGGAGCTATATTTTTATTCGCCACATAATATGTGTTTTGCTTGGAGCGTCGTGTATTATATTAGTCTTTGCTTTTTAGTTTACCACAATCATCCTTGCTGTACACACCTTTTGGGAGAAGCCTATTTGATTAGGATTTGCTAGAATACTCTATGTGCTTCACTTATATCTTTTGAGCTTGATAGTTTTTGCTCTAGTGCTTCACTTATATCTTTTAGAGCACGGTGGTGTCTTAATTTTGAAGAAATTGCTAGTCTCTCATGCTTCACTTATATTATTTTGAGTCTTTTAGAACAGCATGGTATTTGCTATGGTTATAAAGTTGGTCCTAGAATGATGAGCATCCAAGTTGGGTATAATAAAAACTATCATAGGAAGTGAATTGGATGCTATGATCAATTTGATACTTGATAATTGTTTTGAGATATGGAGGTAGTGATATTAAAGTCATGCTAGTTGGGTGATTATGAATTTAAAGAATGCTTGTGTTGAAGTTAGCAAGTCCCGTAGCATGCACGTATGGTTAAAGTTGTGTAACAAATTTGAAAGATGAAGTGTACCTGACTTGTGCATCCTTATGGGTGGCGGTCGGGGACGAGCGATGGTCTTTTCCTACCAATCTATCCCCCTGGGAGCATGTGTGTAGTACTTGATTTTTGATGACTTCTAAATTTTTGCAATAAGTATATGAGTTCTTTTGACTAATGTTGAGTCCATGGATTATACACACTTTTACCTTTCCGCCATTGCTAGCTTCTTCGGTACCGTGCATTGCCCTTTCTCACCTTGAGAGTTGGTGCAAACTTCGCCGGTGCATCCAAACCCCGTGGTATGATATGCTCTATCACACATAAACCTCCTTATATCTTCCTCAAAACAGCCACCATACCTACCTATTATGGTATTTCCATAGCCATTCCGAGATATATTGCCATGCAACTTTCCACCATTCCGTTCATCATCATCATGACATACTTTACTTTTGTCATATTGCCATTGCATGATCATGTAGTTGACATCGTATTTGTGGCAAAGCCACCATGCATTATTTTTCATACATGTCACTCTTGATTCATTGCACCATCCCGGTACACCGCCGGAGGCATTCATATAGAGTCATATCTTGTTCTAGTTTTGAGTTGTAATTCATATGTTGTAATCAATGAACGTGTGATGATCATCATTATTAGAGCATTGCCCAAAAAGAAAAAGAAAAAAAAAGAAAGGCCAAAAGAAAGAAAAGAAAGGTCCAAAAGAAAAAAAAGGAAAAGAAAAAAAAGAAAATAAAAAGAAAATAAATAAAAGGGGCAATGTTACTATCTATTTTTCCACACTTGTGCTTCAAAGTAGCACCTTGTTCTTCATGTAATTAGTCTCATATATTGTGCTTCAAAGTAGCACCATGTTTTTCATATAGTGAGTCTCATAAGTTGTCTTTTTCATACTAGTGGGAATTTTTCATTATATAACTTGGCTTGTATATTCCTACGATGGGCTTCCAAATGCCCTAGGTCTTCATGAGCAAGCAAGTTTGATGCACACCCACTAGTTTTCTTTTGTTGAGCATTCATTTATAGCTCTAGTGCATCCGTTGCATGGCAATCCCTACTCCTTATATTGACATCAATTGATGGGCATCTCCATAGCCCGTTGATTATCCTCATCAATGTGAGACTTTCTCCTTTTTTGTCTTCTCCACACAATCCCCATCATCATATTCTATTCCATCCATAGTGCTATATCCATGGCTCACTCTCATGTATTGCGTGAAAGTTGAAAAAGTTTGAGATTATTTAAGTATGAAACAATTGTTTGGCTTGTCATCGGGGGTATAGAAGTTGGGAACATCTTTGTGTGACGAAAATGAAGCATAGCCTAACTATATGATTTTGTAGGGATGAACTTTCTTTTGCCATGTTATTTTGAGAAGACATGATTACTTTGATTAGTATGTTTGAAGTGTTACTATTTCTTTTATCAATATGAACTTTTATTTTGAATCATTTGGATCTGAATATTCAAGCCACAATAAAGAAAATTACATTGAGAATTATGCTAGGTAGCATTCCACGTCAAAAATTATGTTTTTATCATTTACCTACTCGAGGACGAGCAGGAATTAAGCTTGGGGATGCTTGATACGTCTCCAACGTATCTATAATTTTTTATTGTTCCATGCTATTATATTACCCCTTTTGGATGTTTATGGGCTTTATTTTACACATTTATATCATTTTTCGGACTAACCTACTAACCGGAGGCCCAACCCGTATTGCAGTTTTTTTGCCTATTTCAATATTTCAAAGAAAAGGAATATCAAACGAAGTCCAAATGGAATGAAACCTTCGGGAGCGTGATTTTTGGAACGAACGTGATCCAGAGGACTTGGAGTGCAAGTCAAGAAGCAGCCAAGGCGGCCACGAGAAGGTAGGGCGCCCCCCCTATAGGGTGCGCCCCCTGTCTCGTGGGCCCCTCGAGCGGCCACCGACGTACTTCTTCCTCCTATATAAGCCTACGTACCCCGAAAACATCCGGGGAGCCAACGAAACACAATTTCCACCACCGTAACCTTCTGTATCCGCGAGATCCCATCTTGGAGCCTTCGCCGGCGCTCTGCCGGAGGGGGAATCGGCCATGGAGGGCTTCTACATCAACACCATAGCCCCTCCAATGAGTTGTGAGTAGTTTACCACAGACCTTCGGGTCCATAGTTATTAGCTAGATGGCTTCTTCTCTCTTTTTGGATCTCAATACAATGTTCTCCCCCTCTCTTGTGGAGATCTATTCGATGTAAACTCTTTTTGCGGTGTGTTTTTTGAGATCCGATGAATTGTGGGTTTATGATCAAGTTTATCTATGAGAAATATTTGAATCTCCTCTGAATTCTTTTATGTATGATTGAGTTATCTTTGCAAGTCTCTTCGAATTATCAGTTTGGTTTGGCCTACTAGATTGATCTTTCTTGCCATGGGAGAAGTGCTTAGCTTTGGGTTCAATCTTGCGGTGTCCTTA
The DNA here is from genome assembly GCA_963921465.1 of Triticum timopheevii. Lineage (NCBI taxonomy): Eukaryota > Viridiplantae > Streptophyta > Magnoliopsida > Poales > Poaceae > Triticum > Triticum timopheevii. Next base: position 615,219,773 of record OY997268.1, on the reverse strand, counting down.
CCCAGTGACAGCAGGGGTTGTAAGGCACGTATTGTATTGTTGCCATCGAGGATAAAAAGATGGGGTTTATATCATATTGCATGAGTTTATCCCTCTACATCATGTCATCTTGCTTAATGCGTTACTCTGTTCTTTATGAACTTAATACTCTAGATGCAGGCAGGAGTCGGTCGATGTGTGGAGTAATAGTAGTAGATGCAGGCAGGAGTCGGTCTACTTGTTGCGGACGTGATGCCTATATACATGATCATGCCTAGATAATCACATAATTTATTCTATCAATTGCTCGACAGTAATTTGTTCACCCACCATAATACTTATGCTATCTTGAGAGAAGCCTCTAGTGAAACCTATGGCCCCCGGGTCTATCTCTTATCATATTTGCTTCCAATCTACTTTTATTTGCATCTTTACTTTTTGCATCTATATTATAAAATACCAAAAATATATTGATCTTATCATATTATCTCTATTAGATCTCACTTTCGCAAGTGGCCGTGAAGGGATTGACAACCCCTTTATTGTGTTGGTTGTGAGTTCTTTGTTTGTTTGTGTAGGTGCGTGGGACTTTTGAGGAGCCTCCTACTGGATTGATACCTTGGTTCTAAAAAACTGAGGGAAATACTTACGCTAGTATTGCTGCATCACCCTTTCCTCTTCAAGAAAAACCAACGCAAGCTCAAGACGTAGCACTCATTCCTTGTGGACTTGACACATGACATGGCATTTAGGATGTCTTGATCCTTCCTTTGTAAAGAATGTGACAAAGTATTTGCATTTCCTAATATATGCGGCATCATGTGCAAATAAAACACAAAATCAAAGGTCTCAAAATATGCTACAAGACCACGCGCCTGACTTTTCTTTTCATTTTTACCTTCTTTCTTCACATATTTCAGAACAGACATGACTGCAGGGAACAACTTCACTAGACTTGAGAGAGTTCTGTAGTGTGAGCCCCAACGAGTGTCACCAGCTCTCTGAAGAGTTTGATCTTGATTTAACCCTCTGCCAGTGCTAATCTGCCCACTACCTATGGCTTTTATTACATCCTCTCGATGTTTCTCTCTAATCATGTCCTTTCTTTTGCAAGAAGCTCCAACCACATTAAATAAAATGGAGATCGTGTAGAAAATATCTGAAATATCTTCATGCTTCTTTGCTACATCTACAATAACCAACTGGAATTGGTGAGCAAAACAATGCACATAATAGGCTGATTTATTCTCTTGCAAAATCTTTGCTTTCAAGCCATTGAACTCGCCGCGCATATTGCTAGCCCCGTCATAACATTGTCCTCTGACTTGTTTTATGCTTAAACCAAGATCGGTGAATAATTTTTGAAGTGCGGCCTGAAGACATATTGCCGATGTTTCTTGCACATGTACTACTCCAACTAATCGTCCAATGATAAATCCACGCTTGCTAAGATATCTCAAAACAACTGCCATTTGCTCTTTGTCAGACACATCAGCAGCTTCATCAATCAACAAACTAAACACATCACCTCCAATTTCTTCAATAATAGAATTCAAAGTTATCTATGCAAAACAATAAGGGCATCATTAGAGATTAGTGTAACTTGTAAGACAACAAAAAATAGTAGGAAATATAATTTAACGATGATGTTACCTTGGCAAAATAGTTGGCAATTTCCTTCTGAATATCTCCACATACCCACTTGCAATTTTGTGGAGCATTCTCAAGAACTACCTTTCGTATATCATCATTTTGATTTGCCAAAGTTTTTACCAACTCTCGAAAGTTTCCCTTATTTTTTGACTCTTCTGTTTTGTCATGGCCTCGGAAAGCTAAGCCTTGATGCAACAAGTATCTAACCGAATCAATTGAAGCATTAAGCCGAATTTGATTTTGCTTTTTTGTAAGATCGGTTTGCTTATCGAGAGCTACCCGAATTGATTGATCTTGATTCATCAAAGCATCACACCATTTTACTGCTACATTATGGAAGTTGTTAACATTACCTTTACCCTCGTGGTATCCATCCTAATTTCTTGTTCCAACCGTTCCAACCATTAATTCCAAATGCATCACTCCCAGCTTGTCCCTCATTATTATCTCTGAAAAGATAACAACACAAACAAAAGGCCTTATGCACCTTGTCACTATACTCAAGCCAATGACCATAATCTTTAAACCAGTCTGGATTAAATCTTCGTTGTGTATCTCCAATGTCCCTGTGTGGATAAACAAAAGTAGACGGCGGCCTGTAAGGTCCCCTTGTTAAATATCGTCGCCTACTCTCATCTTGCTTCTTAGGATTTCTTGTGTACTCCGAAATTCTCTTCCGATCAGCCGGATCGTAGGGCAATTCATCTAAATTAATCTCTTTGTGGATAGAAGGCTTTGGGAGACTACTTGCAGCGACATTTGATGCAGTTTGCTTACATCTGATGAATGACCTTGATGCCCCCCATCATTATCTGGGTCAGGTGATCGACTTCTCTTCTTGGAAAAATATCTTTCCATAGCCTGCATCAATGAAAGTCCATGAAAATAAGAATTAGAAAATTAGGACAAAAAGCTCCCGTACTGCTGTCCGTGTATTCCTCGTATAGGTATTGATTGATCTTTTTTTTAGCCTCAGTACAGACACAAGCGCTCATATACATGCGCATACACTCATCCCTATGAACGCACACACGCACACCCTACCCCTATGAGCACCTCCAAGAGACTGAGCCGGCATATCATCTTGAGATTTACGAAGTCACCGTAGGCGCCTCGTCGTCGACGGGAACGTCTCCTCCCACTGAAAGCGCATCGCCGGAAATCCTGAAATAAATCCAGGAATAATGCGAGCACCAGGATTTGAACCCTGGTGGGTTGGGGATACCACTGTCCACCTAATCAACTCAACCACAGGTTGATTCGCATCTTGTTTTTTTAGATGTCGTACATGTATTGATCTAGTACTAGTAACGAAGATGCCTGGGCTTTGGGGCCTTTTATTTGTCTAATCATGTGGCGTTAGCAGCTTAATGGGGTCAGACTTAATTTTTTATTGGGGTCAGGCCTTATATGTCGTACATGACATGCACGTAGGTAGCGAATCTCATTGGGTTCATCTGAATCCAATGGTTCAACGCTGGCTCCGCCACTTTCCTCAGCACAATATAATTTGCTATAAAAAATATTCAATTAGACATGGTTAAAAATCTGACGTCAAATTTCTAACATCACCGTAAAATTACTGGAGAGGTCCAATAACCACTTGTTAGTGGAGAATTTTTTTTGGAACCTATCGGAGGTGCTCTTAGTGAGTACATGTAATGGGGACACTTGGTGGGCTCTTATTTGTTCTGTTATGTGCACATGATCCAAGCAATTGTATATTTTTGTTCTCGTGGATTTCTATAGTACGGCGCACTCAGGTTGTACATATACCAGTACCCCGCGCATGAGCGGATGGAATGTTGGCGTCGTTAAACAAGCTCCAGATATGACAAGAGTAACATAAACTACACATTATATGGCTGCTAGCCAGCCCCGGTACATACAAACGGTGAACTATAGAGTTGTTGACATCGGATTTTGGCAAGGTACAAAAGGCAAGTAAGATGGCCTCAAGTGAAAGAGTTTTCAGCATGCAAAGTTTCAGGTCGCCGAGTGGAATAACTTTGATGTTTAATTTATCGCCATTCGACCTTATCTCGGTGGCTGAAGATGTACTCCGAGTGACAAAATTCAACATTCCGAATGATTTTCGGCCGATCATGCCTTCAAAACGACCTCGGATGAAGGAGTATTCTAAAGGAATTGTCTTCGTCTCGTCGAGGCAATCGATTTTGATATATAAATCATCTCAATCCGAGTTCATATGCAAAAGTTAGAGGCAATACACTGCAGGCCGAAGCTGAATGGAAATATGGCGCGAAGTACCAGGCGCCCTGTCTGATGGGTCGCGCGAGCAATTCGGCCCTTAGGAAGTCCTTGAATCGGAAAAACTTCAACACGAGAAAGTTTCGTCTCGTCGAGCCGATCGATTTTCATATATAATTCGTCTCAATCCGAGGTCGTATGAGACTTGGGGAGACAAATCAAGATCAGGCTATGTTTTTGGTCGAGTGAAAAGCTTACCATCCGAGTGAAAACTCACCGGTCGAGTGAAAGCTTACCTTTCGGGTAAAAACCTACCGATCGAGTAAAAGGTCGAGTGAAAACCTACCAATTGAGTAAAAGGTTAAAAACCTACCAATTGAGTAAAAGGTTAAAAACCTACCGATCGAGTAAAAGATCAAGTGAAAACCTACCGATCGAGTAAAAGGTCGAGTGAAAACTTATCGATCGAGTAAGGGATTACCTTCCGAGTGAAAAATATAATTATCCGAGTGGAATATTACCTTTAAAGTAAAAGATTCTAACATCCGAGTGAAAAGTCCAGTCGGACGATCCGAGTGACTCTAATATCCGAGCAGATGAGCTCGAATCCAAGTGAAACTGAGCATGTGCCCGAAAGTTTATCAAGATGATTTCGGGTGAAGAAGTGTTCAATACAGAAGTTGTGCATATCATCAAGACGATAAACTTTGGTTTTGGAGTCATCGTCATCAGAGAGAGTATATGGCCTGCAAATTCACTACAAGACTCGAATAATTCAGTCTACCGCAAGACCGAGTCCGACTGGAAGGTAAAGACGACCTCGAAAAGTATTCAAGATGGCCTTATTTGAAAAAGTGATCAACATGAGAGTTGTTCGTATCGTCGAGGCGCACAAGTTTGATATTTGGGCCATCTTGATCGGAGGTCATATGGAGGCTCGGTGGCCTGCACAAGGAGGAAGACAGAAGTTGGGCCAGATTTAGACTGAATCCGAGTTGGAATAGAATTAGGACTCTAGGACGCGAATTGAAGTAATTTTTCTTGTAAGGAAATCCTAGATGAATCCTTTACTTGTACAGGAAGTCCAGCCGCCTCTTATATATGTTGGGGGTGACGGCCGATTGAACAACACACAATCGAACAAATCAATATACTACTTTTTCCTGTCTACTTTTTATCTCTCTACCGTTTTTCTCTCTCGTTCTTCGCTGTTCTTCGTGTTTGAGAGCTGCGAATCCCGAGGCTCTAGGGGCGAGCGAATCGACCTAGGGCAGCCCATAGCCTCCGCAATCCCTGACGGGGTCCCTCCCGGGTGCGCGGGGTTTCGGGTCTGCAAAAGCGCCCGCCGACTGTCTTGCGTATCGCGCTGTCGGTCGGGTCTCCTTCGATGTGAGCTGCGGTGCATCACCCCCGGCGTCGAGGGTACACGTGACGTGTTCGTGTGTCAACACACTTTTTGGCGACTCCGCTGGGGACCGAAGATCAATCATCATCATCCACTGTCGTGGTTCTAAGTCTGACAGTAGAATGGGGGGTAGGTATGGAGAGGCAAGATCCTAGCTATGGAGCAGTTGTAACACAAGGGATGTACGAGTTCAGGCCCTTCTCGGAGGAAGTAACAGCCCTACGTCTCGGAGCCCGGAGGCGGTCGACTGGATTACGAGTGTATAAGTTACAAGGGTGCGAACCCTTTACACTGAGGCGGGGGGTGGCTTATATAGTGTCCGCCAGACCCCTCTGGCCCTCAGTTATGCAGGGTTTAAAGTACATTAAGGCTAGGCATTACTGGTAACGCCTTACATAAAGTGTCCTAAATACCATAAAGACTACTTAATTACAGACCGTTTGAATGCAGAGTGGCTCTTGATCTCCTGGTGGTCGAGTGATTCTTCATGGTCGAGTCCTTCGAGTCTGTCGAGTGAAATCTCTCTTGGTCGACTGGAATGCAGTTTCTTCTGAGGGTGTCCTTGGGAAGGGTACTTAGGACAGGTCTATGACCCTACCCTAGGTACATGACTTCATCATTAGCCCCCGAATGGATCGAGGTTTGAGTGAGGAAGGAGTTGATGATATTTCTGACTTGCTTTTGTGTTCTGAACATGTATCATCTTGGACCAATAATCTTTTTGTTGATAACAGCAACTTTTCTTTCAGTCGCCTTGATCCATTCTTCTCTCCCGTCGAGTGAACTTTTGAACTTAGTAAACTTCCAAGCGACGGATCGTAGGAAATCTCTCGTCTGACAGATTGATCTGCTGTTAGCGGATTTCGTGGGATCCGAATTTTGGGAAGCGCACGAAGCGGGGCGGACCGCGATGCTCGGATGGGATAGGGCATAGATGCCTCGATTTCCGCGCCGCCTTTTTCGCCACGTATCGCGTACGCGCGACTGTTTTGGGATGTGATAGGATTGCCTGGGACCACTTGTCATCCACTCGGAAGCGTCCTTATAAAATGCGCCCGGCGAGGGTTTTTGAACAGTACTTCCCCATTTCTCCTTCTGCCCCCTCCATCTCTGCTCGCAGTGCCTGCTCTCGCTTCCGCCCATCCACCCCTCGTGCGCTTCGTCGGCAACAAAGGTGAAGGAGAAGACGGTGGCTCTGGAGCGTGCGAAGAAGGCGACGGCGACGGGGAAGGCGAAAGGGAGAGCGACCAGTCGGGGCGGATCCTCGTCAAGGTCCCGCCTGCCGCAAGGTTGGGTCCAAGGGGATTGGATCCGCTCGACCATCACCAAGAAGGATCTCAATGAGATGGCCAACGAGGGCTTGATCCCTCACGGGGCTGCGAGGCTCCCGGGGAACGAGTGGCAACCGCAGCCGCAGGAGGGTGAGTGCGTTCTTCTGGCTACTCACGTAGACCGTGGGTTCTTCCTATCTCCGAGTGTTTTCTTCCGTGGTTTCTTGAATTTCTTTGGGGCGCAACTCCACCATTTCAATCCAAATTCTATTGCCTACCTTGCCGCCTTCGTGTCCATGTGCAAGAACTTCCTGGGTTGTCGACCACACTGGGGTCTCTTCAAGCACATATTCACTTGCCGCTCACAGACAGTGAAAAAGGCGAGTCCGGACGATGATAGGACTAAGGTTATCCAGATGTGTGGGGGTCTTGGGATTCAGATGAGGAGCAAGAGTACCTTTCCGGCCATGACTCTTCCTGAGTCGGTCAGAGGATGGCAGTCGACTTGGTTTTACTGCCAAGACGAGCCGACGCCGGGGCAGTCGACTGGTCTCCCTCCATTTTCCATGGACCGAGTGAACAAGCCCTCTTCTCTGAAGGTGCTTCCCGAGGAGAAAGCCCAAGTGAAGATGTTGATGGAGCGTGTAGTCCATCTAGTTAGGGAAGGAGTGACGGGTATGGACCTTCTGGAGGTCTTCCTTAGGCGGCGCATCCATCCACTTCAGTACCGAGGCCATCCTATGTGGCTGTACTGCGGAACCGAGGATGAAACTCGGGTTCATCCAGAAGCAGTCGACGACGCCACACTAGAGAGGTGGATGGCCGCGGTCACGGGGAATAAAGACAACCCTCGAGGAGCCAGGAGGATTCCGCCACTCGACCATTCCTACACTCCGGACACGGTATGCCCACTTTATCTTCAATTGTAATCTTGCTATACTTATTCTGATTTTGCTGCAAATTGGTCGATTGATCTCTGTTTTGTTGTCTGTCAGGCCACCACCGAACTATACTCGATGCCCAATGGAGCACAGACGCCGACTGAGGAGGAGGAAGGAAGTGGGGGCGAAAGCCAGGAGGAGTGGGATTCGGATGCTGCTGATGATGATGAAGGTGATGACTCTGGTGAGGAGGAAGAAGAGGAGGAGGAGGAGGAAGTTGCACCGCCTCGCTCGGAAAGACGTTCGAAGCTCGTCCATGACCCTGCAACCGAGCGTGGTAAGGGGGTCGCAACTGTCGTTCAGTCGATCAAGCGCCCTCAAACCACTTCTCCGGTGCCGACCGAGAAAGCTCTGAAACAATCCAGGGTGGCGCCGTCGAAGCCGGCCAAGGTCTTGCCGAAAATGAAGGTGGCGATCCCCACTATCTCAGGGTAATGATGTCACCTGAGTTTTTCTGTTCCACATGAACTTATTTTTGGTCGACTCATGAATCAACCGACTGACTTCTGGTACTGCAGCGCTGCTACTTCTGATACCTCGGCCAGGGCTGACGATCACGAGATGGAAGACGCCGCCACTTCAAAACCTGGTATGACTTTCATAATTCTGTCTTCAGTCAATTGACTCTTTGTCTCTAATTTTGATTCTTTTCTGTAGCCCCATCTAATGTCATTATTACCCTTCCTGACGACGACGATGAGGAACCACTAAGGCACAGGAGGAGCAGGAAAGCGTTTGCTGGCAAGGCGACCCAAGACGTGCCAGCACCCGAGACACTGGTTGCGGAGGGAGAGAACATCACTCGGCCTACCGTATCTTTTGCGGTGCCGTTGACGAGTGCTCGCCCCTCATCGTCGAGTGCTGCGCAGCCGTCACTTTTCTCAACCCACTTCGTCCCAGAGGACCAAGCCAGTGCTGCGAAAGAAGCAATACGCCAGGCGGGAGTCATGATGGAGCAAGTGAAGGCCATCCGAGAAGCTAGCCAGGCCGCCTATGACGCCAGTTCAGCTCTTCAGAGTAACGTTCAGGTCAGTCGGTCATCGCCTGTTCTGTTAGGATATGATATCTGAAAATTCTTGTTTCTGAAATCCATAGTGATTGTCCTACACCGACTGGGCGTGTTGATTGGAATTCTGGTTTAGTGGGGCCACGCTGAGTGCACCCACTGGGTGTAGTCCCCAAGGCTATGGTGGACTGCTGGCAGTCGACCATAGTCTTTATAAGTTAAGTTTTTCCTTCATTCGACTAGGTCGAATGGATTTCCAGACCGGTGGGGGCACGCTGAGTGCACCCACTGGGTGTAGTCCCCGAGACTGTGGTCGACTGCTGGCAGTGGACTACAGTCTGAAGAACATCACCTGTTTTTTTGTTGGTCGACTGGTCGACTCTGACTTGATAGAACTAGTGGGGGCACGCTGAGTGCACCCACTGGGTGTAGTCCCCGAGACTATGGTCGAATGTTTGCATTTGGCCGTAGTCTTAGAAACGTATGATTTTTCCTTAGTCACTCAGAAGTGAATTGTCTCTGACATTTTGTCGATTGGTTCTTCATAGAAATCTTGCGACCTTGCAGCTCGTTACACTGAGCTGGAGAACAAACACATCCAGCTCGAGCTTGATCTGAAGCTGGCCCAGGAGAATTTAACGAAGGCGAAGGAGGAAGCTAAAGGTATGTTTGGTGAGGCTTCCGACGACTGCTTCCGCCCCTCGTTTGTTTCAAATTCTGACCTTGCTGTAACTTTGCAGGCAAAGTGAAGGATGCCCAGAAGAAGAAAGACCTTGAGTTGGCTGAAATGCAGAAGACAGCTTTAGAGAAGACCAAGCTCCCAGATGAGAAGTTAGCTTCGAGCACCAAGCTTGAAGAAGAATACACCAATCTGAAAGCTGCTCTTGATGCTGCCAACAATGAGGTCAGTCGACTGAAAAGTGATCAGATTGCCTTGAGTGACAAGGCCAGTGAGCTGGTGGGGAAGAAGAAAGATCTGGAAGCTTATCTAGGCGGACTCGCCAAGAAGCTATTTCTCATGCTCGAAGGTAATCTTTTGCATCAAACAGATATTTTAACTGTGAACTTTCCATTCGACTATTATCTTGACTCGGTGGTCGCGCTTGCAGAATTTTGCCAGAACTTTGAAGAGGAGACTGGTCGACTGGAGCCAAACCTGGACCCCATCAACTCTCCTGTGAATGACGAAGTCGCCATGAACGTGCTCCAGCTCGAATCTCGTGTTGCTGCCGTCGTTGATTATCTCGCAAGGCTGAAGGTCGCCACTTCCCGCATCGACGCTACGCTCTGGCCCAGAGAGATGCTCCAGAATGACCTCGAGTCTTTGATGACTCGACTGAACACAGTCCCAAGTCGAGTGCAGGAATGGAAGAAGTCTTCTGCCAGGTGTGGTGCAGACGTTGCTCTATCTTTGGCCCGAGTGCATTGCAAGGATGCACGAGAAGACAAATTGGCGGCTCTTCGGGTGGCTAACACCAAGAAGCACGATTTTCGGTCTTTCATGGAGACCTTCATCGCCGCCGCCACTCGGATTGCTGATGGGATCGACCTTGACGAGTTTGTTGCACCTTCCAGCCCTCCACAGGAGGGGTAAAAAACTTCTTGAGCTCGACACTTTAAATTTGCCTCGGTATGCCGAGTGATTTTGTAACCGACAAACCTTAACAGGCTTAGCGCCTGAGCACTTTCGGTTCCGTTAGGTATTTATCCAAACTTGGATTCGACGTTTGAATATGCTTGTATTTGGTTTGAAATGTCTTTTGCAGGTTAAAGCGAGGTGCTTACTGCAATCGACTTGTTCCCCAATTCACTTAGGCAGGCACTGGGCTGCAGCTAATCCTCCGAGTGTGAGGTTTGCTCTCCACTCGGTAGGATTTTCAAAACTTAGGCGAGCACTGGGCTGTAGCTAAGCCCCCGAGAGGGAGGTTTGCTCTCCACTCGGTAGGATTTTCAAAACTTAGGCGAGCACTGGGCTGCAGCTAAGCCCCCGAATGGGAGGTTTGCTCTCCACTCGGTAGGATTTTCAAAACTTAGGCGAGCACTGGGCTGCAGCTAAGCCCCCGAGAGGGAGGTTTGCTCTCCACTCGGTAGGATTTTCAAAACTTAGGCGAGCACTGGGCTGCAGCTAAGCCCCCGAATGGGAGGTTTGCTCTCCACTCTGTAGGATTTTCAAAACTTAGGCGAGCACTGGGCTGCAGCTAAGCCTCCGAGTGGAGGTTTGCTCTCCACTCGGTAGGATTTTCAAAACTTAGGCGAGCACTGGGCTGCAGCTAAGCCTCCGAGTGGGAGGTTTGCTCTCCACCCGGTAGGATTTTCAAAAACTTAGGTGAGCATTGGGCTGCAGCTAAGCCCCTGAGTGGGGAGGTTTGCTCTCCACTCGATAGGATTTTTAAGGTGTCTTATGGAAAACACATTGTACTTGTGGCGTAGCTCGGAGGAGAAGGTAGCAGTCGACCTGCACCTCGTCCTCCTTGCAGAACGCACGTTGTACTTGTGGCGTAGCTCGGGGGAGAGAGTAGCAGTCGACCTGCACCTCGTCTTCCTTGCATAGCGCACGTTGTACTTGTGGCGTAGCTCAGAGGAGAGAGTAGCAGTCGACCTGCACCTCGTCCTTCTTGCATAGCGCACGTTGTACTTGTGGCGTAGCTCGGAGGAGAGAGTAGCAGTCGACCTGCGCCTCGTCCTCCTTGCAGAATGCACGTTGTACTTGTGGCGTAGCTCAGAGGAGAAAGTAGCAGTCGACCTGCACCTCGTCTTCGTTGCATAGCGCATGTTGTATTGAAACTTAGGCGAGTACTTAGACTGCAGCTAAGCCTCCAAGTGGGAGGCTGGCTCGCCACTCGGTAGGATTTTATTGAAACTTAGGCGAGTACTTGGACTGCAGCTAAGCCCCCGAGTGGGAGGCTGGCTCACCACTCGGTAGGATTTTACTAGAACTTAGGCGAGTACCTGGACTGCAGCTAAGCCCCCGAGTGGGAGGCTGGCTCACCACTCGGTAGGATTTTATTAGAACTTAGGCGAGTACCTGGACTGCAGCTAAGCCCCCGAGTGGGAGGCTGGCTCACCACTCGGTAGGATTTTATTAAAACTTAGGCGAAACGGATTCGCAGCTAAGCCCCCGAGTGGGAGGCCGGCTCGCCACTCGGTAAGGATTTTTTTTACAAACTTAGGCGAAACGGATTCGCAGCTAAGCCACCCACTGAGGGGGAATTTTAGTGAACAATAAAAAGTGACAAAAATTGTTGGAGAAATTATGACACTATTATCTTGAAAAACATGAACTACAGAAGTACTTTTATTACAACTCATCCGAGTGAAAACTTTAAGTGTAAAATGGGCGGAGTAACTCCGCGTTCCAAGCTCGGGGCTCGTCGATGTTGTGCTCGACATTGTAGAGACGGTATGCTCCGTTGTGGAGAACCTTGGTGACGATGAAGGGTCCTTCCCAAGAAGGAGCAAGCTTGTGTGGTTTCTGCTGATCCACTCGGAGAACCAAATCTCCTTCCTGGGAGGCTCGACTCTTCACGTTTTTGGCGTGGAAGCGATGCAAGTCTTGTTGGTAGATGGTCGATCAGATCAGAGCCATCTCCCTTTCTTCCTCTAGGAGGTCGACTGCATCTTGCCGCGCTTGTTCTGCTTCAGCTTCGGTGTAGAGCTCAACTCGAGGAGCGTTGTGGAGTAGATCACTCGGTAAGACCGCCTCAGCTCCATAGACCAAGAAGAATGGAGTTCTTCCAGTCGACCGGTTAGGCGTGGTCCTTAGACCACACAGCACCGAGGGGAGTTCATCGACCCATGCTCCAGCCGCATGCTTGAGGTCACGCATCAGTCGGGGTTTCAACCCTTTGAGGATCAAACCGTTGGCTCGCTCCGCTTGTCCATTCGACTGGGGATGGGTGACTGAAGCGTAGTCGACTCGTGTGCCCTGAGATGTGCAGAACGCCCTGAATTCCTCCGAATCGAAGTTTGATCCATTGTCAGTGATAATGCTGTGTGGGACTCCATATCTGAATATCAGTTCTCTGATGAAGCTGACAGCAGTACCGGCGTCAAGGTTCTTGATGGGCTTAGCCTCAATCCACTTGGTGAACTTATCGACTGCTACCAGTACATGTGTGAAACCGCTTCGTCCTGTTCTCAAGGGACCAACCATATCCAAACCCCATACTGCGAAGGGCCAGACTAGTGGAATGGTCTTCAAAGCTGATGCAGGCTTGTGTGACATGTTGGAGTAAAATTGGCATCCTTCGCACTTGTCGACTATTTCCTTTGCCATTTCATTCGCCCTTGGCCAATAAAATCCGGCTCGGTATGCTTTGGCCACGATGGTCTGAGAGGACGCATGATGGCCACAGGTCCCCGAGTGGATGTCGTCAAGGATGATTCGACATTCTTCTGGCGTTATGCACTTCTGACCAACTCCAGTCGCGCTCTCTCTGTACAGCTGTCCTTTGATCACAGTAAAGGCCTTGGATCGACGGACGATCTGTCGAGCCTCTTCCTCGTCCTCCGGGAGCTCTTTTCTCAGGATATACGCGATGTATGGAACTGTCCAGTCAGGAGTGATCACTAAAGCCTCCATGACCAAGTCGACCACTGTTGGGACTTCAACCTTAGTCGGATCTGTGGCACTCTTGGGCTGCGGAGCTTCTTCAGTAAAAGGATCTTCTTTGACTGATGGAGTATGGATATGCTCCAAGAACACATCGCTGGGAATGGCTTCTCTCTTGGAACCTATCTTCGCCAAATTATCAGCCGCTTGATTTTTCAGTCGGGGTATATGATGGAGCTCTAACCCCTCAAACTTCTTTTCCAGCTTCCTCACTGCATTGCAGTATCCATTCATGGCTGGGCTTCTAACGTCCCACTCCTTCATCACTTGGTTGACCACCAAATCTGAGTCGCCATAAACCATAAGGCGATGGACGCCGAGTGAAATGGCCATGCGCAACCCATACAAAAGGGCCTCGTATTCTGCCTCATTGTTGGAGGAATCAAAGTGAATCTGGAGCACATATCTGAGCTTATCTCCTCTGGGGGAAACCAGGACAACCCCAACACCAGAACCATTTAACATCTTAGAGCCATCAAAGAACATGGTCCAATGCTCCGAGTGAACTTGAGTCGGCTGCTGTTATTCAATCCACTCGGCAAGGAAATCTGCTATTGCTTGGGACTTAATGGCTTTCTTTGCCTCAAACTTGATATCAAGGGGAAGGAGTTCAATCGCCCATTTCGCCACTCGACCAGTTGCGTCTCTGTTGTGCAGAATCTCTGAAAGTGGAGCGTCACTGACGACTGTAATGGAATGATCAGAGAAATAATGAGCAAGCTTCTTCGTGGTCATGTAGATCCTATACACAAGCTTCTGATAATGAGGATATCTTTGCTTTGATGGAGTCAAAACTTCAGACAAATAGTACACTGGGCGCTGAACTTTGAAGGCTTTCCCTTCTTCTTCCCGCTCGACCGTAAGTACTGTACTGACGACTTGTCCTGTGGCTGCAATATAAAGCAACAGAGGCTCTTTGCTGATTGGAGCAGCAAGCACCGGCTGGGTGGAGAGCAGGGCTTTTAGCTCGGCAAACGCTGCATCAGCTTCTGGAGTCCACTCGAACTTGTCTGCCTTCTTCATCAGTCGGTAAAGAGGCAATGCCTTTTCACCGAGTCGTGAGATGAATCGACTTAATGCGGCCAAGCATCCAGTAAGCTTCTGGACATCGTGCACCCGCACGGGGCATTTCATTCGGAGTATAGTGCCGATTTTTTCTGGGTTGGCGTCGATTCCTCGTTCGAAAACGAGAAAACCGAGTAACTTGCCACCAGGAACTCCGAATGTGCACTTTGATGGATTGAGCTTGATATCATACCACCTGAGGTTGGCAAATGTTTCAGCGAGGTCAGTCAGCAGGTCGGAACCCTTTCGCGACTTGACCACGATATCATCCATGTACGCTTCCACATTCCGACTGATTTGAGTGAGCAAACATTTCTGAATCATTCGCATGAACGTGGCTCCGGCATTCTTGAGGCCGAATGGCATGGTGAAATAGCAGAAGCACCCGAATGGAGTGATGAAAGCTGTTTTGATCTCATCAGGCCCGTACAGACGGATCTGATGGTACCCGGAATAGGCGTCTAGAAAAGACAATCTCTCACATCCCGCAGTCGAATCGACAATTTGATCGATGCGAGGGAGAGGAAAATGATCTTTCGGGCAGGCCCGATTGATGTGCTTGAAATCAATGCACATGCGGAGTGACTTGTCCTTCTTGGGAACCATTACAACATTGGCGAGCCACTCGGAGTGGTATATCTCTCGGATAAACTCTGCTGCCAACAGTCGAGGCACTTCTTCGCCAATGGCTTTTCTCTTCTGGACGGCGGACCGTCGAAGATGTTCTTTAACAGGTTTTGCTGTTGAATCGACTCTAAGGTGATGCTCAGCCAGCCCCCTGGGAACACCCGGCATGTCAGCAGGCTTCCATGCAAAGATGTCCCAGTTCTCACGGAGGAACTGGATGAGCGCTTCTTCCTATTTAGGGTCGAGTGTTGTGGAGATATGGGTCGGAGCTGCATTGGGGTCGGTCGGGTGAATGTGAACGGGCTTCGTCTCACCGGACGACTGAAATGCTGATTCTGTGGCAGGCTTCTTGGCCCGCAACAAGTCACTCGGATCTGCTTTCTTCTTATATTCCTCCAACTCGACCGTTGTTACCTGGGAATTGGCAATTTTCGAGCCTTTCTGGAAACACTCTTCTGCTTTTTTCCGATCACCAGTGATAGTGATCACGCCTTTGGGTCCGGGCATCTTCAGTTTGAGGTACATGTAGCATGGTCGAGCCATGAACCGTGCGTAAGCTGGTCTCCCCAAAATAGCGTGGTAAGCGATCTGAAAATCCACGACTTCAAATGTCAGCTTCTCTTTGCGGAAATGCTTCGAGTCGCCGAACACCACGTCCAGAGCTATTTGGCTGAGTGACTCAGCTTTCTTTCCAGGTATAACTCCATGAAAACTCATGTTGCTGGTGCTCAGTCGGGACATCAGAATGCCCATTCCTTTCAACGTCTCCGCATATAATAAGTTCAGTCCACTACCACCATCCATTAACACCTTCGTCAGTCGAGTGCCTTCGACGACCGGGTCAACCACCAAAGCTTGCCTCCCAGGGCTGGCTATTCGAGTCGGGTGATCGGACTGGTCAAATGTAATGGGAGTTTAGGACCATCTCAAATAACTGGGCGTTGCCGGGGCGACCATATTCACCTCACTGTTTATAACCTTCAGTCGGCTTTTGCTCTCCACATCAGCAAAGATCATCAGAGTGGAGTTAAGATGAGGATATCCTCCATCACTGTCCTCCTTGTCTTCAGCTTTGTCCGACTCCTTTTCCTTGTCCTTGGGCTGTTTACCTTGGAACTGCTGGATCAAGAGCCGACACTGGCGAGTGGTATGCTTCGGGTAAATGAAATTACCCTCTTCGTCTTTCTTCGTGTGGATGTGACACGGCAGATCCATCACGTCATTTCCTTCTTTATCCTTCACCTTCTTGGGATTCCAGGATCCTTTGGGTTTTCCTTTGAACTTGCCCTGAGTCACGGCCAGAGCCTCTCCAGGAGCCGCTGGTTCGGCTTTCCGTTTCTGCTCCCGACTGGAGTTTCCTTTCTCCCACTGACTCGGCTTGTACTTGCCACTCTGGAGTCGGTCCTCCTCTTCGCCGTTGGCGTACTTGGTAGCAATTTCCATCATCCGACTCAGGGTCATATCTCCGGTCTGACCAAACTTCAAACTCAATTCTCTGTTCTTAACACCATCCTTGAAGGCGCAGACTGCCTGATGATCAGACACGTTCTCCACGGTATGATGGAAAGTGATCCATCTCTGAATATACTCTCTCAAGGTCTCATTCGACTTCTGCACACAAACTTGCAGCTCTGTCAATCTAGCTGGTCGCTTGCAAGTTCCCTCGAATGTTGTGACGAACACTCAGGAAAGATCTTCCCAAATGTAAATGCTGCTAGGAGTTAACTGATTCAACCACGCCCTGGCCGAACCTTCCAACATGAGTGGTAAATGCTTCATAGCCACTTCATCATTTCCGCCACCAATCTGCACCGCCACTCGGTAGTCTTCAAGCCAAGTTTCAGGCTTAGACTCACCGGTGAACTTGCTTACTCCAGTCGCCAACCTGAAGTTGGGGGGAATCACTGCGGCTCTGATAGCCCTGCTGAAACATTCTGGACCTGAAACATGGACTCGGCTGCTAGTGGGCGCATCTCTGTCGTGGCCACCTCGATGAGCCCTGTTCCGATCGACCAGGCCTTGCACGATGATGGATCGTGCATCAAAGCCTGGTTCCCTGGGGTCGACCGGAGCTCTTCGTCCCACACTGAGCTGGCGCCTGTCATCTTGCTGCCAATGAGCGTAGGACCCACCTCTCGGGGGAGGAGTGGGCACTCGACGCCTATCATCACGATCGTATCGGTCACCATATTGGTCCCGTCGATTCTCGTGTCCTTCACGCCGCAGAGGCGATCTAGGGCTGTGAGCCGACTGAACCGTATTCGCAGCGACGGGTCGACTGTGAATCCTGTTGCGTGACTGCGACACGGCTGAATTCTGATCACCTGCTGCTCAGAGCAAATCTCTAATCTGCATCAAGCCTCTGCCAGCCTCCGACTGAGAGGGCTGGATCGACTCTGCTATACGGGTTGCAGCTGCTAAATTCTGAATCGGGGTTCGATATACCTGAGTCGGCTGCGGGAAGAGTTGACGTCGACTGGAGTCGGGTACTCGTTGCCGCGCGCGCTCGTCGAGTGCTCGCTGGAGATTCTCCAGACGAGTGCGCTCAGCCAAGTTGGCCAAACACGCCTCCTCCAAGGCACGAGCCTCGGGGGTTTCTCCTGCGATGGGAGTATGCAGGGCATCCATGTTCCTGCGGCGAAGTTCTTCCCTTTGCAGGGAGTTAAGTGGCTCGGGTTGATATTCCTCATGAACATGAGAGGGGTCGCCTCCACCGTCCACCCCGTCATCGCGGGGGAAGCCGGGAGGGCTACGAGGCCCGTTGACCATCAAGACTTCCGCCGCCGGATCGCTGCTGTCGCACTCGGATGCGGTCTCTACGGAACCAGTCGACAGATCGAACAGGCCGTAGAGAGATTCGTCGGGCTCGGTTGCCGCGACTTGGGTGGTGGCCGACTGGCGGCCCACCGCGTGCCTTACCCACCGCTGGAGCCTTGACCGTCCAGAGCGCTTGCGCTGGCGGGAGACTGGGAGGGAGGACGATAGGGGAGTCGACCGATAAGGAGTCGACGGCTGCCGCAGCAGAACGCCGCGGACACACGCCCGAAAATGCGTCGCCCCGTGGACGGGGAGCGCGTCGATGTCGAGTGGAGCCTCCTGGAGCCAAGCAGAGTCGTCGGCGATGAAGGTGAGCGCGCCGAGACAGATCTCGCGGCCCTCGACCAAAACTCCACCAGAAACCATGATGAAGGCAATCGGAACAATTGCAACTTCTCCAGAAATCGCTAAGACACCTGCCCCAAGGTGGGCGCCAACTGTTGTGGTTCTAAGTCTGACAGTAGAATGGGGGGTAGGTATGGAGAGGCAAGATCCTAGCTATGGAGCAGTTGTAACACAAGGGATGTACGAGTTTAGGCCCTTCTCGGAGGAAGTAACAGCCCTACGCCTCGGAGCCCGGAGGCGGTCGACTGGATTACGAGTGTATAGGTTACAAGGGTGCAAACCCTTTACACTGAGGAGGGGGGTGGCTTATATAGTGTCCGCCAGACCCCTCCGGCCCTCAGTTATGCAGGGTTTAAAGTACATTAAGGCTAGGCATTACTGGTAACGCCTTACATAAAGTGTCCTAAATGCCATAAAGACTACTTAATTACAGACCGTTTGGATGCAGAGTGGCTCTTGACCTCCTGGTGGTCGAGTGAGTCTTCATGGCCGAGTCCTTCGAATCCGTCAAGTGAAATCTCTCTTGGTCGACTGGAATGCAGTTTCTTCTGAGGGTGTCCTTGGGAAGGGTACTTAGGACACGTCTATGACCCTACCCTAGGTACATGACTTCATCATCCACCATGTCTGATCTTCCCAAGCCATCTGACGTAGACGCCGATAACATCATTAAGCCCAGTCTTGATGAGATATCGGCCGATCATCGCCAAGTCTATGAGGAGTACAAGAAGGCGCGCGAGGAGAAGGACTTGCAGGAGTTCCTTGCAAAGTTCATGAAGGATCGCCAAGGCAACATCACTCCGATTGAAGAAATCAAGTTCCCTCCTCTTCAAGCCGAGCAGGTTAAACCATCTGTAAGTACTACCTTTTCTCCTGAGCAGTGGGCTGAGATTGAAAGTCGTATTGCTGATGGTAACAATCTAGTCTATCAAACTTTCATTGAAAATACTAATGCTCAGAAGAATACATCTCAATCGACTAGTGGTAATGATGGTGTAGCTGCTAGTGTGCAAAACCCTAATCTGGCTTTACCTATCTCATCGGCGCCTCCCGTGCCGATTGTTGGAGTCATTTACCTAGGATAGGGTCATAGACCTGATCTAAGTACCCTACCCAAGGACACCATTATTAGAAGAGACTACCTTCCTATCGACCAAGGAGGACTCCACTCGACAGACTCGAATGACTCGACCATGAAGAATCACTCGACCACCAGAAGGTCAAGAAGCACTCTGTACCGTGACGGTCTGTAGTTAAGTAGACTTTATGGTATTTAAGACACTTTATGTGGGGCGTTACCAGTAACGCCCCAGACTTAATGTACTTTAAACCCTGCATTACTGAGGGCCGGAGGGGGCTGGCAGGCACTATATAAGCTACCCCCCACCTCAGTGTAAAGGGTTCACACCCCTGTAATCCTTATACGCACAATCCACTCGACTGCCTCCGGGCTCCGAGACATAGGGCTATTACTTCCTCCGAGAAGGGCCTGAACTCGTACATCTCTTGCGTTTACAACTGCTCCATAGCTAGGACCTTGCCTCTCCATACCCACCCCCACTCTACTGTCAGACTTAGAACCACGACAGTTGGCGCCCACCGTGGGGCAGGTGTCTTAGCGAGTTTTTGGAGGAGTTGCAGTTCTTCCGAGTACTTTCATCATGGTTGCTGGTGGAGTTTTGGTCGAGGGTCGTGAGATCCGTATCGGCGCCCTCACCTTCATCGCCAACGACTCCGCTTGGATCCAAGAGGCTCCACTCGGCGTTGATGCGCTCCCCGTCTGCGGTGCGACGCATTTTCGCGCATGTGTCCGCGGCGTTCTGCTGCGACAACTGTCGACCCCGTATCGGTCGACTCCCCTATCGGTCACCCTCCCGGTCTCCCACCAGCGCAAGCGCTCTGGTCGGTCGAGGCTCCAGCGGTGGGTAAGGCACGCGGTGGCTCGCCAGACGGCCACCGCACAAGTTGCGGCAATCGAGCCCGACGAATCCCTCTACGGCTTGTTCGATCTGTCGACTGGCTCCGTAGAGACTGCATCCGAGTGCGATAGCAGTGATCCGGCGGCGGAAATCTTGATGGTCAACGGACCTCGCAGTCCTCCTGGCTTCGCCCACGAAGGCGGAGTAGACGGTGGAGGCGACCCCGCACAAGGCCATGAAGAGTACCAACCCGAGCCACTCAATTCTCTGCAAAGAGAAAAGCTTCGCCGCAGGAACATGGATGCCCTGCATACTCCCATCGCGGGAGAAACCCCCGAGGCTCGCGCCTTGGAGGAGGCACGTTTGGCCAACTTGGCTGAACGCGCTCGCCTGGAAAATCTTCAGCGAGCACTCGACGAGCGCGCGCGGCAACGAGCACCCGACGCCGATCGACGTCAGCTCTTCCCGCCGACTCAGGTATATCGAACCCCGATTCAGAATTTAGCAGCTGCAACCCGTATAGCAGAATCCATCCAGCCCTCTCAGTCGGAAGCTGGCAGAGGCTTGATGCAGATCAGAGATTTGCTCCGAGCAGCAGGAAATCAGAATTCAGCCGTGTCGCAGTTGCGCAACAGAATTCACAGTCCATCCGTCGCTGCAAATATGGTTCAGTCGGCTCACAGTCCTAGATTGCCTCTGCGGCGTGAAGGACGCGAGAATCGGCGAGACTAGTACGGTGACCGACACGATCGTGATGATAGGCGTTGAGTACCCACTCCTTAACCGAGAGGTGGGTCTTACGCTCCTCGGCAGCAGGGCGACAGGCGTCAGCTCAGTGTGGGGCGAAGAGCTCCAGTCGACCCCCGGGAACTAGGCTTCGACGCGCGATCCATCATCGTGCAAGGCTTGGTCGACCGAAACAGAGCCCATCAGGGAGGCCCCGACAGAGATGCGCTCACAAGCAGTCGAGTGCATGTTTCTGGTCCAGAATGTTTCAGCAGGGCTATCAGAGCCGCGGTGATTCCCCCCAATTTCAGGTTGGCAACTGGAGTAAGCAAGTTCACTGGTGAGTCTAAGCCTGAAACTTGGCTTGAGGACTACCGAGTGGCGGTTCAGATTGGTGGTGGGAATGACGAGGTGGCCATGAAGCATTTGCCCCTCATGTTGGAAGGTTCTGCCAGAGCGTGGTTGAATCAGTTACCTCCTAGCAGCATTTACACTTGGGAAGATCTGTCCCGAGTGTTCGTCAGAACGTTTGAAGGAACTTGCAAGCGACCAGCTGGATTGACAGAGCTGCAAGTCTGTGTGCAGAAGACGAATGAGACTCTCAGAGAGTATATTCAGAGATGGATCACTTTGCATCATACCGTGGAGAACGTGTCTGATCATCAGGCAGTCTGCGCCTTCAAGGATGGTGTCAAGAACAGAGAATTGAGTTTGAAGTTTGGTCGAACCGGAGACATGACCCTGAGTCGGATGATGGAGATTGCTACCAAGTACGCCAACGGCGAAGAGGAAGACCGACTCCGGAGCGGCAAGTACAAGCCGAGTCAGTCGGAGAAGGGAAACACCAGTCGGAAGCAGAAGCGGAAGGCTGAACCAGCAACTCCTGGAGAGGCTCTGGCCGTGACTCAGGGAAAGTTCAAAGGGAAACCCAAAGGATCCTGGAACCCTAAGAAGGTGAAGGATAAAGAAGGAAACGACGTGATGGATATGCCGTGTCACATCCACACGAAGAAAGATGAAGAGGGCAATATCATTTACCCGAAGCATACCACTCGCCAGTGTCGACTCCTGATCTAGCAGTTCCAAGGAAAACAGTCCAAGGACAAGGAAAAGGAGTCGGACAAGGCTGAAGACAAGGAGGACAGTGAGGGAGGATACCCGCATGTTAACTCCACTCTGATGATCTTTGCAGGTGTGGAAAGCAAGAGCCGACTGAAGGTCATTAACCGTGAGGTGAACATGGTTGCCCCAGCGAAACCAAGTTATCTGAGATGGTCCCAAACACCCATCACATTCGACCAATCTGATCACCCGACTCATATTGCCACCCCTGGGAGGCAAGCTTTGGTGGTCGACCCAGTTGTCGAAGGCACTCGACTGACGAAAGTGCTGATGGACGGAGGTAGCGGACTGAACTTGTTGTATGCAGACACACTGAAGGGAATGGGCATTCCGATGTCCCGACTGAGCACCAGTAACATGAGCTTTCATGGAGTTATACCAGGAAAGAAAGTCGAGTCACTCGGCCAAATAGCTCTGGATGTGGTGTTTGGTGATTCAAAACATTTTCGCAAGGAGAAGTTGACGTTTGAGGTCGTGGATTTTCAGAGCGCGTACCACGCCATTTTGGGGAGACCAGCTTACGCACGGTTCATGGCTCGACCATGTTACGTGTACCTCAAACTGAAGATGCCCGGCCCCAAAGGAGTGATCACTGTCACCGGTGATCGGAAAAAGGCAGAAGAGTGTTTTCAGAAGGGCTCAAAGATTGCCGATTCCCAGGTGACAGCGGTCGAGTTTGAAGAATATAAGCAAAACGCAGATCCGAGTGATTTGCTGCGATCCAAGAAGCCCGCCACAGAATCTGCATTTCAGTCGTCCGGTGAGACGAAGCCTGTCCACATTCACCCGACCGACCCCAATGCAGCCCCGACCCACATCTCCACAACACTCGACCCGAAATAGGAAGAAGCGCTCATCCAGTTCCTTCGTGAGAACTGGGACATTTTTGCATGGAAGCCAGCTGACATGCCAGGTGTTCCCAGGGGACTGGCTGAGCATCATCTTAGAGTCGACTCATCAGCAAAACCAGTTAAAGAGCATCTTCGACGGTCCGCCGGCCAGAAGAGAAAGGCTATTGGTGAGGAAGTGGCTCGACTGTTGGCGGCAGGATTTATCCGACAGATATACCACTCCGAGTGGCTCGCTAATGTTGTCATGGTTCCTAAGAAGGACAACTCACTCCGAATGTGCATTGATTTCAAGCACATCAATCGGGCCTGCCCGAAAGATCATTTTCCTCTCCCTCGCATTGATCAAATTGTTGACTCGACCGCAGGATGCGAGAGGTTGTCTTTTCTAGACGCCTATTCCGGGTACCATCAGATCCGTCTGTACGGGCCCGATGAGATAAAAACAGCTTTCATCACTCCATTCGGGTGCTTCTGCTATATCACCATGCCATTCGGCCTCAAGAATGCCGGAGCCACGTTTATGCGAATGATTCAGAAGTGTTTGCTCACTCAAATCAGTCGGAATGTGGAAGCATATATGGATGATATCGTGGTCAAGTCGCGAAAAGGTTCCGACCTGCTCACTAACCTCGCCGAAACATTTGCCAACCTCAGAAGGTATGATATCAAGCTCAATCCATCAAAGTGCACATTCGGAGTTCCTGGTGGCAAGTTACTCGGTTTTCTCGTTTCCGAACGAGGGATCGACGCTAATCCAGAGAAGATCGGCACTATTCTCTGAATGAAACGCCCTGTGCGAGTGCACGATGTCCAGAAGCTTACTGGATGCTTGGCCGCATTAAGTCGATTCATCTCACAACTCGGTGAAAAGGCATTGCCGCTTTACCGACTGATGAAGAAGGCAGACAAGTTCGAGTGGACTCCAGAAGCTGATGCAGCGTTTGCCGAGCTAAAAGCTCTGGTCTCCACCCAACCGATGCTTGCTGCTCCAATCAGTAAAGAGCCTCTGTTGCTTTATATCGCAGCCACAGGACAAGTCGTCAGTACAGTACTTACGGTCGAGCGGGAAGAAGAAGGGAAGGCCTTCAAAGTTCAGCGCCCAGTGTATTATCTGTCTGAAGTTTTAACTCCATCCAAGCAAAGATACCCTCATTATCAGAAGCTTGTGTATGGGATATACATGACCACGAAGAAGGTTGCTCACTATTTCTCTGATCATTCCATCACAGCCGTCACCAATGCTCCACTTTCAGAGATTCTGCACAACAGAGATGCAACTGGTCGAGTGGCGAAATGGGCGATTGAACGTCTTCCCCTTGATATCAAGTTTGAGGCAAAGAAAGCCATTAAGTCCCAGGCAATAGCAGATTTCCTCGCCGAGTGGATTGAACAACAGCAGCCGACTGAAGTTCACTCGGAGCATTGGACCATGTTCTTT
This sequence comes from Triticum timopheevii, assembly GCA_963921465.1. NCBI lineage: Eukaryota > Viridiplantae > Streptophyta > Magnoliopsida > Poales > Poaceae > Triticum > Triticum timopheevii. The sequence goes on along the minus strand of OY997268.1, from coordinate 615,195,785 downwards.
GATGGCTCTAAGATGCTGAATGGTTCCGGTGCTGGGGTGGTCTTGGTTTCCCCCAGAGGAGATAAGCTCAGATATGTGCTCCAGATTCACTTTGATTCCTCCAACAATGAGGCAGAGTACGAGGCCCTTCTGTATGGGTTGCGCATCGCCATTTCACTCGGCGTCTGTCGCCTTATGGTTTATGGAGACTCGGATTTAGTGGTCAACCAAGTGATGAAGGAGTGGGACGTGAGAAGCCCAGCCATGACTGGATACTGCAATGCAGTGAGGAAGCTGGAAAAGAAGTTTGAGGGGTTAGAGCTCCATCACATACCCCGACTGAAAAATCAAGCAACTGATGATCTAGCAAAAATAGGTTCCAAGAGAGAAGACATTCCGAGTGGTGTGTTCTTGGAGCATATCCATACTCCATCAGTCAAAGAAGATCCTTTCACCGAAGAAGCTCCACAGCCCAAGAGTGCCACAGATCCGACTGAGGTTGAGGTCCCAGCAGTGGTCGACTTGGTCATGGAGGTCTTAGTGGTCATTCCCGACTGGACAGTTCCATATATCGCGTATATCCTGAGAAAAGAGCTCCCGGAGGATGAGGAAGAGGCTCGACAGATCGTCCGTCGATCCAAAGCCTTTACCGTAATCAAAGGACAGTTGTACAGAGAGAGCGCGACTGGAGTTGGTCAGAAGTGCATAACGCCAGAAGAAGGTCGAATCATCCTTGATGATATCCACTCGGGGACCTGTGTTCATCATGCGTCCTCTCGGACCATCGTGGCCAAAGCATACCGAGCCGGATTTTACTGGCCAAAGGCGAATGAGATGGCAAAGGAAATAGTGGACAAGTGCGAAGGATGTCAATTCTACTCAAATATGTCACACAAGCCTGCGTCAGCTTTGAAGACCATTCCACTCGTCTGGCCCTTCGCAGTATGGGGGTTGGATATGGTCGGCCCCTTGAGAACAGGTCGAAGCGGTTTCACGCATGTATTGGTGGTAGTCGACAAGTTCACCAAGTGGATTGAGGCAAAACCCATCAAGAACCTTGACGCCGGTACTGCTGTTGGCTTCATCAGGGAATTGATATTCAGAGATGGAGTCCCACACAGCATCATTACGGATAATGGGTCGAACTTTGACTCAGAGGAATTCAGGGATTTCTGCAACTCTCAAGGCACTCGAGTCGACTACGCTTCAGTCGCCCATCCACAATCGAATGGACAAGCAGAGCGAGCCAATGGCCTAATCCTCAAAGGGTTGAAACCCTGACTGATGCGTGATCTCAAACATGCGGCTGGAGCATGGGTCGACGAACTTCCCTCAGTGCTTTGGGGACTGCGGACAACGCCTAATCGGTCGACCGGGAGAACTCCATTCTTCTTGGTCTATGGAGCTGAAGCAGTTTTGCCGAGTGATCTTCTCCACAATGCTCCTCGGGTTGAACTCTACAACGAAGCAGAAGCTGAACAAGCACGGCAGGACGCAGTCGACCTTTTAGAGGAGGAAAGGGAGATGGCCTTGATCCGATCGACCATCTACCAACAAGACTTGCATCGCTTCCACGTCAGAAATGTAAAGAGTCGAGCTTTCCAGGAAGGAGATTTAGTTCTCCGAGTGGATCAACAGAAACAACACAAGCTTGCTCCTTCTTGGGAAGGACCCTTCATCGTCACCAAGGTTCTCCACAACGGAGCATACCGCATCTACAACGTCAAGCACAATATCGACGAGCCCCGGGCTTGGAACGCGGAGCTACTCCGCCCATTTTACACTTAAATTTTTCACTCGGATGAGTTGTAATAAAATACTTCTGTAGTTCATGGATTGCAAAATAATAGTGTCATAATTTCTCCATAATTTTTGTCACTTTTTATTTGTCCAATGAAATTTTCCCCTCAGTGGGTGACTTAGCTGCGAATCCGTTTCGCCTAAGTTTGTAAAAAATCCTTGTCGAGTGATGAGCCAAACTCCCACTCGGAAGGCTTAGCTGCGAATCCGTTTCGCCTAAGTTTAAATAAAATCCTACCGAGTGGTGAGCCAGACTCCCACTCGGAGGCTTAGCTGCAGTCCAAGTACTCGCCTAAGTTTAAATAAAATCCTACCGAGTGGTGAGCCAGACTCCCACTCGGGGGCTTAGCTGCAGTCCAAGTACTCGCCTAAGTTTAAATAAAATCCTACCGAGTGGTGAGCCAGACTCCCACTCGGAGGCTTAGCTACAGTCCAAGTACTCGCCTAAGTACAAGTACAACGTGCGCTCGCAAGGAGGACGAAGTGCAGGTCGACTACGACCCTCTCCTCTGAGCTACGCCATAAGTACAATGTGCGGTCGTAAGGAGGACGAGGTGCAGGTCGACTGCGACCCTCTCCTCTGAGCTACGCCATAAGTACAACGTGCGCTCGCAAGGAGGACGAGGTGCAGGTCGACTGCGACCCTCTCCTCTGAGCTACGCCACAAATACAACGTGTGCTCGCAAGGAGGACGAGGTGTAGGTCGACTGCGACCCTCTCCTCCGAGCTACGCCACAAACACAACGCGTGCTCGCAAGGAGAACGAGGTGCAGGTCGACTGCGTCCCTCTCCTCTGAGCTACGCCACAAGTACAACGTGAAAATCCTACCGAGTGAAGAGCAAACCTCTCACTCGGGGGCTTAGCTGCAGCATAGTGCTCGCCTAAGGTATAAAAATCCTACCGAGTGAAGAGCAAACCTCTCACTCGGGGGCTTAGCTGCAGCCCAGTGCTCGCCTAAGTTACGAAAATCCTACCGAGTGAAGAGCAAACCTCTCACTCGGGAGCTTAGCTGCAGCCCAGTGCTCGCCTAAGTTACAAAAATCCTACCGAGTGAAGAGCAAACCTCTCACTCGGGGGCTTAGCTGCAGCATAGTGCTCGCCTAAGGTATAAAAATCCTACCGAGTGAAGAGCAAACCTCTCACTCGGGGGCTTAGCTGCAGCCCAGTGCTCGCCTAAGTTACGAAAATCCTACCGAGTGAAGAGCAAACCTCTCACTCGGGGGCTTAGCTGCAGCCCAGTGCTCGCCTAAGTTACAAAAATCCTACCGAGTGAAGAGCAAACCTCTCACTCGGGGGCTTAGCTGCAGCCCAGTGCTCGCCTAAGGTATAAAAATCTTACCGAGTGGTGAACATACCTCCCACTCAGGAGCTTAGCCGCAGTCCAGTACCTGCCTAAGAGAATTGAAGAGAAAGTCGACTGCAGTAATCACCTTGCTTTAAAACCTGCAAAAGACATTTCAAGCCAAAAACAAGTGTATTCAAACGTCGAATTCAAGTTCAGATGGATACCTAAGGGAACCGAAAGTGCTCAGGCACTAAGCCTGTTAAGGTTTATTGGTTACAAAATCACTCGGCATACCGAGGCAAATTTAAAGTGTCGAGCCCAAAGAAGTTTTTTACCCCTCTTGTGGAGGGCTGGAAGGTGCAACAAACTCATCAAGATAAATTCCGTCCGCGATCCGAGTGGCAGCAGCGATGAAGGTCTCCATGAAGGACCCGAAGTCGTGTTTCTTGGTGTTGGCCACCCGAAGAGCCGCCAGCTTGTCTTCTCGCGCATCCTTGCAGTGGACCCGAGCCAGACACAGAGCAACATCTGCGCCGCATCTAGCAGAGGACTTTTTCCACTCCTGCACTCGACCAGGAACTGTGTTTAGTCGAGCCATCAGAGACTCGAGGTCGTTCTAGAGTGTCTCCCTGGGCCAGAGCGTGGTGTCAATGCGGGAAGTGGCGACCTTCAGCCTTGCAAGATAGTCAGCGATAGCAGCAACGCGAGACTCAAGTCGGAACACGTTCATGGCAACTTCATCGTTCACCGGAGAGTTGACGGGGTCTAGGTTTGGTTCCAGCCGACTAGTTTCCTCTTCAAAGTTTTGGTAAAATTCTGCAAGTACAATCACTGAGTCAAGGCAATGGTCGAATGGAAAGATCACTGTAAAAATGATTGTTTGACGCAAAGGATTATCTTCGAGCATGAGGAACAACTTCTTGGCAAGTCCACTCAAAAAGGCCTCCAGATCTTTCTTCTTCCCAGCCAATTGACTGGCCTTGTCATTCAGAGCAACTTTGTCATTTTTCAGTCGACTAACCTCCTTGTTGGCAATCTCAAGAGCAGCTTTCAGATTAGTGTTTTCTTCTTCGAGCTTGGTGACCGAAGCTAACTTCTCGTCAACAAGTTTAGTCTTCTCAGCTAGTTCAAGATCTTTCTTCTTCTGGGCCTCCTTCACCTTGCCTGTAAAGTTACAGCAAGGTAAGACTTTGAAACAGATGAAGGACAAAAACAGTCGTCGAGGTCTCACCGAACATATCTTTGGTCTCCTCCTTCGCCTTCGTCAGATTCTCCTGGACCAGCTTCAGATCCAGCTCGAGCTGGATGTGCTTGTTCTCCAGCTTGGTATAACGAGCCGCAAGATCACAGGATTTCTACGAAGAACCAATCGACAAAATGTCAAGGATAATTCACTTCCGAGTGGATAAGAGAAAATCATGCGTTTCTAAGACTACAACCGAATACAAACATTCGACCGTAGTCTCGGGGACTACACCCAGTGGGTGCACTCAGCGTGCCCCCACTAAGTTCTATTAAAGATAGAGTCGACCAGTCGACCCACAAAAAAAACAAGACGTATTCTTCAGACTGTAATCGACTGCAAGCAGTCGACTACAGTCTCGGGGACTACACCCAGTGGGTGCACTCAGCGTGCCCCCACCGGTTTGAGAAATCCATTCGACCTAGTCGACTGACGGAAAAACTTAACTTCTAAAGCCTATGGTCGACTGCCAGCAGTCAACCATAGCCTTGGGGACTACACCCAGCGGGTGCACTCAGCATGCCCCCGCTAAACCGGAGTTTCAATCGACACACCCAGTGGGTGATTGCTATGGATTCCGGAAAGAAAAACTTTTTGATAGCATATCCTAACAGAACAGGCGATTCGACTGACCTGAACATTGCTTTGAAGAGCAGAACTGGCGTCGTAGGCTGCCCGGCTTGCCTCCCGGATGGCCTTCACCTGCTCCATCATGATCCCCGCCTGGCGTATCGCTTCCTTTGCAGCACTGGCTTGGTCTTCTGGGACGTGGTGCGTCGTGAAGAGAGAAGGCTGCGCGGCACTCGACGAAGCGGGGAGAGCACTCGTCAGTGGCACCGCGAAGGACACGGTGTGCCGAGTGGTGTCCTCCTCCCCCGCGACCAGAGTCTCGGGTGCCGTCACATCCTGGGCCGCCCTGCCGGCAGACGCTTTCCTGCTCCTCCTGTGCTTCAGCGGTTCCTCGTCGTCGTCGTCGTCAGGAAGAGTGATAACAACATTGGATGAAGCTACAGAAAAGAATCAGAATTAGAGACGAAGAGTCAATCGACTAAAAACAGAATTAAGAGAGTGGTACCAGGTTTTGAGGTTGCGGCATCCTCCATCTCATGATCGTCAGCCCTGGCTGAGGTATCGGAAGTAGCAGCACTGCAATTCCAAAAAATCAGTCGGCTAACTCAAGTGGCAATCAAAGATAAAGCTCGCACAAAACATGAAGACTCAAACAGCATGTTTACCCTGATATGGTGGGGATGGACACCTTCATCTTCGGCAGGACCTTGGTCGGCTTTGACGGCGCCACCCTGGACTGCTTCGGAGCCTTTTCAGTCGGCACCAGAGAAGTGGTCCGAGGGCGCTTGGTCGACTGCGCGACAGTCGCAACCCCCTTACCACGTTCAGTCGCAGGGTCATGGGCAAGCTTCGACCGCCTTTCCAAGCGCGGTGGTGCGACCTCCTCCTCCTCCTCTTCTTCTTCCTCCTCATCGTCATCATCATCATCATCATCTTCAGCAGCATCCGAGTCCCACTCCTCCTGGCTCTCGCCCCCGCTCGCTTCTCCCTCTTCAGTCGGAGTCTGTGCTCCATTGGGCATCGAGTACAGTTCGGTGAGGGCCTGTTAGACATCAAGACAAAGATCAATCGACCAATTTGCGGAGAAAACGGAAATAAGTATGGCAAGAATACAATTGGAGGTAGAGTGGGCATACCTTGTCTGGAATGCTGCGATGGTCGAGCGGAGGAATCCTCCTGGCTCCATGAGGGTTATCCTTGTGTCCCAGTGACCGCGGCCATCCACCTTTCCAGCGTGGCATCGTCGACTGCTTCTGGATTGATCCGAGTCTCATCTTCAGTCCTGCGGTACAACCACATGCAATGGCTCCGGAACTGAAGAGGTTGGATACGCCGCCTAAGAAAAACCTCCAGGAGATCCATACCCGTCACTCCCTCCCGAACCAACTGGACTACGCGCTCCATCAGCATCTTCACGTCGGCTTTCTCCTCCGGAATCACCTTCAGAGAGGAGGGTTTGTTGGCTCGGTCCATGGTAAACTGAGGGAGTCCACTCGACTGCCCCGACGTCGACTCATTCTGGTAGTAGAACCAGGTCAACTGCCAGCCTCTGACCGACTCGGGGAACGTCATGGCTAGGAAGGTGCTCTTGTTCCTCATCTGGATCCCCAAACCTCCACACATCTGGATAACTTTGGTTTTGTCATCATCTGGACTCGCCTTCTTCATGGTCTGAGAGCGACACGTGAATATGTGCTTGAACAGGCCCCAGTGCGGTCGGCAACCCAGAAAGTTCTCACACATGGACGCAAATGCGGCAAGGTAGGCGATAGAGTTCGGGGTGAAGTGGTGGAGTTGCGCTCCAAAGAAGTTCAAGAAACCACGGAAGAAAAAACTCGGTGGCAAAGAAAATCTGCGGTCGACGTGGGTAGCCAGAAGCACGCACTCACCCTCTTCCGGCTAGGGCTGCCACTCGTTCCTCGGGAGCCTTGCTGCTCCGTGGGGGATCAGACCATCGTTGGCCATGTCGAGGAGATCCTTCTCCGTGATGGTTGACCGGATCCAATCTCCTTGGACCCAGCCGTTCGGCAGACGAGATCTAGACGAAGACCCGCCGCGACTGGTGGTTCTCCCTTTCGCCTTCCCCGTCGCCGACGCCTTCTTCACGCGTTCCAGCGTCGCCGTCTTCTCCTTCACCATGGCTGCCGGCGGGACGCGCGATGAGCGGTTATGCAGAGGCGAGAGCGGGCGCGGTGGGCGGAGGCAAGGAGAGCAGAGAGAGAATACAGAGATACTGTTCCAAGACCCTCGCCAGGCGCCTTTATAAGATCCCTTCCGAGTGGATGACAGGTGGGCCCGGCCGTTCCAATCACATCCCGAAACAGTCGCGCGGACGCGATACGTGGCGAAAAAGGCGGTGCGAGAATCGAGGCGTTTATGCCCTATCCCATCCGAGCGCCGCGGTCCGCCCCGCTTCGCGCGCTTCCCCAAATTTCGTATCCCGCAGAATCTGCGAACGGCAGATCGGTCTGTCAGACGCGGGATTTCCTGCGATCCGTCGCTCGGAAATTGTTAAGTTCAAAAGGTCACTCGACGAAAGAAAAGAATGGATCAAGTTGACTGAAGAAAAGTTGATGATTATCAACGAAGAGATTATTGGTCCAGGACAACACATATCCAGAACGCAGAAGCCAGTCGGAAATAATATCAACTCCTTCCTCACTCAAGCCTCAATCCATTCGGGGGCTAATGTTGGAGTCATGTACCTAGGATAGGGTCATAGACCTGATCTAAGTACCCTACCCAAGGACACCATTATTAGAAGAGACTACCTTCCAGTCGACCAAGGAGGACTCCACTCGACAGACTCGAAGGACTCGACCATGAAGACTCACTCGACCACCAGAAGGTCAAGAAGCACTCTGTACCGTGACGGTCTGTAGTTAAGTAGACTTTATGGTATTTAAGACACTTTATGTGTGGCGTTACCAGTAACGCCCCAGACTTAATGTACTTTAAACCCTGCATTACTGAGGGCCGGAGGGGGCTGGCAGGCACTATATAAGCTACCCCCACCTTAGTGTAAAGGGTTCGCACCCCTGTAATCCTTATACGCATAATCCACTCGACCGCCTCCGGGCTCCGAGACGTAGGGCTATTACTTCCTCCGAGAAGGGCCTGAACTCGTACATCTCCTATGTTTACAACTGCTCCATAGCTAGGACCTTACCTCTCCATACCTACCCCCCACTCTACTGTCAGACTTAGAACCACGACACCGATGACTTATTATCCTACCCAAACAAATCAGATTGTGGCTGCACCCATCAATCCTATTATGAGCATGCTAGGTTCGGTGGCAACGCTGAACCCAACCTTACCTACAGCTACAACCACTCGACCACTAGCAAATTATGGGTCGACATACCTGCCACAATTCCTACCTACAGCTAGTAACCCTACTCCTCCTATGCCACTGCCACCAGCTTCATCGTCTACTATGGATGATGGTTTAGCTAATCTTAGAGAGGAGATGGCTAAGATGCTTTGAGAGAATTTTGGAGTTGAGTTACCTCGGAATCGGATTTACCAAAAGCCGTACCCCGAGTACTTTGATGCCATCCAGTGCCCTCCAGTATATAAAATTCCAGATTTTGTTAAGTTTAATGGAGAAGGCACAAAAACCACATGGGAGCATGTTATTCAATACTTAGCACAATTGGGTGAGGCAGGCTCACTGAATGAGTTGAAAGTGCGTTTATTTCCTTTGTCATTAACTGGTACCACATTTTCATGGTTTTCTTCTTTACCACATGGTTCCATTCGAGTTTGGTCGCAGCTAGAGCAGAAATTTCATGATCACTTTTATAGCGGCGACAATGAACTCAAGTTGTCACATCTAATATCGGTTAAGCAGAAGCATGATGAATCGGTCTCCGATTACGTCAAGAGATTCAGAGAAACGAAAAACCGGTGTTTTAGTTTGGTGATAACCGAGAGAGACTTGGCAGACCTAGTGCTGAGTGGTTTGAGAACTCCCATTAGAGAAAAGCTAGAAGGCTATGAGTTTTTAAATATCAACCAAGTCTTACAAAGGGCTTTGGCTCAGGAAAGCCGAAGCAAAGATCTCAAAGAAGTGCATAGATACAAAGCCGATCGACCAAAGATGAATATGGTGGAATATGATAGTGATCACTCGGACGATGAGGGTGATGTTTTTGCTACTGAATTTGTTTGGCCATCTAAGGACAAACCCTTTACTTGCAATGATCTGAAACCGATTCATAAGAATCGTGATGAAGAGATGAAGTTTTCTTTTAACATTGCTAAGTGTGATAGAATATTTGATGCTTTGCTGCAGGCTAAGATTATTAGAATATCTCATACTTTACCGCCGTTTGAAGAGCTAAAACGGCGTGCTTATTGCAAGTATCATAATTCTTTTTCTCATGCTACTAACGATTGCAATGTTTTTCGACGACAGATACAATCAGCCATTAATGACGGACGATTGAACTTTTCTGAGATGCAAGTTGATAAACAACCTTTTCCAATGAATACCATGGATTTAGAGGGGAAGAAGTTGCTCATTCGGCCAGAGGTAGCCGAATCTACTAATAAAGCTAATGTCATTGTTGGTGAACCCAGGAAAGACAAGGAGGGTAACAAGATCTTGGGGAGGCAGGTTGTGCTTGATAAGCAACCCGATGGCAAGGAAGTGATCAAAATCACCATCAAGAATCCTACACTCGTGGGGCAAGCACAAGTACAGCAAGACGTTCAAGTCAAATTTGTTAAGCCCAAGAGTCCTGAAGTTGGCAAGTGGAAGATGAACAAAGCCAAAGTGCAGCGCAAACCAATCAAACAAACTTTTGACATGTTGTTGTCCAAATACGCCAACCAGTCGGCTGGTTCCAGCTCTAACCGGCCATCATACTTGAAGCGACCAAGGTCACCATCAGATGATATGTTCAATCAATATATGAAACCGAGTGGACCAAAGGCGTTATTTCCAGAAGAGCAGAGGCAAACTGTCTGGGACCGACTTGAATACTCATATAATGATCGACTGAACATCGATAACTATCGGTCGGCTGGTCAAAACATACGACCGGATGGAAATTATCCAAGTGTAAGAATGCACCCTGGTGGAAGCTATCCGAGTGAAAAAATATGGTCAAGTAGATTCCATCCGAGTGAATTCCATCCGAGTGGATTCCATCCAAGTGACATTAATCCGAGTGGATTCCATCCAAGTAAAAAGGTGCGCCGGAGTGGAAATTTCATGCATCTGGAGAGTCGAAAAGAATGGCGTGTTAAGTCACCAAGTGTTGCAGCAGTTGAGTCGGGAAAAGGCAAGGAGAAAATGGATGTCGACTCACTTATCTTGGGCACCGAAACATTCCCCATACAACAGCCGACTGTGCATAATCACTCAACTGAGCCGATACTTGCTATCGCGCCAAAGCACTCGGTTAATGACCATGAAGCAAGCACCAGCCAAGTAAAGGTGAGAGATGCTAAATACACTCGACCAAAGTGGTGTCCTCCAGGGCTAACAAAGACACAGAAGAGGAAACTACAGAGGTTAAGGAGTTAAGAGATGGCGGAGCAGGAGGCCGAGAAGCAAAGGGATAAGTTGTTCAATGACACTCGGCCCATGGTTCCAGCAAAACAAGTGTGGAGGCCAAAACAAATACAAGATACATCAGCTTCTACATCTATCACAAAAGTGCCTACACCACCCAAGGAGGACGATGTGACAGCTATTACATTGTCTGCGACACTTCTTTCTTCTCCTTCACTCGGCCAGCTTTCAAGATCGGTCGATCCACTTGAAGAAGAGGTTGATATGTTGGACTATGAGTCTACGCCGGTTCATGAAGGTATGGATATCAATATGGTGTATTACTTACCTGCTGAGTTTCGTGCTGTAGATGAGGAAGGGGAGGTGGCTCAGCTGGATTTTGGCCCTAAAAATGCAATATTCGAGAAGCCAAAAGAACCAATAACGCATCTGAAACTGTTATATCTCAGAGGTCATATCAATGGGTCGCCGCTCACTCGGATGCTTGTGGATGGAGGTGTTGTGGTAAATCTTATGCCCTATTCGGTCTTCAAGAAATTGGGTTTGCCTGATGAAGAATTGATCAAGACCAATATGGTGCTCAACGGGTTTGAAGGCAAAGAGAAAACTGAAGCCAAAGGTGTAATATATGTGGAGCTTACAGTCGGAAGCAAAACTTTGGCCACTGCATTCTTTGTCGCTGAGGTGCAAGGTAACTACAACGTTATACTAGGCCGTGATTGGGTTCATGCAAACCAGTGCGTGCCATCCACTATGCACCAGTTTTTGATTCAGTGGGTTGATGATGAAGTGGAAGTCATTCATGAGGATAACTCGGCCTGTGTTGCTTTGGCCGATGCATCGGTGGATTGGCAGCATCCCAATGCTACTTGCTTGACGGGACGTGACTTATCAGAGTTTGATTTTCTCAGCGTGACCAAGAATGGTTTTGTGCCTGTGTCTTTAAAGCCGACTGAATGCAATCGGCTCCAAGGTATGATATGTTTAAATGGATTCTAATTCCGAGTGGTTACAAAAACATCTTGTAAAATATCGATCCAGTGAGGACGATATGTATGAGTCTATAGAGGAGTTGGATGACATGGATAAACTTGGACAAGGTTTTACATCGGCTGATCCATTAGAAGAGATATATATTGGAGATAGTTCAGTCACTCGACCGACATTTATAAACAAAAATTTGAAAGCCGATTGTAAGGCTAAATTAATCGAGCTATTGAAAGAATATGTTTGTTGCTTTGCATGGGAATATCATGAGATGCCAGGGTTGAGCCGAGAGCTAGTGGAGCATCGGTTGCCTATAAAAGCCGGTTTTAGACCTTATAAACAGTCGGCCAGAAAGTTTAATCCGAAAACATATGACCGGATCAAGGAAGAGATCGGTCGACTGCTTGAAGCTAATTTCATTCGACCTTGCAGGTATGCCGAGTGGATTTCTAACATTGTCCCAGTGGAGAAGAAGGGATCCGGCAAGTTGAGGGTGTGCATTGACTTCAGAGATTTGAATAGGGCTACACCCAAAGATGATTATCCCATGCCAATAGCCGATATGCTTATTAATGATGCTTCTGGACATAAGGTTATTAGCTTTCTAGATGGTAATGCCGGATACAATCAAATTTTTATGGCCGAAGAGGACATGTACAAGACAGCTTTCCGATGTCCTGGTTTCCTTGGTTTATTCGAGTGGACAGTGATGACATTTGGATTGAAAAATGCTGGGGCCACATATCAAAGGGCTATGAATTTGATTCTTCATGATTTACTCGGTATCATACTTGAAGTTTATATTGATGATATTGTTGTCAAATCGGATGCTTTTGAATCTCACTTGGCCGATTTGCGTTTACCTTTTGGAAGAATGAAAAAGTATGGACTGAAGATGAATCCTTTGAAGTGTGCATTCGGCGTGTCAGCTGGCAAATTTTTGGGTTTCATTATTCATGAAGATGGCATCGAAATCGATCCCAAAAAGATAGAGGCCATACAGAAAGTGGAGGCTCCAACATGCAAGAGAGATATGCAAAAGTTCCTTGGCAAGGTCAATTATTTGAGAAGGTTCATAGCTAATCTGTCAGGGAAAGTTGATGCATTTACTCCTATCCTTCGGTTAAAGAATGATGTTGATTTTACTTGGGGGGCAAAACAGCAAGAAGCCTTTGATATGATCAAGAATTATTTGTGCACTCCTCCGGTGATGAAAGCACCCAAGCATAGAGAGCCTTTTAAACTTTATATCGCAGCAGAGGAAGGTGTTATTGGTGCTGTTTTGACTCAAGATACCGAAGGAAAAGAGCATGCCATTACATATTTGATCAGACGTTTATTGGACGCCAAGACAAGGTATACATTTATTGAAAAACTATGTCTATTCTTATATTACGCTTGCACAAAATTGAGACATTACCTAGTGCCGAGTGTTTGTGTAGTAGCTTGTCAAACCGATGTCATTAAGTACATGTTGCATAGGCCAATTCTTAGTGGTAGAATTGGCAAGTGGGCTTATGCTTTGATTGAGTATGATTTGGCTTATGAATCTCTAAAATCCATGAAAGGCCAAATTGTTGCTAATTTCATTGTTGAACATTGGATTAATGACAAGCATGATGTTGATATGAACCTTGTTTCATTAGTGCCATGGAGATTGTACTTTGATGGTTCAGTTTGTAGCAATGGCCAAGGTGTTGGTATTGTTTATATATCTCCTCATGGTGCTGTTTTTGAAGCCTCATGCCGCTTAGAATATTTTTGCACAAACAATCAAGCCGAATATGAAGCATTGTTATTCGGTCTAGAGATGTTACTTGCTATAGGTGTTACACATATTGAGGCTTACGGTGATTCGTTACTAGTGGTGCAGCAAATATCCAGAGTCTTTCAGTGTTTTGACGAATCACTTAATGTTTATCTTGATAAATGTCTAGATATAATTTCTACTTTGGATTGTTTTAGCATTGCACATATATCTAGACATGACAACTGGAAGGCAAATGAGTTGGCACAGCAAGCATCTGGATATCATGTTGATCATGGCATGTTTCATATCTCTCAAAGACCGATGTCTTGTCTTGCCAATATGGGAGAGGCCGAACCTGAACCCACTGATTCGGTCATTAACAAAAAATCTAGTGCAGGTGATAATTCCGACTGGAGAAAGCCCATTGTTGATTACTTGTGCAATCCGAGTGAAAGGGTGGACAGGGCTGTTCGGCGTATGGCTTTCAAGTATACAATGAGAGATGATGGTCTTTATCGCTGAATAGTCGATGATGTTCTTCTAAAGTGTTTGGATGAGGACCAGGCAAGAGTTGCTATGGGAGAAGTACATGAAGGTATTTGTGGCACTCACCAGTCGGCTCCCAAAATGAAATGGTTATTGCGACGTGCTGGGTTTTATTGGCCGACTATGATTAATGATTGCTTCAGATATTATAAAGGGTGTGAAGCTTGTCAAAAGTTTGGTGATATTCAATTGGCTCCTGCTGCTGTGTTACATCCTATTATCAAACCGTGGCCTTTCAGAGGTTGGGGTTTAGATTTCATTGGACAAATCCACCCGTCTTCCTCAAAAGGGCATCGGTTCGTATTGGTGGCAACTGATTATTTCACTAAATGGTCTGAAGCAGTACCTCTCAAGAACATGACACATACGGAGGTAATTCAATTCATAACCGAACACATTATTCATAGATTCGGTATTCCTCAAACGTTAACTACGGATCAAGGTTCATCTTTTATGTCACACCAAGTTAGAGAGTTTGCCAAATCTTATAATATAAAGTTGCTCAATTCCTCTCCATATTATGCCCAAGCTAATGGACAAGCCGAGTCTAGCAATAAAATTTTAATCAAGCTCATCAAGAAGAAGATTGAGGATAATCCGAGGAGATGGCATGAGTTGTTGTCTGAAGCTTTATGGGCACATAGAATTTCAAGGCATGGTGCTACGAAGGTAACTCCATATGAGCTAGTATATGGTCAAGAGGCCGTTTTACCAGTAGAAGTAAATTTGAATGCTTTGAGAATAGCCAAACAAAATGATTTACCGGCAGTAGACTTCTATAACTTGATGATGGACAATATTGATGAAGTTGCCGATAAACGTTTGGTTGCTTCGGAGTCCATAGAGAGAGACAAGTTGAGGGTTGCAAGAGCTTACAATAAGAAAGTTAAGTTGAAGAATTTTCAAGTTGGTGAACTCGTCTGGAAAGTGATTCTGCCGATTGGTTCAAGAGATAGAAAATTCGGGAAGTGGTCTCCAAGTTGGGAAGGTCCTTTTAGGATTACAAGAGTTGTTCCTGGAAATTCATATTTGGTAGAATCAATACAAGGGGCATTGTTACCCCGAGCTCTCAACGGAAAATATTTAAAGAAGTACCACCCGAGTGTGTGGCAGGAAGCCTGAGTAGGCAATGGCCGATATACGATTATCGCCCTTAGCACAAACATGTCCGATACATAATTATCGCCCTGAGGAAAATAAATGGCCGATGGAGTGTTGACATTGTCCTTAGAACAAACACCGTGCATATTATTTTTCGGCGTGCTAGCTTTGCCGAAAAACAGGGGGGCATGTGTTGACATCGAATTTTGGCAAGGTACAAAAGGCAAGTAAGATGGCCTCAAGTGAAAGAGTTTTCAGCATGCAAAGTTTCAGGTAGCCGAGTGGAATAACTTTGATGTTTAATTTATCGCCATTCGACCTTATCTCGGTGGCCGAAGTTGTACTCCGAGTGACAAAATTCAACATTCCGAGTGGTTTTCGGCCGATCATGCCTTCAAGACGACCTCGGATGAAGGACTATTCTAAAGGAATTGTCTTCGTCTCGTCGAGGCAATCGATTTCGATATATAAATCATCTCAATCCGAGTTCATATGCAAAAGTTAGAGGCAATACACTGCAGGCCGAAGCTGAATGGAAATATGGCGCGAAGTACCAGACGCCCTGTCTGATGGGTCGCGCGAGCAATTCGGCCCTTAAGAAGTCCTTGAATCGGAAAAACTTCAACACGAGAAAGTTTCGTCTCGTCGAGTCGATCGATTTTCATATATAATTCGTCTCAATCCGAGGTCGTATGAGACTTGGGGAGACAAATCAAGATCAAGCTATGTTTTTGGTCGAGTGAAAAGCTTACCATCCGAGTGAAAACTCACCGGTCGAGTGAAAGCTTACCTTTCAGGTAAAAACCTACCGATCGAGTAAAAGGTCGAGTGAAAACCTACCAATTGAGTAAAAGGTTAAAAACCTACCGATCGAGTAAAAGGTCGAGTGAAAACCTACCGATCGAGTAAAAGGTCGAGTGAAAACTTATCGATCGAGTAAGGGATTACCTTCCGAGTGAAAATATAATTATCCGAGTGGAATATTACCTTCCAAGTGAAAGATTCTAACATCCGAGTGAAAAGTCCAGTCGGACGATCCGAGTGACTCTAATATCCGAGTGGATGAGCTCGAATCCAAGTGAAACTGAGCATGTGCCCGAAAGTTTATCAAGATGATTTCGGGTGAAGAAGTGTTCAATACAGAAGTTGTGCGTATCATCAAGACGATAAACTTTGGTTTTGGATTCATCGTCATCAGAGATAGTATATGGCCTGCAAATTCACTACAAGAGTCGAATAATTCAGTCTACCGCAAGACCGAGTCCGACTGGAAGGTAAAGACGACCTCGAAAAGTATTCAAGATGGCCTTATTTAAAAAAGTGATCAACATGAGAGTTATTCGTATCGTCGAGGCGCACAAGTTTGATATTTGGGCCATCTTGATCGGAGGTCATATGGAGGCTCGGCGGCCTGCACAAGGAGGAAGACAGAAGTTGGGCCAGATTCAAACTGAATCCGAGTTGGAATAGAACTAGGACTCTAGGACGCGAATTGATGTAATTTTTCTTGTAAGAAAAGCCTAGATGAATCATTTACTTGTACGGGGAGTCCAGCCGCCTCTTATATATGTTGGGGGTGACGGCCGATTGAACAACACACAATCGAACAAATCAATATACTACTTTTTTCTGTCTACTTTTTATCTCTCCACCGTTTTTCTCTCTCGTTCTTCGATGTTCTTCGTGTTTGAGAGCTGCGAATCCCGAGGCTCTAGGGGCGAGCGAATCGACCTAGGGCAGCCCATAGCCGCCGCAATCCCTGACGGGGTCCCTCCCGGGTGCGCGGGGTTTCGCGTCTGCAAAAGCACCCGCCGACTGTCTTGCGTATCGCGCTGTCAGTCGGGTCTCCTTCGACGTGAGCTGCGGTGCATCACCCCCGGCGTCAAGGGTACACGTGACGTGTTCGTGTGTCAACAAGAGTAATGCATGATTTCCTCCATCATTTATGAGATGGAAAGGTAAATTTATTTAAACTCACAATATACTTATATTATATAACGCATGTATATGCTTAGGCTTGCACGGTTGCATGGCTGGGAGCAGACATGCATGTTACATATGTCAAATTGTCAACTTTGATCCATGGAGACGATCGAGAGAACAGTGCATGTTTTCGCAGCTTCCCCTTGGCCTTGGGCGCTAGCGCCATCGATCACCATGCATGTGCTAGCTAGCTAGCTTGTGGACCTGCAATTTTTTCCTTTCTTTCCTTCTTCCGCGTGAGGCCCAAGGCTACATATACTAACCCGTGCAAATGTACGCATGCACATCATACCTTTACGAGCACCTCCGAGAGACTCAACAGATTTGATCGTAAGAAACCTAGCCATGTCGGTCAGTTTGCGGCCTGTCTGCATTATTGGCTGCATGGGAGGCAGCATGTGTAGAGTACACATGGATCGACGGATCTCTATCGGCCATGTCTTCCGCTGGCTACGTAGTACGTAGTACTAGCAACAACCCCGGCGTAGTTTCGGGATCCATCCATCCATCCATCCATGGCGTGTCGTGATGCGTATATAGTTGGCTAGCTAGGCTGTGAGCTCTAGCCGCCAAATCCACGAGTACTCTCGGGAGTCGTGGCCTCCTTGTTGCTTACCGCCAATTGCCCGATTCCCTGGCATCTATGCATGCAAGCATGTTGTACGTGATTTGACATTGACGCACGGAAAAAAATTATATGAGACCAGGTCTCATATAAATCAGGTGAGGACGGGCAGCCGATATATCTTGGATCGATCATTTGCCTAAGCGCATGTACAGTGGTAGGTAATGCAGCCATACACAATTCTATTTTTCTCCCTAATTTGCGACCACTCTCATCTTTACCCCTAAAAATAAATAGGTGCTCAACTTTGCCTCTCTTCCGTCAGAAGCTCCTATGAAAATACCTTTCCGCCCGCTCAAAGTGGTTTCATCGTCAACGAGACAGTTTGCTGGACATGGTTGCCCCTGTGTGCATGTGCCACTAATGTGTTGGGCCTACTCTTTAAAAAAAAACTCCCACTCTGTCACCCCCCCCCCCCCCCCCCTCTCTCACTTACATGTGGAGCCCAACAAAAAAAATATAAACTCTCTCACAATCTATCTATCCTGACATGTGGGCCATGGGACCCACCCGTGGGGTCAACATCAGTCCACGCGGCTTGGCCGGTGGCTATCGCCGGCATGGGTCTTGGAGCTTGAGGCAGCGGAGCAGGTGCTATTCCGGTAAGCGACAGAGGGCACGAGAGCGGCGAAGTGGGGGCGCTAGGCGAAGCTGCGGCGAGGCCAGGGAGGTCCAATGCGACGGTAGTGACAGCGGTGGCGGTCACCGGAGCACGGTGTCGCGAGGAGGCGGACGAAGGAAGAGAAGCTCGTCGTGGTGTTATCTGGCGGATTCGTGAGGTTGTCCCCGAGCTGAGGAAGCGGCAGGGGGCATCGGGGCTCGTCAAATCTGGCCAAATCGGGCGCGATGGCTAGCTGCCGGAGGTGGAGAAGTGAAATGGGTTGCCCGATGAACTATTATCTTCTTCTTTTCTGTCACTTCGAAATTTTGTATCTATGTTTTGTTATGAACGTTCGCATGATCGCCATGATGGATTCTTTTTATTTTCGCAAAATAAAAGATTCTTCTAAGATATATGCATTCTTCAGTCTCTACATCTGAGCATCTACACAACCTAACTAATTTCTTATGGCATCTCAGATCATCGGGTTAAAGGGGAGAGAAAGGGAGCACCTATCACTCGGGCACGTGGGAAAAAAATTTGCATCACTCGCTTTGCTTGTACCACTAGATTTTTCATCCAGCGACCAGAAACAGATCGCACACTATTTATCTCTTCCTCCCGCCGCCTGTGGTCGATGGCGCTCCCGCGCACCCCTCGCTGCATCGCCCTCCCCTTCACCGCAGCCCACAACCTCCCAAAGCAATCCTCTCAATGTCAACGATCACCCCGCACCAGTCAAGTTTCGCAATCGCCCTCATCGTCGCCGCCGCGGCGCCGGCTCCTGCTCTTTCATGGCTCGCACTCACCGTGAAGTCCGCGGCCTCCCCCTCTCGTGCTCGGGGTGAAGCAGTACTAAAAAAGTTCACTGACATTGGCGCGTCTTCGGCTCGCTTCCCAGATTTTTTTTTTGCCATCGGTACTGCTATAATTGAAGATGAATAGATTAAAAGTTTTCTGGCAAAATTGGATTTGGTGCAAAAAAAAGTCCACGTGCGTGGGCTCTATTATGTTCTTGACGATCCTCTTTTTTGCGAGGTTTTTTCTTTGGGAAAAAGAGATGTGAGGTACTTTTGGTACACTGGTCCACCTCATTTTATTTTTTTGATTTGTTGTTGTTGTTGAAACAAATGTTGAATCAACGTGCGCCTGTGTTGGACGCGATCTGAATAGGGTATGCGTACATGCATGCTGTTCCTCCTGCTACTCGTTGCATGATACTACCTACCTATTGCATCATCTTCCTAGGTACAGTACAATGCAACCAATCATGCATGCACCCTGATCTCGATCGGTCGATGGATCGTATCCGTCTCCATTCCTTGGAGCTTTCTTCAGCATAGATGCACTTGTCCTCTTCTCAGTGTACCGGCCTCCGTCGCACTGTTGGTATCCAATGTTGATGTTTGTCACATGTACAATCTTAATTAGAGCATATCCAATATATATATATATATATTTTTTTTGCAAAACTAACGTCCAACTGATCAACAACGATCGATGATAGAGTGCATTCCAGATTTTACTCTCTACTTTGATGTTTTTTTTACGCCAGTAACTCCATTTGACAATCCCGCCACCTGTGCCGAATGGCCTGGGCCCACCTGCCGGTCGCTCTCAAAAAATTAAACAGGGTAAAAACTGGTAAACTTTCGCCACATAGAACAATTTGATTGAAAATTATTAAGTGCTATTGTTAGTGTCAACAAAATGTCAAAGCACAGGCTAAAAATCGGAATTAAGAGGATGCTCTTACCTCCAGGCAGATCCCAGGACTAGGATAGGACAGAGCAGTGAGAGAGTACTGGGGACAAGCAGGAGGGAACAGATCCGTTGGAGGGAGAGAGAAAGGAACGCTGTCCCCCTGGCCACCTTACATGTCCATCCATCCATCAATCCAAGACCCCCAAGTCCCGAGAAGATCACCATGGATACCATCATCACCGGTTCACCGCCACCGCCATACAGATCAATCCATGCATCCTCCCACATTCCATTCCCACACAACATCGGATTGTTCACCGCAAATATATAGTGGTACATTTGTTTGCTTGGCCCGTGTAAAGTGATCCGTTTTTAGTGATCCAAGAGATGTGAGGAGTTGCTCTTCCGGGCCGCCGATATGGTGGGAGAGTTGTTGGGAACATGAACATCAGCTACATGCACCTAAACTACTACGACCAGCTAGCATAACTGTGTGTGTAATCATGAGTACTCCTACTACCACTGTTATGCCACCAGCTGCCTGATATTTCAGCCGTGTGATCATGTGGCAAGAAGCTGCCCACATGTCAACCAAGTACAAGTATATAGTGCACCACTACAGCCACACCAATTGCTCTTTCCTGTGAGGATCACCACATCTACTTGGAAAGGGAAATATACTCCAGTGTCAAGTGCATGGTGCTACCCAGTAAGTCCATGGGCGTAGGCAGGATTTTTTTTTCGCCAGAAAACTTCCGATCTATTCATTTTCGATCATGTCGGTACAACGAACACCGTAAATAATAAAAATTACATCCAGATCCGTAGACCATCTAGCGACGACTACAAGCACTGAAGTGAGCGAAGGCGCGCCGCTGTCATCGCCCCTCCCTCGCCGGAGCCAGGCAAAACTTATAGTAGACAGTCGGGAAGTCGTCGTGCTAAGACCCATAGGACCAGCGTAGCAGAACAGCAACCAACGCCGTTGAAGAGTAGCGTAGATCGGAGGGATTCAACCCGAAGACACACGAACGTAGATGAACGTAGCCAGAATTTAAATATAAGGGGAACCGGGGAGGTGAAAAAGCCAATGATCACAAACGAGACAAAATATTAAGATATACCAAGTCTCAAGATAACCTTGACAACAAAGCATAGAAACATACGGTTGGAACTATGAAAAAAGTTGCACTCAAATATCTCATTATATATGAACTTTGTAGCTATTTTCTTCTCCATACCGAAGAACATGTAAGACCCAAGAAAGTTGTCTCCCATTTTATCTTGAAGGCGTGCCTTGATTAATTAGTTTCAAAATGCGTGAAGAGTACTGAGTACATATTAATTCTAGCCAAGGAAAATTTATTAAATGATTGTACTATAATTAGCGATGATTTTCCATAATCCATTATATGGATGCTCTCTCATGTATGGCTGACATCTTGCTTATTACGAGGGAGTTCCCAAATCTATTGGCACTTACCGCGCGAGGTCCCTTTCATATGCAATGCTTCCAGTTCCACGCAGTTCTGTAACTTCTACTAGTGTTGCAACATTTTTTGATCATCGGGTTGCATACCAATATGAATTGGGTTGGAACTGACATATACCTTCGCATGTTACTCCTCAGATGGATTTACATTTCAACAATGTTGGAACTTGAAGGCGAAGCAGTGTGCCTAAAAAGGAATTTACCCCGGACATGGAGTTTGTTAGCTCGAGCTCACATGCACCCTTTGCTTCCGGTAAAATCCGAAAAATACTAACAAAATTCAAAAAACTGAATTTTTATGGCAACAAGCATTGACGTGCATTTCACATGCAGGCAAATTATCGCGGTGGAATGATATTTTTGGAGGTCTTTCCAAAAAGAGCAGATGCTCCAAAAAGACAGTTTTTGGAAGCATTTTGGAGCATCGATTTTTTTGCCACGCCCTACATGTATGTCATTCCATCATGAAAAATTGCACACACGTGAAAAACACATCAATGTTTGTTGCCAAAAAAAATCAGATTTTTTGGGGGGGATTTTACTGTACCAAAGCATGCATGTCATCTCGAGCTCACAAGGGCGCTTTCGGTTTACCCCTCTAATTCTTGTACCTTTCGCTTCACCTTTAACTTTGGGTATAACATAAAGCACATAGTTAGTAGACTAATCTATTGTTTTATGCACATTGGTACTAATTAACTTGACTAACATCATGATAAGTCATTAAAGAAATTATGTGTCCTAATATCCCACCATCTAGTAATACCTACGTGTATCCTGGTATCGTAGCATCTCTCCATACGTTGGGTCAGATGTTACTTGTTTCTTGGCAGGTTGTGGTACGGGGTGCTGCTATGTACTCCCTCCGTAAATATACAGCACACTGGCCCGCAATCGCTTTGGACCATAAAAATACATTTTTTTATCACAATTTTGGCTGAATATAAAATGTTATAACCAGTTAATAACAAATGAGCTAAAAATATTACGAAACTGATTAAATTGACACATATACAATGGTAAACTTTAGTATACCTTTACCAAAACTCATGTCTTTAAATTATGTATTCAATTATTTTGAAAGTAATAAAGTGTGTATATATATATACTTACATGTTCCTGTAATTTCAAAAATGCTCATTAAGATTAAAATCATCAAATATTTTATTAAAAAATTAAATACGAATGATTGTATAATTATAAAAAGTGTTTGCGTCATATTAAATCTTGTATATTTTTCAAAAGTTTTCACGTATTAAAAAAAGAGCAGTGAATTAAAAATACTGACTTAAATTTTTAAAGCTTCATGTATTTTAAAAATAATTAATTTTTATCAAAAATATATCTCTTCTAAAGAGAAATAGGAAATGCAGCGCATGGGCAAATTAAGAATGATAACTATTTCTCGCCCATACCGAGATACACGATAATCTTGCCTCTGGTGCTCGGTTTGGATCGCCATAGTGAGTCAGCCCAGTAGAGCGGATCTGGGAAATTTCTATGAACCGCTCCCCTCCGGTTTTGGAAGCTTCCATATATATTTTTCTTCTTTGTGTTTTATAATATTTTTATTCTTTTTTTGGATTATTTGCTGTTCCTTTTTATTTTATTTTTTTCAAATACATCTTGCCTTTTGAAAATACACATTATACAAAGTTTTTATGCACGCATAACATTGTTTTGGTACACGTTGACCTTATCTCAATACATGATTACTAATTTTCCAAATGCATCTGCTGAACATTTGTTAAAATGAATCTTCAACATTTTCAAATACAAATTGAAGGTTGGTTTCAATGGTGCGAATTTTTTTTAACTATGTGGACATATTTTTACATTGGATACATATATTTTTTAAATATCAAAAATATTCTCTGAATGCTTGCATATTTTTTTAAATGCCATAACACTTATTTGAATGGTAAAAAACCTTTTATTTAAAACAACAAGAATATTTTTTAATATTTGTATAACCATTTTATAAAAATATGTTTAACATGTTTTTCGAACCCGTGAGCATTCTTGTGAATAGCAGAATCATATATATTTTTAAGTTAAACAAATATTTGTATACATTGTTTTGGAAATTTTACAAACACTTCTAAATCCGTCAATGTTTTTTAAATGTCGCAAAACATTTCTTTGAATGCTATCAACATTTTTTGAAAGTTGTGTGGGCAAAGTTTTATGCTGCTTGAACTTTTTCTACATGCACAATGTTTAAAAACTATTTTGAGTAAATTACTTTTTGACATATATGTATCTGTATTTTAAAAATATAAAAATAAATAAGGAATGAATACGATATGTTGTACCATGCGGATGATGTGTTGTACGCGGATTTATTTAAGGGAAAAGCCATCATGACAGTTTACGTTAAATTGGGCAAAATGGACTGTACGCAAAAACTTTAGGCCCAACCTATTCGCGGTGGCGCTGCAGATCACATTTGACACGTTTTGCGTCAAATAGCCCATTGCTGGCGGCGTTGGTTAATGTTTTTGCCCAGGAGGATGATGTACTCTCTCCGTCCAAGGGAGTAAAATTTAGCAAAAGGTAGTGCGCCCGAGCTAGGAATCCAGCTCCAAACCATTGGTTGGTTAACGAGAGTAGCAAATTAGTGGAGCTGAGAACCGTTAGTGACCACTGAGGAGCGCGTGAGGTTAAGAACTAACTGCAACGCAGACTTGGACACTTTTTAAATTTGTTCAAACATTTCTGGAACATTGTCAACAAATTCGAGAAGTTCATTTTTTTAAGCAAAAACTTCTTTTGAAAATAGCAACCATTTTATAATTTTTTTTCATTCTGTTTTCACTGTTTCTTCACATTTTTTTTCATTCTTTTTGTTTTTCTTTGGTTTTTCATCGATTTTCTTTGTTTCTTTAATGTTTTTCACTTGTTTTTGTTTTCTTTCTGTTTTCCTTCTTCTTTCACGTTTTTTCGCGCAATTATTTTTTCAGATTTGTTTTTCCCAATAACATAGTGAAAACCGGACGAAAACTAAAAAGCCAAAAACCCCGAAAAAACTATCTAAAACCCGAAAATGTCTACGGAAAAATAAAAAATAAATAAATCCTGAGAGAGCGACCAGCATACGATGTATGGAGGTGGTTGAGAGCGCGCTCAACCCATCAAAGTAACCCTTGTGGAGCTCCCGCAAAGGATACCCCTTAATTAATTGCTCTCTTCACCTCAAGAGCGCTCCCCCACACAGTGTATAACTAAATGGGCCTGGCCTAGTACCTTATATTTCCTCTTTCATTTTTCTTTCTTCCCTTTTACCTTCTTTATTCTTCTAGGTGAAATACATGAATATTTCTAATGAGATACATAGAATCTCTATTTAATAAGTGAAAATTCTTATTAAATGTGCTTATTTTCAGGAAATAAGAACATTTATTTCTATATACACAAAAATTGTTTATAATTTTTTAATGAAGTTCAAAAGTATTTTTTTGAAGACTCGCTCGAAGAAGAAGCGCCACCCCTGCGAAAACTAGAACCTACATATTTACTAGCCGAAGCCCAAGCACCACGAATCCTCTCCCCGCCACCGGCCGCCAGAGTGGCTGACGGAGGGGAGGCGAATCTATAGGCTTTTTTTTGGAACGTAGGCTCAAGAAGAGCCCGGCTTTGAATTAACAAAGCCAACAACCGGCCAGGAATACAACCACTGCAAAACAAACTCGAACAAAATAAAAATAAAAAAATAAAACACGGCAGGATACAAGGGTGCTGGACGGCAACTCTCAAAACCTCACACACTACAGCTAGAAGATAGCACATGGTAAGCATAAGCTGAAGCACGCAGAGGCCCTCGTCCACCCAAGGCTCACCAGGGAAGAAGAAATGAGGCTCCGGGAAGCGCCCGCTGTCGAGGATAGGCTATGACGGCACCAAACACCAGCCCTGGAACAACCTCACCATCCATTCCCACTGTCGAAAGAGGCCCCTGCCTCCTCGCCTGGCTCGAAAGGCGCCGAACCGTCGACATATGGGGATGCTCACCCTAGAACATGGACGGAAGGATGCAACCAGACGGAGTAGGAACAGAGCACACCCTACATGACTAAGAAACTTCACCAGAGACACCGCATCACCGCTGCCCACTGACGATCCTCTGGAGAGGAAAAGATGCCGGTCAGACAACAACCGGGTGCCCAGGAATGGCGGAGCAACAGGGAGGCAGGGCCAAGGCCGAGGAAACGCTCCGGCTCTCACACTCGCACTACTGTAGCCGCCGGAGGAGGGGAACCCGATCCCCTCCTGGTCAGAGGCCGCCGGACCAAGCTGTCACCAGATGCACAGAGAGCACCAAAGGAAACCCGAACACTGCCGGACCTGCCGAGCTGCCGCCGCCGCCACGTGGGCCACACAGTCGCCGCCGCCCGACAACCACCGCACCGCAGTGCCCACAATCCAAAAAGCTTCCAAGGCGACGACTTCAAGAAGCAAACGGAGCCAAGAGCACCGTCGCCGCCCAACAAAGTTCGAGCTTTCACCCGGGAGGCTAGGGGAAGGGGAGGGGGAGCAAAAGACCTGAATGGCGCCTCCAAGAAGGGGAGCGGCGTCCATGGACGTCGCCGCCATGGATTTCTCCCGGTCAAGGCTCCGCACCGCCAACACCACATCCAGCTCCAGGCACGGGAGAACCAAGTCGACCCAGACCAGATCTGAAGGGGTGGAGCACGCAGGGCAGCAGAAGGGGGAAGGGGCGGCCAGATCCGGCGCCGAAGAGGCCAGAAGCCCCACCGCCGGCGCCGCGGATCTCGTCTGCCGGGGAGCTTGCTGCCCGCGCAGCCAGCCCACCGGACCACACCCGTGCCACCACCAGCCGAGGAGACTGTGGCGCCTCACCGAACGAGGCCGCCGCCCCGGATTCCGACGCCCCCCGCTGGAGAAGCGGAGCAGCAGAGGCCCCGCCGCCACCTTCCTTGGCGACGCCCCGGGCTTGCCCGGCGGATGCCTCTGGTGGCGGCGAGGAGGGAGGGGAGGAAGGGGGGAGGTGGCGAGATCTAGGGTTGACGCCCTCGAGCCGCCCGAGAGGGGCGACGCGAGGGAGGGAGGGAGGGGAGGAAGCCTAAGAACAATAGTTACGAATCTATAGGCTCGCCGAAGGAGATAGAGGGGGGAAGATTTTCCCTAGTCACCTTGGGAGAGGAGAAAAATCACCCTGGCCTCTGTGTCACATAAACAGGAAGGAAGTTATCCCGAAGTCGGTGAATGTGATCTGTAATAATAAGAAAAAGAAAACATCGAGCATCTTTGCCTTGTTGGGTGCGTGCCCCCGCACCTGCATGCAGCATCTACCAATGTCGACGTGGTGCGCCGTCGTCACCTCACCCGTTGTCCCCCGTGTGGTCTCCACCGCCCCTGCTCGGTCCTCCACTCTCTTCCCTTCCCTGTTGCGCCAGCCCCCAAGCAGCGCACGGCCGGATCCTCCTTGGCTGAGAATTACAAAACAGTAAAACTGAGCTAGCTACAAGCCACCACAGCGATTCAACGCTTTTAGCCGTCCGATCATTTGTTAGACGTCCCAGATCTTCCAATTGTCCCACTGGCGGTCGCTTGGTTATTTTCACCGTTCCTCATCCAATGTAAAAGGGCTGCTGCTCCGGAAAGCAAGCTGTGGGTCATGTAATTAATTGGGCCCAAAAGCAGCCCAATTGGCTGTGTACGTCAGCCCATGCTAGGTTCCCCTTCCACATCGACAAAGAAAAGAAAAGAACAATTCATCCTTCTCCTCTTGTTCATATTACCCACGGCGCAGGGTGTCCAATTTCTCATGTTCCTTTCGTGCTAGGAAGCTCGTGGGGATTGACCAACTGTCAGTTTGTTGGGGTTTGATCTCCTGATGGGCGACGAACATATAGCTGACTGAAGGTGCGAGTATGGCCTATATGGACTAAAGGATCTGTTCCTTTCCCTCGGCGGCAACATCCTGTATGGCAGTACCTTTTCGCCTCCTTTTACCAGCCATATAATTCAGTGAGTTGTTAGTAACTGTTTTGATTGGTTGTTAGTATTCCGGCACTGCCTTATATATGGATATTCATTGTTGACATGTGTTACATGGTGTGATCCCAATCGACTCCAATAGGGGCACCCAGGCTCATGCAAATGCTCAAAACAGCCCGGTAACGCCACCACTTGTTGATCAAAACGTTGTCCTTCTGAGTACTCATTAGGATTACATGCAACCTTCTTGCTGGAAATACGCTTCTGAAAAAAGATGCTAAACTGGCCTGATAAGATTGGCATTAGGCTTTTGCCGTAGGATCCTGGAACTCTGGATTCTAGGAACAGCACCTACCAGGTTACCTGATGTAATCCGTATCCTTGCATGAGGTCTGGAGTACGTGGTTTTTCAATTTCTCTTGGACAGTTTTAGTCGAGTTAGGTGTGTTCAAGGATTAGCTTTGGTTTTCCCATTTTACTCTCTAAGAAAGGTAACTGAAATTTTGCTTCTGCTCAATTTCATTAGGTTGCAAGAAAATGACTGGTTGAAATTGCTTTCCTAAACAAAGTAATAGACGTACAATATTGATCAAACAAATGAGCAGCAAGTCAACAACGACCCAGTAGAGATTTTATTGTGCTGAATAGGGCCAAATATATTGTCAAACCATTGTTGGTAAGAGGATAATTTACTATGATTCAGTTGGCAAAGAGGCTTTGATCTGCAGTTTAAATGACGAAGAAATACTGGAACATGGGGGAAGAGAAGCATGTTTCACAAAAGAAGAAGATCCGCTAATATGGTAATAATACATCCGAGTTAAATAGATTGGTTTTTCTGTATTACGTGCTCTTCTGTCGTGAGCTGCAATTGATTATCACAACATGCTATGTTTTCATCCGTTCAAGTTAGTCTGAAGAATGGGTACTATCTATCAGTCTATATCTTTGAATTTTTTTCTAATATCTAAGTTATAACTCTGCTATACTGCCAATTTCTTACATGCTCATATGTATGTTCTATGGCGTTTAATTTCTTTTGGTGGTCCTTTCCCTCTTTGAATTGAATGCCAACATAGCAGAACATGTACTGCATAAGGTTCAGCAGGCTGGGTCTAACAAGGTAAATCATTATTTTCTAAAGACTCATGCGGAAGTTTGCAGGATTATGCACACACATTGTTTTGTTTCGTTGACCATAGAACATGATTTGCTCTTTATTTTCTCTCCTATGCCTAAGGCTTTGAGCTCCTTCGGAAACATTACTATAATGAAAAGGATGAGAAGTGAGTCCTTTAGACATGGAACGCATATAAGTTCTTTGAAGATCATTTTATTTGGGATGTCAGTACCAGTTCTACCAATTTGCATCAATTGTTTATATGCTATACAAACCATCAGTTGCCCCCAGGGAAGCTTTGCTGACTTTCCATCACATTAAGGAAACTTGCTATACAATCTATGACTTACTGTTGTACCGACACTCTATTGTCATTAATTAGATGCACGGAATTTATGAATATATAAATATTCTGGCTGAAGATAGAACCAACTTGTGATGGTTCCATGTGGTACATATAACTGAAATTGGTCAGATGTTTCTATATTTCTTTCATTAAGACATCTTTTTTCCTTTGTTAAGATGTGCCTAAGATGGGCGGGCGCGGCAACGCGCGCCTTTATGATCTAGTGTATCCTATGCAAAGACAGAATCTGTGCACCTGATGCACCAAGGACTCATGAACCGTCGGATGAAAAACAAAGCGACAAGATTTACTCCTCCGGTGGGCTGCTTGCACATTTGCAAAGGACACCTTGTACTTTTGTAGACCGCTCCTTGTTTTTGCATAATGGAGCAGAGCAGGACAAAATCCATTGCTTCGCAAACTAATTTCGCTACATCTCTCGTTATTTTAACTGTTCACTAGAGCTGCTACCGGCAGACGAGGAGTTCATCTCACATAGCTATATGCAGTCACGCAATGTCCTCTGTTAATTGCATCAGTGCTATGTATGTGCAAAGAAATGCTCCAATAACATTTCGGATGCCTCATCGCTGATGCTTTGTACATTTCTTACAAAATAGAAACAGTAGCAACGGACTGGGCAGAAACAAACCATAAATAATCCAATTCATGACTTTACGTACATATTTGACATCGCAAATTCAGTTCTTACATATATAATGGCATACTTTACACGAAACATCAAGTGCCGTTATTTTTTTTCCGAAAAGGTCATCATATCATTAATTACCTCTCACCTCCCACATGGGAAATACTTGTAGTAAGTTGCAGTACTCCCTCCGTTTTTATTTACTCCGCATATTAGCTTTGGTCAAAGTCAAACTTTATAAACTTTGACAAAGTTTGTAGACAAATATATTAATATATACAATAAGAAATCAACACCATTAGATTCATTATCAAATGTACTTCCACATAGTATAAATTTGTTATGGTAAATATTTATATTTTCTTCTATAAACTTGGTCAAACTTTAGGAAGTTTGACTTCAGTCAACTCTAATATGCGAAGTAAATAAAAACGGAGGGAGTACTTCATAAGCAGAGCCTTTGAGACTATGCATCCATATCATAGAAAGTTACTTCACTTTCTGTTATACAAAATTCTGGAATCATGAGTATGAAAAGAAATTGGAATCATGAAATACAAAACGATGAAGGAAATAGAATGTTGTAATAGAATCAGGAACAGAGACATGAACAAGTTCCCCGAAAAACAAAGACAAGAACAAGTAGTGATGCTTTCAGCTAGTTCCGTCAAACATAGAAGCACACTTTCCATTTAGGCTGTCTTACCTGCTGCGTAAAACAGTTTCATAATGGACGCCATTATTTTATTCAATTCATAGAAACCACGAGGTTCATTTTGCAAGTGTGCCAGCAGCCCCGCTTGTATCTAGATCTTGTCCGCTCCTTCTCAATCAAATGGCCCATAACTCGCTGGTGCACCAATTCCATCGTCGTTGCATGGGATACGTTCTCCTTGGCTGACGAGTCGGAGGGGACGAAACCCACGATCCAGCATCAGCCGATGCACCTCACCGCGTCCACGTATCTACCGGCGACCGGAGGAGATGAGACCGCAAGGAAGGAAGGTATAAGCTGAGCCTGCCAACTTGATTATGATGCTGCGTGTACAAGTAACGAATTATACCCTCTGCTGCTTCTTTTTCAGGGGAATAGTATAATACCTCTCTTGTTCCAAATTAAAAATCATTCCTTTGCTTCGAGCAGGACGTTTTTCTTTGTGTCTTTCCAAGGTTCTGCAGCATCAAAAGCAAAAGAAGAAAGAAATCATCCAAAACGCAATGTCCAGTACTATATATGTAGTTGTGCTAACGACGAGTCGTAGTTTATCCTCTCGGGAGTCCTGCTGCTGTTCTGCGATAATAAACCCCCCTTGTGTCTTCTGCTGCCATTCAGGTAATACATCTCTCTTACATGTTTAGGATCTACATTTACCGCAAATTAGGTGCTCTACAAACACCAAACTGTGTGTGCTCTCTTTGACTTGGATCAAAAATATGATGTACTAGTGGTAGGGTATTTTCTGCATCTGCATCTTCCTGACATTTCGTCTCGTCTTGGGAAAAATGTACTATAAGTGGACCCCTTAACAATATGAAATATTTCGTTGATGCGGTGTAGGAGAATTGCTAGTTTAGCACATCAGATGAGCACAAGTGACTCACATGATTAGTTGTATTCTTCCTGATAAATACAAAACTCCTCTATTGTAGTAGGTTCTAGACTTCTTGTGGTCATATCACACTCTCATGTGCCGTCATTTGCACCTACCTTTAATACGGATTTAAAATATCAATAAAAATTTATCTGATTGTTTGCTTGGTAGGTCGATATTGAAATAGTGCATATTACGTTGGTCTAGCAATCTAGATTACCATAGAATTTTTACAGCTATAAAAGAAATACAATGTATATTTGGGAATGAATTTCGTAAACTCCTCAATGCCTTTTGAATATACAAGCGAGCCAATAGTTCTTAGCATGTTCTGCTCATGTTCTAATGCTTGCACCACTTAGAAAGGAGTATGTCTAAACATGTGCATATACCACATTTAAGATAATACATATACAGCCTAGGTGGTCTATACCTGTGGCTTATGTGCACACCCTCAATTGCACTTTATGCTACACATAATATATATGAGATATAAAACACAGGACCTAGCTACACTCATCATCTATATCTATATCTATACCTACTAATAAAAAAAATAGGTATTCTTAGTCCGTCATGCTATTTTATAGAAAAAACCCTGATTTTTCTGACATTAAACCCGCAGTAAATATCAAATGTTTTTTAAAATACTCATATCTTCTAAACCGTAACTCCAAATTTAACATGTTATATATGAATTTTGATTAGAAAAATATGTAGAATCTGAATATGATGTTATTTTACCTGTTAACAATTAAAAAATATTCAGGATGCAATCTTAATCAATAATGCATTATCCGTCATTCTTTCATACCGGTAATGATTCGGATTGGGGATGAGCACCTCAGCAAAATCAGGATTGGACATGAAATTGAAGATAAATTGCTAGACACACCCAATAAAAAAGGACATGCATGACAAGAAAAAAAAGAAGGACCCAATAAAGATGGGATGTCCGCTATAAAAGAAATAAAAGAGAAAATGCAGAGGAGATCCGATAAAGATGAGATGTTGCGCTATTCTCCTATATATAAGAAGAAGAAACAGAGGACATGCATGGCAAAAAGTAAATAGGAGGCATGAACGACAAAAAGAGACATGTTTGACAAGATATACATAATGATGAAATAGGGACCAACACCTATGACATGGCTGGCAAGAAATAGTGACGAAATATGGACGCAAGTACCTGCGTCCACAGGAGACCATACAAAAAAGTTTTTTTCTAGACAAAAAAAATCTTTCTTTATGCTTAAAAAATCCTCTATCTTTTTAACAACTCTTCATGTACTTAAGAAGTATGCATGGGAAAAAAGTTTTCAAGAGTTATCCTAAGTTGGTGATGCTTAAACAGAAAACCGACCTCGATGCACACATGTCTCCATAGTGTGCTAATGTGTCATCGTCTATTTTTATCGTTTTCCTTTACCGGCCGTAACAATACCCTATTTCACACATGACATGAATAAATGCATGATCACTTGCCTATTTCTTTGTACAGATTAAATCTATATGCAAGCCGTGTTGAAATAGAATAGCTGTGGAATCTTGAACTGCTCTTTTGTAGGCTAAGACCATCTTTGTTTGAGCCGTAGCTACAAATTCCGGATTATAGACCATTTTTTTTTGTAAATTAAGAGCATGTGGTATTTTTTTTCTCCCGTTTTAACGCACGGGCCATTTTGCTAGTTAGTACTAAAAATACATACTCCACTCCTTATATACCGCTTATATGTAAATGCCATGCTGGTTTTATCACGTATGCGCTTTAGTATTACTAAAAAAAAGCCCGTGCGTTGCAAAAAATCAAGTCCGTAAAGGGTACCTTCCTTTATATCTCTAGCGACGTTGGCTAGATGACTTGGTTCTGTGGGCTCCTTCAACACGACCATGGTTTGAGTCCTTGTTTCATATTTCTTTTTGAGGTGAAACAATGCGTGCAACGCAACGACCTAAAAGCAAAGGGGGTGTTTTTCTGATTTATGGGTGGCATGATGGGTAATTATTATCAACTTCGGGATGGACTAAAAAATCGGAGAACACGACCTCAAAACAAAGGGGTATTTTTCTAACTTATGAGTGGCATGGTGGGTAATTATTATCAACTTCAGGATGGACCAAAAGTCAGAGAAACGCACCGTACTTTCAGAGGAGAACTACATGAAAGTTGTTCTAGTAAATGGTTTGTGGATATGCTTGGAGTAGGATATAAGGGGAAAAGGACTATATCTCAGAAATACTGTCAAGTGTAATGCACGTGATAAATAAATATAACACTTCTATTTAAGCGGTATAATTGGTGTTTAACCCCCTACATTGTCTAGAATTCTCAAAACTTCAAAGCCATAGCCTGATAGGACATATTAGATTATGTACATTTGCACAAAAATCTAGCCGTATGTGCATTGAAGGAAAAAAAAGGAGAGTGTACATTTACACACATGCAAACAGTGACGGAGCCGGGGTGGGCGAGCAAGGACCATGCATGGCTCCCTCGTGGTTTTTTTTTTCAAAAGCGCCCCTACGTATTAAGCTCGAAATTTGTAAATTTGTATGTTTGCCCCCCCCCCCCCCCCCCCCCATCCCTCATAAGATTTCTAGCTCTGTCCCTGTGTGCAAAGATGAGCTCCATCCTTGTTTTTGCTAAAGAATATTTGCACAAATTTTTAAAAAGCGTATATATATTCTAAAATATTGTAATGCCCTGATTTCTTTTTAATTTTGAAACTTGTAATTCTATAATTCTCTATAGGAAAATTATACTTTTTATAAAAAGAAATTGGCTGCATATGAATGCTGTAGATACTGGAAAACTTATAAACATGTAAGTATGTACACCTATAATTAATTAATTGGGACCATATTTTTCCACTACATATTTCAAAATAGATTCCGTAACAACCATCATGGTGGCAAATCGTATGTGTATATGCATTGTATTAGTATATGAGCAATTTACTACTCCCTCCGTTCCTAAATATAAGTCTTTTTAAAGATTTCAAAAGAAACTACATACGGATAAAATAAGTGAATCTACACCAAAGTATGTCTATATACATCCGTATGTAGTCTCTATTGAAATCTCTAGAAAAGACTTATATTTAGGAACGGAGGAAGTAGTTTAATTCGACTGCCATGTTGCCTGTATTGTCCCCGTGGTTGTGTGTGTACTTCTTTTGTAGCAAATATATGTAACTAGTTTAATTTAACTAATTTACTACTTTACTTCAACTAATTTGTTCGTGATGTGATGATCCTCACGTCTATTCAGTGGTCACTGATGGCTGGAGTCGTGCGCCTATGGAACGGATGGGTTCTCCAAATTCTAGTGCTTGTGAGCTTCATGCTGCAAGTGTTCCTGCTCATGTTCGCCAGGATGCGACGGCGTAACATCTCCATCGTCCCAAGGACCCTCCTCTGGCTAGCATACATACTGGCAGACTACATAGCGGTATACATCCTTGGCCACATGACCTTCTTTGGCAAGTCCCATGGGCACCAACAGCTCATGGCGTTCTGGGCGCCGTTCTTGCTGGTGCATCTTGGTGGCCAAGACAACATAACCGCCTACTCCATAGAAGACAACCAGCTCTGGCCACGCCACCTGCTCTCATTTGTTGTGCAGACAGCGGGAGTGGCATGTGTCCTATACAAGTATGTTGCTGGCAGCTGGACCTTGGTCACAGCAGCGACGATGATATTTGTCAGTGGTGTTCTCAAGTATGGGGAGAGAGTATGGGCACTCAAGTCTTCTAGCCTGGACAACTTGAGTAAGTTCCTTGACAACAGGAAGTTGAGTGAGGCTAGAAGAAAACCTTGTGAGCAGTGGGGCCAAGGGGAGAAGTTAGATCTTGAAGAGGTTCTACAGGGAGCTCATGACCTGCTCCCCATTTGCATGGCTCAGTTGGTGGGCTATAAGTTCTGGCCATCCACATTGCAGAGTCAAGCCATAGAGCTATTCGCTAACAAGGGCCAAATGTTTGAGTTGGTTGAGATGCAACTCTCCTTGATGTATGATTTCCTATATACCAAGGCAGCGGTGGTCTTCACATGGCATGGATGCTTTATTCGTGCCATTTCATTGGTAGCCACAATCACCACTTTCTTCCTGTTTCAATCAAGCACTGGCAAAAATGACTTCAACATAGTTGATATCATCGTCACATACATCTTAATAGTTGGGGCTGTGCTCCTAGAGACAATGGCATTACTGAAGCTAATGGGACCAACATGGACATGTGCCTTATTCTATGCTAGAAGATGGCATTGGCTTCACAAAATAGTTGTATCTATCCGGCGGTGTGTCAGGGCTGCAGAAAGAAATAGAAGATGGTCAGGTTCCATTGGACAAGCCGAGTTGGTGTACTCGCCCCATAGCAGTGTAGGTTGTGTGTTCTTGGAGTGCCAAGACATGGGATGCAAAAAATTGTGGAAGAAGTTGTACCACTCCTTACCTGTCATTTCAGATGGTACTAAGAAGTTGGTGTTGGAACAGGTACACAGAATGGTGGTGGCATGTCAAGGCAATGAGGAGATGATGAGGAGTTACAGTGGCCAGTGCGCTCTGGATCCATCGGACGGATTCTTTGAGGATCCCACCTCGCGCGCTGGCATTGATTTTGATGATAGAATCCTTTCCTGGTACTTTGCCACCAAAATGTTCTTCTCATTGTCGCCTCAAGGGGAAAGGCGCGGTTATGTTGGGGAGGCAATCTGGGCAGTGTCTAACTACATGATATTCCTCCTTGTTGAACGCCCCTACATGTTGCCAAGCCCTATTCGGCCCGGTTTGTATGACAATACTGAAGCAACATATGTGGTGAAGCTTGGTCTTTCTAGCGTGAAATGCATCAGCAGAAGGTGGGAGGTGGACAGAAGAAGAAGAATGTGGGATCTGGACACAAGAAGGGATGGGGATGAGATGTATAGAGCACTGGAGAGGTTGGACATGATAAAGGAGGATCTGGACATAACAAGGGAGCAGCATCTGGCCTATATATGGAAGCCGGAGGGAACAATGGAGGAGTTGGAGGGAACAAGGGCGGAGTTGGAGAAAAGAAGGTCTGAGGTTAACAGTGCAAGGGGGAATGTGGAGGAGCTGAAGAGAATAATGAAAAACGTGCAGAAGCTAGAAAAAATAAGCGATAAAATGCGTTGCAAACCTTCTCCTTCACCTTCCTTGGCCCGTGGAGCGAATCTTGTTGTTAGGTTGCTAGACGTGGAGACACAGCGTCCCCGCCAGGAGGTGTGGCGGATGGTACTTGGAGTGTGGGTGGAGATACTGTGTTATGCGGCACACCACTGCTGTAGGGATTCACATGCCAGGCAGCTCAACAGTGGCGGTGAGTTCATCACCGTCGTCTGGCTTGTGTCCACTGCCATGTTCAATCTCCAGTACTATGACATGGACTGGTTTAAGAAGGGCGTGGAGGAGTTCTTCATGCCACTGTTAAAGCGCTCGTCTTTGTACATCAACAGGATAATCCCTGCTAACATAATAATCTATTGCTATAAGTGTCACTGGTCTTGCTGTCCTTGCGTATGTTCGTGCCAAGAGAAGTTTGATGAAAGGGAGATGAGCGATTAAGGTTTGGGTCCTGCGCGCTGAGCAGTTTCGTTGTGGGCCGAGCTAAGTGGTGGCCCGTGGATTGTGATGTATAGCTTGACCAAAGTGGGACATCAAGAGTTTGGTGCTAAATTGTATTCCTACGAATATTGTGACTAATCAATAAAGTGAAGCATGTTTATTAGAAAAAAAGAATTTGGTCGTGATTTGATCGCTGGTTCCTGATGTTAGCATTCAAAGGGGATTAGAGAATAGAGATTAGGGGCTCGATCGGGAGCGAGAAAACGATCTGATGTGTCCCTTCAGCAGCACAAGAAATGCCGCCTATAGAAGATGGATGAGAAGGGGAGGGAGGGTCTAGACCGCTGGAGGCAGCAAAGGTAAACACAATTCTAAAAGTTTCTTTGTTTGTGTGAGCTTAATTGTTCTTTTAAAGAAAAACACTCATGGTGGATTATATTACGCTGGGAAATATTGACACATCGTTCTCATTATTTCTATACTCGTACGTGTTGGAATATTAGGCAAGTTCATGACTAATTCCAGTAAATAATTCATGACTAGAACAGAAACTAGCATGCAACAATCTAGCGAACTAGAAGAGCAGCAAATCATGTACATCAGCATCACCCACAGAATAGCTACTTCAGAGGGAGACATGAACAGATCACGACGTACGTACTGTCCGGTAGTTGCAGAAGGAGCGATGGTGTTGATGATGATGTTGGCGACGATTTGTTGTTGATAATGATGAAGACGATGATGAGTAGCACCGCTCGGCTTGGACGGAAGACGACCCGTGATGATGAACTTGAGCAGTCGATGTTACAGTTGTGTCGAATATTATTGTACAAGGTAGGTTACAGTTGGGCTTGGTTTTGGACTATGTGTAGACAGGATAGGAGTTATGTCCTAATAGGACACTGTATCCTAGGCCTCTAATATATAGTGAGGATAGATACACGATGTAACCTATGCCTGTTGATGGTATAATTTGGCTAGTTAATATATGATGAGCCATATTGATTCGATGATTTATCAAGCTGATCGGTTGATGCATTTTTTTTTAAGTATTGCAACAGGAAGTTTCATGGACAACAAAGATGCAAGTTCTAAGAAGGATCGGATGCTAAGCTAAACTATGGGCATGGAGTGCATGGTCTATATATATCTACGTGTGCGGAGAAGTATGCTTATTACTGATGGCTATTATCCAGGTTGATTTGCGACGTTGCTGGAGTATTTTATTATTTTCTTTGAAGGCTCAATGTATTTGGACGTGTATGCTTAGAACTTGGGCTACTATATTATCTGGTGATAGCGACGTGGCCGGGATATTTAATTGATAAGGGAAGGTGTGTGTACGGACAGAAGGGATCACCATGCAGGTTATCCTAATGTAAAACGTCAAGTACTATACATGGTAGTCCAATTAGGATGACCTGATTAGATTCTAATCGGTTTGATTTTGAAATTCAACTCGTGTACGCCAAGTCCTGCCTTGTATACGTCAAAGTCCAGCGTGCCTTATATATAAGGCCATGGCCGATTGGAAACGCCCCCAGCAATCGATCTATCAATACAAACTACTTTTTCACGTACGTCTATTTTCTATCGCTACTTCCTGCCGAGCCCTAGCAGCCCTAGGGTTTGGCGATCTTTGCCGTTTTGCGCTGGAAAGCGGTCGGTTCTCCTCCACGAAAGCGAGGAAATCTGTGTTGCTTTGCTCGTAAAGTAATCGTTCGTCGTCACGAAAGCACGACGGTTATCCTGGTGTTGCGCGATGATTTCGCGTGCCAACACAATTGGCGACTCCGCTGGGGACGAGAAGAAGAAGAGCTACACGATGAGTACCGAATCCAAGAACGGGAGCGACATCGACCCGGAGAACGTCATCGCCGTCACACTCGACGATCTGTCGGAAGATGTTCGGCGCGAGCTTGAAGAGGAGCTTGAGAAAGAAAAGGTTGAGAGGTTGAAGCTCAAGTTGGCTGGATACGCGAAGACGAGGAATGGCGTCGTCAAAAAGGTAGTTCCAAGCCCTTCCGATGCTCAGGTAAAAAACTCAACCGAAGAAATTGCTCATCTAATTGATGTGTCCGTAGCTAGTAAATATGGTTCTGATATGGAAAATACCACACGTATAATTACTCAAGCAGTAGCTAATAGACTTGAAGACTTTAAGGAGCAGTTTAATAAAGATCCTGAAAGATGTCTACCTGGTCATGTACCCTCATTAGTGCTGCAAGTCAATGATGAGTATTCTGGAAAAAGACCGATGCCACCAGACAGTAGCAGATTTAACAATTTTCCAAGTAATATACATACGCCTAGTGCATCGGCTAATGCTATGCAGCCTCACGTTCCTTTAAACAATAATCTGGATGGCCGGAACTATGTTGGTAGTTCGGCTAATAATTTAGTTCCTAGTACTACTGCTCCTATTGTTTCGACTTCGGTTCCACAAAATCACAATAACAATAGCCGAAGTTTTGGTTTTAATTCTAATTTGCAGCAGCCTAGTTATCAAACAGTAGCATATAGTATGCTACCACTGCCTCCTGTCGGTATCGGGGTTCCATATGGGCCGGTACCTGATTCATATTTTAGTGGGTCTCTGTTGCAAACTTCGCATGCTCCAATTTCTTTGCAGGAATTTCCACCACGTGCTGGTATTTCATCTGCTCCACAAGCCAGTTCTCTACAGCCCAATAATAATTTTAAGGATCAGCTTGCTAATATACTTAGAGAATTTGGTTTAGAACCTAAGGGTAGAGCACGTGCATATCAAAAACCATACCCTGATTATTTTGACTCGACACCATATCCTCGTGGTTTTAGAATTCCAGATTTTGTTAAATTTACAGGGGAAGATGGTAGATCTACTTTTGAGCATGTGGGACAATTTTTAGCACAATGCAGCGAGGTCGGCACGTCAGATGTTTTTAGATTAAAATTATTTCCCTTATCTCTATCTGGTACTGCATTTACTTGGTTTACATCGCTTGCTCCTAATTCTATCTCAACATGGGCACAATTGGAGCAAAAATTTCATGAGTATTTTTGTAGTGGTGAAACAAAACTTCGGCTTTCAGATTTAACTATGGTAAGGCAAAAATGTAATGAGCATGTTCATGATTATATTAGGAGGTTTAGGGATGTCAAAAACCGATGTTTCAGCTTGACCATAGCCGAAAAGGACTTAGCCGATCTTGCCTTTTCGGGTTTACTCGCTCATATTAAGGATAAACTAGAAGGGCAAGAATTTTTAGATGTTAACCAAGTTTTGCAGAAGGCTTTGGCGCAAGAAAACAGGGCTAAGGAAATTAAACAATATAGCCGGTTTAAAGATAACAGAAATAAAGAGAAAGATAATCATGTGGTTAATGCCTTAGATTATGATAGTGATTCGGCTAGTGAGGATGATGTTAATATATGTGTAGCCGAATGGGTTCAAGCGCCAAAGTCAAAACCTTTTGCATGTTCTGCTTTGAAACCTACACCTACTAGAAGAGATGAAATTAAATACACTTTTGATGTTAGCAAGTGTGATAGAATTTTTGATATGTTATTGCAGAATAAATTAATTAGAGTAAGAGAGGGTCATGTAATTCCACCTCCAAAAGAATTGGGTAGAAGAGCTTATTGTAAGTGGCACAATTCTTTTTCTCATGCTACTAATGATTGTAACGTGTTTCGTCGACAGGTGCAATCGGCCATCAATGAAGGACGATTGACGTTTACAGAAGGTCCTAAGATGAAGCTCGATAGCGACCCTTTTCCTATCAATATGGTCGAGCTTGAGAGTAAAAAAATGCTTATTCGGTCGGATCAGACTGAATCCGCAAGAGAGAAAAATGTTGTTGATAACAGTGCTCCTCCAAGGATGATCAAACCAAAAAAATCCAGAAATAGGAGTGTGGAAAGTCAACAGAGGAAGGAGACAAGCTCCAAGGCCAAAGCTGACAGTTAGCATGTTGTTGGAAAAATATACCTCACGCAAGACCAACAATGTGTTTAATCGGCTCGGAGGTAATAAGCGTACTAGATCTCCTTTTGGTCCTCACAATCATGAGCAATGGCAAGGAAGTGCATATGACCAACAGCCGTATTTTGTAATGGAGTCGACATATTGGGGTTGTGCACCTCCTATGTATCCGCAATGTCCTCCATGGGGGTTTAATCCTTGGGCGCCATATCCTATAGGGCCAGCAGGTTATTTTCAGCCAGGATGGATCCCGCCGAGGCCTATGTTCAGACCAAACGTACATGAGAAAAGGGCTCGTTTCAATGAGGAGGCTAGATCACATAACGCCATCGAGATTCGAGGAGGTCGATCACCGGTACGCAGTGTAGAGCGCAACAACTATAAGGGCAACTACAAGCGCGTATGGATGCCGGTGAAGCATGCTGAAACTAAAGCAGCAAAAAATTCAGATGATTTGGATGCTGATCATGGTCTGAAAATAGCGGAACACCAGTCAGATGAAGGTGTTGTCAATTGTACAGAAACAAGCAGTGTCTCAAAAGAAGCTCTCGGTACAGAGGAGAAAAGTAATAGCGTGAAGTTACGGCAAGCTGGCCAGTCTAATCAATTTGAAAAGCAAATTAATTCTAGGCATAACCCGCATGCACGGCCGGATGCTATATCCTCACGTACTATTCAGAAGCCTAAATCGGCCAGCACACAAGCTGACTTGATCATAAACAATTGTTGCACAGGAACGTCCAAGAGTTTGCCTCCGAGGGGTTTCAAATCTAATACTAGTACATCTACACGTTGGGACTCAGGCAATGTACGCGGCCAGGGATTTAGTTCCAGTACTGTGTATGATCAGCTGAGAAGTTTTTTGACCAGAGATGAAATGTTTGCCAGAAAAATAGAAGTACGTCAGTATAGGCCGAAGGACCCGGGGGGCAGCCAAATTAAGTCTGTCGCGCCAGGAACTAAACCAGCACCGCAGTGGTGCCCGAATGGACTTACCCACACTTAGAAACGATGTGTACAGCGACTACGGACATTGGAAATAAAGGAAGAGATAGCTGAGAAGAAGTGCGATAGATGGTTCAATTAGGATAAACCAATGATGCCTACAAAGACTTGGAAGGAGAAGCGCATCGCAGCAGAGGAAAATTAAAATACGGATGACATCATTATTGCAGAAAATTCAGAGAATAATAAAGATGCACCAACTGATATGGATGTTAATATGGTGTTCGCATTGCCTGCTGAATTTCGCGCGCCCGAGGCAGAAATTGCTAAACTTGTTCTTGGCCCAAAGAATGCTAGATTTGAGAAACCAGAGAAGCATGGGCAGCACCTAAAGCCATTATTTATCAGAGGTCACATTGATGGTAAGCATGTGCACGTGTATGCTTAGAACTTGGGCTACTATATTATCTGGTGATAGTGACGTGGCCGGGATATTTAATTGATAAGGCAAGGTGTGTGTACGGACAGAAGGGATCGTCATGCAGGTTATCCTAATGTAAAACGTCAAGTACTATACATGGTAGCCCAATTAGGATGACCTGATTAGATTCTAATCGGTTTGATTTTGAAATTCAACTCGTGTACGCCAAGTCCTGCCTTGTATACGTCAAAGTCCAGCGTGCCTTATATATAAGGCCACGGCCGATTGGAAACGCCCCCAGAAATCGATCTATCAATACAAACTACTTTTTCACGTACGTCTATTTTCTATCGCTACTTCCTGCCGAGCCCTAGCAGCCCTAGGGTTTGGCGATCTTTGCCGTTTTGCGCTGGAAAGCGGCCGGTTCTCCTCCACGAAAGCGAGGAAATCTTTATTGCTTTGCTCGTAAAGCAATCGTTCGTCGTCACAAAAGCACGACGGTTATCCTGGTGTTGCGCGGTGATTTTCGCGTGCCAACAATGCCAACATAATAGCACAGACACACGGGAGAGCCGGCGGTGTGCCGGTGCCCGGGCGGCTGGGGTGCAGTTTTGTAATGGTGACACGGGGAAGGAGCGCCCGTAGTCAGGCCCTGAGGATGTAGCCATATCGGTGAACCTCGTTAACAAATCTAATTGTCGTGTTCATATGATTGATTGGTTCTCAGATGATCGACAGTGGCCTCGGATTTATTCTATCAAGTGGTATCACGAGCGAGGTTCGATTTGAGGCTGCGGCTATTGAACTATAGGTGGAGCAGTTTTTCGTCGAATTGATTGGTGGTCGAGCATTGCGACCAGCAAAAATTGACAGAACGGCGGAAGTTCTACTCGTGACAAAAGTAATCGGAAGAAGCAGGCGGCGGCTTCGTGAGGCACTCGGCGAGATTGGATCGTGTTGCACCAAGTCACGCGTGCAGCCAAAAGGCCAGCAGCAGAAGATCGCGCGTACGGCGGCAACTGC
Organism: Triticum timopheevii; assembly: GCA_963921465.1. Classification (NCBI taxonomy): domain Eukaryota; kingdom Viridiplantae; phylum Streptophyta; class Magnoliopsida; order Poales; family Poaceae; genus Triticum; species Triticum timopheevii. The sequence continues at coordinate 615,152,980 of OY997268.1, read as the reverse complement.
CATCGATCGGAAACGCGAGGCGGCTGATGTACTCAGATGCGATGGCGCAAGACACAGGCCTCGTGGGGTTACAGTTGGTGTTGGGGTCCAAGCGCGCAAGCAGCCAGCTGCTGAGCCTTCAACCAGGGTGGCCGGCTGAAGGCTCAAGGCCGGACCCAGGACTGGGCCAAGGCGTGGCGGGAAGGTGGACAGGAAAAGATCCATGATCACGTGCGGAAGCTGCAGACACGAGTTTTGTTGGAAAAAAGGAAGCGTCTGGTCTAGTGATTACTAGCGTTGGTTGCTGCTACTCATCGTGAGCAAGGAGAGGGAGAGGCAAAGGCAAGAATACTACATGGATACGTGGTGGAGTTTTGGATCTCTATGACGACCTCGTGCGTATGGAAGGCTGCTAGATGGATTTCCTCATTGGCTCACTTTGTTTTGTACACGTACAGATTATGTACGGGATGACGGCGGTTGTATGCTGCAATTGATAAAGACGCGGAGTCGCAGGCCCAGATGGAGATTGCCTGGTTCGATCAGCTACGTATAATCAAGTGTTGCATCAGGACGCAGATGGTATTTTTACATCATGTGACCATGAAGTTGGGGTATTGTCGGTGCCGGCAAAACAGAGAACTTTGATGGCATTTGTGGGTGAATAATCCGCTGAAGCAACGAGATGCTTGATGGTGTAGCGGGATGCCAAGTCAATAAAGATGGACCATCTGCAGCGGATGGCGGTGTGCATATAAGGCTCAGAGGATTCTGGAGTGCGTCGTGATAGGGATCATACATACACAGTGCGTTAAGCAATGTACCGAGATGTACGGGCGGACACGGCGCAGGATGGAGCATGATTGCAGTTGAATAATTTCGGCTGGGTTGGACTGGGCAGTCTGATGGATCGACATGGACATTGGTCAAAGCAGAAAATTGAGGTGATTTCAGCGACGACGACATAGGAGCGTGACGCTGATGGTGGCCAACTTCTGGGGCATGGAAACACATGGTGCAGGCCTGAGGGCTTGTGCGACTTCGACAAGACTATGATGCAGGGTTGATTCAAGGCAATGCGCACAAAAGAGAGCTTGAAGTCGACAAGGCGCGGGGCAGCACGGCCAGCTACATGGAGTCATGTTGAAGGTGGAGCTGGAGTATGATGGACGACTTCACTCGGTGCTGATGGAGGGGCTACGGTGTAAGATCGGAGAATTGAAGCCTATTTCAGCGGGATAGTGAGAGACACGTGGATTAGACTGGGGCCCAGTGGTCTGATGGGGGCGTGATACTCGGCATCGGTCGGTGATGATCGGTGGTTCTCTGCAGTGGGGGGTGAGGCAGTGTGGGCTAGCTACCCGGGAGACTCGACTATGACAACAGAGGCTCAACGCGGTAATAGCGGCGAGGCGTGCGGTAAGAACGGGACACAGTGACAGACCAAGGCACTAATGGTGAGACATGTGGTTAGACAAAGTGTGCAGGGGTGCTGAAGCAGTGTTGACGAGTATCAGATTCAAGTTGATGACTGGGTCTATCGGTGCTAGTTGATGGATAGGAGTTGACTATGGAGAATCGGAGAAAGTGGCGGAAAGTCTAAAATAGTCGAAAGCTGAGCGAGTACATGACTGTATATTCTGTGGTGTTCAGTGCACATGGCAAAGTGTAGATGACAAATACAAAAGGAGGCGGAGTGATATAGCTGTGGGACATGTCAGAGACTATCTGGAAAAAGGGTGAGACAACTGTGAATTTGACTCAGGGTGACACATGGCGACTGTGCAATTCCTTAAGTTTCAGAGAGACGGTCATGAAAGAGGAGTGATGTTGAGTTCAGGTAACTCTTATGTGTGACATCCAATATGTGAGTTGTTCACTTTCATGCAGGTTAGTGATCGATGTGTGATGGCGTTGAACGGATTCTTCGGAAGTTGAGAGCACAAAGTAGAGTAATGAGAAACTTAATTTTGCTCAGGTGTTGACTGTGAAGAAGACGAGAAGGCACTACAAGTTGCAGGTGGAGTCATATGGATTCTTTGGAGTAGCAGCGGTACTCATGGGGTAAGCTCAAGTTCAATGTATATGGAAGTTTGACGCATGGACGAATTCAAGTTGGTGGAGAATATTTCGCCAAGGCAGAGTTTGTTAGAATTGTGTCGAATATTATTATACAAGGTAGGTTACAGTTGAACTTGGATTTGGACTGTGTGTAGATAGGGTAGAAGTTGTGTCCAAATAGGACACTTGTATCCTAGACCTCTCATATATAGTGAGGGTAGACACACAATGTAACATATGCCAACATAATAGCACAGGCACACGGGGGAGCCGGTGGTGTGCCGGTGGCCGGGCGGCCGGGGTGCGGTATTGTAGCGGTCACATGGGGAGGAGCGCCCGTAGTCAAGCCCCGGGGATATCAGTGAACCTCGTTAACAAATCTCAGTGTCGTGCTCATGTGATTGCTTGGTTCTCGGATGATCGACAGTGGCCTCAGATTTATTCTATCAGTCGCACAGAGCGCTTCCCAAAAACCTAATTCATCCTCTCACGATGCAGGATCGCAAAGACGAATGGTTCCGAGACCTGCTCTCCCACACGCCGATGCGTCAGGGCGGATGGCGTCAAGGCGGTTTTTGGGGTTGCGGCGACCCTTGTTGTTGGTGGAGGAGGGCCGTCCGCCAGTACGAGGTGCACCACCGCCGGGTGCACCGCCGCCGCTGCTGAAGTTCCTGGTGCTGTTGCCATTCTTGCCGCGTAGCGGACCACGGTGACCGGAACCACCGCGACCACCACGGACCGTAGAGTTTGCAGATGACGTGAACCCAGTGTTGCTGGAGTACATCGCCACCTGATCAAAATTACTCATCTGAGCAAATAGATCGTCGAGCGTGATTGGTTCTTTGCGGGCATCGAGAGCCGACACCAGGGGCTGGTATTCCATGTCCAGCCTGACGGTGATGTAGGAGATGATCTCATCTTCGTCCAGTGATAACCCACAAGTATAGGGGATCGCAACAGTTTTCGAGGGTAGAGTATTCAACCCAAATTTATTGATTCGACACAAGGGGAGCCCAAGAATATTCTCAAGTATTAGCAGCTGAGTTGTCAATTCAACCACACCTGGAAACTTAGTATCTGCAGCAAAGTGTTTAGTAGCAAAGTAATATGATAGTGATGGTAACGGTAACAAAGTAAAGACAGCAAAAGTAATGATTTTGGTATTTCTGTAGTGATTGTAACAGTAGCAACGGAAAAGTAAATAAGCGTAAACCAGTATATGGAAAACTCGTAGGCACCAGATTAGCGATGGATAATTATGTCGGATGTGGTTCATCATGTAACAGTCATAACATAGGGTGACACAGAACTAGCTCCAGTTCATCTATGTAATATAGGCATGTATTCCGTATATAGTCATACGTGCTTATGGAAAATAACTTGCATGACATCTTTTGGCCTACCCTCCCGTGGCAGCGGGGTCCTATTGGAAACTAAGGGATATTAAGGCCTCCTTTTAATAGAGAACCGGAACAAAGCATTAGCACATAGTGAATACATGAACTCCTCAAACTATGGTCATCACCGGGAGTGGTCCCCATTATTGTCACTTCGGGGTTGCCGGATCATAACACATAGTAGGTGACTATAGACTTGCAAGATAGGATCTAGAACACACATATATTCATGAAAACATAATAGGTTCATATCTGAAATCATGGCACTCGGGCCCTAGTGACAAGCATTAAGCATAGCAAAGTCATAGCAACATCAGTCTCAAAACATAATGGATACTAGGGATCAAACCCTAACAAAACTAACTCGATTACATGATAAATCTCATCCAACCAATCACCGTCCAGCAAGCCTACGATGCAATTACTCACGCACGGCGGTGAGCATCATGAAATTGGTGATGGAGGATGGTTGATGATGACGACAGCGATGAATCCCCCTCTCCGGAGCCCCGAACGGACTCCAGATCAGCCCTCCCGAGAGAGATTAGGGCTTGGTGGCGGCTCCGTATCGTAAAACGCGATGAAACTTTCTCTCTAATTTTTTTCTCCCCGAAAGCCAATATATGGAGTTGGAGTTGGCGTCGGAGGGCCACCAGGGGGCCCACGAGGTATGGGGGCGCGCCCAGGGGGGAGGGCGCGCCCCCCACCCTCGTGGACAGGGTGTGGGCCCCCTGGTCTTCATCTTTGGCGAGGATTTTTTATTATTTATTCTAAGATATTCTGTGGAGTTTCAGGTCATTCCGAGAACTTTTGTTTTCTGCACATAAAACAACACCATGGCAATTCTGCTGAAAACAGCATCAGTCCGGGTTAGCTCCATTCAAATCATACAAGTTAGAGTCCAAAACAAGGGCAAAAGTGTTTGGAAAAGTAGATACGACGGAGACGTATCAACTCCCCCAAGCTTAAACCCTTACTTGTCCTCAAGCAATTCAGTTGACAAACTGAAAGAGAAAAAGAAAAACTTTTATAAACTCTGTTTGCTCTTGTTGTTGTAAATATGAAAAGCCAACATTCAAGTCTCAGCAATTATTATGAACTAACCATACTCACAATGACACGTAGGTCTCACAATTACTCATATCAATAGCATAATCAGCTAGCGAGCCATAATAATAAAATTTGGGTGACAACACTTTCTCAAAATAATCATAACATGATATAACAAAATGGTATCTCGCTAGCCCTTTCTGAGATCGCAAAACATAAATGCAGAGCACCTTTAAAGATCAAGGACTGACTAAACATTGTAATTCATGGTAAAAGAGATCCAGTCAAGTCATACCCAATATAAACCAATAATAATGAATGCAAACGACAGTGTGCTCTCCAGCGGGTGCTTTTTAATAAGAAGGGTGATGACTCAACATAAAAGTAAATAGATAGGCCCTTCGCAGAGGGAAGCAGGGATTTGTAGAGGTGCCAGAGCTCAGTTTTGAAATAGAGATAAATTATATTTTAAGCGGCATACTTTCATTGTCAACATAACAACTAAAAGACAACGATATCTTCCATGCTAAACAGATTATAGGCGGTTCCCAAACAGAATGGTAAAGTTTATACTCCCCTTCCTCCACAAGCATCAATCCATGGCTTGCTCGAAACAACGAGTGCCTCCAACATTCAACGGGTCCCAAGGGGAGTTTTGTTTGCAGTTATTTTGATTTAGTTTGCACAAAGCATGGGACTGGGCATCCCGGATACCAGCCATTTTCTCGTGAATGAGGAGCGGAGTCCATTCCTCTTGAGAATAAACCGCCTAACACGGAAGATAAGGGCAGCTCTAGTTGACATATGAGCTATTCGAGCATGCAAAACAGAATGTTTATTTGAAGGTTTAGAGTTTGGCACATACAAATTTACTTGGAACGGCAGGTAAATACCGCATATAGGAAGGTATGGTGGACTCATATGGAATAACTTTGGGGTTTAAGGAGTTTGGATGTACAAGCAGTATTTCCGCTTAGTACAAGTGAAGTCTAGCAAAAGACTGGGAAGCGACCAACTGAGAGAGCGACAACAGTCGTAAACATGCATCAAAATTAATTTACACCGAATACAAGCATGAGTAGGATATAATCCACCATGAACATAAATATCATAAAGGCTATGTTGATTTGATTCAACTACATGCGTGAACATGTGCCAAGTCTAGTCACTCGATACATTTAAAGGAGGATACCATCCCATCATACCACATCATAATCATTCTAATAGCATGTTGGCACGCAAGGTAAACAATTATAACTCATAGCTAATCAAGCATGGCACAAGCAACTATAATCTCTAAATGTCATTGCAAATATGTTTACTTCATAATAGCTGAATCAAGAACGATGAATCATCATATTTATAAAAACAAGAGAGGTCGAGTTCATACCAGCTTTTCTCTTCCCAATAAGTCCATCATATATCATCATTATTGCCTTTCACTTGCACGACCGAACGGTGTGTATAATAATAAGAGTGCACGTGCATTGGACTAAGCTGGAATCTGCAAGCATTCAACTCAAGAGAGAAGACAAGTAATATGGGCTCTAATTTAAATAAACAATCATGCATATGAGAGCCACTAAGCATTTTCAATATAGTCTTCTCGACCCCCAAATAAAGAAAAAGAAATAAAAACTATTTACACGGGAAAGCTCCCAACAAGTAAAAGAAGAACATGAAATATTTTTGGGTTTTCTTTTTAATTCTACTACAAGCATGGAAAGTAAACTAACTAATTTTTTTTAGTTTATAAAACACACAAGAAGAAAGCAAGAAAAGGAAATTTAAACTAGCATGGCTAATACAATGAAAGAGTATGAGCACCGACATCTAGCAATGAGTGTGTGTGAACATGAATGTAATATCGGTGAGAAATACGTACTCCCCCAAGCTTAGGCTTTGGGCCTAAGTTGGTCTATTGCCAGGGATGGCCTGGCGGATATTCGTAGGTGAAGCTGGGGTCGTACTGTGATGAAGAAGACTCCGGCTGCCACTGGCTGGCGGCCTCCTCTGGATCCCAAGAATAAACAGATAGTCGTGGAAGCTCATCTTGTGGCTCCGGCTCCGGGGCCGGTGCAGGGTTCCGATAGGTTTGAACAGCCGACCACGGAACAATGTGAGGCTCTGATACAAGTTAAACAAAGAAGGAGCAGGCAAAGTAATAGTCTCAGGGTGATGTTTATCAAAGTATAATTTATATTTAAGCTCCCCATCGCGACTCTTAACAAGAAAATCATGCGCTATCATACTCTTGTAATCTAAATAAGCACGGGGCAGCGATGTTTCTTCTTTCTCCGCATGCCTAATAGGTATTTCAAAATGTTCAGCTAGGCGCGAAGCATAAATGCCTCCAAAGATGGGGCCCTTAGTACGGTTCAGACTTAACCTTCTAGCAACAATTCTACCCATACTAACAGAGTTATCGCGGTATAAACCATGGAGCAAAATAATAATATCAGGAATACTAAGGTTCCCACAGTTCCCGTGTCCAATCAAGCAATGACTAGCAAATAAGGCAAAGTAGCGTAAAACAGGATAATGTATGCTAGTGATCCTTGCATCAGAAACCTTCCTGGTTTCTCCCACCGTGATAGTGTTGACAAAAGCTTCTAATTCATTACGGTGGGGTTCATCTAAGGTGCCCTCAAAGGGTATTCTGCAAACCTCGCAAAATTCTGCTAATGTCATCTCTTTAACAACGTCATACAAATGAAACTCTACTGTTGGAGGTGATTTCTTAGGGAAAAAGTAGAAGTTTTTCACAAAAGTATTTGTGAGTAAGAGATACTGATGACGTTGGTCGTGGAGGAAGTCGGTGAGGCCGGCATTCTCAATCAATAAATAGAAATCTTCATAAATCCCGGCTCTCCTAAAGAAGTCATCGGAGGGCCATTCACACGGCCGGACCTCCGCGGTGTGAGGCAAATTAAATTTGGGCTTCTCCTCTTCTTCCTTTTGTTTTTCCTTAGAGCTTCGGCTCGAAGAGCCCCTCAAAAGTCTCTTCATTATTTCTGAAACAATCTAAAAAATTTAGTAACCTCAAATAAAAGTGAACCAACTTCAATAAAATTGATAGCAACAACTCCCACAAGTGCCTAGGGCCTATACCAAGATTGGAACTACTTGGAACCATATAAATTTGGCATGCAAGCTCAAGAACATGGTCACCTATGCAGCACAAATTTGCAAAGAATAAAGCACTAGAACAAAAACTAATTGGACCAATGGAGGAGTCACATACCAAGGAACAATCTCCCCAAGCAGTTTTGCGAGAGGTGCTTTGAGCAAGGAGATCGAAAATCACAGCAACGGGCGCTGGAACTCGTGCTTGAGTTGGTTTTTCGTGTTTGTGTGAGACAGAGGAAGAAGATGGATGCAGGAATAAGTGGAGGAGGGCCACTGTGGGCTCATGAGGCAGGGGGGGCGCCCTCCACCCTCGTGGCCAGGTGGCAGCTCCCCCTGTGGTAATTTTTGCACAGTAAATTCTCAAATATTCCCGAAAAAATCATATTAAATTGGCATGGCATTCCGAGGACTTTTATTTTCGGGATACTTTTATATTGCACGGATAAGTCAGGAGACTGACAGAAAAATACTATTTTACTTTATTTCTACTAAATAATAGAAAATATAAAAAGGGTATAGAAGGTTGTGCTTCTAGTTTCATCCATCTCGTGATCATCAAAATGAACCCACTAACAAGGTTGAGCAAGTCTTGTTAACAAACTCATTCCGAATAATCACGAAACCGGAGAAATTTCGAATAACACTAAGTTACCTCAACGGGGATATGAAAATCCCCAACAATAAGAATATCATACTTTTTCTTGACAGTAGGGAGAGGAAATTCAAAACCTCCAAATATAATCGATGGAATTTTTTCAATAGAGTTGATACTATAAACTTGAGGTTGTTTCCTCGGAAAATGTACCGTCTGCTCATTGCCATTAACATGAAAAGTGACATTGCCTTTGGTGCAATCAATAACAGCCCCTGCAGTATTAAGGAAAAGTCTTCCAAGAATAATAGACATACTATCATCCTCGGGAATATCAAGAATAACAAAGTCTGTTAAAATAGTAAAGTTTGCAACCACAACAGGCACATCCTCACAAATACCGACAGGTATAGCAGTTGATTTATCAGCCATTTGCAAAATATTTCAGTAGATGTCAATTTATTCAAGTCAAGTCTATGGTATAAAGAGAGAGGCATAACACTAACACCGGCTCCAAGATCACATAAAGCAGTTTTAACATAACTTCTTTTAATGGAGCATGGTATAGTAGGCACTCCGGGATCTCCAAGTTTCTTTGGTATTCCACCATTAAAAGTGTAATTAGCAAGCATGGTGGAAATTTCAGCTTCAGGTATCTTTCTTTTATTAGTAATAATATCCTTCATATACTTAGCATAAGGATTTGTTTTGAGCACATCAGTTAATCGCGTACGCAAAAAGATGGGTCTAATCATTTCAGCAAAGCACTCAAAATCCTCATCATCCTTTTTCTTGGATGGTTTAGGAGGAAAAGGCATGGGTTTCTGAACCCATGGTTCCCTTTCTTTACCGTGTTTCCTAGCAACAAAATCTCTTGTCATAACGTTGATTCTTTGATTGTGGGTTATCAAGATCAACAGCAGGTTCAACTTCTACATCATTATCATTACTAGGTTGAGCATCATCATTGTAGCGACCAGACCTCAAATGGTCTGATCTCTGTGCTTACGTGTCATCCCTGGATCGGTATGCTGACACACACAGTACTCGAGGATTTATAACAGAGGTAAATCACATGTATAAATAACGTAAATACTATTACCTCAATCCAAATATAGCGGAAGCAACAAGGTTGTGGATTTGCATCAACACCAACGGCAAAGTTGAGTATAGGAAATCGTAACCCTAATGTATCACTTACTCGTCGTAAGATCCTGCAACATGAGACGTTGCAGCCACAGAGGGTCAGTACATTGAATGTACTGGCAAATTCACACCATAGAGCAATGATGAATAAAACTATCACTACATGCATATATGGCTGGTGGAAAAGCTCTACGGTTATAATGTTTTTGCGAAAAGCCAATTTTTCCCTACTGCAAAGGAATAAATTTATTTAACTGTCATGGTGGTTGTTAAACATTGAGAATGGTTGACAGCATTCTCAATCCCAATTAAAAGTACTCATTAAAACCCAACAATATTAATTATAGTAACATGATGAGATTCACAGGAAAATCCAGTACTAGATACTCAAGATGTCCATAACCGGGGACACGGCTAATCATGATTAGTTTGTACACTCTGCAGAGGTTTGCGCACTTTTCCCCACAAGACTCGATCGCCTCCGTTTGGTTTCTCGCACTACAGGGTGTTTGAGAAACGGATGACCGAGACATAGTCTTTCAGAAGCGCTAGCACCTTACGATGGGTAGACCGGTGCACCTACATCCCCTACATCTGCTAGTCCACCACTATAAGAGTTCGCACGACTTAGTCAACTATGCCAGAGCCCATAATGTCTTGTGGTTGCACACGTAAGTTACTAGCATGAATTATCTTATGATCCCTTTGAGCCTGGGTGGCGGTCCATAGGAAAATCACACGGTACCCCCGGGATTTCCAAAAAAATAGGCAATCACTGGATACCCCAGGTGCCTCAATCCACCCAGATGTGTATTTAAGTTGCCACCTTAGATAAACCATTAATTAACAATCTCACATCTGTCATGGATATCACTCACCCAATCCACGTCTACTAGCATAGCATGGCATAATAAGCAAACGTAGAAGTAACTCCCAAAGGTTTCATAAGTAAAACAGGTAATAGGTACTACCTCATCTACTTCCCAAAACCCACAATTTAATTCAGATCCTAATCATGCAATTGTTTGGAGGATTGATCTAATGCATAAAAACTGGGTATGAGAAAAAGTATGATCAAAGTGTGAACTTGCCTGCAATGTTGATGAAGATGTTTCACACTCAACTCCTGATAGTTCTACTCGTCACACTCCGGTCAATCTATCGTGAGCAAGCAATAGTAACCACACATAAGCAATCACTCAAAAGATCGGAAAGAACGAAGAAGGAGATTCGGAAAACATCAAAACCAAGCGAATAACTCTTGCAACATAAAACAATCTCTAACAGCACCAAAATTATGTGAATTTGGCCTTATCAGAAAGTTTAGGTCAAGAGCTTCGCTTTGCAAAAAGAATCAACTCAAACGGAGCTACGAAACTCAAGTTATGATCAAACGAAGTTTGATCTAATTCAAACTTTAAAACTTTCAAAAACATGTTTGAGTTGGATTTCTGGATAGATCAGATCATAACGAAGACGTGGGCATTGGTTTCATTGGATTTGGATAAACGAGTAAAAAGTTGCGAGTGTTTGAAGTCCAGGGGCTAATCTATAAATAAAATATTCACAGACAGGTCCCTGGTCGAAAAAATAAAATAAAAGAAAAGACTAAATAGTGAACGTTTGTTACCGATCGCTAACGAACGAAAATCGTTCGCTACCGAACCCTATCTAATGAACGCTCGCAGAATAAGTTAATCTAAAAACAATAACCCGTTTTTTTTGTTTTTTTTTTGAAAAACCGATGTAAACCAAAAAAACCAGGCCGGGCAGTTTTGTACCGGTCCGGGAGAGGGGAAACCGGCGACAGCGGTGACGGTGTTCTCCGGTGAGGAAGACGGCGGCGGCGGCGGCGGCTGCGGACGGGACGGCGGCTCCGGGGCTCGGCGGCGAGGGCAGAGACGGCGTCGAGCGCGGCACGGGGCGGCGGAGTCGGAGGTGCGGGGCAGGGCGACGGCGCTGCGGCGGCGGATCCCGACGAGTGCGGCGGCGGCGGCTCGGCGAGATGCGGGAGGGAGAGGGGGAAAAGAGGGGCGACGGCGTCGGGGCTGGCCTTATAAGGGCACGGGGCCGAGGCCTTCCTTGGGCGAGGGGGCAGGAGGTGGCGTGGAGGAGGGGCCAAGGCGGCGGCGGCGTCCGGCGTGCGGGGCTCGGTCTCCTGCGGGAGATCAGGGAAGGTGGAGCTGGGCCGCGGCCTGGCTCGGGCGCTGGGCCGGCCCAGTCGGAGGGAAAGGTTTTTTTTTATAAACATTTTCCAGACAAATGAAATAATAAAACCAAATAAAATAAATATATTATATAGGCATATAATATATCAAAATTTGCATAAAAAGATTTTCTACAACATGGACATTATTCTAGCTTCAAATAAAATACACACAAATTCTAATAATTCAAACAATGCTCCTGCTCTAATAAAATCCAACTAAAATAATTTTAAAAATACCAAAATGACTTCAAATTAATTTCTCTCCAATTTTCTGATGTAGGGAATCATGTTACCCTATTTTCCATATATTTTATTTTTGGAGAAAAATAACTTGAATAAAACTCAAATTACTCCAAATTGAAAATAAAATTAAAAGAACTTTGAATTTAATTCTTTGAAACTCCCAACTCATATTTCATATAATTTGAAGAAGTCATTTTATCTTCTCTCATGAAAATCATTGAGTTGCATAAAGTTTCAGAATTGGAAATATTCTCAAATGAAATTTAAATATTTTCAACACCCCTTGTCATTTAAATAAATGGAAGAAGTTATGTCATCTTCTCTCCAGGGTTTTGTGGTGAAAATAATTTGAATTCATGAAGATCAGAAAAGAAAATGAAAGTTTGGGAAAGTCCTTTTATTCCCTCTCATTTAACTTTCAAAAAGTTTCGAATTCACTCAATCAATCACACAACAATCAAACAAACAATCATTCTATCTATTTAGTATAACATTCCAAAATTTAGAATTTTGGGATGTTACAATCATGAACATTATCATTGACATTTCCACTAGGTTCATGTTCATTACCAGATTGTGTTTCAGCATCAGACATAGAGATATCATTTGGATTATCAGGTGGTTCAGCAATAGGTTCACTAGAAGTTTGCACAGTCCTATCATTCTTCTTTTTCTTCCTCTTAGATGAACTAGGCATATCAATATTATTTCTCTGAGAATCTTGCTCGATTCTCTTAGGGTGGCCTTCAGGATACAAAGGTTCCTGAGTCATTCTACCAGTTCTAGTAGCCATTCTAACAGCATAATCATTTTTCTTACTATTCATTTCATCAAGCACTTCTTTCTGAGCTTTAAGTACTTGTTCTACTTGAGTGGTAACCATAGAAGCATGTTTGCTAACAAATTTAAGTTCACCTCTAATATCAGCCATATAATCACTCAAGCGTTTAATCATAAAGGTATTCTGTTTAATTGTCTACCAAAATAAGCATTAAAGTCATCTTGCTTAAACATAAAGTCATCAAACTCATCCAAGCACTGACTAGCAATTTTAGTAGGAGGGACTTTAGCTTTATCATACCTATAGAGAGAGTTTACCTTTACTACCTGTGTCGGGATATCGGGAGGTTCTTCAGTAAATAAGTAATTGAGATCATATACTTCTTCAACATGCGGTAAATTAAGACCATGTATTTCTTCAATAGGAGGTAAATTCTTAACATCTTCAGCTTTAATACCTTTTTCTTTCATAGATTTCTTTGCCTCTTGCATATCTTCGGGACTGAGAAATAGAACACCTCTCTTCTTCGGAGTGGGTTTAGGAATAGGCTCAGTAATTGGCTCAGGAGATGGCTCGGGAGGTGCCCAATTATTTTCATTTGCCAACATATTATTCAATAGAATTTCAGCGTCATCCCGTGTTCTTTCCCTGAAAAGAGAACCAACACAACTATCCAGGTAATCTCTGGAAGCATCAGTTAGTCCATTATAAAAGATATCAAGTATTTCAGGTTTCTTAAGAGGATGATCAGGCAAAGCATTAAGTAACTTGAGAAGCCTCCCCCTTTCTTCTTCAATTTGCACAAAATTATATATATCCTCAAAGCAGCTTGTTTCTTATGAGCAGGGAAATATTTAGCAGAGAAGTAATAAATCATATCCTGGGGAATTTGCACACAACCAGGATCAAGAGAATTAAAACATTTCTTAGCATCACCCTTTAATGAGAACGGAAATATTTTGAGTAAATTAAGGTAGCGCGATCTCTCATTATTAGTAAACAGGGCAACTATAACATCTAACTTACGAAGATGTGCCACAACAGTTTCAGATTCATAGCTATTAAAAGGATCAGATTCAACCAAAGTAACTATATCTGGATCAACAGAAAAATCATAATAATCCTGATCAGGAACATAGATAGGTGAAGTAGCAAAAGCAGGGTCGGGTCTCATCCTATCTCTAGAAGATTCTTTACTCCACTTAACTAGCAACCTCTTACGTTCAAGACTATCCTGGCAAGCAAGAACAGCTTCAATAGATTCAGCATTAAAAAGATAACCCTCAGGAATAGCTGGCATATTTTCATCATCACTAACATCATCGTGTTCAGTTTCAATAATTTCTCTTTCTCTAGACCTAGCAATTTGCTCATCAAGATATTCACCAAGTGGCAAAGTAGTATCAAACATAGAAGTAGTTTCATCATAAGTATCATGCATAGCAGAAGTGGCATCATCAATAACAGGCGACATATCAGAATCAATAGCAGTAGTAGGTTTAGGTGTCGCAAACTTACTCATAACAGAAGGAGAATCTAGTGCAAGGCTAGATGGCAGTCCCTTACCTCCCCTCGTAGTTGAGGGCAAAATAGTAGTTCGATCATCTTTCAAGTTCTTCATAGTGTCCAGCAGATATAAATCCCAAGTGACTCAAAGAATAGAGCTATGCTCCTCGGCAATGGCGCCAGAAAAAGGTCTTGATAACCCACAAGTATAGGGGATCGCAACAGTTTTCGAGGGTAGAGTATTCAACCCAAATTTATTGATTCGACACAAGGGGAGCCCAAGAATATTCTCAAGTATTAGCAGCTGAGTTGTCAATTCAACCACACCTGGAAACTTAGTATCTGCAGCAAAGTGTTTAGTAGCAAAGTAATATGATAGTGGTGGTAACGGTAACAAAGTAAAGATAGCAAAAGTAATGATTTTGGTATTTTTGTAGTGATTGTAACAGTAGCAACGGAAAAGTAAATAAGCGTAAACCAGTATATGGAAAACTCGTAGGCACCGGATTAGCGATGGATAATTATGCCGGATGTGGTTCATCATGTAACAGTCATAACATAGGGTGACACAGAACTAGCTCCAGTTCATCAATGTAATGTAGGCATGTATTCCGTATATAGTCATACGTGCTTATGGAAAAGAACTTGCATGACATCTTTTATCCTACCCTCCCGTGGCAGTGGGGTCCTATTGGAAACTAAGGGATATTAAGGCCTCCTTTTAATAGAGAAACGAAACAAAGCATTAGCACATAGTGAATACATGAACTCCTAAAACTATGGTCATCACCGGAGTGGTCCCCATTATTGTCACTTCGGGGTTGCCGGATCATAACACATAGTAGTTGACTATAGACTTGCAAGATAGGATCTAGAACACACATATATTCATGAAAACATAATAGATTCAGATCTGAAGTCATGGCACTAGGGCCCTAATGAAAAGCATTAAGCATAGCAAAGTCATACCAACATCAATCTCAGAACATAATGGATACTAGGGATCAAACCCTAACAAAACTAACTCGATTACATGATAAATCTCATCCAACCCATCACCGTCCAGCAAGCCTACGATGCAATTACTCACGCACGGCGGTGAGCATCATGAAATTGGTGATGGAGGATGGTTGATGATGACGACGGCGACAAATCCCCCTCTCCGGAGCCCCAAACGGACTCCAGATCAGCCCTCCCAAGAGAGATTAGGGCTTGGTGGCGGCTCCGTATCGTAAAACGCGATGAAACTTTCTCTCTGATTTTTTTCTCCCCGAAAGCCAATATATGGAGTTGGAGTTGGCGTCGGAGGGCCACCAGGGGGCCCACGAGGTAGGGGGCCGCGCCCAAGGGGGAGGCGGGCGCCCCCCACCCTCGTGGACAGGGTGTGGGCCCCCTGGTCTTCATCTTTGGCGACGATTTTTTATTATTTATTCTAAGATATTCCGTGGAGTTTCAGGTCATTCCGAGAACTTCTGTTTTCTGCACATAAAACAACACCATGGCAATTCTGCTGAAAACAGCGTCAGTTCGTGTTAGTTCCATTCAAATCATACAAGTGAGAGTCCAAAACAAGGGCAAAAGTGTTTGGAAAAGTAGATACGACGGAGACGTATCATCCAGCAGCTTGCCGGCAGCAGCTAGCTCGTCAGCGAGGGCGCGTATGTGGGCGAAGTAGGCACCGACAGACTGCGTGCCCTTCTGGGCATTGGAGAGGGCAACGCGGATGTTGTTCACCCGCACCCTGGACTGCGAGGAGTACATGCTCGCCACCACGGTCCAAAGTTCATGCGCCTTCCGGATGTTGGTCACCTGGACGAGAACCTCTCTGGACAGGTTATTCACTAAATATGTGAATACCTGCTGGTCCTCGCGAACCCAAGCGTGATGGAGAGGGTTAGGAACGGCTTCCTCCTTGCCATCTTTGTCCTTGGTGACGATGTGCGACTCCGGTTCTTTGACTGATCCTTCGGCATAGCCAAAGACGCCAGCCCCGATCAATTGCGGCGTGACCTGGGCACGCCACAGGACGTGTTCATCCTGGTGAGCTTCTCTGTGACCTGACCTGAGACACCGAACAATGGGAGGCTGGTGGAGGAGGACATGGCGAGCTCGGCGATGGAAAGGGTTGCATGGATTGGAACTAGATGAAGTGGAAGAGGGAGGCTCTGATTACCATGTGAAGATTGGTTTAAGCATCTTGACCTCGGTACGAGGGGATGCGTTGCGTGTTTATAGGCAGGGACGCACCTCCCAGTAGCGCATACATAGGAGATATTACAATCTTGAAGAGCAAGAGAGGGAATAGAGATAACTCGGTTACAAGAGATAAACCATGCAACAACCTACCGGTACAATATCTCTCAATATATTCAACTACTCTCAAACTACTCATATGATCTATCTCTACATGTCACGTTACATTTTTTTGAGGGGTGATAAATAACTTTATTCATCAAAAGCCACCTGAAGTGGGATACGGGTCTGGTTGTACGGAACGCCAAACCAGATGTGGCGACCGGGACCTCTAGAAAGGGAAAATTTAGCTAAACCGTGTGCTTCATAGTTCGCAGCACGACACTCAAAAGTAAATTTACATTGGACATTAACAGTTCTAAGGCGAATCTCACTGATAATTGCTCCATATCTTCCTCCAGCATTGTGGCCACTGTCTGACACAACCTGTTTGCAGTCAGATGCAATGACAAAGTTGTGGATGTTCAGGTCCTCCGCCAAGCACAACGCCTCCCGGCATGCTATCGCCTCCAAAGATGCAGGGTCAGTGACACCCTCCAAAACCAATATCGAAGCCCCAATATAATTCCCCGCCTCACCTCTGCAAACTGCAACCGCCGCTCCTCCTCTTTCTGGTGTGAACAGCTGCATCAACATGTATTTTGTATGCTCCGGGAGGTGGTCTCTTGGGGTTCTGTCTTTGTTGCGGAGACTGATCACTCCTTGTCGAGGGCATTGATTTGAATCATTAATCACACCGAGCTCTGCCATGAAACTTGTGATGAAGGAGTGTGTCTGATGGGGGCTTTGGAAGATTGCCTCATGAATAGCTTTACGGCGAGCATGCCATATCGACCACGCCGTGACCGCCAGCAAGGCAAAACTCTCCTGCGACAGGCTCTCGATCAAAGTGAACAGCCAATTTTTTGCATTAGGTTCTGTAGTCGCCATGATTTTATGCAGCACTTCCTCATCTCCCAACGCCCATACACTCCGCGATACGGTGCATTCCAATAGCGAATGTCGCCATGAGTCTTGTACTCCACAAAACCCGCACAGGCTAGAATCTGCCATATGTCGGTGCACTCATACATCGTTTGTAGGAAGCGACTGTTTCGATAATCTCCACAAAAACATTCTGACCTTCCCCAGGACTGCAGTACTCCACAATGTTTTCCACACACCAGACTTTTCCCTGGCACTGGACGGGCCTGCCGATCCCTCGAGCCACGCCTCTCTGCATTGTCTGGTTGCGATGATCATCTTATAAGCTGACCTGACCGAAAAGATGCCATGTTTTTCATAGTGCCAAGCCCAAAAATCTGACATATTCCGAGTGCATATAGGGATTCCCAATATCATGTCAGCATCCATCGGCATAAAAGTTCTTTGCACAAGTTGTCTGTCCCAAGATGTCGTAGCATTAGATATGAGCTCCGAAACCATTGTTGGAGGGTTTTGTGTTAGGTAGCCATATGGCCGGAGCATCTCATCCCTTGGGAGCCAATTGTGTTCCCAAATATTGGTCAACACTCCATTACCAATGCGTTTGATTAGCCCCTGTTGAGAACATCACTCCCTTCCACAACTACTCGCCATATCTGGCTAGGTCGCCCCCCTAACTCAGCCTCCAAAATAGTTGTGGTTGGATAATAGATGCTTTTGAGTACACGAGCACAAAGTGTGTTTGGGTTCTGCGGCAACCTCCACGCCTGCCTTGCCAGCATGGCGAGGTTAAAAAGCTCAAAGTCCTTAAACCCTAGCCCCCATGTCTTTAGGTTGTGTCATAGCCTTCCAAGAGACCCAGTGAGGCTTTAGTTTTCCTTGCTTGCTTCCCCACCAGAATTTACGGATGAGCATGTTTAGATGTTCACACAATCCTCTTGGTAGCTTAAAGCATGACATAGAGAAAACAGGTACTGCTTGGGCAACTGATTTTACTAGCACTTCCTTACCAGCAGATGACATGGTGCTCTCTATCCACCCCTGGACCTTGCTCCAAAGCCGGTCCTTGAGATATTTAAAGGCACTGTTCTTCGAGCTCCCAATATCAAACGGCATCCCCAAGTACTTCTCATTAAGAGTTTTATTGGGTACATTCAATATTTCCTTTATATCCTGCCTCACTGAGTCTGGAACTCCCTTGCTAAAGAAAATTGATGACTTTGAGTAATTAATCCATTGCCCAGTTGCCTGACAATATGTATCCAGAACCTGGTACACCTCGGTAGCCCCCATATCATTGGCCTTGAAGAACAGCAGGTTGTCATCAGCGAATAGGAGATGGTTCACCGATGGCGCCGTAGGTGCTACCTATATACCATGCAAAATGGATGACTCATTTTTGGATTTTAAAAGGCACGAAAGGCCCTCTGCTGCTAGCAAGAACAAATATGGAGAAATCGGGTCCCCTTGTCTGATTCTGTAAGTGCATCTAGTGCCACCCCTAGTTGGTTTTGGAGTATTGACGACAAAATTGGTTGAGGGACTAATGCGTTTGTGAGAATTGCAGGATAACGTAGGTAGTGTCCCTCATCGATTCGGTTTACCTACCGGAGATGACCCCTAAAAATGTATGAAGACATTGAAGACAATGGTGGTATGAGAAGATATTCATATCGAAGACTATGACATGAGAAGACATTGCGTGAAGACTATGGAGCGCGAAGACTGTGTGGTTTCGTTGCTTTCTTTTCTTCTTTGTTGAGTCATAGGAACCACCGTACTGTTAAGTGGGGTCCAAGTGAACTAAGTCAGAGTGACTGAAGTGATGCTCAACTCAAATCCTATGTCTTCGAGCGAAGACAATGAGAGCAAACCTTATCCAGAGCTGGATGAGTCAGCTTTGCTTGTAGCCCAAGTAAAGTTGCCGCGTGTGTTTGAAATCTGACCGTTGGAACACGTGTCAGTTCCTTAGTGACCCAGGGTCATTTTGGACAAATCAGGTCGGGTTGCCTAGTGGCTATAAATAGCCCACCCCCTACACCATAAATTGGTGGCTGCTCAGAGTTTGTGCACGGCTTTTGTCGTTTGAGAGCAACCCACCTCGAAGCATTTGAGAGAGAGAAATCCTTGCGAGGACAAAGCCCAAACACCTAGAGCCAAAGAGTGTTAGGCATCACTGAAGTCTTTCTGTCTGTGTGACCTGAAGACTTATTACACTTGAGGACTGTGAATCCTCCAGTCGGTTAGGCGTCGCGTTCTGAGCATCCAAGAGTCATTGTGGATTGCCGGTGAACGAAGTCTGTGAAGGTTTGGAAGTTTCCCTTGAAGACTTAACAGAGTGATTGGGCGAGGACTGGGTGTCCTTAGCTCAAGGGGAATAAGGTGAAGACACGGTCTTCTGAGTTAAATCTCAGCCTCCCCAACCAGACGTACAGTTGTCACAGCAACTGGAACTGGTCCAACAAATCCTGTGTCTTCAACAAGCAACTGGTTCTATCCCTTCCAACCTTACTTAAGTTTGTCTTCGTGAAGTCATTGCCTATCTGTGTATCTGTTTGACTTCATTGCTTGACTACTACTATTGATTGGCTTCATACTATCTTCTATCCTGATCCTTACTACCTAGCTGCTATTAGTCCTGTACTTTCACATCATTGCATACTTGACTATGGCTTGCTTAGGGTAGTTTATCTTCCGCTGCATAACAATTGGGTAATTTCTGTTGTTTGTCTTCAAAACTTCTGAGTTTAGAAGACTTTCATAAAAATCACCTATTCACCCTCCCCCCTCTAGTCGATACTAGCACTTTCAATTGGTATCAGAGCACGGTACTCCCTTGTTCTGTGTGATTCGGTTTAACCACCTGGAGTTTCAGCTATGTCGACTACAGGATTGAGGAACATATCTTGTCCCACCTTTGACGGTCATGAGTATCCCCGATGGAAGGCCATGATGAAGAAGCGACTCATGTCCATGGATAGCAAACTGTGGACCGTCACTGAGATTGGACTTACTGATCTATGCAAGATGGCAGAGGCTAATGACATTCGCAAGTATACTCTATTGAACCTTGCAGCGAAGGATGTCATCTGCTCTCATTTGTCCCGAAATCAGTTCAGGAATGTTATGCACCTCAATCACGCGAAGCTAATCTGGGACCGGCTTTCTGAGGTATATGAAGGTCATCGCACTCGTCATGATCCGTGGTTTGAGGACTACAAGGAGTCTCTCAAGGAGATGACCTTTGCACCTGAATCATCATCCTCATCGTGCCACATGGCAAGGGGTGATAAGGTAACTGAATGCTATCTCTCTGAATCTAGCGATGATGAATCAGGTGATGAATTTGGCCCCAGTTATGACAAGCTTGCTTCCCTTGCCACTAAACAACAAAGAATCCTGGAAAAGGTTCAAGACATGCTTAGTAAGAGCGATGATATGTTGGGTGAAGAAATGGATCAGTCAAAAGCTTTGGCTGATAGTCTTCAGAGACTTCATGCTAAGTTTGACGCCCTTCAAGATCAACATAATGCTCTCTTGTCTGATCATGAGAAGCTTTCTTCTGAATGTCTTCAAAGAAAGCTAGATCTTGAAAAGATAAGAGTGGATTATGAAGATCTTCAGAAGGAGCGGGATTCATTACTTGCTCAACAGATCAGTCCCGCTCAAGATGGATTTGAACCACTATGTCTAAAATGCATTGAGCGTGATAATGCTACATCTGTTGCTGAATGTTCCACTGCTGCTACTGTTTCATTGTCTTCACCTACTGATGTGGTTACTAACCCCTCTGCGGAGGATACCACTGCTGTCGCTAATGAAAATGCTATGTTGAAGACACTGCTTGAAACAGGGATGTACAAAAGTTTGAAGGGACATCAGACTCTCTGCGATGTCCTCAAAAAGCAGATTCTGAACCGAAACCCTAGGAAGGAGGGTGTTGGGTTCGAAAGGAAAATGAATGTTGATGGCTCGTACTGGAAGCCTGAGCAGTACCCCAAAACCACATGGGTTGCTGCAAAGGAACCTTCAGTCGATCCATCCACTTTATCTGGCTTTACCTGTGCTAATCCTATTATCATTTATGAATCCTTTGATGCAAACTATAAGCTGTTCAAAAATCAGAATGGTGAAGTGTTTGCCAGGTACATTGGTACTAACTGCAGGAATGGACCACCTATGAAGAAGATATGGGTACCTAAGCAGTACATTGAAAATCTTTCTATGAATGTCGTCATGACACCACCAAGGAAGAAGACAAACCCCAGACCTATAGCTTCATGTGGCCCAAAGGCTTCATACAGACACAGGACTCACATGAGTCACCCTAACGCCAATGTTTTGCAGGGAAATCATGCTCAGACTTATGAATATGAGCGTGTATCTTCGAACCGCTATGTTCATAGGACTAAGAACTTTTCAGCTTATTCATATGAGTATCATTCATCTCCTGCAAGGCTATTTGCTAGGGCTTCAAAGCCAAAATTCTCAGATGCTGCACTTAGACTCATTGCTTCTAAGCCACCACTGAAGATGTGGGTGGCAAAGAAGAACTAACTCTCTTTTGCAGAATACGGTCTCCAGCCAGCAATCAATGGCGTCCGATACTATTGCTGGGGACCTAAAACTCATTTAGGATGCAGGATAAAATGTCATTCTATATACTTCACATCTGAATCTCTTATCAGTCATACTATGTCCTAACTTTGATATAATCTATGACTGTCCCTATATGTATCAAATGCCTATGCTTCACAACACTCTTGTGAAGCCTATCCTCCTAACTGCACTGTAGGGTACATCACCAAAAGCTTCAGAATGGATTATGGACAGTGGATGACATAATCTTCGGCTGCACCAACCAGAAGTATAGTGATGAGTTTGGGTACATGATGCAAGAGCAATATCAAATGTCCATGATGGGTGAGCTGAAGTTCTTCCTTGGTCTTCAAATTCATCAGCAAAGAAATGGCATCTTCATATCTCAAGAAAAATACCTCAAAGATTGTCTGAAGAAGTTTGGAATGGAAGACTGCAAAGGCTACACGACGCCAATGCCAGCCAAACACCATCTTGGTCCCGACGACAATGGTAAAGAGTTCGATCAAAAGGTATACCGCTCCATGATTGGTTCTTTGCTTTATTTATGTGCATCTAGGCCAGATATTATGCTTAGTGTTTGCATGTGTGCTCGATTCCAAGCGGCACCAAAGGAATCGCATCACTTAGCTGTGAAGCGAATTCTTCGATATTTGGCTTACACCCCAACACTCGGATTATGGTATCCCAAGGGCTCAAAGTTTGATTTGGTTGGATTCTCGGATGCTGATTATGCTGGTGACAAGGTGGATCGCAAGTCTACATCAGGCACATGTCATTTTCTTGGACGATCACTTGTCTGTTGGTCTTCAAAAAAGCAGAACTGTGTATCACTCTCAACTGCTGAATCTGAATACATTGCTGCTGGATCCTGTTGTGCTCAGCTTCTATGGATGAAGCAAACTCTCAAGGATTATGGCATCAACCTGAAACAAGTACCTCTCTTCTGCGACAACGAAAGTGCCATCAAAATAGCCAACAATCCAGTCCAACACTCGAAGACAAAGCACATTGAAATTCGTTATCACTTTCTCAGAGATCACGTTATGAAGAAAGATATCGATATCATTCACGTCAACACTGAAGAGCAACTGGCAGATATCTTCACAAAGCCCTTGGATGAGAAAAGGTTTTGCAAGTTACGGTGTGAGCTAAATATCTTGGAATCCTCTAATGTCCTGTGATCAGGCACACATCCTAACACTTATGCATGTTGATGACTTAGATGTGCAACACACAAAGTAATGTATACCTTCAATCAATGAAGATTTACACTCTGAGTGTGAATACATTAACATGGAATATGACTTCGGAGCGCCACGATAATTGTGCGCCGTGTCTGGGTCTAATACTTCCTATACGGTGGGTAACGCCACCACCAACTTTCTCCGTTTGAAGTGTTTCACTCATGGCCTTATATTGCAATGACTTCGCATTTGGTTTATCTTCAGTTTCAATTTTTCTTCATGATTTTCTACACTATGATGATTTGATTGCTTTCTGATATATACATATACTAGTGTTCTGTCTTCTACAGCATTCACTTATAGCTATGTCTTCAAGATTGAATCTTTTGAACTAAGTGAATGTGATCGGACCCTAACCTCTCTATGCTTCCTATCTCAAACTCTATCTGTCCAAATCATATGCATTCTATTGAAACTGTCGAATGTCTTCTCTGCGTCCTAGTCAGCAGAAGGCAAAGAGAAAAACATTAAATCTGTTTTAAATGACTTATCTTTATTGTGAAATCTGGAGAAGCCGGAACAACTCTCCGACATGCCTGGCGGGCGTGGGAACGTGGAACAACTCTGAGTGTGTTGCATGCTTGCCACGTACCCCTCAGATGTGAACCGCCAGGGGCACCAGCGTAATTGCACTATGTCTCTCACCTACTTATAAATACTTGTCCCCTGCGGTAAAGAAATCCTTCTTCCACCTCTCCACCTCCGTCAAAACCCTAGCGCCACCGCTAGCTCGCGACGACGCCGGCGACGAAGCGCTTAACTATCGCGACTTCTCTGACGCCGTCCTCACGCCGGCCGCGGACATCGTCCTCTCCGCCGTCGCCGTAGGTGTCATCCGTCGCCAAGTTAGGGCACGGTGGGCTGAACTGCTCGGTCTCCTATTCATCCCATCTAGCAGTTCTTCGTGCGGTAATTATAACTCTATTTTTACCACCTTTTTGATCTTCAAGATTCATCCTGTTTACCAAAACTGGTTTCTGCCTATTCAATGTTAAATCTATTCTGTCTGCATCTCATACTGCCTAGTCAATTCACTTAGATTTCCTGTCTAGTTTGATTCCTCACTTGTACTTATTCACGGATTGGTACAAATCTGGAACCAACTCACCTATATAAGTGAATGTCTTCGCAACATGAGGTCAATGTCTTCAAACTGATTTATCTTCAAAATCTTCTGAGAATGCATATGACCTCTTCCCCTTCCATCGCATCTCTAATGCTGTCATAGGTACATGTCCGTGGGAGAATCCCTTGGTTCTTATAGTCTGCATTCGTTTGCAGAATACTTAAAGCATCATATCAATTCTCCTGAAGCCAGTTCCTGCTTGACCAGCAAGCGTAAGTCTCTGAAGCCTTTGAATGTATTGAAGTCATTCAGTTTGAAGTTCATGGCTGCAGAAAAATCAGCAAGGAAGGATGGCAGACAGCGCAGAGAAGGAACATCCAAAGATCTGCCTGATGACTTAGCAAAACTCTACAAGACAGATCCAGAGGAGAATTATCATCAGAGAAAGACGCGAATCCAATGGATTCGACGCTATTGGGCTGAGGAATGGTTCAAGTACAAGTTTGTGACGAAGGAATATGCAGAGAAGAATGCCATCAAGAGACCTTGGGGTGATATCCTCTATCGAGGCCTTCAACCCAAGAACAGAGCTGAAGCCATTGCTCAAGGCTTCTATCCTTGCATGGTTCGTGGACCACAACCTGAGAACGCCGATCCCACTTCACTACTCTGGTGTCGTGACGACTCTCTCTTCAAGCACAACTATCAGTTTGCTGTGGCTTCGGCCAAAAAGAACAAGAAGTCCTTGGGCTTGGACTTCAACCCAGGTCCCTCTGCTCCCCGTGCTGACGGCTCCCGTGATGCTGATCCTAATGAAATTGGCCCCTTCTCCAACCTTGACAGCCTCATCACCTACATCGTGGTCCAAGGCGCCAGAGTAGATCATTCTGAAAATGATGCTGACTCCGATGAAGCCCTTGCTCCTCCTCCAAGGCCGCAGAAGCAAAAGAAGCTAAAGGCTTCAAGATCAGCTGCACCTCCGAAGACTTCGCATGCGAAGCCTCTGGCCACTGCACCTCCTGAAGCCAGTGTGCAGTCTGAAGATCAATCACGTGTCTCCAAGAGAACGGAGAAGAAAAAGCAACTTGTCAGACCATCTGATCAAAGAGCCTTGACTCCTGCTGCCATTCTGCGTGAAGAACCCATTGATCTGCCAAGTGATGAAGATCTTGCTGATGATGCCCTTGAGCAGCTGATAAAGAGCAAGGAAGAAGCAGAAATCTTCAACAACTTGCCTCTCTTTGATGTGGAAATCATCCACAATTTCATTGATGAGTGGTTCGACACCCCCAATGTTAGCTTTGAAGATTTACAGCTTCCCATTGGCCTCAGTGTCGCCTTCAATGGCGCCATTGCTTCTGAGCTAGCTCTCGCTTAGCGCATTGTTGAGCTCAAGAATAAGATTGATTATGAGAAGGCTCAATTCAAGAAGCATGTGGCCAAGCTAAGTGTTCAAGACGTCAGAAATTTCAAGGTCATGCTGCATGAACTTAAAGAAGCTTTTCTCAAGAAACGCCAAGAAGCTCAGGGCTCTCGAGAACGCATGAAGATTTTGGCTGATAAGTGTGTGCTCGCCTACAATGAGGCTGAGAAGCGCAAGTCACTTGGCCGTCCTGGCATTGACCCCAGGATGGCTGCAAAGAAGAAGAAGAAGCACCCTG
Organism: Triticum timopheevii; assembly: GCA_963921465.1. Taxonomy (NCBI): domain Eukaryota; kingdom Viridiplantae; phylum Streptophyta; class Magnoliopsida; order Poales; family Poaceae; genus Triticum; species Triticum timopheevii. Next base: position 615,127,137 of record OY997268.1, on the reverse strand, counting down.
CTGAACAGCCTGAACCTTCAAGCCTAGAAGCCCCTCGCATTATCTTCCCAAGCAGCATGACTGGCTCGAAGCCAAAGGTCACCACAACCGCTTCGGAATAGAAGAAGACGAGGGCTGCCGAGGCTGAAGCCAGAAAGAGAAAGAACACTGAAGCCTCTGATGCCGCTCCCTCCAAGAAGAAGCGCAAGACCAAGAAGACTAGGGCTGCTTCCACAGAGCCCTTAGTTGTTGAACCCATTTCTATGGTTCTCTCAGCGTCAGAACATCAAGAACGAAGGTTGATAGTCCATGAGCTTGCTCCCACAGAGGCTCATGTAGTTGAAGATATTCCAGCAGCTGAACCCACCGCTGATGAAGACATTGGTCATGATGACAATGTAGCTGATGATGAAGTTCTTCCTCAGATCGAACATGACGTGGTATCATCGCCTGGTCATACGAACAGCGAACTCATCAGCATTGGTCGTCCTCTGGCGCCAATTGCTCAGGATGCATCGTGGGCTGATGACCCACAACTACAGAACTCCCCCAGTACTCCCCAACAACAACGACAAGCTACACCTCCCGTGCAAGAAGAGGATGAAGAATTTGAGGCCCAGCCAACTCCATCTCCTCAGGCGTTGCCAGCGTTTCGCAGGCTTCGCAAAGGACAAAGGCCTCAAGTCCCTCTGTCGAGCGTTCCAGAAGGATAAGTGCAACGTTCACATGTTACACGTCAAGTATTTTCTGAACCTACTCCAACTGTGAATGTCTCCGAGTATGAAGCACATGCTGCTGAAGACATTCCGGCTGCATCAGCCGAGGAAAATCAACAAGAAGTACCTACTCCCCCGGTGATTGAAGAAGAAGCAGTTCCTAATGTGAACGTGCCTGTGTCCGACCCTCCTGTTCATCAAGAGGAGGTTGACAATGTTGAGGCTGCCACCGCCAACGCCAATGAAGCCAATGATGTAGTCATGGCTAACGCTAATGTGGAGCCTGCACCAACAAGTGTGCCTGAAGCAAATATGGCCACTGAACCTGAAACCACTGAGGCTGCTGCACCTGAAGCCAATGAGACAACCGCTCCAGAAGCACCTGTTGTGCAGTCTGACGCCTCAGCTGTTGCCCCTGCTCCTGTTCCGCCACCAAGGCCTCACACAATTGAGCAAGCATACAGTCATGGTCAGCTTACCACTGTCCGATGGCCCATTCTGGTGCCTCCGCCTTCTGCCTCAGGACCTCAATTTGACTATCATGTTGAGCATCGGCCTCAGGTCCAGAAGCCAAAGCCTAGGTTGCCAAGATTTCCAGATACTGCCAACTCACCAGGGTCCTTCAATGCTAATGGCTTCAAAAGCCACAATACTTTGACAGCGCCAAGAATCCCTACTCCAAGCCAAGGATATCATCAGATCGGTTCTGGAGCTATCAGCAGAGAAGCTATTACTCCTGTGTTCTATATGATCAAGGGCGCATTTTCCCTCATATGCGTCTTGAAACTGAAGCCATTGCTGGACTGCCGTGCTTAGAAGAAGCACTTGATTGCTTTCGTGATGTTGGTCTGCTCCACTTTGTGACAGACAAAGAACATTGGAATGAAGAGCTATTTCTTCAATTCTATGCTACTCTACACATTCGCGGCTACTACAGAGACATCAAGACATGGGTTCTCGAGTGGATGACTGGAAATGTTCATCATGAAGCCAAAGCTATGGATATCATCGAGCTTACAGGGCTAGCCACTCCTGGAGAACTATATGAACCTAACTGTCAGCTACACCGCAATGTTGTAGAGAGTATCTTCCATAAGCCAGAACCCAATATGAGCCAGATGTTGAGCATGATGAAGCCCTTGCCATCTGACGCTGAATATCCCACAGATTTCTTTGTTGAAGACCTTGAGTATCTGCCTCGCACCATATATCATATCATCAGGCGAACTCTATGGCCTGTCAAAGGACATTCATCAGCGGCCAAGCTTGAAGGAGCTATGAAGACATTGGTCTTCTATATTCTCAATGGCATCAGCTTCAACACTCAGGAATTCTTCATCAGGCAAGTTGCTGCTTCCGGCTCTGGCCTATTTGGTCTGAAGTTTTATGCTCCCTAGGTCATGTGCCTCATCAAGTGACACTCATCTGTCAATTATCAGCCCTCTACTCGCAATCATATGATCTTTCTGCCAGAGGTTGATATGTCAGTTGATGCTATATACTCTGACCTTGCCAAGATGCCCCTTTGTCTTCAGAATGTTGAGCACCAAAGCTTCACTCAGCCTATTGAAGGTGTTCAAGCAGCGACACGAATCTATCCATTGGCTGGTAACACTCGTCTGCCTCATCGAGCACCCACTGAAGCCACTGAAAGCACCATCGCACAAAGGCCTCAGAAGCGTTCTCGCGTTCTCAATGACCGAGAACTTCTTGTGGCCCTTCATCAGAAACAGGATAAGCATCATTTCTGGCTCAAGAGATAGATGCAAAGCCTCTTGGTGGATGTCAATCGCATTCGCAACCCTGCCACCAAGAATGCCTTTGTTGCTCATGAAACTTGCCGGCGATCATGGAAGAGTTGGACCCTGCTCAGTGCTGAAGCTGATCTTCAAGACGATGGCTTCAATGAAAGATTCCAGTTCGACTCCACTCCTCCACGGACTGCTACCCTGCGTCGAACTCCATCTCTTGAAGACTCTGAATATTCTTCCTCCGCGGCAACGGTAAATGCCAGAGTGATCGATGATGAAGATGATGCTACTTCACCACCTCCTACTACTGCGCGCATCGACACTGCACCAAGTTCATCTACACCGCCAACCAACAACGACAACCCTGCTGCTTCGCCTACTCATGATGACGAGTAGATGCTCTATGTCTTCAAACCTTTTTGGTCCTTACTGACAAAAGGGGGAGAAGCGTATGAGTTGATAGTCTTCAAGCGGGTTCATATGGGCGGTTGCATTATATTTTGCCTCGTGCTTACAACTCTTGCTTTTGAAACATTTGGTTCTTTGAGTTGTAACACTTAAACTTGATGGTCGTCTGCTACTTATTTGCTTTACTGTGATGCGATGATATATTCCGCATGTGCGATGATAACTTCCGCACTTAGATCATTCTGCAGACGTCCATTTTTCATTATGCATATCATTCTACTTGCTATATCAGTTCATGCATGATGAATTATCTTCATAAGTTGAAGTGGATCTCCACAAGTACAACCTGCCATGCATTTGCATTCCAAAAGCAAATTACTTATATGCACATCTTCGGGGGGAGCCCTTGCAACTTATGAAGACAATTCCCTATCCTTACAATTTCACATATTTATCCCCGTTGAAAACTTCAACCAGTTTGTCATCAATCACCAAAAAGGGGGACATTGTAAGTGCATCTAGTGCCACCCCTAGTTGGTTTTGGAGTATTGACGACAAAATTGGTTGAGGGACTAATGCGTTTGTGAGAATTGCAGGATAACGCAGGTAGTGTCCCTCATCGATTCGGTTTACCTACCGGAGATGACCCCTAAAAATGTATGAAGACATTGAAGACAATGGTGGTATGAGAAGATATTCATATCGAAGACTATGACATGAGAAGACATTGCGTGAAGACTATGGAGTGCGAAGACTGTGTGGTTTCGTTGCTTTCTTTTCTTCTTTGTTGAGTCATAGGAACCACCGTACTGTTAAGTGGGGTCCAAGTGAACTAAGTCAGAGTGACTGAAGTGATTCTCAACTCAAATCCTATGTCTTCGAGCGAAGACAATGAGAGCAAACCTTATCCAGAGCTGGATGAGTCAGCTTTGCTTGTAGCCCAAATAAAGTTGCCGCGTGTGTTTGAAATCTGACCGTTGGAACACGTGTCAGTTCCTTAGTGACCCAGGGTCATTTTGGACAAATTAGGTCGGGTTGCCTAGTGGCTATAAATAGCCCACCCCCTACACCATAAATTGGTGGCTGCTCAGAGTTTGTGCACGGCTTTTGTCATTTGAGAGCAACCCACCTCGAAGCATTTGAGAGAGAGAAATCCTTGCGAGGACAAAGCCCAAACACCTAGAGCCAAAGAGTGTTAGGCATCACTGAAGTCTTTCTGTCTGTGTGACCTGAAGACTTATTACACTTGAGGACTGTGAATCCTCCAGCCGGTTAGGCGTCGCGTTCTGAGCATCCAAGAGTCATTGTGGATTGCCGGTGAACGAAGTCTGTGAAGCTTTGGAAGTCTCCCTTGAAGACTTACCAGAGTGATTGGGCGAGGACTGGGTGTCCTTAGCTCAAGGGGAATAAGGTGAAGACACGGTCTTCTGAGTTAAATCTCAGCCTCCCTAACCAGACGTACAGTTGTCACATCAACTGGAACTGGTCCAACAAATCATGTGTCTTCAACAAGCAACTGGTTCTATCCCTTCCAACCTTACTTAAGTTTGTCTTCGTGAAGTCATTGCCTATCTGTGTATCTGTTTGACTTCATTGCTTGACTACTACTGTTGATTGGCTTCATACTATCTTCTATCCTGATCCTTACTACCTAGCTGCTATTAGTCCTGTACTTTCACATCATTGCATACTTGACTATGGCTTGCTTAGGGTAGTTTATCTTCCGCTGCATAACAATTGGGTCATTTCTGTTGTTTGTCTTCGAAACTTCTGAGTTTAGAAGACTTTCATAAAAATCGCCTAGTCACCCCCCCCCCCCCTCTAGTCGATACTAGCACTTTCAGATTCCTCGTGAAGGAGTGAACTGGTGAAGCTTCTTTCCATTGAACAGGACAGAGAATTCAACTGTTGTAACCAGTACCATCACAATATCAACCCATTTGGCTGTGAACCCCAACTTGAGCATAATGGCCTGTAGATAAGGCCATTCGACTCTATCATATGCCTTCATCATATCCAGCTTTAGAGCACAAGATTGATTTTTCTTTGCTTTATTTCTCTTCATAAAATGCAAACACTCATAGGCCGTTATAATATTGTCAGTTATCAACCTTCCTGGCACAAAGGCCGACTGTTCTTCTGAGATGATATCCGGAAGAACCAATTTTAATCTATTGGAAATCACCTTTGATGCAATTTTGTATAAGACATTGCATAAGCTGATTGGGCAAAACTGAGATAGGAGCGTTGGGTTTTTTACCTTCGGAATAAGCACCAACATGGTTTCATTAATGCACCTTGCAGATTCAGTTCCTTCCACTATTTTGAGAACAGCCTGGGTGACTTCCTCAGCGCACACCTCCCAATGGTGCTGAAAAAATGAGTTGGGTAGCCATCCGGACCAGGAGCCTTTGTAGGGAACATTTGAAACAGAGTTGTTTTCACTTCTTTCTGGCTATAGGGGGCATTAAGAAGCTCATTCATCTCATGTGTTACCTTGGTTGGAATGGTATCCAGAACTTGTTCCATGTCATGAACGCCCTCAGACAAATAAAGCTACTGGTAGAAATCATTGGCCATTTGTTCCATCTCCTGAGCGTTTTCTGTCAGCACCCCGTCTTGCTTTTGTAGTGATTTAATTTGGTTTTTCCGCCTCCTCCTACTTGCTCTGAGATGGAAAAAGTAAGTATTTTTATCCCCGTGGGTTAGCCATTCCACCCTGGCTCACTGGCGCCATAGAATCTCCTCGCGGTGATAGAGCTCACGTAATCTGTCAACTATTTTAATTTCTGCATGTGTTGGCCCTAACCGGACAGGGTCCGACCACAACTCCTGTAGCTGTCGTTTCAAGCGCTGGATTTCTTGTCTGATATTCCCAAAGTGGATGCGATCCCAGTTGGTCAGGTCGTCCGGCAGTGACGCCAGTTTGTCCTTTATTGCCTGCACAGAATCTCCTGCTGCACTGTGCCATGCACCCTCCACTACCGGCGCCAGGCCCGAGTCCCTCCCCCAGGCGACTTCATACTTAAAGCGGAGTGGGGCCTGTCTGCATGCATTCTCATGCACGTAGCGGACGAACAGCGGGATATGATCGCTAGTCGCTGTTGTTTTGTGGGTAGCTGAAGGGAAGGCCAAAGTCCATGCCGGATTTGCAACGCCCCGGTCAAGCCTCACTCTTGTATATGTCCCTCCGGCTACTTTTTTCTCAAAAGTCCAGGGGTTGCCCGTGTATCCAATGTCCGAGAGTCCGCATGTGTCAAATGCATCTCTAAAGGCGTCCATTTGGGCCTGGCTCCTCTGCCCAATACCGTCATGCTCATGCGCGTGCACCACCTCGTTAAAGTCACCAAGTACTAACCAGGGTACATTGTTTTCGCCTACAATGCCCCTCATCATATCCCATGTCTTGTACCTTTCATTCACCTAAGATTCTCCATACACAAATGTAACCCTCGTCCTGACATGGACAAGATCATTAATCATTGCATCAATGTGATACTGTGAATAACCAATAATCTCAATATTTATTTCTTCATTCCAAAAAACTCCCAAACCACCGCTACGGCCCGAACTGCTTACAGAAAAGCTTTTATTGAACCCTAATGAACCAGCTAAATTCTCAACTCTCGTACCCTCTATTTGAGTTTCAAGAATACAAAGTACAGAGGGGGCAAACTGCTCCGTCATCTCACGGAGCTCGCAAACTGTCGCGGGGTTGCCAGCACCGTGACAGTTTCAACATAGGAGACTCATTGTGCCGGGCGAGACCCCCCTTGGAGGCCCGCCATACGCGCATCGTTTTTGTTTGTGACTGTGTTCTTCCCACTGTTCCTGTCCGATGTTGAAGATGATAGCTTACTCCGTTTTGGCTCCTGCTTAGACGAGCGGCTCAATGGATTTTTTGAGGGAGGCAGCAGCAGAAGTTTATTTGCCCCGTCTACCATTGAAGCTGGTTTCACAACTGATGCCACTAGATCATTAGCCGCAGCACTCCTCTTTCTGTTCCCATCAAATTCATCCATGTCCATGTCCTGGTCCTGCTGGGTATTCTGTTCATACCCACGGCCCCTGCCTCTGCCCGCATTGCCTCTTCCTCTTCCACCTCTAGTGATATTCCCTCCTTGCCCTCTTCCTTCTCCAAGACCTCTACCAGGCCCTCTGAACCATGCTGCTTTTAAATCTTTAAAGACCAGAGCCTTTGGAGGATGGACTCCATCGCCACACTCCTTGAAGAGATGACCCAAAAGGCCACACACAGCACAGCAATCAGGGAGTCTTTCGTATTTCACCCTAAATATGAGTCGCTGAACGGTGTCCTTCTTGATCACCAGGGAGACAGTGTTTTTGAGTGGTTTTGTGACGTCAATCTTGACCCGCACTCTGACAAAATTCCCCTCAAAATCATGGGAACTTGGCTCGGCATAAATGAACTCTCCGACCGTCGCAAACAAAGCCTTGATCTTGGAAAAGTAACCTTCTGGGAAGTCGTGGATCTGGATCCACATCTCAATTTTGTTTAGCTTGATCGTTGATGGCTTAGTAAAGCCATCATACGGCGCCAGCACCACCGCTTTCCCTTTGTAAGCCCATGGTCCTTCTTCCATTACGCGCTCCCAATCTCCCAGGCAACCGAACTGCATCGTGTACAAGTTCTCCTCCAGCGGCTTGATCTTGACTTCCTTCGCCAGGTCCCAAGCCACCCGCATGGTTCTATAAAACCAGAATTGACTATAGGGTTTTTCAGTGTGAACCCTAGCAATGATCATCCACCGGGTCGCCGCCTCTAGCAGCTCCTCATCTTCCATTACCACATCTTCAAGTTCATCTTCTTTCAGACCTAATTCTTCCATCATCGCCTCTAGATCAGAGACGGGCACTCCCGTTCCCGATCCCGAAGCAGAATCATCCATCGTACTCTTGCCCGAGAAAACCTGTCCGCGGGCGGTAAAACCCTAGCAATCCTCCGTCCCTCTCCGTAAACCGTCCGGGGGAGAGGAGGGGAGGGGAGTCCAGCTCTCTACGGTGTCGAGGGGCGAGAGATCGCCTTCGCCGCCGAGAGGAGAGAAAACCCTAATGAGAGGGGATCGTACATGTCACGTTACATGGGACAACGTTGTTTAACAACCTTCACCTCCACCCGCCTTGGCCCGTGGAGCGGACCTTGTTCTTAGCCTGGCCCGTGGAGCGGACCTTGTTCTTAGCCTGCTAGAGGAGGCGCGGCGGGCCCCACAGGAGGTGCGGCGGGTGCTACTAGGGATGTGGGTGGAGATGATGTGATATGCTTCGCACCACTGCAGTAGGGATTCACACGCCAGGCAGCTCAACAGTGGCGGCGAGTTCATCACCATCATGTGGCTCGTGTCCACTTCCATGTTCAATCTCTGATGCCGTGACGAGCCCTGGTTTAAGAAGGGCGTGTGGAAGTTCTTCAGGCCACCCGTAGAGCGCGTGTATCATGGGCGCTTGTGCTACATATTGTCCGGCTACCCAATTCGGGTGTGCTTTGCTAGATGCAACGTGGCACTAACTATAACCAGGTGGATGTAGAGGTGGGGGTGAGTGTTGGAATTTGCTAGTGGGCTTTTGGCCCAAAGCCCAACTAAAATTCTGAAATTCTCTTGGCCCATTCATGCACACATGTGAGTGGAGTGAGTGAGGCTAAAGTTTAGTCCCACCTCATAAGTTGAGAGAGAGTTGCACCTCTTTATAAGGTGAGCTCTCCTACCACTTGTATGAGCATGAGAAGAGGAGACCTACACGCGCGCTCCTCCTCCTCGCTCGCCTCGCCACGCCTCGCCTCGTCACGACGCGCCGCGGGTTGCGGGATTGAGCCGAGCCGAGGACAGAGCTATGCACGTTGTCTATATTTTTGCTGCTCGGGAAAAATTAATGAGTCATTAATTAATAATTAACGGACGCGTTAATTACTGAACCGTTTCGATTCTTTTGCATCGTGACGACTCGGACGTGGAGTTTACTCCCACGACCTACCCGGCCCGCACTATATAGTCAGGCAGACGTCTACCCTAGCCGCCGCCGCTTCGTATGGTTTCTCACCACCGCTCCAGATCATTGCGCCGCCAAGCAAGCCTTCTCCATCCCTCCTTTCGGCGTGCACCGGGAGAAGGGACAGCAGGCCTCCGGAACCCCGCCTCTCGTGATCCTGTACGGGAGAGGGGCGATCAGGTTTTTGGGGAGCGCACTCGCGCGACTGCTGGCAGCGACGACTTCGCGAACGACGACTTCTTCCCCGACCTCGGCAACCTCATCCTCGACGACATGGGCGACAACGTCAACACCGGCGGTGCTGCTCCCGCTGCACCGTACGTGATTCTATCTTTCCTATTCGAGATTGTGGTAGAATTCATGTTTCTAGTATGTGCCCTAGATGTGATCTGTTCATCTGCTATGCTAGTTCGCATGATTAGTTTAATCTCTGCTACTGTAGTCATGATTTATCTTCTGTTTATTCGGATTAAATCTCGTAGTAATTTGCTCATATTTTCAACAATCCAAAAACCTGATTATAGGCAATTTACTCCGAGTGGTTTTGCTGCGCATCTGAAGCCGCCTGCCTTTAAGGGAGCGCAATATAAGAGGTGGCGCACGAGAGCAGTCTACTGGTTTTAGACCATGGGCTTCTATGACGCCACTAAGGGCAAGCCTGAGGGCGATCTTAATCCAGCACAGCTGGAAGCTTTTGAGAAGATCGATACTCTCTTTAAAGGCGCTCTTCTGGGTGTTCTTGATGATTCCATTGTGGATTCGTATATGTCGTTTGACAACGGCAAGGACATGTGGGCTGCGCTCGAGGCCAAGTTGCCTCGGACGCCGGTAGCGAGTTGTACGTCATGGAGCAATTCTATGACTACAAGATGACTGATGAGCGCTCTGTTGTACAGCAAGCTCATGAGATACAGTCGCTCGCAAAAGAACTTGAGCACTTCAAGTGTGTGTTGCCGGACAAATTTGTTGTCGGAGGCATTATTGCCAAGCTTCCACCTTCGTGGAACAATTTTTCTACTTCCCTGAAACACAAGAGACAGTAGTTTTCCGTTGCGGATCTCATTGGTACTCTTGATGTTGAAGAGAAGGTGAGAGCAAAGGACACACGTGCTCGAGTTGCCGAGGGAGCTTCTAGTGCCCACATGGTACAGAAGAAGAACTTCTAGCCCAATAAGTTCAAAAACAACAAGAACAAAACTCAGGGGAAAGGCAAGTTTGATACAAAGAACAAGCCATCACACTCTACCAACTTCAAGAAGAATTCTCATAAGAAGGGGAAGGGACTTTGCCATGTCTGTGGTGATCCTAATCACTGGGCTCCGAAGTGTCCTAACCGCTTTGAGGAGCGCGAACATGAGAAGGGCGGCAAGTCCGCTAATGTTGTCATCGGTGATACTGATATGAAGGAATCAGGGTACGGTATTTTTCCTACCATCCTTTCAGTATTTCAATCCCCTGATTGGTTAATTGACACCGGTGCCAATGTACATGTTTGTGCTGACGCCTCCATGTTTTCTTCTTACCATGCCACAGGGACTTCTCCCGTGCTGATGGGGAACGGGTCACATGCCATCGTTCGAGGTGTTGGTACGGTTGATCTGAAGTTTACTTCGGGGAAGGCTGTGCGTCTGAAGAACGTTCATCATGTGTTGTCCATCAATAAAAATCTCGTTAGCGGTTCCCGTTTATGTCGAGATGGTTTTAAGTTGGTTTTTGAGTCCAATAAAGTTGTAATTTCCAAGTGTGGACAATTTGTTGGAAAAGGCTATGAGTGCGGAGGCTTGTTCCGCCTATCTTTGTCAGATATTTGCACTAAAGTTATTAATAATGTTTGCCACAATAATGAGTCAGATATTTGGCATGCACGACTTTGTCATATTAACTTTGGTTGCATGACGCGGCTAGCCAATATGAATTTAATTCCGAAAATCTCTACTGTCAAAGGCTCTAAGTGCCAAGTATGTGTGCAAGCTAAACAACCTCGCAAGTCCCATAAGACTGCAGAGGCAAGAGACTTGGCACCACTAGAGCTTATACATTCTGATCTCTGTGAGATGAATGGCGTGTTGACAAAAGGTGGAAAGAGATACTTCATGACGTTGATTGATGACTCCACTAGATATTGTTATGTGTATCTTCTGAAATCAAAAGATGAGGCTTTAACTTTCTTCAAAAACTATAAAGCTGAGGCAGAGAACCAACTTGATCGAAAAATTAAACGGCTTAGGTCCGATCGTGGTGGAGAGTATTTTTCCAATGAATTTGATCTGTTTTGTGCGGAACATGGTATAATCCATGAGAGGACGCCTCCCTGCTCACCTCAGTCAAATGGGGTGGCCGAAAGAAAGAACCGAACTCTAACTGATTTGGTTAACGCCATGTTAGACACATCGGGTCTTTCCAAGGAATGGTGGGAGGAGGCGCTAATGACCGCGTGTCATGTCCTAAACCGAGTTCCCACAAAGCATAAGACCATGACTCCATTTGAGGAATGGGAAAGGAAAAGGTTGAAACTCTCTTACCTACGTTCTTGGGGTTGTTTGGCAAAAGTCAATATACCAATTCCCAAGAAGCGCAAGCTTGGACCAAAAACTGTGGATTGTGTTCTTCTGGGCTATGCTTTTCATAGCATTGGCTATAGATTTTTGATAATAAAATCTGAGGTATCCAACATGCATGTTGGTACGATTATGGAGTCTAATGATGCAACTTTCTTTGAGAACATATTTCCTATGAAGGATATGTCAAGTTCATCAAATCAGGAGATACCTATTCCATCTAGTGAGGAACTCACTGTAATTCCTGAACCCACCATTGCGATGGAACACGTTGAGAATCCTGTTGAGGGTCACAATGAAACTCCTATAAGGAGTAAGAGACAGAGGACTGCAAAGTCCTTTGGTGATGATTTCATTGTGTACCTTGTGGATGACACACCCATGACTATTTCAGAAGCCTATGCATCTCCTGATGCTGACTACTGGAAAGAAGCTGTTCGTAGCGAGATGGATTCCATCTTAGCTAACGGAACCTGGGAGATCACTGACCGTCCTTATGGGTGCAAACCTGTAGGATGTAAGTGGGTGTTCAAGAAGAAGCTTAGACCTGATGGTACGATTGAAAAGTACAAGGCACGGCTTGTGGCTAAGGGTTATACCCAGAAAGAAGGTGAAGACTTCTTTGATACTTACTCACCCGTGGCTAGACTGACCACAATTTGGGTGCTACTATCACTGGCTGCCTCACATGGTCTTCTCGTTCATCAAATGGACGTTAAGACGGCTTTCCTCAATGGAGAGTTGAAGGAGGAAATTTACATGGATCAGCCAGATGGTTTTGTAGTACCTGGTCAAGAAGGAAAGGTGTGCAAGTTATTAAAGTCTTTATATGGCCTTAAACAAGCTCCTAAGGAGTGGCATGAGAAGTTCGAAAGAACATTAACTGCTGCCGGCTTTGTAGTAAATGATGGTGACAAGTGTGTGTACTATCGCCATGGTGGGGGCGAAGGAGTTATTCTTTGTCTGTATGTCGATGACATATTGATCTTTGGAACCAAACTTGATTTAATCAAGGAGGTTAAGGATTTCTTATCTCGCTGTTTTGAGATGAAGGATCTAGGAGTAGCTGATGTTATCTTAAACATCAAGCTGTTGAGAGATGAGAATGGTGGGATCACACTGCTTCAGTTTCACTATGTGGAAAAGGTCTTGAGTCGTTTTGGGTATAGCGACTGCACGCCTTCTCCAACTCCATATGATGCTAGTGTGTTGCTTCGAAAGAATCGACGGATTGCTAGAGATCAACTGAGGTATTCTCAGATTATTGGCTCGCTTATGTATTTGGCGAGTGCCACGAGGCCTGACATCTCTTTTGCTGTAAGCAAGCTGAGTCGGTTTGTGTCAAAACCGGGAGATGATCATTGGCGTGCGCTTGAGAGAGTTATGCGCTACTTGAAGGGCACTGCGAGCTATGGGATTCACCACACCGGGTATCCAAGGGTACTGGATGGTTATAGTGATTCAAACTGGATATCTGATGCTGATGAGATTAAGGCCACAAGTGGTTATGTTTTTACACTTGGTGGTGGCGCTGTTTCCTGGAAGTCTTGCAAGCAGACCATCTTAACGAGGTCAACTATGGAAGCAGAACTCACAGCATTAGACACTGCCACTGTTGAAGAGAGTGGCTTCGTGAGCTATTGATGGACTTACCTATGGTTGAAAAACCAATACCCCCTATCCTGATGAACTGTGATAATCAAACTGTGATCGTCAAGATAAACAGTTCTAAGGACAATATGAAGTCCTCAAGGCATGTGAAGAGGAGATTAAAATCTGTCAGGAAACTGAGGAACTCCGGAGTTATTATGTTGGATTATATCCAAACATCGAAAAACTTGGCAGATCCCTTCACAAAGGGTCTATCACGTAATGTGATAGATAATGCATCGATGGAGATGGGTTTGAGACCCACCGCATGAGTTGTCCATAGTGGTAACCCACTCTATGTGATCGGAGATCCCGTGAAGTAGAAGTGGGAGACAAGCTGTTGGTCAGCTGAGAGGAGAGTATCCCTATTTTAATTATCCCACTCCGTGAAGATGCAATACTCTCCTGATCTGCATGGCAGGTTGATATCTATCTTAATGTGTTCCAAGTGGCTTATTTGAGTAAGCAGAGATGTTGTCCTGCAGAGCATCTCCTGAGGAACACACCTATATGAATTTGACTGTGAACGTCGCAGTCTGTGAGAAGTGGGTGCTCTCTAATAAATTCATGAAAGGCCCTGGAGTACGACGTATACGCTCCACCCGCGGGGAAGCCTTGCGGCAGCCCAGTACCGGTCAAGAATTTGTGTGAAACTAGTCTCGCAGAAAACTTGTAGTTCAAGGCATAGTCCACTATTCAAGTTGTGATCTAGTGTAGCATAAATCTCTAAGTGGAAGTTCAACTTCACAGTCTCCACTAAGAACCGGTATATAAACAATGTTTTGGAACCAAATGGTGAAATGTGCCAATGAGACTTTGTGGGGGATTGTTGGAATTTGCTAGTGGGCTTTTGGCCCAAAGCCCAACTAAAATTCTGAAATTCTCTTGGCTCATTCATGCACACATGTGAGTGAAGTGAGTGAGGCTAAAGTTTAATCCCACCTCATAAGTTGAGAGAGAGTTGCACCTCTTTATAAGGTGAGCTCTCCTACCACTTGTATGAGCATGAGAAGAGGAGACCTACACGCGCGCTCCTCCTCCTCGCTCGCCTCGCCACGCCTCGCCTCATCACGATGCGCCGCGCCGCGGGTTGCGGGATTGAGCCGAGCCGAGGACAGAGCTATGCACGTTGTCTATATTTTTGCTGCTCGAGAAAAATTAATTAATAATTAACGGACGCGTTAATTACTGAACCGTTCCGATTCTTTTGGATCGTGACGACTCAGACGTGGAGTTTACTCCCACGACCTACCCAGCCCGCACTATATAGTCAGGCAGACGTCTACCCTAGCCGCCGCCGCTTCGTATGGTTTCTCACCACCGCTCCAGATCATTGCGCCGCCAAGCAAGCCTTCTCCATCCCTCCTTTCGGCGTGCACCGGGAGAAGGGACAGCAGGCCTCCGGAACCCCGCCTCTCGTGATCCTGTACTGGAGAGGGGCGATCAGGTTTTTGGGGAGCGCACTCGCGCGACTGCTGGCAGCGACGACTTCGCGAACGACGACTTCTTCCCCGACCTCGGCAACCTCATCCTCGACGACATGGGCGACGATGTCAACGCCGGCGGTGCTGCTCCCGCTGCACCGTACGTGATTCTATCTTTCCTGTTCGAGATCGTGGTAGAATTCATGTTTCTAGTATGTGCCCTAGATGTGATCTGTTCATCTGCTATGCTAGTTCGCATGATTAGTTTAATCCCTGCTACTGTAGTCATGATTTATCTTCTGTTTATTCGGATTAAATCTCGTAGTAATTTGCTCATATTTCCAACAGTGAGCACCCGCCTTTTTGCCCCAGCGGTGATTTCTTAATTGGAAGAAAAAGAAGAAGAAAAAAGCAGCAAACGGTGACGACCGACTGCAGCTGCAGCAGTATGTGGTTCAGCTGGAGTATCAATCTGTGACAGCTCTTTTCCCTTCCCAAAGACCATCCACTCATTCACTTACCTGTTTGTTGTACTCGGCTCATATCATGCTTGTTACAGTACTACTCTGGTCTAATCTTTTTCTTTTTACTTACTGGAGATGAGGAGTCATGTTTAGGTTTTTGATTTTCCCTGGACAAGTATATATAAACCTTAATAAAATGTACTACAAACTGCGCTTGAGTCGCTTTCTTCCTCAAGGCGTTGCCTTGAAGATCCTCTTAATCCATGTGGTGTCAATGGTTGGTGCGGATATAGTCTGAGTTGTAGTTTGTCGGTCGCTGATGTGATCGCTTTGGGGCTCTTATTTTTTTCTTTTTTCTTTTATCTTTTTTCCACGCCTACGCATAGCTTTTGGTCTTAGGACTTTGCTAGTTGCTGTTGTGTTTTCATGCGTATGTGTGTTAAGTTGGCTGTGTGCATCTTAATTATGCAGAGGCCGGGTGTGTGCTCATTATATTGTATCCTCTTGATGCTTTTTTGAGTCAATAAAATTCATCCTTTGTCGAAAAAAAACGGCGATAGCAATGGCCCACCCGGATTACTTGAAGCATGGGAGAGGCTCAATCAAGCTGATGAGCGATGACATGCATGCTGTTGCAAACGTGTCTGCACCAGCACGGTACCGCGATAACTTCTGGCTCGGGTCGGTGATAGCGCTGCCAGCGTGCATCAAGTTCCTCATCTCTCCCAAGAATATGAAATTCATCATGGAAATTGGCGGTTTCAAGCATTTACGAGTACATGGCATGACAAAAGCCGCCATGGAAGCTGTCTTGGTTCCTTCAGCTCTCTACTTAAGTTCTCACAAAAAGAAAAAGTAGAAGCTCTATTGCTTTTGTGCTTCTGCTTCGATTACTGGCGACACACACAAGAGCGGGCACAATATGTGCGACAAGCGGTGGAACAACCAGGATGCCAGGATGTGAAGACGACACTAGTTTTTTGACGAAAAGATGGCCCTAGGGCCATATTTCATTGATTAATCAAAAGAAGAAATACAAATTGCAGTAGAGCTATAGTTAGGGAGATCAACGTGTTTTGGGGCTGGTTTCCAGCCGGCACGACCAGTATACAACAGCAAGAAGAAGATGATCTGCAGCACTCAAGGTGGCTCAAAGAGTCTGTCTAACAGGTTTATACCAGCCGCCGACCAGCTTCTCGCCTCATCCTTGATGCGTCCCATGAGATGTGGAACAGTGCACTCGGCGGTGTTGAAGACGCGGTTGTTGTGTTCCTTCCAAAGCATCCAGGAAACCAAGCAGATGGCCGATTTCCAGGTCTTCTTTTCCTCACCCTGGAGCAAGCGCAGCTGCGCGCTCCAATTGTCTTTCAGGGTTTGGCTTGGCAGTGGTGCAGCCACCATTTGCCTGAGCTGCAGGAAGGAGCCTCCAAGATTGTCAGTGATACCCATCAATAGCCGCTTGGTGTAGGTGCACTCTACCAGCAGGTGTTTGGCCGTCTCCGGTGTAGCTAAGCAGAGCAGGCAAACTGGGTTGTGCGCAATGCCTCGAACAGCCAGGTTATCTGCTGTGAGGCACCGTCCACGGGCGGCGAGCCAGAGGAACGTCTTCGCCCGTGGCGCAGCCTTAGAAGACCAGATTAACGTCTTGTCTTCCGATCGCAGAGCTCCTTCAAATTGGCATCGATATGCCGATTTTGCAGTATAAGTACCATCCGCCGTCCAACGCCAGATGACATGGTCTGCCACACTGTCGTTGAAGTTGATTCCGCTGGCCAACTCCGTCAGGCTGCACAACTGTCTGAGCACCAAATAGGAAGGATTCGGCTTCAGAAGTCGCATCCACCGATTGCCAGTGACAGCCTCCCGAAGAGAGAGGCGGCGCTTGGTGCAGTGGCGCAGCAGCTCCGGCCATCGATCCACGGGGCGCAGCCCGTTCGCCCAGTGGGAGTCCCAGAACGATGTAAGTCTGCCGTCCCCGACAACGATGGTCGTTGATGCGCGAAAGAGCCCGTCTGCAAAAGGGTCCGCGGGCAAGGGCAGAGTATGCCATGGCCTAGTAGGATCCGTCCAGTAATACCATTGCCAGCGGCAGCGCAGAGCTCTCCCTTGCTTCTGAATGTCCGAGATGTCAAGACCACCGAACTCGCGCGGGCGGGAGACAGCAGACCAGTTCACCAAGCATTTACTAGCCGTGGCCTCGTCGTCCTGAGCCCAAAGGAAGCCACGGAGCAGCTTGTTTACCTTTTTAAGCAGCCACATGGGGGATCCAGCACCATAAGCTGAAAGATGATCATGGCCGATAGGGTGGCACGCACAAGCTCGACACGACCGGGCAACGCTATATGCCTGGCCTTCCACCCTCCCATGCGTTTGGCCAGCTTATCAATGGCTAGTTGCTGATCAACACGATGCAGCCTGGAGTCTGATAGCGGCATCCCGAGGTAAGTTATGGGGAAAGCGGCCACCGGGCAGCCGGAGTCCTGCACCAGGTTTGTGATGGTGTGGGTATCTGCACCTCCTATTGGGATGGCTGCACTCTTGCTCCAGTTGGCATGCAGTCCCGTTGCCTCACCAAACAGCCGGAGAAGTTCCATGATGGCCCAGAATTCAGTTTCTCGGGTGTTCAGGAAGAAGATGACGTCGTCAACATACAGTGAAGCCCTTAGGGTGGAGCAGCCCTTGCCAAGTGGGCTGAGGACGCCGGTCTGCGTTGCATAGTTCACCATTGATGCCAAGGTGTCCATAGCAATGACAAATAGGAGTGGCGATAATGGGTGTCCTTGGCGCAACCCTTTCGCATTCTGTATGACCTCGGTTAGCTCTCCATTGATCAATACTCTGGTAGAGGATGTCCTCAACAACCCTGCAATCCAACCAGTCCACCGGCTACTGAACCCTCGTTGTTGGAGAAGTTGCAACAAGAATTCCCAAGAAAAGACGACACTAGTTGCGACAAGTAAAATAAACGGACTAGCGGAGAGTGTTTTCTTTTTTGTATCATCCAGATACATGGCAACGAATCAATAAAAGCTTCCACTTATAGATACTCTGACCCAACTTCATGACAGTTTGAAACATTAGTTCAACCTTATTTAAGTTTAAGGTATCTTCCAATATAGCAAGCTATCAAACTAATGTGACGAATCCATGGTCTGATACCTAGCTAGTTGGAAAAACAATTGTCGCTCCCTAGCCATCGGATCTGACTTAAGTCATGATCCCGAGCCATCAGACTGTGCAATAAAAACCTCCCGCATGTAAATATGTGTTGTGTGTTTATAATATCTGTGCAACATTTCCCTTAGCATTTTGAGAGAACAGTCGCAACATCAAACCGGACACAACACTTTCCCTGGGGCATGTAACATTACCCCTAGTGCTATCATAAATTCTTTGCATGTGTGTCTATTCACCAAAATGGAAACTAACGCAATCAACATGTGTGACAGTGCGCGCAGCAACAAAGAAACACATTCGCAGCATGAGAAAATTCCTTTGAAGCCTACGCCTGAAAGATCCCCAAGATGACTAACCTCTGACCACCAACAATGGAGGCAACAAGTTCACTAATTCAGGCTCAGGCTCATGCTCGCCAAAGCCCTGTCAGCGCTGAATCAAGCAACCTTGGTTCCATTCCTCCGCATTCCCGAAGCTTGGTGACGTGACCTTGAGAGCTCCAGAATGGCGCAAAATGTCATCGGTAACATATATGGCAGGAGATGGACTCCCCAAGGAGGAAGAATGGAGTGGTACTAGGGGAGACGGAGAGCAGGCTTGGATGAGGACTTGCCGCAGCGCGGAGAGATCGAGAGAGGCGACACATGTACTTGAGCCAGAGGAGAAAGACAAGTGCGAGGGGAGCCAGGCTTGTGCGGCGTGCGGGGCCCTGACAGGTCAATTGTTTTGAATCAATTTTCTTTTATAAATCATAGGTTTTTGCATTTTTTCTTTTGGTTTATTAACCTTGAATTCACCTATTCTTCATCTATACATATAGATACTCTTTAAGTAAAGCCAAAATTTGAATATAGCCCATTTGCATTACTATCACCCTACCCTAGCTTGCAAAGGCACTGAAACTAGAGACATATGCACCCTTGTACACGAAACGAACAAGGAAATTAAAGAAAAAAATAACCAAAAGAAGTAGCTAGGCCCCTTCGCACAATCACAGTACAGGCTCTTTTCCTACATGCACCCTAAACCAGCTTGCAAGGACTAGAGACATACTATTATGCACCCCTCTACAACACGAAAGGAACAAGAAAATTAAACAAGAGAAACACACATCACGTACGCTCTCCTGCTCATCTGTTGTTTCCGTCCATCACCATTTCGTTTCCTGCCACAACCGAGAAAGAAACATCTTGACTCAGATATACAGTAGAGAGAGAGAGAGAGAGAGAGAGAGATGGCTGAAGCACCCCGGCGAGCCGGCAGCTCATCCTCAGGCGACATCTCGCCGGCCATCTGCACCGACACGCAGCCACCACTGGCTGCCGGTGTCCAACGCGACGCGAACTTCATCAAGGACGAGATGGAGGTCATGAACGGCTTCCTCCGCCACCTTGCCAGGACCCAGCAGCTGGCTCCTAGCGCTGGGCACCGCGACGACGAGGTTCAGGCATGGGCTAGGCAGGTCAGGGACCTCGCCGGCGACTCCCGGGACTGCATCAACCTCTACCGGCACGCAGGCCCCCGCCGTGCAAAGGGGCTCCTGCGCTACGTACAAATGCCATGGTTCCTTGGAGGGTGCGCCACCATCCCTCGCAGCCGCAGCACCATCGCCAAGCGTGTCCGGGAGCTCAAGGTCCGGGTGCAGGAGGCAGGCGAGAGACGGCTGAGGTACGGCATAGCCGTGCCGCCACCGCCTGCCATCACGCAAACTTCTACTACCATGGCGATGGTCAGCAGCAGCAGCCGACCCCCTCTTGGCAATTTCCAAGAATCAGAAGACGGTGGCGACAACGACGACGAGAGAGGTGTTTTCAGGCGAGCTCTGATCGATGCTGAGCCCAACATCTTGGAGGAAGGTGCAGCAGAGCTGATCACCTGGCTGGGCAAGAAAGGAGACTGTGACGAGGCCAGTGGGCGGCCGTTGAGAGTCACTGTCATTCTAGCACCAGACAATGCAGAGGGGGCCGGTCTAGCTCAACAAGTGTACCAAGATCCTTCTGTGTCCGGCGGCTTCGACGTCAAGGTATGGATCACCATTCAGAGGCCTCCAATCCTCTGGCAGATATTCCATGACCTGCTCTGCCAGCTCCTTCCTGACCAAAACCAGGACGTGCTGGATGACACATCATCAGACAACATGAAGCTCTTGTGGAGCATCCGAGGCCGCTTGGAAGGCAGAAGGGTCCTGACTGTTCTCAATGATCTCGACGATTACCCAGGCATGTGGGACCAGATCAGGATTGCTCTCAACTTCATAAGCCTCCCTGCTGGCAGCGCCATCATGGTGACCACAAAGGATGATGGGCTTGTCAAGTCATCTTCTCCAGACAGAGTGGTAACATATTCCCTTGTGGATTTCTTCTCCAAGAGAGCAGTGGCCCTTGTAGCCAGCAACTTTCAGGATGGCGATGTGCGGGGCATCATACGCGGCATACTCAAGAGATGCGACCCGGATGTCGCTTCCATGAAGATGTTCCTCCATGCCTTGTATAGCAACCCTAACAGGACAAGGCAGGAGCTGGAGAAGCTGCAGGAAAGCCTGTGTTTAGTGGCATGCCGCCATCCTTGCGACGACGATAGCAGCTATAACTTCAAGCAGATGGTTATGTTTTCCTACAGTGACATGCCTAGAGAGTGCCAGATGTGCTTCGTGCACCTATGTCTTCTCCTCCCACAAGATCACAGCATCAGAAGGACATCCCTAGTGAGAAGATGGGCAGCCCAAGGCCTGATATCTGCGGAAGGCGGTCATGGTTCAGCAGAAGCGGCAGCCGAGTGCTGCTTCAGTGCATTTGTCAGCCGAGGCCTCATTTGCCCTGCTGACATTGGTGATGCAGGCAAGATCAAGACTTGTGTAGTGCCTCCTCTAGTGCATCGCCTCATCACTGAGGTTGCAAAAGAAGAGAATGTCATCAGTGTCGGCTCCACGATCTGCAATGCACGTCTTGGTGACATCAAGAGGTGCCTGAGATCACTGCCTGCGTCCTCTCAACTGCTGCTGCTGAAGGTGCTCGATCTAGAAGGCTGCAAAGGCTTGGAGAAGCGCCATCTGAACAACATCTGCAAGCTGTTCATGATCAAGTATTTGGGTCTCAGGAACACTGATGTTTCTGCGCTGCCCAAGCAAATCCATAGGCTGCAGCAGCTGGAGACGCTGGACATTCGGCAAACCAAGATACAAGCCTTCCCCGCAGATTTCGCCAAGCTCTTGATGCTCAAGCATCTGCTTGCAGGGCGCACAGACTTCTCCTCCCCTGTCAAGGACACCATCAACTCCAAGGAATCATTTTTCACGCCGTGCATGCCCCGCGGAATCGGGGCCATGAGGAGGAACCTGGAGATACTGTCACATGTACAGGTCTCCGGGAGTGGTACTGAGTCGATACTCACGGATGTTGGGCAGCTAGTCAAGGTACGGAAGCTAGGAGTTGTTCTCCATGGCAACAAGGTCGGCAGCTCCTTCAAGCATCTGCTCCAAGCAATCAGCAAGCTGAACGGATGCCTTCGCTCTTTGTCGATCCGAATTGGACATCCTGGGGATGAGACCAATCCTCTTACATTCAACATGGATCAAGAGAATCCATTTTCACCTCCCAAGTTTCTCCAGAGCCTGTACATCAGCGGCCTCACAGGCGTTGGGCTGCCTCCATGGATCACAGAGCTCCACCAACTTGCCAAGATTACCCTGCGTGACACCTCCCTGACGGACCATGCCATACGCCTCCTCGGCAAACTCGGCGATCTGCACTGCCTGAGGCTCCAACAAATGTCCTACGCCGAAATGAAGATCACTTTTGGGAAAGAAGAGTTCCCAAGCCTCAAGTTTCTCATCATCGAGGGCTCCGACATCACCAACATCATCTTCGAGAGTGGAGCGACGCCTGGGCTGGAGAAGATAGCTTGGGGTTTCAAGAGCATGCAGTTCATCTCCGGAATCGGCTATCTCCCAAAGCTGAAAGAGCTCGAGCTCAGTGGCAGCTGCAACCCAGACCCGGTGAAGCAGGCCGTCGCAGCACACCCGAACCATCCCGTCTTCAAGCACAGCGCCTGAAGTTAGCCATTGCTGGAACTGATTGGTACGAGCCTGCATGCTCTGGAGTGAGTGATGATTGTGTTGTGTGAGTGTTTGCAATGCGTGTGCTTCTCTATTGATCTCAGTGTGTGTTGCATGCTTGTGTGTTCCTACCTCTGATTGTGTTCCTCGTTCTATCATGGACTGTGATTTGCATACGGTGTGGGATTGTTATACACTTGTGTGTTGGCTATGCAATAAGACTTGTATTTCTACTGTGTGCAATAATTTTTCTTTCGTTTTGCTTGAACCGGTTCCACTTTGTGTTTTCTGTTTCAGTGTCTGCAATGCTACACCTCAGCCATGTCTAAATGGAGAAGATGGCATGTGCACCTAGGTGAAAAGATAAGCACATTGAGGCTTTGAAAGATTGTTAAAAAAATGTAGATACATTGTGGGCATAAATTTTGGTCAAAAAGATATGTCCAAGCTGTTCACACTTATGGTTTCTATTTTAGACCATTATCGCCCATGTTTTTTGTTGTTTATCCCTCAGGACATATTTGTGGCCCAAAATTTGAAGATCCACCATTTATCAGGCAATGTACATGTAAAAATTAGAAAAAAAATCAAAATATGAACATGAATGCTTTTCTATTTTTCAAAATTTAAATAAATGGGATGGGCACACAAAATCTGTTCTCTGTCTAAATGGCCCTATATTGCGATATAGAAGTAGTAACTACATTAGTTTGTGCAATGATATTCTTAGCTTGCCAATTAAGACTGGAAGCAGCTAGCATCAAAGGAATAAGCCAAAAACTTGGATATTGTTAGCTTGCCAATTAAGACTAGAAGCAGCTACCATCAAAGGTACAAGTTAAAGCCAAAAACTTTGATATTGTTAACTTGTCAATTAAGACTGGAAGCTGTTAGCATCAAAGGAAGAAGCTAAAGCCCAAAAGCTTTGATATTCTTAGACTGTCAATTAAGACTGGAAGCAGCTAGCATTAGTTTGCGCAATGATTGCTTGGACAAATTATGGCCAAAGGGTAACCTACAACTTTTTTTTGTCATGATGATCAGAAACTTAGATTCTTGTTCGATGGTTGCCAATTTTTTTGGCATGCACATGCCCCTTTGGCTATTCATTCTTCTTGCCAACATTGGCCAAATAATGGGCAAGTGAAAAGGGCAGCCCGGTGCATGTAGCTCCCACTTGCGCAGGGTCGGGGAAGGGTCCGACCACTTTGGGTCTATAGTACGCAGCCTTTCCCTACATTTCTGTAAGAGGCTGTTTCCAGGACTTGAACCCGTGACCTCATGGTCACAAGGCAGCAGCTTTACCACTGCGCCAAGGCTCCCCTTCAAATAATGGGCAAGTGAAACCTTGACAGAAATTTTAGCTAGACACTTTTCTGCTACGGTAAACTTGAGCTCAAACTGAACCAAATGCATCCTAAACCCACGGCACGCAACTCGGTATCAGCTCTGGGATTAGCAGACAGCAAGTTATACCAGGATCTGCTTAACCGAAGCGAAGTGAAGCAAAGCAAAGGATCTGTCATGGAAACTTACAAGTCTTGTCCGAACATATTGCCTTCCTTCCACCGGAGGATCCATACCCAGTGACTAATTTGATTGTATATATTCGCACCATGGATAGTCGCTGCCGCTGCCACAGTTTCCATACACATTGTGTTCTCGTAGACTCCCCTTCTCTGAGTTAGCCGTAATAACCTACTATCACTAGCCATCAAACCGTGCAGACGCATAGGTTAGTATATCTAAGATGTTGTCACGCTCTATTTCCGTCATCCTCGCCAGAGCGGTGAGCAGGCACCATTTGCTCAAGATCGACGGGTACTCGCAAACTAAGGTGGTCACCCATGGTAGAGGCATCAAATCCTACACTTTTAAGGTCGGAGGCCACAGTTGGCTTCTCCAGTATTACCCCAATGGCGAGCCCTCAGGTCCTGACACTTACATAGATGTCTTCATTCAGCTTGTCAGTGTTAGCAGGGATATGCCGGTTGAGCCTGACAAAGGCGTCTCAGCTCAAGGCTCACTCAGTTTACTGGACAGGGCTGGGAAACCAGTGCCATCATATACCAGCACCTTCAATAGAAGTTTCACAACCACTGGGGTCTTGGTCTGGTACACCTCAAGGACGACCCTAGAGAACTCAGGTTACCTCAAGGACGACTGCATCACTCTCAGGTGCGACATCACCGTCGCAGAGCTGCATGCCGAGAAAACAGAGGATTGCGATTTCGCCGATCTCCTGTGGGAGGAGGGGGCAGATGTGGCCTTTGAGGTGGGCGGTCAGACAATCGCCGCCCATCGATGGGTGCTCGCTGCCCGGTCTCCGATCTTGAAGGCAGCAGCCGAAGCAGAGCTCCTTGGCATGCTGGAAAGGGAGAACAAGAAGACGCCCATGGCAACCGTAAGGATCGACGACATCGAGGCAGAAGTGTTCAGGGCTTTGGTCCACTACACATACACCGATGCATTGCCTAATGAGATGGACAAGGGTGACGAACCGGCGACAGCAATGGCGCATGGACTGCTTGAAGCGGCGGACAGGTACAAGATGGAAAGGCTGAAGCTGATCTGCGAGGACATGCTGTGCAAACATGTCTCCATGAGCATGGTGATAGCCATGCTCATGTCAGCGGAGCGGCACCACTGTCAGAAGCTCAAGGCAGCGTGCATCGATTTCCTCGTCTCTCCGAAGAATATGAAAGTCGTCTTGGAAAATGGCGGTTTCAAGCATTTACAGAGGAGCTGCCCTTCTGTTCTCATGGACATCATAGAAAGGGCAAAAATGGCCTGAGAGAAGCAAGGATACAGTCGTAAGGGTGATCGCGCTACGGTTCTTCTATTGTAAATGCAGTATTGGTTGATGTAAGAATGAAAATGTATACTGATAATTGACTATGCTCCAAACTAACATACTAATGTACTTCCATATATACTCGTATTTGGAATTATAGCTGTATACATTTGCTATACAACCATAATGCCATGTCTAAATGGAAAAAAATGTCCTATGTACCTAGTTGAAAAGAGAACACATTGTGATTTTAAAAAATAGTAAAAAGAATGTAGATACATTGTGGGTATGAAATATGAATCGATAAATTTTGATCAAAAATATGTCCATTTGTGGGATGTGCACACCTATGGTTTCTATTTAACCCATATCTCCCTTGTTTTTTCTGTGGCCCAAAATTTGAAGATGCACACTTTATAGGACAATGTGTGCAAGGATAATTCAGAACTTCTCGAAAATATCAACACACATGCTTTTAATTTTTTTTTTAAATGGCACAAAAAATCTGTTTTCTGTCTAAGTGCCTCTATATTGTGAAATAGTAGTAATTGCATTAGTTTGTGCAATGGTATTCTTAGCTTGCCAACTAAGACTGCAAGCAGCTAGCTTCAAAGGTACAAGCTAAAACCCAAAAACTCTGATATTCTTAGCTTGCCAATTAAGACCGGAAGCAGCTAGCATCAAAGAAACAAGCTAAAGCCCAACAACTTTGATATTAACAGCTTGCCAATTAAGAGTGGAAGCAGCTAGCATTAGCTTGTATAGTGATATTCTTAGCCTGCCAATTATGGCCAAAGATTACCCAACCCTTTTTTGGTCATGACTAAAACTTGATCTCTGTTTGGACGGCAAGCAACCTGGTATCAGCTCTGGGATTAGCAGCAAGCAAGTATATACCAGATGTGCTTCATCGAAGCAAAGCAAAGGATCCATCGTAGAAACTTGCACGTCTAATCTGAACATATAACCTTCCTTCCTTCCACTGGAAGATCCATGAAATATATTCATAAATTGACTAACTTTGCTTGTATATATTCCCACCATGGATCATTGCTTCCGCTGCCGCAGTTTGCGTACCCATTGTATTCTCTATGAGATAGCCATAAAAACCCACTATCACTATGCATACCCATTATATTCGCACATACACTCCCCTTCTATGAGATAGCCATAATAACCCACTATCACTAGCCATCAAACTGTGCGGATTAGTATATACAAGATGTCACGCTCTACCTCCGCCATCGTCGCCAGGGCGGTGAGCGGGCACCACTTGCTCAAGATCGACGGGTACTCGCAAACCAGGGTGGTCGCCAATGCTAGCTACATCCAGTCCTGCACCTTTGACGTCGGAGGCCACAGCTGGCGCATCAAGTATTACCCCAACGGCTGCCGCTCAGATTTAACCGATTCCATATCTGTCTTCATTCAGCTTGTCAGTGTTAGCAGGGACTTGCCAGTCGTGCCTGACAAGGGCATCTCCGCTCAATGTGCGCTCAGTTTACTGGACGAAGCTGGGAAACCAGTGCCACCATATACCTCCACCTTTGACAGAAGTTTCACGGCCACTGAAGGGGCCTCGGCCTGGGGGGAGCGCGTATTCATCACAAGGTCTGCGCTAGAGAGCTCAGGTTACCTCAAGGATGATTGCTTCACTCTCAGGTGTGACATCACCGTCACGGAGCTGCGCGCCGAGGAAACAGAGCACTGTGGTTTCGCCGATCTCCTGTGGAAGGAGGGGGGAGATGTGGCCTTCCATGTGGGTGGCGAGACAATCGTCGCCCATCGATGGGTGCTGGCTGCCCGGTCTCCAATCTTGAAGGCAGCAGCGGAAGCAGAGCTCCTTGGCATGTTGGAAAGGGAGAAGAAGGCACCCATGGCCACCGTAAGGATTGATGACATTGAGGCAAAAATGTTCAAGGCTTTGCTCCACTACATATACACCGATGCATTGCCTGGTGAGATGGACAAGGGAGATGACGCAGCGATAGCAATGGCGCGTGGATTGCTTGAAGCAGCAGATAGGTACAAGATGGAGAGGCTGAAGATTATCTGCGAAGACATGATGTGCAAACATGTCTCCACGAGCACAGTGATAACCACACTGGTGTCAGCGGAGCAGCACCGCTGCCAGAAGCTCAAGGCGGCGTGCATCGAGTTCCTCGTCTCTCCGAAGAATATGAAATTCATCTTGGAAAATGGCGGTTTCAAACATTTACAGAGGAGCTGCCCCTCTGCTCTGATGGACCTCATAGAAAGGGCAAAAGTGGCCTGAGGCTGGGAGAAGCAAGTATACAGTGATCAAGCGATCGTGTAACCATTCTTCTAAGTATTGTCAATGCAATGTTGTTGTCAATGTAAGAAGTACTACTGGTGGCAATCAACTATGTTCCATACTAATAATATACTAATGTCCATTCGTTTATGTTTGGAATTGTGGTTATATTTGCTATACAAGTATAATGCTTGTGATTTCTTTTAATGTGTTATGCCAATACTTAGAAGACTGCCGGATGGAAAGCTTAGCTCTAGCCTCCGTGGTGGCACCCACCAGCGCCGCCATGGAAGCCCACGGCTCTTCTTCCTCGCCCTCTTCCGGCACCCTCTCCGACAGCACAACACCCACCACCCCCAGACCTCCTATTCCATGCCAAGCTTTTCATCATCTTCCAGCTTTGCCTAGGCGAGGCGGGGCCTCGATTTCTAAAACTTTGTCCAGCACAACCTTCACCTGATGACCTCCATCCAATCTCATCCCAAACAATCACTGCCATATCTTCATCTTCTTCCACTCAAAACTCTCTCATCTCGACTACACCTTACTGGCTGCGCTGGTGAAGTTTCGCTTCGGTGGTCATGCTACTAGCTTGAGCTAATGAATACACCAGTTCAATCATGAAGCTGACACCTGATGCTTGTCTTGGATCCTTCAGTTCTTTAATTAAGTAGATAACAGTAGTAATCCTCCAGATCATGTCATGATAAAATATATTCATACCGGACTCGAGATATCCCACAAAAGCAATAAGTAATTTTCCGATTTGAGATGAAAATAAAAATAATTAAGCAGTTGACCCCTTCATATTTTACACATTGAATTACAATAATGTAAGAGTATAGCTATTGTACTACTAGCTTAAACTCTTCCATGTTGGTTCCACAAACAAGACGAAGAACAACATTTATCAACAGTTAAAATGGACTTTGCATGTAATCATGTAAATACCCATGTAAATGGTGGGTGATCTAAGTAACCATATGAACAAATGACGTTCACCCTCCCGGTCAACTGAGAAACAGGTATACTGGATGAAGAAACACATGGCATCACATAATCGATTGGTTAAATCGGAATTATCATAGTGAGGCTTACAGGTAGGTGGCTTTTTCTTCCAGGAAATGGTCAGACTCACAATATTTGCCTCTTCAGGGAAACCATCTCTTGGAGGTGACCTTTTCTTTTCTTCCGGGAAATAGTCAGACTCGCAATCCACCGGTAGCAACTAGTGAGTGCGGCACATGACCTGTGGTTCTGCATTTGCTTGCTCACATCATGATAATCTGACATCAGTCCTATTGCCATGGCTTGTATTGTCATGGCGCAGACATGACGCTGATTGATGACGGGTCATCTACAAAAGCAGAAGGCTTTAGAGTATCCATAAGAACTGGACAAAAAGTATCTTCTACCCAAAAAGTACATGATGGGATCCCACTGATGACAAACCTAAAACAGTTTACCGAGAGATGTTGCTCTACCCATCCAAATTATCATATCATTTATTGGCAAGAAAATAGCATCCATGTACCTGTGTTGTCAGTCTTATGTTTATGGCAGGCAAAAGCTCTCCATCATGTTAGAACCATCGCCCCCCTTTCTTGACAGATTTCAGCTCCATCACTAATCGTTCCCGCTGGGCCTCTACTTCTGCATACTCTAAGCTCATATTGAGTAACCGCTCCTTCATATCTCTTAGATCTCCTTCCAGCTGCAAAATCCTGTCCCCACTAGCAGATTGCTCCTCGGCAACGGGACTGTGCAAGAAAATTATAAAATATGTGAAAATTCTGATCTTCTGAATATAGACAGCTGAAAATTAACAAATCAGCAATAAAAGATGATTTGCTATGATGTACGGGAGTCCTCTATAATTTTCCCTATAAAAAGGTTTGCTAGGAGATGTGTCCTCTGCCATCATATACCTACAGTATGGACAATCCCTCAAGCCAACAAAATGAAATGATTTTCCACAAACAGTGGTAACCAACAGATTTCAAGGTTCTGTTAATACCAGTGTACAATCTAGCTTCAAGACATGATATTAAGCTTAAACACCGGTTCTCCAGCTAGTGATGTGTATAAAGTCATACCTAGTCAATTCACATGGTCCCAGTTCATATGAAGGAGCAGTTAAGATAGAGAAAGAGCTAAGAATATACTGCAACACATAACAGATTGTAGAAGCTATTTCCTCGCCCGACTAATAAGCAATTGCATTCTGCAGTGCAAATAGTCAATTTTTTATTTAAAATTACATGGATATTTATATTACATTACAAGGAAAAAAAGAACTTTTGGGAGGGCTGTCACTTGTCAATGCTTGCTTAGACTGACTACCCATAACAAAAGAAAAGTGTAATAGCACGTATAACCATTCTATAACCATTTAGGTTCAGGCTTCAGAGTGCAAGGGATACCTCTTTTGTTGAGCCCTGTACATCCTATTTTCCTCCAAAGCCTCTGCAAGCTTAGTTTCCAGTATTTGAATCTTTGACTGAATATCTGTAGAATCTCCAATCTCCTGAAAAT
Organism: Triticum timopheevii; assembly: GCA_963921465.1. NCBI lineage: Eukaryota > Viridiplantae > Streptophyta > Magnoliopsida > Poales > Poaceae > Triticum > Triticum timopheevii. The sequence continues at coordinate 615,097,346 of OY997268.1, read as the reverse complement.
ACAAGGAAATGCAAGGGGATACCAAGACATTAGGAACATCAATGCGGTGATTTTCTTTAATCATCACAATAAGTACTGTATATAGCTAACCTGCTTTCTAGTGAGATCCTCAATTTCCTGCTCAAGGGATTGTATCTTCCTCTGGTATTCGCTATTTGATCTTCTGATCCTACTAAGTTCGTTCTTTAACTCTGCTTCATGTACATGTGATGCTTCCGATGCTGATCGATCACTCTCCAATCTCACAAGCTTTGCTTGCATAGATATTCTGCTTCGTTTTTCTTCTTCACCATTGTCCAAAGTCTCTTGCATCTCAGAAACTTTATCTGTTAGCATCGCTTTCTGTGCCTTCAGTTCTTCACATTCCTCAGTCACAGACTCTAGCAGCGCCTTCAATTTTCCCTTTTCAAACATATCCTCGTCAAGGGAGCTTCTAAGTTTGGAAACTTCATCTTGAAGACTTGTTATTTTCTGGACCTGAAGTTTCAGGTCAGATATTTCTTCCATCATTTGCTGTCTCTCATAGTCACTGGCTTTAAGCTTTAACTCTAGTTCACCAGAGGACTTCCGTAACTCGTCTTCATTTGATTTAGCAGCTTCCATCAACTTCTTCATATGTTCAGCATCTGCTGTCAACATTTCCTCGCTCTGTTTGGATGCATTAAGGGAATCAACCAAACCTTTAATCTTGCTTTTGGACTCCTTGCGGAGGTCCTCTAGTTGAGACTCATAATGTCTCAACTGTGCACTGACATTTTCGAAATTAGCCTCAAGTTTAGCCTTTTCAGCTCGCAGGACAGAGACTTCCCGGATGGCATCTACTGTGGCACTTTCTCTCTCCTCGTGTGTGGAGGAGACCTGTGCAGTGAGGCTCACGACCTCCCTCTCAAGATTCTCTACCTCAAGAGTCTTTTCTTTCTCAATCTTATTTAACATGAAATGAGCACGATTTATCTTTTCTTCTTGCTCGGTGTGCTCCTGGAATATACTCTCCAGTTCTGACAGCAATGATTGCTCTTTGGAGGATATGTCCTTCTGAAGAGAAGAAAGCTTTGCTTCTAGGAACTCCACTGTTTTACAAAAATCAAGGATCCTTTTTTTCGAGTTATCCAATTCCTGCTCTTGTTGCATAAAACGGCCATGCAATTCCAACTTCTGCCTCTTGAGATCTGCAGTCAGATTTTGAAGGGAACTGCACTCTTCAATAAGGTTCTCAACTGTAGATTGCAGATTAGAATTAGATCTTCTCAGAACTTCTGAATCGTCCTGTGCTTCCGACAGCTTTCTTTGGGTTTCTTGCTGTTTTTGTTTAAACTCAACCCTTTGAGTATCCATCTCTACTTGTTGTCGCTCTACTTTATCTTTGAGACTGATGACAAGGGATTTTGAGTCGTGCATCTGCAGCTCACTTGACTCCTTTTCATTTGTAATGTAAGATAATTGGGCTTCCAGTCCAGATATGCGTTCTGACAACTCTATATTTTCCTGTTCAAGCTCTGATATATGTAACTCTAGTTCTGCTTTGCAGCTCTCGAGTTCATTTATCTTTCTTTCAAGAACCTTATTAGCAGACACATGGGAATCTATGCTGCTAGAAAGCACCAAAATGTCTTGTTGCAATTCATCCAAGCATTTGGAAGTGATGCTACTTTCTTTAACTGATGCTGCCAAGCGTTCCTCTAACAGACTCTTCTCTGCCTGAATTTCAGACATCAAATTTTCCGTTTCGACTTTGTAGCGCCGCAAGTCATCATTTTCCTGCTGTTGTAGCTGGATTCTAGTCTTCAGTATATCTGTCTCAGATTCATTGTCCTCTAGATCTTCTCTAAATTGGTATCCTCTCGCACCACCAGTTTCACCACCTTCCAAGCCTTCAAGCTCCTCTCTCAGCTTAGATAACTCAAGATTTTTTTGTTCTAGTTCTTCTTGGCTTTTTCGGAACTTCTCTTCTAGCTCAAAGCCTTGAGACCTAAAACGTAGCAGCTTCAGCTCAAGGTCAGCACACTTCCTCTGTAACTCTTTGGCATTAGACACTGATGACTCAGTAAAACTGCCGTCATGCATCATTTCCTTATTTCTAAGTTCCTCTTCCAGTTCATATATTTGTGATGTAAGCTTTTCAATTTGCAATTCACTGTTGTTTGAAACACGAGAATCCTGCCCTTTCCCCACACCGCTTTCTTTCAGCTTATATATAAGCTCCAGATTTTCATCTGTTAGTTCAGAACAATCTTTCTCAAGTTCTTGTATTTTTACCCTTAGAGTTTCATTTTCTTTCTCCAATTCAAGATAAACGGTATCAGAACCTGCAGCACCTGCATTTTCAATACTGAGAAGGCGATCTAGTTTCTGCCTCAAAGTATTAATTTCATCTTCTTTCATTGACAGTTTCCTAGCCCATTCTGTGTCTTCTTTGACTAACAACCCATTCTTCAATACATCTGTATCAGTGACATCCTTGGCCTCAGAAATTTTAGATATCTCCGCTCGCTGTTCTTCTATGGTCTCTTCCAGTTCCTGAAGAATAGAAACAAGCTCTATATTTGCCTCTTGAGTGCTCTTCAGCTGTATCTGTAAGCTTGCATTTGATTCTTTCAGAAACTTCATCTCGTCTTCTACTTCCTTCTCCATGTTGATCCATTCCCCACGTTTGGGGGTTACAGATTTTATTTGCCGTCTGCTTAACTCTGGCCGAAATGACTCTTGCCGAGATGGCTCTTGCCGTGATGACTTCAATTCTTCAATTTCGTGCTTGTAGGAATCCCGCTCAGCATGTGCAGCAGACAGTTCAAGTGCTAGCTCAGTCTGTTGCTTTGATTTCTCAGAACATTCCCTCTTCAGCGCCTCTAGATCAGCCTTCAATTTGCGAGAATGTCGTTCCCACATTTTTGCCTCATCACGGAGTTCTTCAATTGTTTCTTCAGCAGCTTCAAGAAGATCTTTAGATGAATCAGTTGTCCCCAAAGATGACTGAGCAATCCCATTTGAAAAGGATTTTGGAGTATTTCCTTGCAGCGTGTTTGGACCTGAAGCCCGGGAACTGAAAGATGAATTGTTTGATCTCAATCCTTCATCACCACGGCCAGCGCTAACATAGGAACTACCTGAATCCTGCCTTCCAACATACAATCCACCATTAGTGTTGTCTATCGGAGACAAATTTGTTCTATCTTGGGTACTATCTCCAGAATTGGAGCTCCGGTGAGACCCTGAAGCTGAGAAACTCATTTCCTGAAGGGAAAAAAGGAGACAACAAACCAGCATTTACACATAATACTCTGACAGGGCATTACATAAAAAAATCATGATTGTGAATTTAAAACAAATAAAATACAATTTATATACACGTGGAGCCACAGCTTGATGCAAGACAAATGAGTACTTAAAATGAACAATGCTAGAAAGATCAAAAATAAACTTAAGACATAATGTGATGATCAAGGGCAAATAGGCAAATGGACATTTGAAGTCTGCTATTAGCTGCAGAAAAGAGAAAGATTCATGGATTGGAATTTTCTTTCATTTCATTTCAGAGTATGTAACTGCTGTTGGAACATGGGGTGTTTACTTCCAACTATCCTAGAGTAGTTAGACTGCAAACAGATGGAACAAAAGCATGGAAAAGAGAAGAACCTAGATCTGTAATCGAATATTCTTGTGATATTTAACCAGTTTAACTGACAATAAGAGACATATTTCTCGATATCTATAGGCACCAGAAACAGTCAAATGACAAGCTAGCTCGAGTTTCCTGAAGAGTGGTATCATCAGTGCTGGGAAGATGTGTCTAAATGATCAAGAATCAAGTTATTGGTTACTAAAATAAAATTCAAAAGGTGCAAATAGATTAATAGAAGCGTAACTCAAAGCATGCATTGCACGCTCGTTAAAGGAAACACTGTTCTGAAAAAATGAACTTAGGATGGAGAGAATTGTTCTGAATATCAGCATACCCTGTTTCCAGGTTCATCTTGATAAGTGCCCCCTAAAGGAGTTCCTGACGCAGAACGGACACTCCTGTTGGCCGTATTATCAGAGCCATCTGATTTGTTATCCATGTCGTCATTTATTAGACAATGGTCACTGATACGAGGAGGCATGTCCCTTGAAGATCTCACACCACTGTATAGATATGCCAAATATCAAGACATGCAGACAGCAAAAACAATGGGAGAGCAATATAAAGAGATTGCAGGGTCTTCAGTGTGAAGTGTGCACATTGGATCTATAAATGGGAAATAAGAGGAGTAAAACTGAAGTTGAATTAGTTACCCCAACTTAGGCTTTGTGCCAAGAGATTGAACCTTAAGCTGCACACAGGAAGCAACCAATGTCACCATAAGCAGAATAAATGGAAAAGCTATAAACACTAAGAGTTGAGTGAGTTGGCACCATTTCCAGGTTGCAGGATCATATACAGGAGCACCCAGAAAAAGCTTTAAAAAGGAAACGGTTGCACGGAACTCGCTTACCTGCAAAACTGTTCCAGAGTTGCATCTCTTCAACGGCATAGAGATGGCAGTTGGGTCCGCCAAATTCAGAAAGTTGGACAGGTTTAGGAAAATTTCGCCAAGAATACCAGTTCTTATTGATCCCTGCAACACGGGATTGAATTGCTCAGCAAAACAAATACTGGTCCACAGATATCCATACATCCATATCGGTAAGATTGAAAAACAAAGGTAGCTAGATATATAGAGCACAGCGGTGCACTATGAATACCCATACGTACCACAGAAACAACAATCTTGTATTGGCACTCATCGAACTCTTTCGACACTGCGTCTCGAGAAAACCATATCGGTTCCGATATGGAATCGGGCCATTGGCAGATTCCACTGCGGGCAGCTGCTTTACTGGATTTGGCGATGGTTTTCCCGGTATCCACAGAGACTATCGAAAGGAACATCCTGTCCGATACTGCAGGGACCTGTTGAATAAAAGTCAGATCAATCAGAGTCGGTGAAAACCCCAGTAAATGCACGTAGCGCGTGTACCGCAGAAAATAAGCCTGAAATCATGAGCATACTGAACAAAAAGAAAAAGGAAGTCGTTATCGCAATTTTTTCACAGGTTGGATATATTCCTCTGTGGTGGAGTGTAAGGGTGTTGCCTGAATGACAGGTTCGCTGGCATTTCTTCCAGGAACCTGCCCTTAGAGAAACGGAACACCATGCTGCGGTAATCTATCTATTAATAGGAGATTCTCAGAATAACCGTGAAACACCAACCAGAAAGGAGAATACCGTGCCTTTTTTTCCTGGAAAGAGGTAATTGCCAGTGGGAAGTTGCCCATGTACCGCTGGTTTGATGTGTGACATGGTGGTCCAATTCCAAATGTAACACACACACACACACACACACACACAGAGGTAGGCTTGGGTTGGGGGATCGTCATAATGGTCAGATCACGCAGCAACCATTAAACACAGGTTACTACTAGTCCAGCAGTAGCGGCTAGGTTAGGTCAGGTGTGTGACACAGCTAGCTAGCTAGGAATGAAATCTCTACATAGGCGGGCGTAGTATGGTGAGCATGGCGTGATCTAGCTAAATACTCTAGTAGTGCTCGTAGATCAAGCAGAGGAGCAACGCGATTGGTAGCCCCGGAACGCGCGCGCGATCTCCCCAATGCCGCCGGCGCCGCCGCCACTCGAATCAACAGCGGGCGCAGGTGCTAGTGAGCTAAGGGGGAGGGGGGAATCTGGGCGGGTGAGGGACGGGCTTTACCATGACGGCGCGGAAGCTGGAGAACCTGAACTCGAAGCGCTCGCCGACGCTCCGGTCCGAGGAGCGGTGGCGGTGGAGCTTGAACATCCCGCCGACGACCCCCGGCCGAGGCCGAAATCGATCCTCGGTACGGCCGCGCGCCTGGGAGCGGCACGGGCGCACGGCAGGTGGTGGCGCGCTTAGACCACCCGGAGCAGATTGGGTGGGAGCTCCTCCTCCTCCTCCTCCTCCTCCTCCTACCAGTGTACTGCTGACCGGAACCGGAGCAGGGGGCCGGAAATCATTGCGCCGCGGAGGAGGGAGAGAGAGGAAAAGGGGAATCTTAATTAGGGAGGGAGCCGGCGGAAGTGCACAAAAAGAAAAGAAAAATGGATGCCGCGTTACTAATCAGATGTTGCGAGATTTCTAAGGCGACTCTGCTTGTCCATTTCCATTTGCTCCACCGGACGACGGTGACAAGAGATTAAAAAACAGCAATACAATAATGGAGGGGTAGGGTGGTTGACCGGTGGGGGCCTCTTCACCTCCTCTCCCGGCATAGGCATAGTGCTGCCCGCCTACCCCCGGCCCCGGCCGGCTCTTCTCTCCTCTTCTCCTCTCCAGCAAACCACACTGCGGCTGGCTTTGCGTTTTTACACTCTCTCTCTCTCTCTCCGCTAATTACCGCTGCTAAGTAACATGGATGGGTGTTTCTTTAGACCTGAATATCGGGGAACGTCAGACTTTTAAGCATGGCAAATCAAACGTTTTTATAGTAAATTATATTCGTCGAGGGATACAAGTTTAGTTAGTGTGCATGATAAATTTGCCTCGGTTTGTTTTTTTTTTCAGAAAATTCTCGTGCTTGCAAACTAAATTTGTCATCGCCGCGTCAATATAAATTGCCATGTAAAATGTCAGATTTGTCATGTCTAGAAATCCGACGTCGGATCTTTAGCGTTTCCTTTTTTAAAGGTCATCTATAAGTGGAGCAAATCCTTAAAGAATCTTATTTTTAAAAACATACATATAAATCCTCGAGGTGCCAGAGTCTTATTTCTCCTATATCCATGAACGGCGCGCCGTGAGCCCATATGAATGGATGTTGTGTGCAGTGGCGATTCTACTGATGATGTTTAATTAACAGACTTAGGGCATATGTTTGATTCGCATGATTCTAAAAACACGCAAAGAGAAAAAGAAAAGGATGATTGAAATGTCATGGCCACTTCAATCCTACATGATTTTGGGTTGGTTGATTCCATCGTAGGAAAAACACAGAATTCTTTGAAAGAGGATTTCGGTGGATGCTAGAAATCTTCTCGGAAGTAGTTCAAGAAAATCCTTTAAAAAATCATATAGAATTCAATCTTATCAAATTACAAACACCGAAAAAAATCATAAGGATTGTAATCCTCTAAAATTCCAATAAGAAACCTTTGATCGTGGGCCTTGTAAAAAAATGCCTAGAGCATCTACAAGCGTGGTCATCAAATCCGGCCTCTCAAACATACGCGGGCGCGTGCGGGGACGTCTGCAGGCACTGACCGATCAGTCCAGAAATGCAGACATGCGCGTCCACGGGCACTCACCTGTCACTCCACAAATCACGTCGTTCGCATCCATGTATCTCATATTCGATACATATATCCATACTAAAGCATGCAACATGGATAAAACTACGTAGATCATCAAACAGACATAGAAATGCACATTACGATCACCAATGGAGCTCCAAAAGATCATCAAAGTTCACATCATCCACATAAACGACGGACAAGTTTAAACTACATTACTAAAGCCTTGAAATTAAAAGTGGAGACGTCGGATCTTCACTACTTCCTCATCGGCCCTTTGCTCTTCCAGTCGGCGGCGTAGTTGTAGGCGTCCACAGCTAGTGGTGGATCATCCTAGTCATCGTTGAAGGAGGCGTGGTCGTCGCCATCGTCGGACGAGGAGTCGAAGAGGACGATTAGCCCTTTCAGCCGCCGGACTTCCCTATCCTGTCGCGGCTTCAGCTTCACCACCCGAGTTGCTTGGCGCTCTGACTGCACAATGGCAAGCCGAAGCGCCTTGGCATTCTTTCGGCGGAGCTGGCGAGCGTCCATCTCCGCTGCCATAAGTGACCACGGTAGACCTAAGCAAGGAGCCGTTGCGTCCCTCTCCCTTGACAGCTACCTCTCGCAGCGTGCGGCGCGCCTTCGATTCTGGCATGTGCGTCCGGGCCAGCAGAGTGGGTACTAACACCCACCACTGCCCTTGCGGAGCAGCAGCCGTAGGGGAAAGAGGACGACGGAGGGGTGGCGCGGACTGAGGAGCCAGCTCCGGCGCCCGCGCTGCTGGCGCTGCTTCGACGGGGGAGCGACGAGGGGTCAGGTCTCGAACTGCCCCCGTGTCCACCTTCGACCTCTCGAGGGCAATGCGGAGGGGCAACTCCTCGTCGACATTGAGGTTGGAGTCGGAGCGGTTGCCGGCGCTCGACATGCTTGCCGGAGTCGTCGGAGTTGATCGGATCAGAGAAACTGGAGGAGGGGACAAGAGACGGAGTGAGATAGGAGAGTGAACTGGGCTAGGGTTCTGGATTGGGGATTTTGTGGTATGAAGTGGGGTCAGGGTGGGGTGCGTTGACGTGTTGGACGCTCCCGGTCCGCCCCATATCCGCCCTACATTTGGGCTGAATATGAGGGGCGCCGGACAGCTCGGGCGTTTGAGGCCGGTTTGAGGCGCCCGAATCCGTTTGAGGCCGGTTTCTTCAATTGGCGCAGCGTGCTCCGCCTCCGCCTCTTGCAGGTGACGGCGGTTGGACTTCGTCTCCGTCTGGAAGGAATCGAGGATTCGCCGTTGTTCCTCCTACAAATGCGTCCCCAGCGTCCCCCATGTCCTTCTCATCCTCCTCTTTCTCTACATCCTCCCCGTCATCCTCCTCCTCCTCCTCCAGATCTCACTGCGTTTGAAGGTAGCCCCGCGGCGATCCGGGGATCGCGCCTTGCCAGGATCTACTAAAGGAGCTGAAGTCGGCGCTCCGCGTTAGATATGGGTAGCTCCTTACCCGACGACGCGGTGGCATGGCTACTAATGGTGGCGGACGGCGAGCGCCCGGCGGGTGGAAAGTGGTGGCGTTGGACGGGAGGGGATGAAATGTGGGCGGGTAGGGTTTTGGTGTCCAGCGATCGGCTTAAATAGCCGAGCTAGGGCGTTACGCGGCCCGCCAAAGTGGCGACACACGACACCATTGGTCCGATGAAGGACACGAGCTTCGGACCGCCGGGTTTCGGAGTGTTTTCTTGTGGGAGCCGGTCGTCAATCCGACGTGGCGGACGCACCCGGGCCTCCTCATATCCGCCCTAAATTTGAGTTGGATATAAGAAGTACCGGTCAGCCTAGACGTATCAGGCCGATTTGAGGGACCGAATGGGTTAGTTTTTTTTACCGGCCAATGTCCCCGCCTGAGCGTTTGAGGCGCCTGGGTGTAGATGTTGTTTTGCCGGTATATTATTATGATGTTTTCCATGCAGCAATTACAATACACCTCAGTGAACAAAAAAAAAGAAACATGCAATGCACCTCAACTAAGAGAAATGATGCAATGCCCCTGATGGTAGGCTTAGGAACTGGACTCGACGTTTTGAGCCATTGGTCGTGTGGTGTGACTCTGTCTATGCACAGCACGCAGTAGTAAAAATCTGCGACTGCTGCCGTGGCTGAACGAGTCGGTCGGTAACCAAATACGTGCGTACATACGCACTGCCCGCGTCCACATGTGGTGCGAGGACGAGGACGGGGATCGGTGAGCGAGTTTACGGCCTACTGGAATCTAGATACATCCATTTCTACGACAAGTAATTTCGAACGGAGGAAGTAGTTTGGTTGGAGTCCTCGCCTCCGTGCCTGGTGAAAAACGATGCCTGGCCTCAGCCTGGAGAATTGAAAAAATGTGCCTGGTCAGGCTTGCCTGCGTAGGTGTGTTTGGCTAGTGTCCTAGGGTTCCCAGCGATCATTTACTTTTGTCAGTCTATAGAAAAGTACTGACCCGTGACTTCATCCATCAGCAGTGAATAAAAAAATGCAGTTAGCATCCCCAGGCTAGCACCAGGCTACCTTTTCTGTACGCCTGGGTCAGGCTAACTACTTGCCTGGCTCTCTAGCCAGGCTAATGACTTTTCAGGCTCCTAAGTTCAGGCTTTTCCAGGCAGCAACCAAACGAATCTCAGACAACTTTCAGGCATATGGAGGCTAATTGGTTCACTACCAAAGTTTGGCATTGCCAATATTTGGCAAGCCAACATTTGGCAAAACCAGAAGTTGCCAAAAATTGGTAAATTTTTTAGAGGTGAACAAGAATCAATTGGTAGCCAACCAATTGAGAGCCAAGTTTTTAGACTTGCCAACAATTGGCATGCCAATTATTGGCACCAAACCAATTAGACTCATGCTCCAGGCCAGGCTAAAAATAGCGAGGACGCAAACCAAACTAGTCGTACATGCGTGTCGTAGTGTTAATTAACTTTGTTGTCTTTCATTTCAAGAATTCAAGTAGGAGTAGGAGTAGTATATATAGATCGATAGATGGTGTGCTGTTAACTAAATGCATGCGTTCCCTAATGCAGTGGATGCAGAACGACCGACAGGCAAATAGTAGTAGTAGTCCTGGAGGGACAAATGGAACTCCGCCTTTTGTGCATACAAGCACGAAAGAGAGATAAAGGCTGGTGATAGCGAAGAGTAATTTAGACTGGTCTCAGCATATGACACTAGTCTATATTATTACCTTCATAATAAAAGAGTAACATAGACTTAGTGTTATAGATGGTGTATTAATTAGCTTGTAGACTCATTTTATCTTGGAAAGTGTTATGTGATGGTAACATATTATGAGGGTGCTTGGATATGTTTTAGTCCCATGATTAAAAGTAGTGGGACGAAAACTTGATAGCCTCATCCATGTTTGGATCCAAATACTAAAGAGACTAAAATGAGTATTTATTATCCTTCAAACCCTCCAATCAAAAACTCGCCTGTGTTAAAAGGAGAGGAGTTAAATGAGGAGAGAGATGACTAATTCATATTTTAGTAGGGGTACCCCTGACTAAAAAAATTTAGTCTTAAGGCTAGTTTTAGCCCCTCTTTAGTCAGAGGTGCTTGGACTTTAGCCTCTTAAAGAGACTATTTTTAGTCAGACTAAAATAAGTCCCTTGGATCCAAGCACCCTCTATGTTACTTCAAACACCTCTTTTTTCAACTTCATTGCACATAAGCAAACTTATCTTGAAATGTGTTATGTTACTACCTAAGTTACTCCAACTATAACCAGCCTTAGTAAAAAAAAAGCATGTGCTCTGGGATTTGCTGGAGATAGAGAGAGAATTCTCGAAAGGAATCACCTGGCCGGCTCCCTGATGTTTTCTTTCTTTGTCCCGTCTGTACTGCATGTTTGGACGTGCGGCTTAGGATGTCGTTTGTGCTGTCCGTCTGGCTCTACCGTCCACACCACACCACCAACGCCTGCCGGCGCTTGTTAATAATTTCCTAATTAAGTGGTTGATTAAGTACAAATTAATTAGCATGCGCGAGTAGTAACCTCGGCACATACTGCTAAGTGTGGCAACCTTTTTTCGCTGTCGCGTGATTCTCCTCGATCTCCTCGGTGCGTCGCACCTGCCCGCTTAGCGTAGAACGGCGGTACTTCCTTTGTTTTTTTAGTCTGCATATAAAATTTGATCAAAATCAAATTTTGTTAATTTTAATTAAGTTTATAAAAAATCATCATTTGAAATCAATATTATTAGATGCATCATGAAATTAATTTTCATATCATATAACTTTATTATTGTAGATGTTGATATTTTTTTATAAAGTTGGTCAAACATTACAAAGTTTGACTTTAACTAGATCTTATATGCAGACTAAAAAGAAACGAAGAGAATAGTAGTAGTAAGAATAAGAAATCCCTTCCTTTTCATTTCCTTTCTTCTTTTGTCCCGGCCCCATCAACAAATTTCAGGCTCCTGGTTCAGTTTCCACAACAAAAGAACGAGTATTTAACCAAAAACTATCACAATTCGCGGAAACGTGATAGAAAACTACCATTTTACGATTTTGTCCCGAAAACTATCACTTTTTTTATTAATCCATGACAAAAAACTACCAAGTGTGAAAACTGCTCGCTTTGCCTGGGTTAAAACCGAATCTGACTGCCCGACCCCACACATAAGCGAGCTAAAAATGCAATCGGGTCCCTAGTTTTTCCTCAAAAATGCAATCCAGTCCCTGCAGCCTGCACCCGGTCGCGCTTGACGCCGCCTTCGACGACGCGGACGCCGTGCACCTCTGCGCCGGCGGGGACCTCTTCTCGCTCCTCTCCGCCTGTGGCGGCCGCCTCCCCGAGCGCGAGGCGGCGGGGCTGGCCGCGCAGCGTCCGCGCTAGCCACGTGCCACCACCGCGGGATGGCGCACCGCGACGTCAAGCCCGACAACCTCCTCTTCGACGCCGCCACCGGCGCGCTCAAGCTCGCCGACTTCGGTTCCGCGGAGTGGTTAGGGGACGGGTGGCCGATGACCGGGCGGGCGGGCGAGGTCTATAATGCATGGCTGAGGTGGCGCGAGCGCGCAGACAAGCAAGTTGTTGAGCGAGGCATGCCCCGTCCGTCCACATGCGTTTGCCGCTTATTTTTCCTCTTGTGCATGCTGGTCGACTGTCCCCGTCAGCCAACAGAAGCGTACGCCCGTCAAGGCGTCAACCGATCAATGAAATGTATATCCGGAGTTGGTGTGGTTTCGGTATGCATGCACTGTATGATCCACGTGCCCGGCTCAACGTGCGTTCATGTTCATGCATGCACCCAGCTCGATCCACCGCTTGGCATCATCCATCCACTACGATCCATCCATCAGAAAAGATCGGTCGAGAGTGCAGCGAATTGGTTGCACAGCTTGAGTTCAGTCAGTCTGTATAAAAACAAATGCATACGTGTAGGTACACGCATGGTATTTCATTCATCCATCCATCCATCCATCATACGTATATGATCAGCTTAGGCATCGCCATCCAAGTTGCCATGGTAATGTGTATTTGTGTCAAGTTGTAGGTGTCTAGCGGCGGGCGAGGCTTTGCTTGGCTGGGTTGCCATGTGGCATCGTCAAGTCACAGATTAATATAGACAGACAGATCGCGCATGAGGCGTGCAGCCGACCCATGCACGATGCGTCGCCTACAATGATAGTGCTAGCTGCCACTCGATTATGGTCATGCAAGTACGCAATACTACAAACCAAACAGTACGCCAAAAGCAACAAGAAAGTGTTGATCCCACAACAAAGAGAGAGAAAATCCCATAAAAATAACAAATGAAAAAAAAAGAAACATCCCGTGCTCAAAAACACCCTAAAGGTGTTTAGAAAAACACCCAAAGTGCATCCGTTATCGATCCTTTTTTTTTTTTGAGAATCATGGATCACTTCTTCTGAGAAAGAAATGCTGCTACTGTTGGGCCGCAACTGGTCCTTCTAGAAAATCAAGACTATCGTTCGGTAGGCCCAAGGGCAACCAGAGAGCCACGTTGGTAATTGTGGCCCATCAAGAAAAAAAGGAGGGGAAACTTAAAAAAGAAACGACGCCTGAGAGATTCGAACTCTCGCGGGGAAACCCCATGTACTTAGCAGGCACACGCCTTAACCACTCGGCCAAAGCGTCGCTTGATGACCATTCGTCGAATGGCGTTCTCTCATACCAGTACAAGACAGATTTTTTTTTCGAAACGGAGGCAAAATTTTTGCCTCATCGATTAATTAAGAAGAAGAGAATTGCCCAATTAATTCTGGAAAATCGGGCGAAACCATTACAAACGTACCACAGGCGAACTACTCACATGACATGAAACCCCACAACGACACATACGTACGCCCCTCCAAACTAACAACAACCAAACTCGACATTGCTACCACGCCAAGTGACCCAAGAAGAACAGCTCGACACAAGACATCATGCTCCTCCCAAACAACAAAGGCAACCCACTCCAAGAGGACGAGCCGAGAGATCGGAGATCATCCATCAAGCAAGCACATTCGTCTTGCCTATGGCACCACTCTTGCCTTTGCCGACCTTCTTTGATTTGCCCCTTATTGGCGTCCCGGTTAGGAGGCAAGCAATTGACCTACCCAAACCAGGTCTAGCAACCTCCACGCTGGCAAGCAAGTCACAAAGCTCCTTTGCGAAGAGAGCATTAGAATTTGGAGCAGGTGTCGACACACTTGACTCGATGGTCATGCCACTCATAGGCACCACTTGCTCGATGGTCACAGGCGAGGGAAGGGCAGCAATATCTGAAACTCCATGCTCCACGACGCTGAGTGCTAGGCCGCCTGACACTTGACAAGGCTCCACGGGGGGTGGTGAGGGCACCAGGGCCACCTCAGAAGCCTGGAGAGATCCCAACTTGAGCTGCTCCGTCGGCAGAGGCGAAGCAGGTTTCCCACACAATATCTGTAGCTCGGGCATGATCTGCAGCACCGGAGACACAACCTCGGCACAGGCCTCACCCTCATAGCCCGTCAACACAGAGGGCGTCGAACTGGACCCAGCACGAGGCGAGAAGCTACCGAAGAGCTCTGCATCTGCCTCATCCACGAAGCCAACAACAGACTCAACCATGGGAGCCGGTGCAACAGGGAACCTTTGCAGAGCAGCCTCCGCACGCTCTAAAAAGCTCCCAACATGCACTAACCAGCCCTGCATAGAGTCGGCGACCTCACGAAGCGGCTTAATTGCCTCCTCCACATCCTTCCAGGTGGAACTCGAAGCAATCAACGAGGAAGGCAATGAATCCTGACAAATAGTCTTCATGTTGCATAGTGCCACATGGATCCCTGATGTTGGTGGAGACGCAACAACTGAAGCCCAAGAATGGGTCGGCGGCCGAGCAGAACATGAAGCATGCGGCGACGGTGCCGGCTTGCAGCCATCCCGTGCACGGTGTCCCGAGCAGAAGCATTGATTACACCGGATCGGACTCGCGCATCCGGCTGCCCGATGGCCTTTTGCGAAGCAACGAAAACATCTGTTTCTGAGCCACACAGGTGGCCGGGGACGCTGCTGAGGCATGAAAGCCAAAGGTGGCGGAGGCTCCAAGCGCACACGGCGGGACTGGACGAGCTTCCAGCCTGCAGCCTCCTCCACGCAAGTTGAATCTGGCCTGGCGAGCAAGTCAGCATCGGCAGCGGGGACATGGGTGCTGGAGCTCAACATGGCAGCAGGTGGGCGGTCGCCGTCTTGGCAGGGCAGCGCTGCCGGCGGCCCAGGAGTTGTCTCCGGCACCTCAATAGCGACGTCCACAGGGCCCAAGCTTGGCTGCGGCGGCGGGGAGACATGTCCTGCTGGGTCCGCCATGCAGGCGAACACAGGAGGTGCACGGGGCAGTTGGGTGCTTGGCGACGAGCAGAGGAGGCCGGAAGGTGACGTCGTCCAGCCGGAAGTGCCACCGGCAACGAGGACAGGGACGGTTGGCGGCGGGGGTTGACTTGCCGGCACCGTGGGCGTGCAGGGGAGCTTGCGCGAGGCGACGCGTCCTTGAATGGACGGATCCGCCTTGCGGGTGGCGAGGGAGGCCGCAACGAGCGCAAGGCCGGACCCGGAGATGGCGCGGCCGTCGCGAGCATTGGGGCGTCACGGACACGGGAGCAGCCAGCGACGCAGCTTACGCGGGGGGCGGACCTTCGAGGGGCGGAAGAGAGAGGACGCCGTGCTGATCGCAGATCTGGTCCCGGTGGCAGCAGGGGAGGCCGGGGGAAGGAGATCGGGCGGCGCCGCCGGGGACGCTCACCCGACGGAGGAGTCCATGAGCAAGCGCAGCTTTGAGGGCTCTGAAGTACTCCCTCCGTCCGAAAATACTTGTCATCAAAATAGATAAAAAGGGATGTATCTAGAACTAAAATATGTCTAAATACATCTTCTTTTATCCATTTTGATGACAAGTATTTCCGGACGGAGGGAGTACAAGACAGATTGGTTGGATTAAGCATGCACCCACACGTTCTAAGCATACCAGTTGTCAACATCTGAAACCAAATGTCGCGAGTACTCCTACTTTCCTAACAACCTGTTTACCTTTGGGCTTTGGGCAGTACTTGACTGTACTGTCCCATAAAACCATACATAACCAAGTCTCTCTCAGGTCACTTGTACAAAACCCATGGATTCACAAGAATGCATGCATGGATTCCAACCTTTGCTAATAAAAATCGAACAACTTTGTGCTAGTCTTGCTCATATGCGCCATCCTCCATATTGGCTTTGGCCCATAATTTGAAATATATCCTGTCACTGGAACTGTTTTCGAAGAGCTCAGCCATGAGGGAGTCAAATATCCACAAGTACTAAATCTGTACCCTATATTCAAAAGATACACATATTTTTTTAGTGTAGTGTGCAATTAGTGTTGAAGAGGACATAAGAGCATATCCAATAGCTGGGAAATGCCCTTTGATTCCCGGGTATATATACACCTGATATGGAGAAAAAATAATAATTGAAAAAAGTCAAAAAGTTCAGAAATATTTTTTGAATAAGATTGACTTTCTTTTGCACCAATATATATTTTTTACGAATAAAAAAACACCATGACTTAAGGGCAAAAATAATATTTCTTTCTATATACAAGTCATTATTCACACTTTTTAACCTAATATTTTTGTTTTGAAGTAAATGTTTTTTTCTTTCCTCGTGTTTTTTTACGACCACAATGAAATGTCAAGTTTATTAGAAAAATACTCCCAAGTTTGGAAAAACTTGTCGGAGAAACGGGTGTATCTAGATGTATTTAGTCCCAGATACATCCATTTTTATCCATTTTCCCAACGAGTGTTTTTCGGATAGAGCAAGTATTTTTGATATTTTATTTAGCTGCATTTTTTTCATATAGGTTGTATATACACCAGGAACCAAACGTCCATGTCATCCAATACCTGCCCTATTTTAGGGCACTTGGAAGGAAAAAAGAACCTTTCCAACAACAGCCCAACTATAATTATTTTGCAAAATATTTTATGCTAAAATGAGGCACCAAGCGCCGCAAATATACAACACTTGGGCATCTGCCACAAACTCGAATCCTTACGGTGCCCAACCACTGCTCATTCGCTCGCGCACGTGATCGGTTGCGGCGCCTCCGCCCGCCCGCCGGCTACTGAATCCGGGAGCAAAGTTCAACTCAACAATTCTTGCTTCAATATGTTTTTCCCTGTAAGACGGCTCTTCGTGTTCGGTTCCGCACGCAGATCACCCAGCATCCTCTCGAGTGACAGTAGTTCTTGTCGGACCTAGCTCACTAGCTGTTCTAGCTTTGCTTTCATCGAAGAAACCGAGCTGGCCACCTCCCCATTGTTCCATGTACGCCCGACCATGGGTACAAAGTCAGATGGGTTCAAAACGAAATGGCTTGTCCACAACCATCCTCCTGTTTAAAGCTTGAACCGTTACATGACACAATAGGGCAGTGGTCCTGTTTTGCAGCCACCAAGTGACACAGTGATGCAAAGGGAAACATAGAACTCCAGTTGGCCGTCACCGAAGCCCTGTCAAGCCCGACTCGACAGAATTGTCGACCACTCACTCGTTTTTCAAAGGTCCAATCAACACCAATGTATTCGAGACGAGATCATCGAGTCCACATAGATCCACTGCCTCACTAATCCTACCATTTGAGCCACATCTCTCAAATTTGGCCCCATTTGTTCCTATCTCCAGCACCTAATTGAAATCTCCAATACAAACCCACGAAAGTGTAGATTCACCCCATAGTCAAGATACCGTCTCTTCCCACTAAATGCGCATCTCCCGAAATCCTGAAATAAATCCAGGAATAAATGCGAGCACCAGGACTTGAATACTGGTGAGCTGGGAATACCACAGTCGCTCTAACCATCCAACCACAGATTGATTCGCCCACAAATAACTACGAAGCGGCTTTGACCGTGGCTTTGCAGCTGATTTTTTTAGGCATGCTTTTTTTTCCTGTGGAAAAACCGTCCACAAAGCCCAAATAAACGCCTTCCAGGCCGTTCGGTTCGCGCTGGCGCCGACAAAGAAACAGTGGAACAAAGCCCACAGGCCCGCGAGAACCCTAGCGAAGAAGCCCCTCCTCTCTCTATCCAGCCGCACCCTCGCCACCGCGCTTCCCCTCCCCAGAACTTCGACCCGCCTCCTCGCCGCCACCGCCGCTCCCGTCCATCCCCGCCGCGCCTCCGCAGTCCCCCCGGGTTTCCAGGTACGAGGTCCTCCCCACCCATCTCCTAGCCCGGTCCCGCCACCACAGTCTCGTGGGACGACGCGCCGCCCCTGACGAGCAGCCGCAGCCGCTGAAACCTAGGGTTTTCTCGCCGTGTACAGATCTCTCACTGCCGCCGCTGATTCGGTTTGTTCCGAGCGCAGGTCGCCGGCCTTTGCCCCGTCAGCCAGCCGTCGCGTCCATGGCGGAGGTAGCGCCCGTCGATGTAAGAATCCAGCAACCCTCGCAACTTATTAGAGCCACAGGCCTTCTCATACGCCGCAGCAGCTTACTGACACGGTCGTTGGTTCCGTCGTTGTGTTGCTTGCAGCAGGGGAAGAAGGAGGAGGAGGAGTTCAGCACGGGGCCCCTCTCCATTCTCATGCTCAGCGTCAAGAACAACACTCAGGTTGGTTTGGTTTGGTCGACTTCTTGCCTCTATTGATTGAGATCTCAGCTTAGCGAGGACATATTTTTCTGCAGTAGTAGTACTTACTGACTTACTGTCTGTCTGCATATCTGTTTTAACCGAGCACCTGCCCTTCTGGGGAGCTGGTGTTCTCTGTGGTGCGTGCACTTGCTAAAGAAATCAATCGGCTTAGTTGCCTGTGCTCCCATCGTGCAAGCGAACACTAGTTTCCCTCGTAGTGCTACAATGCTAAGCGCACCATCGCGTAAATGTGTGAGTAATTAACCATTGTTTTGGTGCAGCCTTCCGTGAAATGCCTTTGGTGGTAATAGTGTGGCACTGCAAAGTTAAATGCACCATTGCGTACATGAGAATTTTACTACTGCAAAATTAAATTCACAATCGTGTAATAATTAGTAAATATGATGGTTTCTCTGCACCCTTTTGTCAATCAATTGTCCTTTGTGACAGTATTGTCCTCTTTGTACTGCAAAGTTAAATGCAATAACGTGTAATATGTGAGTAATTAACCATCTCGTTGTCACAGATTTTAGCTCGCTTGATGTGATTATGATTGCAAGTAAACTGGTTATTTTCTTCTACTCCGTAACAAATATGGAAAAACTAGATCTCCAGGCGATTCCACTTGCACTGACCTTAGTCTATTTGCAGACTTCTATCAATTGCCTTTGGTAATAGTGCTGCTACTCTTAATACTGCAAAGTTCAATGCATCTTCGTGTAATATATGAGTAAACACTATAGTTTCCCTGCACCCTTTCCTCAACTAACCACCTTTGGTAATAGTGTTCCTTTCTTAATGCTGCAAAGTTAAGTGCACCAAGCGACCAATACATATATGAGTATTTAGAATTTAGCTTGCCTGATGTGATTATGGTGTAAACTGCAAGTGCACTGATTATTTTTTCTACTTGGCAACGAATACGGGAAAAGTAGACCTCTAGGTGACTGCACTTGCACTGACCATAGATGAGTAATTAACCATAGTTTTGGTGCAGCCTTTCGTGAGATGCCTTTGGTAGTGTGTAGTACTGCAAAGTTAAATGCACCATCGTGTATACAAGTAGTTATTAAGTATGAACCGTAGTTTCTCTGCAGCCTCTCATCAGTTGCCCTTGTAATAGTGCTGCTATCTTAATACTGTTGAATTCAAAATACTGAGAAGTTGAATTCAAAATAGTGTAATCATGAGTAAATAAGATAGTTTCTCTGCTCCTTTTTGTCAGTCAATTGCCCTCTGTAACAGTGCCACCCTCTTGGTACTGCAACGTTAAATGCATCAAGGTGTAATGTATCAGTAAGCAACCATCTTTTTGTCACAGATTTTAGCTTGCCTTGTTTGCTTATGATGTAAATTGCAATAAATTGGTTTCTTTCTTCTACTTGGTAACAAATATGGGGAAAAATAGATCTCTAGGTGACTGCACTTGCACTGGCTGTAGCCTGTATGTTTTCCATGTTACAAGTTGTTCTAATGATGTATCCTCTCTTCTGCCTTAGGTGCTTATCAACTGCAGGAACAACAAGAAGTTGCTTGGTCGCGTGAGGGCATTTGATCGTCATTGCAACATGGTTCTTGAGAACGTCAGGGAGATGTGGACTGAGGTATGTGGTGGCAGCAACATCCCACCCGTTAAATCCACCGTTTCCTTGTCTTGTCTTGTATTGCTGCGTCCACTAACATCCATTCCGCTCGTTACAGGTTCCAAAGACTGGTAAAGGCAAGAAGAAGGCTCTCCCAGTGAACAAGGACAGGTTCATAAGCAAGATGTTCCTCCGCGGGGATTCGGTCATCATCGTCCTCAGGAACCCGAAATGAGTTTGACGACTCGGTGTATTTCGCTATGCTGCTGTTAGTTTGTATGCCGAATGCTCTGGATCATGGAGTGTGTAAGAGACAGTTATCAAGCAAGCATTGCCCGTACTGATTAATGGTTTGGTGCTGTAGTCTGGATGTTATGAATTCACGTCTTTTGTAGTATCTAATCTAACAACTGGCACTGGTAGCCTCTGTTCGGGTCATCAATATGTCCGCTGAAGAGAGTTTTCAGTTTCAGAATGTTTTGTTTGCGTTCCATTGAATTTGTGAATCGGTAGTTGCCCATTCCATCGTATTGTGATATGATATATTGATTGTTCATATCATATTGTAGTGCAATCCATTTGCCTGGTACCTTTTGGATGTCAAATACCGAGGGCTCCTTTGATTCACAGGATTTGTATACTTGGGGATATTTTCAGTTTAAATCAGGAGTCATGTGCACTATATTTTGGAGAAGCATTTTCATCCACTCAAACCGTGGAGTTCGTTTGCCTTTGTTGTGCTATCAAACACTCTTTTGCACAAATTTCTCTTACAGGTTACACGAGTAATTTTGTGTCTTGCCTTTTCCTATGAATCAAAAGAGGCCATAAGACCCTTTTTCCTGTGAATCAATGAGGCCGCAGTCTAAGGAGGAATGTTTTTTTTTTCACATTATCAGATCTAAGATGTCCTTTGTGTCTTTTTTCAAAAAAGGAAAATAAATTGAGGCCATAAAGAACGTGGCTTAAACAGTGAAGCAAGTAAATCAATGCATGGAGTTTGCTATGTATAGACCAAATGCATGAATACACTCATCCAAGGGTCCATAGCTCAGTGGTAGAGCAATTGACTGCAGATCAATAGGTCACTGGTTCGAACCTGGTTGGGCCCTTCTCCTCCTTTTATTTTTCCTTTTTTCCTTTTTTCCTTTTTTGGGGGTAAATTTTGCAACATGTGGGTCCCAATCCCCAATGGACATACAGGAGAAACACATGGAACAAGTTTTGCCAACACAAAACAAAAGGACACACCTCAAACCAATGGAGCTATGCTAATGCTAGGCAGATGATGAGACTAATGACCATGCACTGATCTGATTCAGCAGGTAGCATGAATGATAACCTTAACAGTAGTACACTGTACCAGCAAAAGAAAGAAAGAAGGAGCAATGCAGATTAGGTGAGGAAGTAGTGATTGATTGACTCCTTGCATCAAGGGAGGAGGATGTTGGTGCTGACGCTGCAGGATTTCGCACAACACATAGCTTAAGATAAGACATGAACGATGGCTCATGTCGATCGTGTGTAATCATTCTGCAACTGAAACTAATGCACTCACTCATTGGTGGGTGGTATCACGTGGGCGAGAGTAAACTACCGAGTAAAACAAAACCGCTTCCAGTCGTGATCGACGAAAACAATCATGTTTTTGATAAAAGGGGGGAGATTTTATTGACTCTGCTAACGTTGGACCGATCCGAGACAAACATAACGAGTTCATGCCACACATGAGTAAGCAGCAACAACACGTAGATATGTATGAACACAACAATAAAATAAAATACCTATGTCATTTTTGCCAATATAAGAAAGCACCCCCTTTGTTCCAAAATACTTGTCGTGGTGGAACTAAACCACAATGGACATACAGGAGAAACACATGGAACAAGTTTTGCCAACACAAAACAAAAGGACACACCTCAAATCAATGGAGCTATGCTAATGCTAGGCAGATGATGAGACTAATGACTATGCACTGATCTGATTCAGCAGGTAGCATGAATGATAACCTTAACAGTAGTACACTGTATCGGCAAAAGAAAGAAAGAAGGAGCAATGCAGATTAGGTGAGGAATTAGTGATTGAATGACTCCTTGCATCAAGGGAGGAGGATGTTGGTGCTGACGCTGCAGGATTTCACACAAGACATAGCTTAAGATAAGACATGAACGATATCGTGTGTAATGATTCTGCAACTGAAACTAATGCACTCACTCATTGGTGGGTGGTATCACGTGGGCGAGAGTAAACTACCGAGTAAAACAAAACCACTTCCAGTCGTGATCGACGAAAACAATCATGTTTTTGATAAAAGGGGGGAGATTTTATTGACTCTGCTAACGTTGGACCGATTCGAGACAAACATAACGAGTTCATGCCACACATGAGTAAGCACCAACAACACGTAGATATGTATGAACACAACAATAAAATAAAATACATATGTCATTTTTGCCAATATAAGAAAGCACCCCCTTTGTTCCAAAATACTTGTCGTGGTTGAACTAAACCACAACAAGTATTTTGGAACGGAGAGAGTTTAAGTTTTTGGAATCCTACAAACTTTTCATCTAACTATTATTCGAAGGTTGAGGAATCAAATTGGACTCTTGAAAAATTAGCTTCAATGTAGTTAATGATTGCATCTGGTCCCATCTAGTGCATAGTATTCCAGTATATCCCCCACACCCACCTATATTCCTTTGGTTGCATTACATTTACGAGACATATGCATTCACGGAACTTTTGTTTTTCTATGTAGCTAATTAAGTACTTTGAGAAACAAACATATCAAATTACATATGTTTCTTCTTTTTAATGTTGTACAACATTAACAACAATAATAATTGTATTACTATGAGAAACATGGACAATTTTTTGATGTGATTATGTCACTTGCAATGTCAACTCTATGCATCGAATTATTGTAACATATAATGGTTTCTTTGTCTAAAATATGATTATTTATAAGGATGCTAAAAAACATGTATTTCATTCCATGTATCAGGTTGGAATGAACTTTTGATCTATGACTGTACAGAACACGACCACCCTGTTTTCAAGGAAAGTTACCGCCGATTTCCCCCTTACCTTTGTTTGCATCTTTAGGCCTCTAGTATGTACAAGAGAAATGAAAAAGACACAGAGCCAAATAAAAGCCCACCTCCTAGTATTTAACCAAAAAAATCACAATTTGTTTGCCATTAGACAAAAAAATTGTACAATTGCACAATTTTGAAAATGACCAATCAATTAAATATATTGCAACTGCAGAATGTATATAATGAACCACTTGTTATATGCAAAAGAATCCAATTACACCATTTTGTATAATTTTAAAAATAATACCAACTAAAACTATACATATTTTAAAACAAATAAAGTTTTTAAAATATATGTTTTTTAATATAAAACCCCTTTCCAAGAATAAATACAAACACAAGTACCACGCAACAACACTCTAATCTTTTCACCACTATCAAAACATTGAATTAAGGCGAACTGAATGTAGGTCAGATGGTTAGGTTCCGTACAGAGGAACTAGCCCACCATGGCTCACGTCTGGTGCCCTCATTTTTTGGTTTTATTTCAGACTTTTCGGTGATGATCGTGCAGTAAGAGGAGCCGTTCCAGTCAACTACGAGGTGTCCGTGGTGCTTTCGTCAATCTCAAGATGTTGTGTCGGCTGAGTATCTCGAAGATGCTCATAAGGGTAGGGTGTGCGTGCATACGTCATAGGGGTGAGTGTACGTGAGAATTCGTGATTGTACTGTGTTAAAAGCACATTGAATTAAGGAATCATTAATTTCTTATAGCTCAAAAAGATAATTAGTTCCAAAATTATTTTCAGAAGAGGGTCCATAGCTCATTGATAGAGCAATTGATTGCAGATCAATAGGTCACTGGTTCGAACCCGGTTGGGCCCTTTGCCTTCTTTTTTGAAAGTTTGCCCCGTTATTAGACCTTATTAATTATTTAATTATATCCAAACATGTGGTCCCAGTTCCAAATAGATGTACAAGAGAAAACATGGAACAAGTTTTGCCAACACAAAACAGAAGGAGACACCTGAAATCAATGGAGCTACTAAGATAGGCAGATGATGAGACCAATGACCATGCACTGATGAGGTAATGGCTTCATTCATTTATTTGTTCATACATCTGATTTAGCAGCCAGCATGAATGATAACCTTAACAATAGTAAACTGTACGAGCAAAGAAAGAGAGAAAGAAATGCTGCAGATTAGGTGAGGAACTAGTGATTGCCTCCTTGCATCAAGGGAGGAGGACGTTGGTGCTGACGCTGCAGGATTTCACACAAGACATAGCTTAAGATAAGACATGAATGATGGCTCATGTCAATCGTGTGTAATCATTCTGCAACTGAAACTAATGCACTGACAAACTCACATGTGGGTGGTATCACGTGGGTGAGAGTTAATCATCGAGTAAAGCAAAACCGCTTTCAGTCGTGATCGATGAAAATGATCATATTTTCGATAAAAAGGGTGATTTTATTGACTATGTTCACGTCAAATCAATCCGAAACAAACATAAAGAGTTCATGCCAGTTGTCGGGCATGCGTTCATAGGAACAACAGGTTGATATGTACGAATGCAACAATCAAATACCTAGGTCACATTCTCTGTATACAAACATAGGAAAGTATAAGCTCCCGGAAACCAACCAATACAAACTTTTCAGAGTTTTGCTCCAGCACACCCTTAAAAAGGCTATTGCCCTATTAGCCTACAGACCAAACATATTTATGAAGGAAATATGCCCTAGAGGCAATAATAAAGTTATTATTTATTTCCTTATTTCATGATAAATGTTTATTATTCATGCTAGAATTGTATTAACCGGAAACATAATACATGTGTGAATACATAGACAAACATAGTGTCACTAGTATGCCTCTACTTGACTAGCTCGTTGAATCAAAGATGGTTAAGTTTCCTAACCATAGACATGAATTGTCATTTGATTAACGGGATCACATCATTAGGAGAATGATGTGATTGACATGACCCATTCCGTTAGCCTAGCACTTGATCGTTTAGTATGTTGCTATTGCTTTCTTCATGACTTATACATGTTCCTGTAACTATGAGATTATGCAACTCCCGTTTACCGGAGGAACACTTTGGGTACTACCAAACGTCACAACATAACTGGGTGATTATAAAGGAGTACTACAGGTGTCTCCAAAGGTACATGTTGGGTTGGCGTATTTCGAGATTAGGTTTTGTCACTCCGATTGTCGGAGAGGTATCTCTAGGCCATCTCGGTAATGCACATCACTATAAGCCTTGCAAGCAATATGACTAATGAGTTAGTTGCGGGATGATGCATTACGTAACGAGTAAAGAGACTTACCGGTAATGATATTGAACTAGGTATTGGATACCGACGATCGAATCTCGGGCAAGTAACATACCGATGACAAAGGGAACAACGTATGTTGTTATGCGGTTTGACCGATAAAGATCTTCGTAGAATATGTAGGAGCCAATATGGGCATCCAGGTCCCGCTATTGGTTATTGACCGAGAATAGTTCTAGATCATGTCTACATAGTTCTCGAACCCGTAGGGTCCGCACGCTTAAGGTTTCGATGACAGTTATATTATGAGTTTATGAGTTTTGATGTACCGAAGAAGTTCGGAGTCCCGGATGAGATCGGGGACATGACGAGGAGTCTCGAAATGGTCGAGACGTAAAGATCGATATATTGGACGACTATATTCGGAGTTCGGAAAGGTTCCGAGTGATTCGGGTATTTTCGGGGGTACCGGGGAGTTACGGGAATACGAGGAAGAAGCATTGGGCCTCATGGGCCAAGTGGTGGAAGAGAGGAGGTAGGGCGCGCGGCCCCCCTAGCCCAAACCGAGTTGGACTAGGGGGCCGGCCCCCCTTTCCTTCTTCTCCTCCCTCTCCTTCCTTCTCCTTCTCCTCCCCTTCCTTCCCTTCTCCTAGTTGGACTAGGAAAGGAGGGAGTCCTACTCCCGGTGGAAGTAGGACTCCTCCCTGGCGCGCCCTCCCTTGGCCGGCCGCCTCCTCCCCCTTGCTCCTTTATATACGGGGGCAGGGGGGCACCCCATGACACACAAGTTGATCTACGGATCGTTCCTTAGCCGTGTGCGGTGCCCCCTTCCACCATATTCCACCTCGGTCGTATCGTCGCGGAGTTTAGGCGAAGCCCTGCGCCGGTAGAACATCATCACCGTCACCACGTCGTCGTGCTGACGGAACTCATCTCCGGAGCTTTGCTGGATCGGAGGCCGGAGATCGTCATCGAGCTGAACGTGTGCTGAACTCGGAGGTGCCGTACGTTCGGTGCTTGGATCGGTCGGATCGTGAAGACGTACGACTACATCAACCGTGTTGTGCTAACGCTTCCGCTTACGGTCTACGAGGGTACGTGGACAACACTCTCCCCTCTCGTTGCTATGCCATCACCATGATCTTGCGTGTGCGTAGGAAATTTTTTGAAATTACTACGTTCCCCAACAGTGGCATCCGAGCCAGGTTTTATGCGTTGATGTTATATGCACGAGTAGAACACAAGTGAGTTGTGGGCGATACAAGTCATACTGCTTACCAGCATGTCATACTTTGGTTCGGCGGTATTGTTGGATAAAGCGGCCCAGACCGACATTACGCGTACGCTTACGCGAGACTAGTTTTACCGCCGTGCTTTGCACACAGGTGACTAGCGGGTGTCAGTTTCTCCAATTTTAGTTGAACCGAGTGTGGCTACGCCCGGTCCTTGCGAAGGTTAAAACAACACTAACTTGACGAAATATCGTTGTGGTTTTGATGCGTAGGTAAGAACGGTTCTTGCTCAGCCCGCAGCAGCCACGTAAAACTTGCAACAACAAAGTAGAGTATGTCTAACTTGTTTTTGCAGGGCATGTTGTGATGTGATATGGTCAAGACGTGATAAGATATAAGCTGTTGTATGAGATGATCATGTTTTGTTGAAGTTATCGGCAACTGGCAGAAGCCCTATGGTTGTCTCTTTGTTGCATAAGATGCAAGTGCCAAATAATTGCTTTACTTTATCGCTGTGCGATAGCAATAGTTGCAAGAGCAATAGTTGGCGAGACGACCATGTGACGACACATTGATATAGATCAAGATGCTGAAGATCATGGTGTCGTGCCGGTGACGATAGAGATCATGACAGTACTTTGGAGATGGAGATCAAAGGCGCAAGATGATCATGGCCATATCATGTCACATATTTTGATTGCATATGATGTTTATCTGTTATACATCTTATTCTGTTTTGTTTGACGGTAGCATTTTAAGATGATCTCTCACTAATTATCAAGAAGTGTTCTCCCTGAGTATGCACCGTTGCGAAAGTTCTTCGTGCTGAGACACCACGTGATGATCGGGTGTGATAGGCTCTACGTTCAAATACAACGGGTGCAAAACAGTTGCACACGCGGAATACTCAGGTTAAACTTGACGAGCCTAGCATATACAGATATGGCCTCGGAACACGGAGACCGAAAGGTCGAGCGTGAATCATATAGTAGATATGATCAACATAGTGATGTTCATCATTGAAAACTACTCCATCTCACGTGATGATTGGACATGATTTAGTTGATTTGGATCACGTGATCACTTAGATGACTAGAGAGATGTCTGTCTAAGTGGGAGTTCT
Organism: Triticum timopheevii; assembly: GCA_963921465.1. Lineage (NCBI taxonomy): Eukaryota > Viridiplantae > Streptophyta > Magnoliopsida > Poales > Poaceae > Triticum > Triticum timopheevii. The sequence continues at coordinate 615,069,685 of OY997268.1, read as the reverse complement.
TAAGTAATATGATTAATTGAACTTAAATTTATCATGAACTTAGTCCTGGTAGTATTTTGCAAATTATGTTGTAGATCAATAGCTTGCGTTGTTGCTTTCATATGTTTATTTTGATATGTTCCTAGAGAAAATTGTGTTGAAAGATGTTAGTAGCAATGATGCGGATTGGATCCGTGATCTGAGGTTTATCCTCATTGCTGCACAGAAGAATTATGTCCTTAATGCACCGCTAGGTGACAGACCTATTGCAGGAGCAGATGCAGACGTTATGAACATTTGGCTAGCTCAATATGATGACTACTTGATAGTTTAGTGCACCATGCTTAACGGCTTAGAATCGGGACTTCAAAGATGTTGTGAACGTCATGGACCATATGAGATGTTCCAGGAATTGAAGTTAATATTTCAAGCAAATACCCGAGTTGAGAGATATGAAGTCTCCAACAAGTTCTATAGCTAAAAGATGGAGGAGAATCGCTCAACTAGTAAGCATGTGCTCAGATTGTCTGGGTACTTCAATCGCTTGAATCAAGTGGGAGTTAATCTTCCAGATAAGATAGTGATTGACAGAGTTCTCTAGTCACCATCACCAAGTTAGTAGAACTTTGTGATGAACTATAGTATGCAAGGGATGACGAAAATGATTCCCGAGCTCTTTGTGATGTTGAAGTCGACGAAGGTAGAAATCAAGAAAGAGCATCAAGTGTTGATGGTTGACAAGATCACTAGTTTCAAGAAAAGGGCAAAGGGAAAGAAAGGGGAACTTCAAGTAGAATGACAAGCAAGTTGTCACTTCCACGAAGAAGCCCAAAGTTGGACCAAAGCCTGAAACTGAGTGCTTACACTGCAAAGGAAATGGTCACTGGAAGCGGAAATGCCCTGAATATTTGGTGGATAAGAAGGATGGCAAAGTGAACAAGGGTATATTTGATATACAGGTTATTGATGTGTGCCTTACTAGTGTTTATAGTGGCCCCTGAGTATTTGATACTTGTTCGGTTGCTAAGATTAGTAACTCGAAATAGGAGTTACATAATAAACAGAGACTAGTTGAGGGGAAGTGACGATGAGTGTTGGAAGTAGTTCCAAGATTGATATGATCATCATCGCACACTCCCTATACTTTCGAGATTAGTGTTAAACCTAAATAAATGTTATTTGGCGTTTGCGTTGAGCATAAATATGATTTGATCATGTTTATTGCAATACGGTTATTCATTTAAAATCAGAGAATAATTGTTGTTTTGTTTACATGAATAAGACCTTCGATGGTTATACACCTAATGAAAATAGTTTGTTGGATCTCGATCGTAGTGATACACATATTCATAATATTGATGCCAAAAGATGCAAAGTTAATAATGATAGTGCAACTTATTTGTGGCACTGCCGTTTGGGTCATATCGGTGTAAAGCGCATGAAGAAACTCCATAAAGATGGATTTTCGGAATCACTTGGTTATGAATCATTTGATGCTTGCGAACCGTGCCTTTTGGGCAAGATGACTAAAACTCCGTTCTCCGGAACAATGGAACAAGCTACTGACTTATTGGAAATAATACATACCGATGTATGCAATCCAATGAGTGTTGATGCTCGTGGCAAAGTATCATTATTTTCTGACCTTCACAAGATGATTTGAGCAGATATGGGTATATCTACTTGATGAAACATAAGTCTGAAATAGTTGAAAGGTTCAAAGAATTTCAGAGTGAAGTGGAAAAATCATCGTAACAAGAAAATAAAATTTCTGCGATCTGACCACGGAGACGAATATTTGAGTTACGAGTTTGGTCTTCAATTAAAACAATGTGAAATAGTTTCACATGCCACCTGGAACACCACAACATTATGGTGTGTCCGAACGTCGTAACCGCACTTTATTAGATATGGTGCGATCTATGATGTCTCTTATTGATTTACCATTATTGTTTTGGGGTTATGCATTAGAGACAGCTGCATTCACGTTTAATAGGGCACCATCTAAATCCGTTGAGACGACACCATATGAACTGTGGTTTAGCAAGAAACCCAAGTTGTCGTTTCTTAAAGTTTGGAGTTGCGATGCTTATATGAAAAAGTTTTTCAACCTGATAAGCTCAAACCCAAATCGGAGAAGTGCGTCTTCATAGAATACCCAAAAGAAACTGTTGGGTAAACCTTCTATCACAGATCCGAAGGCAAAATATTCGTTGCTAAAAATGGATCCTTTCTAGAGAAGGAGTTTCTCTCGAAAGAAGTGAGTGGGAGGAAAGTAGAGCTTGATAAGGTAATTTGTACCTTCTCCCAAATTGGAAAATAGTTCATCACTGAAATCAGTTCCAGTGATTCCTGCACCAATTAGTGAGGAAGCTAATGATGATGATCATGAAACTTCAAATCAAGTTACTACAGAACCTCGTAGGTCTTCTAGAGTACGGTCCGCACCAGAGTGGTACGGTAATCCTGTTCTGAAAGTCATGTTACTAGACCATGATAAACCTACGAACTATGAGGAAGCGATGATGAGCCCAGATTCCGCAAAATGGCTTGAGGCCATGAAATCTGAGATGGGATCCATGTATGAGAACAAAGTGTGGACTTTGGTGGACTTGCCCGATGATCGGCAAGCCATAGAAAATAAATGGATCTTCAAGAGGAAGACGGACGCTGATAGTAGTGTTACTATCTACAAAGCTAGACTTGTCGAAAAATGTTTTTTGACAAAGTTCAAAGTGTTGACTACAATGAGATTTTCTCAACTGTAGCGATGCTTAAGTCTGTCCGAATCATGTTAGCAATTGCCACATTTTATGAAATCTGGCAAAAGGATATCAAAACTGCATTCCTTAATGGATTTATTAAAGAAGAGTTGTATATGATGCAACCAAAAGGTTTTGTCAATCCTAAAGGTGCTAACAAAGTGTGCAAGCTCCAGCAATCCATTTATGGACTGGTGCAAGCCTCTCGGAGTTGGAATATACGCTTTGATGAGTTGATCAAAGCATATCGTTTTATACAGACTTTTTGAGAAGCCTGTATTTACAAGAAAGTGAGTGGGAGCTCTGTAGCATTTCTAATATTATATGTGGATGACATATTGTTGATTGGAAATGATATAGAAATTCTGGATAGCATGAAAGGATACTTAAATAAGAGTTTTTCAAAGAAAGACGTCGGTGAAGCTGCTTACACATTGAGCATCAAGATCTATATACATAGATCAAGACGCTTGATAAGATTTTTTCAATGAATACATACCTTGATGAATTTTTGAAATAGTTCAAAATGGAACAGTCAAAGAAGGAGTTCTTGCCTGTGTTGCAAGGTGTGAAGTTGAGTAAGACTCAAGACCCGACCATGGCAGAAAATAGAAAGAGAATGAAATGTCATTCCCTATGCCTCAGTCATAGGTTCTATAAAGTATGCTATGCTGTGAACCAGACATATTGTATACCTTGCTCTGAGTTTGGCAAAGGAATAAATTTTTGATCTAATAGTAGATCACTGGACAATGGTCAAGAATATCCTTAGTGAGGACTAAGGAAATATTTCTCGATTATGGAGGTGATAAAAGAGCCCGTCGTAAAGAGTTACATCGGTGCAAGCTTTCACACCGATCCAGATGACTCTAAGTCTCAATCTGGATACATACTGAAAGTGGGAGCAATTAGCTAGAGTAGCTCCGTACAGAACATTGTAGACATAGAATATTTGCAAAATACATACGGCTCTGAATGTGACAGACCCGTTGACTAAGCTTCTCTCACGAGCAAAACATGATCACACCTTAGTACTCTTTGGGTGTTAATCACATAAGCGATGTGAACTAGATTATTGACTCTAGTAAACCCTTTGGGTGTTGATCACATGACGATGTGAACTATGGGTGTTAATCATATACAGATATGAATATTGGTGTTAAATCACATGGCGATGTGAACTAGATTATTGACTCTAGTGCAAGTGGGAGACTGAAGGAAATATGCCCTAGAGGCAATAATAAAGTTATTATTTATTTACTTATTTCATGATAAATGTTTATTATTCATGCTAGAATTGTATTAACCGGAAACATAATACATGTGTGAATACATAGACAAACATAGTGTCACTAGTATGCCTCTACTTGACTAGCTCGTTGAATCAAAGATGGTTAAGTTTCCTAACCATAGACATGAATTGTCATTTGATTAACGGGATCACATCATTAGGAGAATGATGTGATTGACATGACCCATTCCGTTAGCCTAGCACTTGATCGTTTAGTATGTTGCTATTGCTTTCTTCATGACTTATACATGTTCCTGTAACTATGAGATTATGCAACTCCCGTTTACCGGAGGAACACTTTGGGTACTACCAAACGTCACAACGTAACTAGGTGATTATAAAGGAGTACTACAAGTGTCTCCAAAGGTACATGTTGGGTTGGCGTATTTCGAGATTAGGTTTTGTCACTCCGATTGTCGGAGAGGTATCTCTAGGCCATCTCGGTAATGCACATCACTATAAGCCTTGCAAGCAATGTGACTAATGAGTTAGTTGCGGGATGATGCATTACGTAACGAGTAAAGAGACTTACCGGTAACGATATTGAACTAGGTATTGGATACCGACGATCGAATCTCGGGCAAGTAACATACCGATGACAAAGGGAACAACGTATGTTGTTATGCGGTTTGACCGATAAAGATCTTCGTAGAATATGTAGGAGCCAATATGGGCATCCAGGTCCCGCTATTGGTTATTGACCGAGAATAGTTCTAGATCATGTCTACATAGTTCTCGAACCCGTAGGGTCCGCACGCTTAAGGTTTCGATGACAGTTATATTATGAGTTTATGAGTTTTGATGTACCGAAGGAGTTCGGAGTCCCGGATGAGATCGGGGACATGACTAGGAGTCTCGAAATGGTCGAGACGTAAAGATCGATATATTGGACGACTATATTCGGAGTTCGGAAAGGTTCCGAGTGATTCGGGTATTTTCGGGGGTACCGGGGAGTTACGGGAATACGAGGAAGAAGCATTGGGCCTCATGGGCCAAGTGGTGGAAGAGAGGAGGTAGGGCGCGCGGCCCCCCTAGCCCAAACCGAATTGGACTAGGGGGCCGGCCCCCCTTTCCTTCTTCTCCTCCCTCTCCCTCCTTCTCCTTCTCCTCCCCTTCCTTCCCTTCTCCTAGTTGGACTAGGAAAGGAGGGAGTCCTACTCCCGGTGGAAGTAGGACTCCTCCCTGGCGCGCCCTCCCTTGGCCGGCCGCCTCCTCCCCCTTGCTCCTTTATATACGGGGGCAGGGGGGCACCCCATGACACACAAGTTGATCTACGGATCGTTCCTTAGCCGTGTGCGGTGCCCCCTTCCACCATATTCCACCTCGGTCGTATCGTCGCGGAGTTTAGGCGAAGCCCTGCGCCGGTAGAACATCATCACCGTCACCACGTCGTCGTGCTGACGGAACTCATCTTCGGAGCTTTGCTGGATCGGAGGCCGGAGATCGTCATCGAGCTGAACGTGTGCTGAACTCGGAGGTGCCGTACGTTCGGTGCTTGGATCGGTCGGATCGTGAAGACGTACGACTACATCAACCGTGTTGTGCTAACGCTTCCGCTTACGGTCTACGAGGGTACGTGGACAACACTCTCCCCTCTCGTTGCTATGCCATCACCATGATCTTGCGTGTGCGTAGGATTTTTTTTGAAATTACTACGTTCCCCAACAATTTAATACGTCGATTTGGATACACAAGCCTATAGTTTCCTTTTTGATCGAAGGGGTACCTTCTAATCTTCATCTTGAGCCTCCATCAAAATCCGTAAACATTTCTAGGTTGGGGGTGTGGGGGGGGGGGGGGGGGGGGGTGTACCGAAGCAATGTTCATTATTCAAAGGGTGATGAATTAAACTGGACTCTTGAAAATTTAGCTTCAATGTATGTGGTTAATGATTGCATTTGGTTCACTCTAATGCATAGTTTTTTATTCCTTCGATCGAATTACATTTGCGAGAAATATGCATGTACGAAACAATTTTTTTGTATGTATCAAATTACATATGATTCTTTCTTTTTAATGTTGTACAATACTAACAACAGTAATAATTGTATTACTATGAGAAATATGGATGACGTTTTTGACGTGATTATGTCATATGCGGTGTTGATTCCATGGATCGAATTATTGTACCATATAATGGTTTCTATGTATGAAATGTGAGTATTAAAAAAGATACTAAAATAAATAGTTGTATTGCATTTTATTTATCTGGTTGGAATGAACTTTCGACATGTGACCGTTGTAGTTGATTTCCCCTCCCTTTCCTAGTATCTTTAGGCATGTAGTATGTACAAGAGAAAGGAAAAAAAATAGATAAAGCCAAATAAAAGCTGGTCTCCTAGTATTTAACCCAAGAATTCACAATTTTTTTGCCAATAAGCAAAAAATATGCAAGTGCACGATTAAAAAAATGACCAACTAGTTAAATATATTGCAATTGCACAATTTTAAAAATGATCAACTGGTTATATTCAAAAGAGTGCAGTTACCACCATTTTTGTGTAATTGAAAAATACCAACTTGTAGTATACATATTTTAAAACAAATATTTTTTGGAATATATGTTTTTTTATTATCAAAAACCTTTCTAAGAATAAATACAAACACAAATACCATAGAACAACACTCCAATATTTTCACAAAAGAAGAACAAGCAAACATGCCACATTTCCGCACTATCAGTCGTTAAATTAAGGATCGTTAATTTCTCATCACAAAGAAAGACTGTCAATTTCAATTAATTTCCAGCAGAGGGTCCATAGCTCAGTGATAGAGCAATTGACTACAAATCAATTAACTGCAGAGGATCCATAGCTCATTTCAATTAATTTTTGCCAATATAAGAAAGTATAAGCTTTTGAAATCAAAGCAATACAAACTACGCAAAAAACACTCTACTCTTTTTAAAATATGCATTTTTTAATATCAAAACCCTTTCCTAGAATAAATACATACACAAGTCCAGGAAATAATACTCTACTCTTTTCGCAAAAGAAGAAGCCACATGTCCTCACTATAAAAAAACGTGAGTTAAGAACAATTAATTTCATTTTATTTGCAAAAGAGGGTCCATAGCTCAGTGGTAGAGCAATTGACTGCAGATCAATAGGTCACCGGTTTGAACCCGGTTGGGCCCTTTATTTTCTTTTTCTTTTTACATGTTCCATTTTTTTGGTTAAGTTTGTCACGTTATTAGCCTACCATTTTTATACTACGGTAAGATAAGAAGAGATCACGTCATTTCACGTCACAGAGCATGTGGGTCCAAATTCCAAATGGATAGGAGATAACAACATTCATGGAACAAGTAGTTTTGCCAACACAAAACAAAAAGGAGACAGCTGACCCCGGCCCAGTACACCTGAAATCAGTGGAGTTAAGCTAGGGAAATGAGTGAGAGAATGACCATGCATCTGATGGATGAGCATGAATGAGAACCTTAACAGTAGAATGTATAACCAGCAAAGAAAGAAAGAAAGAGCAATGCAGATTAGGTGAGGAACTAGCGACTGACTTCTTGTAGGAATTAAGTCGCAGGGTGTTGGTGCTGACGCAGGCTCCACAAGTCGCAGGGTGAAGAAGATGCATAGCTCAAGACATCACTGATGGATCATGTCGATCGTTTGTAATCATTCTGCAACTGAAACCGATGCACTCACTCTTGGATGGGTGGTATCACGTGGGTGAGAGTAAACGATCGAGCAAAACAAAACCACTTTCTGTCGCGATCGACGAAAACGATCAGATTTTTGATAAATGGGAGATGTTATTGACTCTCTTAACGTCAGATCGCGAGGCCAAACATAAAGAGTTCATACACACTAATGCTCGTTAACTCTGAAGAGAAAACGGCAATCAAATGCCAGAGAGGAGCGATCCTATCTATTCTCTCCGTCCCATAATTTTTGTCGTGGTTTTAGTTTAAATTTGAACTAAAACCACGACAAAAATTATGAAACAGAGGGAGTAACATCACTCCTACCTTTTGTTTTGCTTGGAGCCAATGCAAGCAAGTGGTAAAGACACAGAGGGAGCGAAGCTGCTAGGTAGCAACACAATCACCCTGCATCAAATCAGCACTCCTGCATCATTGATCATCTGCATCTGCATGCATGCAGCCAAACCGATCGGGAGGCGCAGAGCCAAAGGCGCCCTGAAATCTGACGCCGCATGCACTTACATATGCAGAATTATGTATATGTTTTAAGTCATGGATCGATGGGACAACACTAGTACACATAATTTTCAGAACCTAGCATAGGTGATCTATATGATCTGTATGACTGCATGCATCGATTGATGCAGAGGCCGGGGGTTATCCTTCTTTTCAATAAAAAAGGTGATCTACTAGGTGAAAAGTGGGTCAGACAGAATGTATACTACTAGGTAGGCTTTAATGAGAAATTGTAGTTAAGATGGGCACTGAGAATAGGTTTAGCGAATCGATCTGTCTCTCTTGTCTGTCCAAACGCGATTAATCAGCGCCGATTTGGTCAATCTCTCTTGTCTGTGCAACGTGTAGTACGTTCGTTCGATCGATCAGAGCCTCACGGAGCTATATATGCTAGCTAGCTAGCTGCTAATCCCCATGGGATCGATCGGAGGCTGTGATCGTCCGACATGTTCAGTCGCCGGCCTAGTACTAGTACCAGACAGATAACTACTACAAGTTGGATGCATTTGCTAGCTCACTAGCTGATCCCTTTTGTCTGGAGATTAATTAGTAGTAGCAGCAATTCTTCTCCTTGATCGCAGTGGCTTGATTATAGCTAGCGTGCTAGATTGGTCATGCCTGACGTATGCATGCCGAAGAGTGCCCAACTGTCCGTCTGAAACTCTCTCTGCATACGATCACTCTTAGCTGATCGTGCATGTAGATTTTCTAACTACTTGCTTGTGCTAATTACCAACTGCATACATGCTACTTCCTCCGTTCCTAAATATAAGTCTTTTTAGAGATTTTATTATAGACTACATACGAAGCAAAATGAGTTAACATATACTCTAAAAGACGTCTACATACATCCGAATGTCGTACTCTTTATAGTGGATTATCCTAAAATACTTATATTTAGGAACGGAGGGAGTATTTTCCAAATTTTACTGGCCTCGGCCCACTAAAATCTAGATTTAGCTAGACCCTAGTTCGATAAAATGTTGAAATCTCGATGGAAAAGCTAACTGGCGACCGTTCGCTGGGAGAGCATGACATTTCAAACGTCTTTTCGTGGCAGTTTTAGTCGTATCGGGGCGACAGTTTTTTCAGAAGAACATGGCATTTTCTGGGAGGATGACAGTTTTGAGTCTTCATTGCAGAAAATGTCATTTTTTTTTTGAAAAGGAGGATAACCTGGACCTCTCCATCAGAACGATGCATACAACCATATATTATTCAAAAATCCAGCAGCCGAACAACATTGACCCAAAAATAAAGCGAAAAGAAAACCCGAGTTCGCATGCCTCTTGACAGTAACTCCAACAGATAACCACTAACTGTATGTACAAGCCGACATCAAAACGAAAAACACACAATTCCTAGGCTACGCCTTCAAGAAGTAATCACCGCACGTGCATCAATGATGGCGAGTCCAACACAAGGTTGAACTCCGGATTCTCATCCCAAAGCCAAGCTTCAATCCACCACCTTCAGCAAGGACACGACGCAGGCGCACGTCGACATAGCATGATCATAGATCTTGTGTTCTTCTGAAAATGCCATGCTCTTCTGAAGAAACTGCCACTCCCCCCGACCAACTAAAAATGCCACGAAACGTTCGCAAATGCCACCCCTCCAGCGAACAGTCACCAGATAAGAGGGTCCAATCTCAATGGCCCATTGGACTTGAATGATATTATGTGTACAAAGTTTGACCGCACATTGCAAGTCGACGAGGAAAACACCAATGTAACATATATGCTCTAATCCTTGTAGAACGAGGAAAGAGAGCAAGAGCGCGCGCACACACACCTGACTCACCCTATCAGACATGTGCCACGTAAATCGGGTTTGAGCAAGTGGTACGTTACCTGTCAGAAGAGTTAACATTTATTTGCTAGTGTAAATCTCTAGATATACGTGTCAATATATGCTCCAACCTGTTGATGGAACTTTCCTTATGAAAGGTTACAAAAGGGAGATTTATGTAGATGAAAGGGGCATGGTTGTATGGCAGGGCAATCCTCTCAAACCACGCCCCTTGAGAACCTGCACCCATGAGAAGAGAGAACTTCCCAACCAACCCGTAGGGTTCATATGCGAAAATGCTAGATGCAACTAGTCCGTCCTATGTGGTATGCAATCAAGGAGGACAAATCAAATCATGCGTTTAATATCCTAACAAGTACTTCCTTCATCTAGATACATCCATTTGAACGACAATTAATTCCGGACGAAGAAAATACTAGTTTGAATACGCAGTCGAGGAGGACAAATCAGATCGTGCGTTTGTGTCCACGATAGTAATTAACTAACCACTTGAGGTAATTATTAGCCGCCTTAAGAACTACTAAATGTAGATATTTCATGCATGTCGATCGTCAGCTAGATAGTGGGCTGGGAGATCCATTCCACTTGGCGTGCTGCATGCACGTATGCCGTGTGGTGTGTGATATTTCCGGTTCCAGCAAGTTGAGACAGCTTTTCCCCTTAATTGGCAATTTGGTGATTAGGTTCCCTAATTTATATGCCCATTACCTAGACCACTCGGGAAGCAGTGGAGCTAATCAATCAATTAAACAATTAAACAGTGGTTGAACTTTTAACCTCGCATAGCACTTAGCTAGAGTGTTGTGGATCTTCACACATATGTTCAATAACTGTTTATCAATGGATATGATCAGTGATCCAGCTTTGCAAAAGCACTACTTAGTTAAGGAACTCGTCGAAAAGGGGAACTTATTTAAGAAATTAGTACCAAACAAAAGCATGCCACAAACAAATTAAAAGATCCACCATGAGATTTAGGTTTGTTTTGTTGTCTTGGCCGCCTCGTGGGAGTTTAACCGTGCATGCTCACACTTTGCAGAGATCTTTTCAATTTCTTGGTGCACCATAAATATGAAAGTAATAATAAATCTTGGTCTAAACTCCCTCCTTCTAGATGTTTATGTCACACAAAAGTAAAAAAAAAACCCTCTATATCAAGGGAGCACCGATCTTGATGCAAAGCTCAATGGCCTAGATAGAAGGACGCGCTAAAAAAGCCACTCTCGTCGGTTAAGCAGGCCCCTTTCGTTCCAAAAGGCGATAAAAACCCTGGAGTTTGACATGTGGAAGAGATGTGACATTTGGTGGAGTAGTATATATTCTTATGTGTCATCCATGGTTGCTTGCATCATGGCAGCACACACTTGGATCGTGCCGTACACATATATGCCACGAAATGTTCCACGACGGATGCCAGACCGACACATCATCCTATTTAATCATATCACGTTAGCTCTCTCGTGCGTCTAATGCTGGCCAGGGCCAATCGTGTGAGAGTACCGGCTGTGGTCCCTTCTAATCAATCGCGCGGTTAACTTAATTATACCAGTTAAAAGATTAATTAACATGTTGATGAAGGGTTGAAGCTGACACTTGCCTAAAGTGCATATAATGAAAGAGAGCCGTCCGCTGGAGCCTGATTAACATCTGTACTTTAGCTAGCAGCTAGCTCTGAAAGTGGCAGTGCGAGTTGATTAGTACTCCCTTCGTTCCAAATTACTTCAAGTTATAGTTTTGTCCCGAGTGAAAGTTCTTTATGTTGGATCAAGTATGTAGAAAAATGTGTTAATATCGACAATACCAAGTTTCATTAGGTTTGTCACGAATAATTAATATACTATATATATACATTTGATGTTGTAGATATTAACATATTTTTCCAGCATACTTGGTCACGGGATTTTAAAGGCATGTTTGATTCACAGGATTTTAAAACGCAAGAATCAAAAAAAAAATCATAGGATTACATAGTCATGCCCTTTTGATTTATACATGATTTTGGCTTGTTTCATTGCATCACAAGAAAAATCAAATAATTCTTTTCAAGAGCTTTGAGTGGATGCCAACATTATTGTAGCATACAAAGAAAAACATTAGAAAAAAAATTCTATAGGATTCAACCATCGAACCAACGACCAACATAGAAAATATTCTTAAGGATTCCAAACCTTCAAAATTCCTAGGAAAAATCATTCAGGTCAAAGAGGCCCTAAACAGTCGAAATTAAGACAAAGCTAGAAGTTCCAAGTAATTAATTTAGAACGAAGTGAGTGTAATGTATACCGGTTCATCTGTCAGCTGGTTTAGTTTGAAGCGACGGCCTAACTAGGCAGCTAATCAGCGTCAGCGCACGATTAGCACCGACGAGCACGCGCTAATCACTGGTGCCTGATCGTGAGTCGTTAATCCCCCCCGTCCTGATCGTGCGGGACCAGCTGGAAAATCATCAGGCAGTAACTAATGTACTAGTGGTATATATGTGGTTTTCTGGAGAGGAGATGGATCAGGGGTCTGTCCATCGATCAGCCCTTTTGACGATGTGAGCAAAGTGCACTAACTTGACACCTTTTGAAAGCACACTCCATATAGTGTTCGGAGATTGAGCGTCGGCAGCTCCGTGGAGAGTGAAGGCTCAAGCCCAATGTCAAGGGTAGATCTATCTGACAACACTTCTTTTTGACAGAATTGATCGGCGATATCTGATAGGCTTTTAGCCAAATCATTTCGAAGATTGCTTAGTTTATCACTAGGATGTATATGAGCGCCTGCATCTTTACCGCGTTTCTAAATGAGTGACCTAGCTATGAACGATTGCACACAATGAGAAAAGAGAGGGAGAGGGCTCAATCACTCTGTGCATTTTGAAACCAAACCGAAAAACCATACCGAACCAATTTTACGGTTTTTATGGTTTCTGGTTTTGGTATGGTATAAACTTTTCATACCGTTTTGAACTTTGCTTTTTATGGTATATACCAAAAAACCAAATGGTTAACCGAATAAGCCGAAGTAAAAATAAATTTATATTTCTTGAGGCAAACAACCATACAAGTTATCATTTTTCTTGTACATGAGACAAATTCACTACCAAGCACGTACATTTTTCTTGTAACATAGTTATTTTTCTCTTTAAAAAATGCTAAGCACGTCTATAACAATCAAGGGATGAATCAATTCATGCATACATACTTATATAGTATTTGTGTAAAATAGTATGTGTTTTGAGTCATAAATTTGTGAACTGTTACGATGTCATTTTTAAATTCGCGTCAACTTTGGTTATTATGGTATGTACCGAAACCATACCGAAATAATTTGGTACATACCGAACCGAACCGTATTTTAATTTTATACCGTATTTGCCAAAATATTAATACCATACAAACCGAAAAACCGTATAAACCGAACCATGTAAACCGAATAAACCGAACGCACAGAGTGAGGGCTCGATGAGACCACATCGACAACAAATAGGTTTTTGGAAATGGCATGATCAAGAGGACCGGCTGAAGGGGGTGACCGCGAGGAGAAAAGAGAGGGACGGGCGCGGATGAGACCACATCGACAACAAATGGGTTTGGAGAAAGTAGAGGTGTGTGCTTGGGGGGCGCCCTAAGCCTACGATGCGCCGTACATAGTGTTGCCCAAGTGCATGCATACATTGGTTGGTGATACGTACGTTGTCCAAGTTCATCATATGTGTGTATTTTCTTACACCTAGCTAGGAGTAGTAGATAGTTTTGGGCCAATAATATCCCAGTGCAGACGTACATTGGGCGGCGACGGCGTGAGCGGCGCCTTTAGTTTACATTACCCTTTTGATCTCACGCCATTTGACTCTTAGCCCGGCCCTTGGCCCCTTGCACCCTACCCTGCTAGCGACAGTGGAGTGCCGCTCCAACCCTCCGTGACCTCACCACCCCGCCAAGCCCTACATATACCCCCGATCCACGACCGTCCTCCTCAGTACAACCCAGCCCAGCCACCACACCGGTGCATGCAGCCGATCGAGGCCTAGCTAGCTAGTGTCACTAACCAAGCACAGCACTAACCAGCCACCACCTTAGACAGCTAGCTACACCGGCGGCCAGCCATGGCGCTCGCGTCTCTCCCCAAGGTGGTGCTCGGCTCCTTCGCCTTCGCCATCTTCTGGATGATGGCCGTGTTCCCGTCGGTGCCCTTCCTGCCCATCGGCCGGACGGCGGGCTCGCTGCTCTCCGCCGTGCTCATGATCGTCTTCCACGTGATCAGCCCCGACGATGCCTACGCCTCCATCGACCTCCCCATCCTCGGCCTGCTCTTCTCCACCATGGTCGTCGGCGGCTACCTCAAGAACGCCGGCATGTTCAAGCATCTCGGCACGCTCCTCGCCTGGAAGAGCCAGGGCGGCCGCGACCTGCTCTGCCGGGTCTGCGTCGTGACCGCGCTCGCCTCCGCGCTCTTCACCAACGACACCTGCTGCGTCGTGCTCACCGAGTTCGTGCTGGAGCTCGCCGCCGAGCGGAACCTGCCGGCCAAGCCCTTCCTCCTGGCCCTCGCCTCCAGCGCCAACATCGGCTCCAGCGCCACCCCCATCGGCAACCCGCAGAACCTGGTCATCGCCTTCAACAGCAAGATCTCCTTCCCCAGGTTCCTCATCGGCATCCTGCCGGCCATGCTCGCCGGCATGGCCGTCAACATGGTCATGCTGCTCTGCATGTACTGGAAGGACCTGGAGGGCGTGGCCCCCGACGCGGCCGGCAAGCAGATGTCGGTCGTCGAGGAGGGGGGCCGCTCGCCGTCCGTGGCGTCTCTCAAGAGCCCGCACCCGTTCAACGGCACCACGGCCGACGACGGGAACGAGTCGATGATGGAGGAGAACATCTCGACCAAGCACCCGTGGTTCATGCAGTGCACCGAGCACCGGCGCAAGCTGTTCCTCAAGAGCTTCGCCTACATCGTGACGCTGGGCATGGTGGTGGCCTACATGGCCGGGCTCAACATGTCGTGGACGGCCATCACCACGGCCATCGCGCTGGTCGTCGTCGACTTCCGGGACGCCGAGCCGTGCCTCGTCAAGGTCTCCTACTCGCTGCTCGTCTTCTTCTCCGGCATGTTCATCACGGTGAGCGGGTTCAACAAGACGGGGCTGCCGGGCGCCATCTGGAACTTCATGGCGCCCTACTCCAAGGTGGACAGCGCCGGCGGCATCTCCGTGCTCTCCGTCATCATCCTCCTCCTCTCCAACCTCGCCTCCAACGTACCAACAGGTATACATACGCGTGCATGTGCATGCATGGATTTTATACAACAAATATGCACAGGAAAAAAAACTATAGAACTTTAAAACACACATTTTTTTTGAGCCAAAGTTTATAACACACATACATCCCCCCCCAAAAAAAGGACACACAACTTAGCTAGCTAATTTGTCACACGTAGAAGGGTGACACTGTGACAGGACAAAACACTCAAAGTAATAGAAAATATCAGTTTCTGCATATTCCAAACTAATCAGTAGCAATTAATTATGTTGGTGCGGCTGCAGTTAGGCTGGTCACAATGGGCAAGAACATAACCTAGTAACTTCACACTTCCCTAGACTATGTTACTACCTCCATAGTGGGTAGGAACATCTATGTAGTGTCATGCAACGACGTATTTATTAGGTTATAGACTCATTGTTTCTTGGAGTGTGTGATGTTCCGGTAACTTAGCTAGTTACCACAAGCACCTCTCTCTTCATTAAATACGTGCCACATAAGCAAAGTTGTATTGGAGTGTGTGATGTTACTCCTAAGTTCCTCCCCACTGTGACCAGCCTTAGCACACGCTGGCTTGCATGATGCATGTTTTTTTCTCGAATGCAGCAAGCGAATTTTAAAGTATGCAACGGACCAAAATTGCTATCTAGTCATCACTCACTCACTCAGTAGACTCTAGCTAGCTTAAATAGTTATTTTGGTGTTACTTGTGATAAGTGACCAGTGGCCAACATCAAAAGACACATAAATCTAGTAATTCTAAGAAGATTATTTTTATCCTCAGTCACTTAAATACTCTAACTATCACTACTACTAAGTGACCAGTGGCCAACATCAAAAGACACATAAAGCTTGGGCGGTGTAAGTGATGGTCATGTGTTTTTGGTATGTGCAGTGCTGCTGATGGGGAACGAGGTGGCGACAGCGGCGGCCCTGATCTCGCCGGCAGCGGTGACGCGGTCGTGGCTGCTGCTGGCGTGGGTGAGCACGGTGGCAGGGAATCTGTCGCTGCTGGGGTCGGCGGCGAACCTGATCGTGTGTGAGCAGGCGCGCCGGGCGCCGCGCAACGCCTACGAGCTCACCTTCTGGAACCACCTCGTCTTCGGCGTGCCCTCCACCCTCATCGTCACCGCCGTCGGCATCCCCCTCATCGGAAAGATGTAGCCACCCTACGCACCTACCAATGTCACCCCCGCAAAAAAAAAAAAACATCACCCTCGCCACCGCCGACGATCCAACTATATGCAATATACACTTTCCTTATATATACCAGCAGCCTGTACATACGTACGTGCATACACAAGCGTATATACGGGCACTTTGTACGTACGTACGTATAGGTCATAGCCTCCGTTTTCGTATGTGTGTTAATTGCTGTGTGCGTTGTTGATTAATTAGTATATGTATGTATGTAATGGTGAGAAGAGAAGGAGAGGGAGATGATTATCACACACGGTGTGCTAATTAATTAAGCAGTGCACTGTGGACTGTACTGGTGATTGATCTGCATGGGTTAATGAATTTGCTTCATCAGATCAGAGAACACGTGTATATATGCAAGTGCAACACATGTGGTTGCATGATGCATTATATGCATACATATGCCAAGATGTAAGGGAATTTAAGTAATGTTATCTTGTCATCTTGTGTATTATCTGTAGCAGGTGGTACTTGAAGGAAAAAGGAAAAGAAATCTCCTGTTGGTTTCTCTCCTAATTATTAATCAGCATAAATATATCATAAGCTTGTTTGTTACTACTAAAATATTGTTAGGCAGCTGTTGGGGGCTCCCAGAGACAGGGAATCAGGTCCTCTGTCTCTTTGTTATAAGAATGGTGCCAAGCAAGTGTCTCTTTCCAAATGGCAAATCTCACTGCCTTTAGTTTTGTAGTATAACAGGCAATCATAGTATCTAACACCTGGTCTACTGGCATAGCATAATAAATTAACCTCATGCTGTTTGTCTTGCTACCAAGATAGCAGACTACCCAACAGAATATACTCATGCACTACATATTATTAAGAGGGTATTCCCATCTTGCAAACAAAAACAATTATTTAGCATCAAGGTTTTTTCTTCCAGTGATCTAATTAAGGCTGGAAAACAGAGGGTTGGTTAATTCATACAAGAGTTTTTGCTTTCAAGTCTCATTTATGCTGCTAATATCCCTTCGGTTAGATATGTAGCATGTTTGCCATGTACTTGTGGATCAAGCCTCTCCTCGAAGTTGAAGCTAAATAGTAGAGTAATTATGAGTGAAATAATGTGTGTTTACGCAAGTGTTGATGATGGTCAGTTGGAATTAGTAAGGATCTGTTCTCCAAAAGATGATCATCTCCCCTTTGTAGAAAAAAATGGTGGCAAGATTTTAAACCTTGAATCCCCAAAACCCAAAGTTACGCGTCCTAACATGGCTTCAGGTTAAGAACAACACAGAAGAATCTTCAAACAGAACTATAGTTTGGTCAGATCCTCAAATTCATGAGCTGGAACTTGATGCCTAGTAATGTATAGAATATTTGGCGCAAGCGTATACAGTCGGTGATTGACAAATCTTGTAAGCCTGAGTCTTAAGTATATATATGCTCTCAGTGTCTACACTTAATATTCGAAAGTCTTATCTTTTTCCCCATTATGCATTTCAAAGGAAAATGTGCGGAATACACGAGGAAAATATCGCAAGAGTATATTCTCCTCACTGGCACTAATTAATCCAAGGGAAAAAGGGTCAACAAAAGCTACATTTAATTAACGGCCTCTCTCTGCAGGAAATGGCCAACCAATCCCAAGATAGTTCCTGCTATATAACTTCATATCTTGCTAACCACCCCTCTTCTATATTTCACAGGGTGATGCTAACCTCGCCTGCTCCAATGCCCATCTGACAACACATTTTTAAAATTGGTGGCATACTTTTAAGGATGATGCAACCTTCCTATAGTGCAATGGACTTCCTGTGCATCTGACAACACATTCTCCACATCATAGTTTAAAATTGAAATGACATTTCAAGAGTGATGCACGCAGGCATGCCACTACGATACTAGCGTTGCGCATCCGACAACACATTTTTTGCTACTGTTTTAAATATCTGCAATATAGCAATATTTTCTAAGAATGACGCTGGGAACTCACCTGCCAATAACCACCATCACACATGCCAACTGCACCACCATATAACTATTGCTGGGGCACGCGCCAATTGGGCATATGCAAATGCAGGCTTGGAGAGTCTCCCCAGCGACCATGGCCACGCATGACCTGCACAAGTGTCACCGCGATAACTAAATTAACTCATAATGTGGTAAGATAAGATATCTTCACGCATCACTTGGAAACGTAGAAAGTATCTACGAAGGACTCCTTAAGTTGTTGCGTCGCAGTCCTAATAGTCGATACATTACGCAGTTACCTGAATGACAGTTCAGACGAATATCATTTTACAGGATGGAAATATATATTTACCATATTCAAGGGTTTTTACAGGACACAGCCTGTATTGATTCTTTCTATACTGTCTTGATGACAAACCAATCAAGAAGAGAAAGTATGCTTATTACAATTTTGATACATCTACTAATCTTCACACTTGAAGTTGACCCTTTCAGCCTAGTACCTTCAGTAAAGTGCCATGTTGGCGATGAACTCTTTTCAGCTAGCTGACATCATGGTACAGGGCAAATAATAAGGCATCAGAAGGGGTTAGAGTCCATAAATTGATTTTAAAACACAAAAAAGGGCAGCCCGGTGCATGTAGCTCCCGCTTGCGCAGGGTCCGGGGAAGGGTCCGACCACTTTGTCCGGGGAAGGGTCCGACCACTTTGGGTCTATAGTACGCAGCCTTTCCCTACATTTCTGTAAGAGGCATGTAGCTCCCATTTTAAAACACAAAGAATTAAAAAAAAACATCTAAAGTAAAGCATAGAATAAAAATGAAATGCACTTCTTTACAATATTGTGAAACCGGAATTGTGTATTCTGAAATGCACTTCTTTGCAATCAATATGTATTTACTTGAGGCATTTACAGGTTATACACTGAGAAATGACTGGCTACAAGAATATTTCCTACACTCGAGGCATCTAAGTAGAGAGTGGCTGCTGCAGCCTGACATCAAGTATTACATACAGTGACCAGAGCAAAGCTATACGCATGATGGCTGAATGTATGCATACTGTCAACAACTTCTCAGTAGTCATGTTTGCACGCCTCCATGTGTGACCTGCCAAAGAGCAGAAGATTAGTTACTGTTGCAACAGAGGGTTGAAGGAAAGAACATCAAGTAATTCCATGTCTAGCAAACTTACAAATTAAAACAGGGATCATGAGCACCACAAAGTTGTACAACCATATCAATCCTGCTCTGAGGCAACCAACACCCTTTGGTAGTGCCAAATCCAAGTCACCATATACAGCTTTATGGGTTGCCACCTGACAGAAAACAGTTAATACGATGTGTATCGAGAAGAAACACACCTAGCACTAAGAAACTTTACCATCTGTACACAATACGTTCTTCATAGGATGAATACAAATCTGTTTTCTTTTCTTTCAGGGGGCGGGGGACAGATAGGAGGAAAGAATGGCATGAGCAGCCTACTTGAACAATTCGTTAATAGCACAAGATTTATTCCATACAATGGCTTAACTCTTAACATTGTCAACTGTTAGCCAATCATTCCTTGCCAGACACATTGATCCTGTGCCAAATTATCATGCTCACAAGAAGGCAGAAGTTCGATGCAATTATCATGCAGTCATTGAAGGGTTGCAACAAAAATACATACATAAGAGGAGGTGAGCTCACCATCTGAGTAAAAATAGAAGTACATGCTACAACAGGTCCAGGACATCTGATAAGTTAGCAATTGTCAGAATCAACAAACAGTACAGCCTGGTTCACCATGCTCATCTGAAGGAACAAAGCAGCTCTAATTTCTTCATTGGAGCCCATCAGCGATCTACCTCCGAATTTATACTGCACATCAGTTAACAAATTCAACACCAAAATAACGTATATAGACCGGAAGAAAGAAAGCTCACTGAAAAGAAGTTGGGAAGTGTCGCCGCCCTGAAAAAAATGGCTGCACTCAGAATGATGTATCTACCAGAAGCAACACCGCTTGCAATGATTTTCTTAACTCTCCATCTATCTGGTGAATTACTCAGTTCCACCCTTTCAGATAATATTTCAAAGGATGTACGTGCAAGTAAAAAGGACAAAAACAATTGACCACTGAAATGAAGATACAAATAATACAGTCCCACCGATCCATAATGCAAGTATTTTAGCATTTTCAACTTTAACCGAAATGCAGATCCTAATAAGGTCACATTGAACTATTTCTCATGTTGTTCCTATTTCGCTCCTCATTCATTTCATCAAGAATTGAGCCTGTAATTAGGAAATTATGGTATTTGGGAGGAAAGAAAGAAAGTTGTAGAAATAACTGAAGGGTAGTATTGGCATTGCACATACACCCTTAGTTCCTGTGACAAAGTCTAAAAGAGTATAATGTAGAGTAAGGTTGTGGACGTTTTGCAGTTGAATTCACAATTAAAAGTGGCAATCACCAAAGCCAGGAAACTTGACAAGTTAAAGTTCCACAAGAGAAAAATGACATGGATACCAACCTTCAATAAAATTAATGAACATAGTTAGCATTGCACAATACAGTCAATTATAAAAACTATTAACACAACGTCATAATTGTACTCACAAGATGGACAGTTGATGGCACAGTGTAGATCTGCAACAAAAGCAACATATTGCAAGTGATCAGCCATCTATCATGATTTAGACACCAAATACCATGTCAGCAACCAAACATTTAAATGCATTTGAATGACTTACTGTGTAACCCCTCATAATTTGACGGATCTCCCTACTGATTTGCACAGCTGATGAAATAGGTAACAGGGCAGGCTGAGCCAAAACAAGATCAGATTCACTTTTGTTGTAATCAGTGGCCTCAGCTACTGAAATTACAATATTGCTTTCACCTATGGCATCATGATCAAGAAATTCATAGCCAACCATTGCACAGTGCAGACCTGGAAAGAGATCGGAAATCCCATAGATGTTTAAGTGAACTTCTCTGTTATTACGAGCTAAATCAAACACCGAGTGGGCAGGTAAAACATTGATGCCTAGTTTTCCAAGCTTTCCACATACTTGCTTTGTAGTCAACAATGGGCTTTCTGAGGAGAGAAAATGAACTGTTTGCTGAAGAACTATGTATTACAGGAAATGACAACAGCTGAAACAAGACAGCTGAATGGTTGAATAACCT
This sequence comes from Triticum timopheevii, assembly GCA_963921465.1. Lineage (NCBI taxonomy): Eukaryota > Viridiplantae > Streptophyta > Magnoliopsida > Poales > Poaceae > Triticum > Triticum timopheevii. Next base: position 615,048,130 of record OY997268.1, on the reverse strand, counting down.
GTGAGGATTCTAATATCCAAACCAAAATTGATAAGGCTATCAATAGCATCTACGCTATCACTTCTAAGGTCATCTCTGAAAGGTAGAAGACCAATGAACTCCCAGCATGAGTCCACCTGGAGGAAATAATATAAATTAAATGACATATGCAATAAATTTGGGCATTGCAGAATTCTAATTAATGTGAAATTCAGTTGCGCACCTGGTGTCCTACAGCTATGGCTTGATACCCATCAAGAGCAAAATTATCCATTACCATGCTTATTTTCTCTTTGACTGCTTTGCTGCAGCCACATTGATGAGCCACCTATAGCATGAAAACAAAAGATGACCAAGGAATGAGCCTGTACTAACACAATATGTGCAAATGCGTGCATGGTGATGGAAGTGGGGCTTGTTTGCTTGCCTCTATGCATTTTTGACACTGTGACTTGCCTTCGCAGGATCAGCTTTGAATACGCAGCACTTGGATCCATTGCTATCAATGTATGTAGTTAGGAACATCAACTTCAGTGCAACAAAGAAGTGCGCATGGTGCTCTAAGACCTCAATACCAGCTCTTGCCTACATTATTAGTACGCTTGTTAAGTTTATCAAACATTAATACACATAGGCATTAAAAGACAAGATAGTGAGAGAAAAGGAACCTGTTCAGGGTCATCCAAGAGACTCAGAATGGCTGCATCAATTGGCTCTATATAGAATTCATGTTGAGATCTTGATGCTCGTGCAGCTAATATAATAGCTTGATCTTTGTCAACACCGTTAGCAAACAACTCAATCGTGTCCCGGAAAAAAACATGGCTTATTACATGTTATAGTACCAGTCAAGTTGAAGAGCATCACATACGTATTGGCCAGATCTTCAAGTGCAACTGTTCCTCGGCTAGCAATTCCCAGAAAGCAAAGCCTTAGAGATCCCAATGCTAATGCCAGGTAGAGGACAACAGGCATTGCCATTGGAATCCCACCAATCAATGGCATAAAGTGGCAACTGTGCAGCATGTACTCAGGGTTGTGTTCACGAAAGAGCAATATTAAGACAAGCTCTACCAGCAAGTATAAGGGAAAAAGCAGAGCAGCCAGCAACCATGATTCCCTCTTTAAGTTGCCCCGGCCTAGCATAACGCTGTGGGTAGAGTCGCAGTGTGCATCTAGGGATGCCGCTGCCAGTCGCAATGACAACAGCAGTCCCTTGGCCACATGACACAGTCCAAGCATAGGATATGAGGAATCCATGCACACAGTCAACAGATCTTTTAGCCCAGCAAGTCATGGTGTCGATTTTCAGAAACCGGAGGACACGAGCATTGGCAGGGACAATGTCCCCAACCTTGAGAAATATGATGTCCCCCAGGGACCAGATTCGCTGCGTGCAGATCTACCCAACTCCCATCTCTCAGCACCTTGGCCCTCGTTGAGTATGCTTTCGCCTCCAGTGGTGCCTTAGCATACTCCACAACAAGCTTTGCAGTAAAGCATGCTATCAAGGTCGTAGCTAGTAAAAAGATGACTGCGACCCATGACATGGAATTGAGTATGACACAGACCATGGTCTTGTACTCAGGGAAGACATGGTGCCATCCCCAGAGCGAGAAGATCATCATCAGGAATACTCTGAACATGCTGCCCTCCTGCAGGGGCAATAAATTTGACCTTGTGAAGCTGCATTTTATTCATTAACCTGTAAACGAAATGATACTCTACATGACCTGGCTAACAATTATTTTCCAAATTAGACACAAATTGTGGATGGTAAACTAGTTACCGATTGTTATGCCTTTTTTATCTCTCATCGAGAAGAGCTAATAGCCAACCGTTGCCTTGATCAGAATGGGTGGAGAGAGGTGAGGTCGGTACTACTGACGAAGAGGGACTCTCTGGGATCTTGGGAAAGGAAACAGGATATCTAGCTGTTACCACATTGAGTTGTACCAATATCCTTGGGAGCCATCTTACAACATAGTGTAACAGAGCGATAGGTTGACTAGCATTCACTGTGTTTTTTGATCAATATTCAACAGTGTTACTCTAACTTGCAAAGCAGGACAAGATGATGCAAATATGACATAGACACAGAGAGTAGAGCTGGTGAGATGGACCCCAAAATCTCGAACATCAAGCCCTGCATTCTGGCAATCATACTAGATGACAATATGTGTTTAGCACTCCAAGATAATGCGAGTATGACATAACCACAATGGGAGCCAAGTTAGTTAGCATTCGACTAGCTCATGAACCAAAAGGGTTAGAAAAATTAGTGCGGGATCTGTGTGCCGAATCATCCATCAGTTGGGCTTGGGCGAGGCTGAATTTGTAGCCAGAAATGCTGGCATTGGTTCAGTTAATTTGATTGATGGGTTAAGGGAGAAAGACAGACAGAGAGAGGCGAGGGGGCCTCACCGGCCTCACGTGGTGGGAGCGGATGACGACGTTGGGCCCGTGGAGGCGGAGTCGCCGCGCCGCCTCGACGGCGGTGAGCCCGGCCTTCTCCCCCGTGGCCAGCCGCCGCAGCACCTCCTCCTCCTCCGCCGTCTCCTGCAGTACCCACCAACGCGCACATCAGACGCCCCCCAAGCGAGCTCGTTCTCTCTCTCGCCAGCTCCGCCGTTTCCTCCGCCGTCGCCATCCCCGCCGGCCGGTCGCCTCCGCGGTCGATCCTTAAAACGGCGGCCCAGTGGATCATAAGCGGAGCAAGAGGCAGGCCCAGGCCCAGGCGAGGAGCCGAGGACGACGACGAGGGCCAAGGCCTGGCGACGGAGTGTCGCCGGTGGGCCGGATGGGCGAGGCAGATGGATAAGGGAGTGAGGGGGCTCGCACTCCCGTGTCGCTTCGGCTTCCTCCGCTCGCCATTTTCCGTCCCGAACCGAACCAAACCGCAGGCAGGCGCACGCCCACCAACCAAATAACACCACACGCCTCCCTCCCCACCCCGCCCCCCTCGCCGCCGCCACTCGCCACCGCCGCCGCAGCGGCCCTCCCTCCCCGCCGCCCTCCCCCTCGCCGCCCGCTCCGCCCCCCCAAGGTACGCCCGACCCGCGCCCGCCGCCGGCAACCAGTCGAACCCTCCCCGCGTCCGCGTTCGCGCCCCCGCCCCCGCGCGCCGCCGGGGCCTACTGGCTAGGGTTTTGGCCGCCGGCCCCGGCGCCCCGCGGGGTTCTGGGGCTGGCGGCCCTCGCAATCCCCCTAGGGCCCGCCGCGCCCTCCGCGGCGGTTTCTCCCCCGCTAGGGTTTAACCCCCATTTCCGGGCGCGGTTGCGTTTCGCGCGCCGCTCGCGCCGTCTAGGGTTCGGCCCTCGTTTCCCATCCGTTTAGGGTTCCAGGGTCCCCGCGCCTGGGCTCGCCAGGCCTATGGGCGCCTCAGGGACGAATTTCTGTTGATTTGATTAGGAGTGACTTTTCCCCATACGACTGTTTCCCATTGCCGGATGCCTGATTCAATTGGAGTCAATTCCTTCCCATTGACGTCTGTAAAATTGAATAAGGTGCATAGATTGGTTTTTCCAATCTGTCCATCACTACAGAGTCCAGACAATAGTTCACAGAAACCATTAAACTGATTGCTCTCTCTGCTGTGTGGTTTGCCAAATCATATTTCTGTTGCTTATTGCTGTTGAATCTTTGAAGTCGTCATCATATATCAGAGTAAGTTGCGCATACTAGATTTTCCAATATGTCCGCCACTGCTCTTTGGTCCATGTAATACTCCTCTTAAAACAGTAACTAAACTGAGGCTGTGACTACAGATGAGTTTGTCATGTTTGACATGCCAAGCTGTTGAATGTGTGTGTGTAATCCATTTCGTTGGAATCGTATGCTTCTATAGTTATGTTGCGCAGAACCGATGCCGTGAGCCCAGCAGTACATTTTCAGGGACAGCAGCTTGTTTCTTTCCTTGTGGCAATTTTGATTATGCACCACATTGAGTAAAAGGGTTTTAGATGGGAAATCTCTCTTGAGATATGGTTATCACTTGCTTTTGCATAATCCAAAGAAAATAAATTAAGTTCATTGTCTGTTCAGAAGAGTGAATAAGGGATACCTGAATTTTGTATTTGCACAGTTAATTGCTGGCCATTGGAGTACTCGGTTGAGGAATACCTAAAAAGGAGTTACTTGTAATTTTCTGCTGCATCCAATTCCTCCCATATATTTTTTCTGGCATTGGCAAGAATGTCAGAAAGTGAGTTATCAGTAATAAAACCAGAGGTATGACCCGTGCATTTATTAGTTTGGAATTCGTTTGCCTTGAAGGAAAAATACTCATTACTAATTTTATTATCAACTTGCAGTCGTTGAAGACTTATATTTGGCTTCAGTGCTTTGATGGATCCATACAGCAAGTGGAGGAAGAGGTTGCCATGTTCTGCCCTATGATATGTCGAGAAATTGTCAAAAATGGAACAGGATCATCCAAAAATCATGCTATTGCTCTCCCAGAAAGAGTTAATCCATCAAGTTTGAGTTTGATTCTTGATTATTGTCGGTTTCATCAAGTCCCAGGGCGCTCCAACAAGGTACCGTATGTTTTAACTTCCTGGCCTCTCGATTTTACCTTATTTTACTGCTTTCCCTTTTTTTGCATCTTCAACCCATTGACATCGTCTAAGTTTAGATTGTTATATACTGTTTTTGTTTCCTTATTAATCACATGATATTATGGAATTACTTTCTCACCATAAGGATGATTGTCTGAATGCTTCAACTATTTTTCTTGGGAAAAAGTTTCACCGACTTGGATGTTGTATTCTGTTAGGATTGTACATTTAAAAATAGTCGACAAGCTTACCTCTGTTCCAGTTATCTTATTAGGCTTTTCGTTTATTGCGCAGGAGCGGAAGTCATTTGATGAGAAGTTTGTTAGGATAGACACCGAAAAACTTTGTGAGCTGACATCTGCAGCTGACAGTCTTCAATTAAAGCCATTGGTTGATCTTACTAGTCGAGCACTTGCTCGAATCATTGAAGGGAAGACACCTGAGGAAATCCGTGATATTTTTCATTTACCAGATGACTTAACGGAGGCATGTAAACTTTTCTTTTTGAGGATCATCAGGAGTTTTCTTTATTAATTTGAGACAGCACTTACTGTGAGCTTACATACATGCAGGAAGAAAAATTGGAGCCACTGAAAAATATAAACGATGATCCCAGGATTCGCTTATTGAATCGGTTGTATGCAAAGAAACGGAAAGAACTACAGGAGCGCCAGAAACTAAAGGTAATTTTGATAGATTTCACCTGTTTTGCATGCTTTGATATGTTGTGCAATGATGTATATCTCTTTCATCTAGTTGTCTTGCTCATGTTTGAATTTTACATGTTATGTTGGGTTTGTTTCAGGATATTCAGGTACAGCAAGAGCAAAAGGATGAGCGATCTTTGGACGAGTTACTTTGTTTTATAAATGGGGATGGAGGTATGTAACTGGACCGAGTTATATTGGCTATATGTTGTTCTATATAGTAATCGTAAATTGTGAACAAAAGTTGTTGTCCTGAACCAATGCATATGCCTTGGCTATATTTCAAGGATCAAGTTATTACCGTAGTGAATGCATATGCCCATAATTCCCTGCCAGTTAGTAGTAATTGAGCATTTGGTCGGTCAGCTTTTCATGAGCTCTCATATTTCTGTAACTCGTTTCTTCACTGGGTGCACCTTACGGATTTTATGTTTGACTGGGATAATGATTGGAATTGGCTTTTGAAAATGGTTAGTGTAGATTGAATTGTTCCAAAATGTGGTGTGGATACCTTGGTACTTTAAAGCTTTAGATTATCTGTGTGATTCGCTGCCCAGTAGGAACAGTAATGAATATATTGTTGTTAATGGGACAATGCGGGAGTAGTGTGATGATTCTGAGAATAGTCAGCTGCAGGACCAATCTAATTTGCGACGGCACATCTATTAGGCACTTCTGATTTGTCAACTAATGTTAAGTACTCCCTCCGTCTGAAAATACTTGTCGGAGAAATGTATGTATCTAGACGTATTTTAGTTCAAAATACATAAACTTTTATCCATTTCTCCGACAAGTATTTCCGGACAGAGGGAGTATTTTGTTGCTCCCTTGTGATTTTCTTCTGTTATAAGATCGACCTATTGGCTGAGCTTGGTTACCATTTCAAGATAAACCAATACCTACAATGCAAGCACGCAGCATGGAAACATTCTCCATCAGTCTTTCCTCATAACTGCATGTAACCAGCTGTCCACTTGACTGACAGGTTCTGGAGGTGGGAAAGCTGGTAAGAATAAGAAAAAGAACAAGAGAAGGAAGGATGCGAAGAACCTCCCAAAGGCTGACCCTGAACATGTAAATAAGGTTATATTTTGTAACCCTAATTTTTCAGTGTATGCTATGTGAATAATTTTATTTCTTACATCTTTCTATCTGTTGAGTTCAGGAGGAAGGTGCCCGTGCGGTACCATGCAATGCGGGTGCTGTTAATAATATTTCTAGAGCTCCTTGCCCAAGTTCAGATGTGCAAGATGATAATGAGTACCCCTTTGAAGATGGTGATCTTGATGATGGACTTGATCCTGCAATGCAGGAAGAGCTTGATAGGTAAGGAAGCTATCTCTCTCTTTTGTACATCTATTCAGGCCCTTAGCTTTGTTTCTGATTTTGTACTATGTTGACACATTTTTTTTCCTGATGGGTTGAAGTGTTATGGGGCGCTTATTGTGCATCTACTATTGTGTTGCTCAGTTACAAATAGATGTTGTTTTCCTGAAATAATGAACCCCTTAATGTATTTTTTCTCACTAGCTGTTCAATAGAAGTCGCCGTGTTTAGAATTCAGAACTGAGGATAGATCAAATGGTTCAGCTGTAATATGGAGCAAGCTAAATGTTTGCTAGTACTTGGGCTCACTTCTGTTTATATTTGATTATTCTATGTTATGTGTACTGAAAATGCTATAACGAATTTACTGCCAATATTCCTGTACCAAAGCCCTCATGCGAATTAATGACATGCTTCATTTCTGAACAAACAGGGAAGTTGAAGATTTCGCTAGGAGGCTGAATTCTGTTTGGCCTGAAAGAATGCATTTGGGTCAAGAAAGAAGAATTGAGTCGCAGCTGATTGGTGGTAATGGTTCTCTGCAGAGATTTTCTGGTAATTTTTTTCATGTAGAATAGTTGAAACGGTAGCGAGTATAGAATTTAGCCCACTATACTGAATGTAGTTTTGGAAGAACAGAAGGTTTTACATACTACTCCCTCCGTCCCATAATATAAGATGTTACTCCCTCCGTTCCTAAATATTTGTCTTTCTAGAGATTTCAACAAGTGACTACATACAAAGCAAAATGAGTGAATCTACACTCTAAAATATGTCTATATACATCCGTATGTGGTAGTCCATTTGAAATCTCTAAAAAGACAAATATTTAGGAACAGAGGAAGTATTATATATCGGTTGTAATAACATCTTATATTATGGGACGGGGGGGGGGGGGGGGGGGGGGGGTAAAGGACAGTGTTTGGTTAGTCCAACGTAAAGTAGGAATTACCTCATTCTCGCACCAGCTCATTCCATAACCGGGTCAAGTGATAATTTGTATGTGGCCGCAGGGTTCAATCACAGGTGAATGGCGTGCGGCAGGATGAGCAAGCTGAAGCCTAGGAAATTTGTGCACATACAGCTTCGAAGAGAGGTAGAGACCAAAGTGAGCAGCTGCTGCCGAAAAGGCCTTGAAACTCGGAACCGAGCTTGCAGACAATGTGCATCTGTTTCCCTTTGCCATTTCTGGCGCAGGGTCCGGCTCGTCAAAGTTGGGATGAAGCATAGCAAGGTTTTAGATAGATCAAGGGGGAAAATTTTCCGGTCTGGTCGTGTTATTTCTTGGATAGCGTTTGTTCATTCTGGGTCGACTCTGTTTTTTCCGTCGTCGCAATTTTCCTGGACAGAGCAGAGTGTGCAACTGTAAGAAATGATGATGTCGTCACTGCTGTGAAAGAAATTCCGTTGGTTGGTACTTATGCAAAGTCTGCTTGGTTGCTTCCTCCCGATGGTACCAAAAATGTGTGTGGCTGTTGCTGACGTTGAAATACAGGAAAATCATGCGTCGCTACAACACCTGTCTAACGGCTGTGATCTAGTTCAACTATCTTCTGTTGCAACAACGGAATGAGCCCTAAACGTGACGGCCGCCATAGTATTATTATTACTACTACTACATGTCCAAATGTTTGTGTATGACAACATTCGTGACAGGACAAATGCTTCGCTCAAGCCTCTCGCGCTTGTGATTTTGCTGGCATTTTTATGTCCTTTTGATAACTTGCACCCTGCATGCACAAATGTTTAGAGTTCAGACATTCTAAACATAGGCGGCTTTGGTCAGCAAGAGGATGCACCTCCGACGACGGCTTTGGTCAGGAAGAGGATGTACCTCCGACGATGACGGCGAGCCCGTATATGCATGCACGGACAAGCTCGCCACCGACATCGCCGGATCATCCTCCCCCCGTTTGCTGCCCCCTCTTGTGGTCTGCCCTATAAAAGCAGGGCAGCAAGCAAGAAGAGGCACAGCGGCAACAAGGAACAGTTCAAGAGAAGAGAAGATGGCTTCTTCTTCCTCGTCGGTGCTGCTGGTTGCGGCGGTGTTGGCCGCGGTGGTGTGCGGCGCGCACGGCATCCCCAAGGTTCCCCCTGGCCCCAACATCACGGCGTCTCCTGCGAGCTACGGCAACAAGTGGCTGGACGCCAAGACCACGTGGTACGGCAAGCCGACGGGCGCCGGGCCCAAGGACAACGGCGGCGCCTGCGGGTACAAGGAGGTGGACAAGGCCCCCTTCCACGGCATGACCTCCTGCGGCAACATCCCCATCTTCAAGGACGGCCGCGGCTGCGGCTCCTGCTTTGAGCTCAAGTGCACCAAGCCCGAGGCCTGCTCCGGCGAGCCCACCATGGTCACCATCACCGACAAGAACGAGGAGCCCATCGCCCCCTACCACTTCGACCTCTCCGGCCACGCCTTCGGCTCCATGGCCAAGAAGGGCGAGGAGCAGAAGCTGCGCGACGCCGGCGAGGTGGAGATCAAGTTCCGCCGCGTCAAGTGCAAGTACCCGCCGGGCACCAAGGTGAACTTCCACGTGGAAAAGTCCTCCAACCTCAACTACCTGGCGCTGGTCATCAAGTTCCTCCAAGGCGACGGCGACGTGGTGGGCGTGGAGATCAAGCAGAAGGGCGAGGACAAGTGGACCGAGCTCAACGAGTCGTGGGGAGCCGTGTGGAGGATCGACACCCCCCACAAGCTCACCGGCCCCTTCTCTGTCCGCTACACCACCGAGGGCGGCACCAAGACCGTCGTCGAGGACGTCATCCCCAAGGGCTGGAAGGCCGACACCTCCTACGAGGCCAAGGGCGGGTACTGAAGATGATGATGATGATGATTAACTCCTTTTGGCTCGAAAAGAAGAATAAACCAGCCGCACATATATCATACATATGATGCGATGAGAGCATGAGTATGCTTATTCATTCATTACTATAGGGAAAGAGCGTGGACAACTAATAATTTCTTGTTTGATGTATCTAAACTTGCTCATGATTGTAAACATGTCTTATTAACAGAAATTGATATGCACGCATCGATTATGTTTTCTTTTCTTTCAAAAATCCCATGAAAGATGGTCACAACGGGCTCGAGCTAGCCCGTTATTTTTCTTCTTCTCTTCTTCTCAAAAACTGAATTGCCACACCTAAACAACAGGACAACACTATAGCTCACTTGGAGACCACTTAATTAGGTCGCTGAATGGTCTCCATCTTCGCCAAAGGGAATATATTAATATTGCAAAGATAACGATTACATCCAGACTCTGCAAATAAAATGTTCTACAGACATTACGGATGCACACAACCCTACAACAAAAAAGTAGTAGAAGAAGAAGAAAACAAAAGATCCCGCTACGGTGATCAAAACCATGTAGCTGCAAAACAAACCATCGGGAAGGCAGCACCCGGAGTCCAAATTCGCCAAAAGTGACGCTTCCAAGAAGAAAACAGTGCACAAGTGCTCTCGCCGCCCGATCATAGATCTCAGGTTTTCACCCTGAACAAAGCCCGCGCTCTTAGAACAATGCTTTCAACAAGGCCGTTGCCAGGCACAACCACTTAAGGTCATACCTTGGATTTTCACCTTGAAAGATAAAGACTATGTACTCCTCTGTGTTGCCGCCTCCGCTTGCCGCTGCCGCTGCCAGGTACAACCACTTAAGGGAAAGGATAAGTGGATCGAGCTCAAGGAGTCGTGGGGAGCCGTGTGGAGGATCGACACCCCTGACAAGCTCATCGGCCCCTTCACCGTCTGCTACACCACCGAGGGCGGCACCAAGACCGTCGCCGAGAATCATCCCCGAGGGCTGGAAGCCTGGAAGCCCGACACCTCCTACAAGACCAAGGGCGGGTATTGAAGATGATGATGATGATGATGCGACACCTTCCGGCGGCCAGCTTAATTAACTCCTTCTGGCTAAGAAGAATAAACCAGCCGGACATATCATATACTAGTACAGTAGTAGTATATGATGACCGGAATGGAAGCTCCTGCACGCATGAAATATACATACTCGTTCATTCATGGTGCGTATATATAGGGAGAGAGCTCCATGCATGGACAACTCATAATTTGAGGTGGAGAACTTGTGAGGCGCAATCAAGGAGGCATCCACCCAAGAATTGGTTTGCTCTCCCGCGCGCGCACTCTCTCGACCCCCATTTCTTTTATGTATCTAAATCTTTCCATGACTATGAGCAGATTTTTACCCACAAAAAAAGAAGACTATGGGCAGATTTCGTTGGATGTTTTAAACATTAATTAATGAGGTCCTTTATTCTACAGTAATACATTATTTAGACCTCACAGTTTCGGTTATCAGAGTAATCTAGTGCTCTAAAGTGACCTTTTTGAAGAATACTGTTTGTTTGATATTGTTTTCTTCTCTCATAGCAGCACGAATGTCATTCTTTACGAAAATTCACACATGGGTAGAACACTTGACCATACTAGTAAGATGTCTGTGCATTGCACGGAACACCAAGATTAGGGTGGACGGCACCGGCAGCGGCCATCACACCAGATTGTTCCATGGACTTCTCGATGTGGTCGGGAAGAGATAAGGCTGATTGTGAGAGACAAGGAGTTGTTTGTAAATATGGAAACAAGTGCGGACATCTTTTTGCAAAACTGCAGCAGTTTGCTTTGTATGCGTCAGATTTAGATCTGAGGGCAATTGGTGAAAGATGGTAGGCACACCATCATCACCAACTCATGTTTTTATAGGAGTAGAGGTATATTAATAAATTTTTGAATATTTTCTTTTATATTTTACTGCTTATAAAGGTGTATGTGAAACTATGTCCACCAGTATATTTTTGTCATACCCGCCAACTGCAGAGTATAAAGAAAAATCCAGAAGTGAAAAAAAGTTTGTTTACATATTTTCAAAATTCATACTCCCTCCATCCCGAAATAACTGTCGCAAAAAGGTGTTCAATTATTTAAAAAGAACGTGGTAATTAATAGAGTATTCACATTTTTTTCAGATGCTCATGTAACAAAAAGTGTTCGGATATTGGAAATAATGTTCATGTATTTCAAATGTGTTAAAAAATGTATCGATCATATTCATGTATCTTTCAAAAGTTTTTACACCTCTTAGAGATATGTTCATGCAATTTTTCTTAAATTCGCACATTATACTAAATGCAGTACATTTAAAAAAATCATTAAAATGGATTATTTACATATTTTTTGAATGCTTTTAAGTATTTTTTAAAAATTCATACATTTTATACATATTCATGTACTTATGAAAATTGTTCACCCGTTATAAAAAAGATGCAAGTATAATTTTTAGAAAAAAATATTATGGCATTTTAGGAAAAATAATAATAAATGAGAATGAAAAACACAATAGAAGAAAAATATTAAAATAAAAAGATGAAATACGAAATAAAATACATTAAAATAGTAAACAGGAAAACAAAGAATTTTGTTTTGTGAGATGTTTAGAATTTTGAGTTGAATTTTTGTGACAACCTACATTAATGTTGTGTGAATTTGCTAATTTTTTAAAGAACTCTTGAACATTTTTCATGGTTATGTTTTAAAAGTGCAAAAAATTATTTTTAGTAATTGAATAGATTGTTTGGTTTTCTTATTTGTTCTTCACTTTTCTTCGGGTTTATTTGTCTTTATACTTTGTTTTTTATTTATTTCTTAGGTTTCAACTTTTTTGGTTTTTCTTTGTTACCGGCTTCTACATTTTTTCATTCTTTTTTTGTTTGTTTCTTTATTTTTTTTCGCTTTCTTATTTCTTTGGTTTCTTTTTACGTTTTTCATAGCTTTTTCTTTTTTATTTATTTACTTTGGTTTTCATTCTATACTTTTTTATGCTTACATTTTTTAAATATGCATTTAACATTTTGCAAATACGAGTTTAACATTTTTTTAATTAATGGTCAACAACTTTTCTATACACATTATCAATATTTTCCAAATACTTGATTAACATTTTTCAAATGAAATATTAACATTTTTTGAATACATGGTTAACATTTTTTCTATACACTCTCTTAAACATCTTTCAAATGCTTGATTAAGTTTTGCGAATACAAGATTAAAATTTTTGAACACATGGTGATCATTTTTTCTGTATATATTTTCATTTTTCAAATGCTTTATTAACATTTTCAAATTCAGTATTAACATTTTTTCTATAAACATTTCAACATTTTGCAAATGCTTGATTAACATTTTTCAAATACGTTAATATATTTTGAAAACATATTTAATATTTTTTCCTCTACACACATTTTTTTCTAATGCTTGATTAACATTTTTTAAATGGAAGATTAACAAGTTTAACACATGGTCAACATTTTTTGTATACTCATTCAGTTTTTTTCAAATGCTTGATCAATTTTTTTGAATGCAATATTAACATTATTTTAATACATGGTTATCATTTTTTCTATATAACTTTAACATTTTCAAATGCTTGATGAACATTTTACTAATAAAAATTTATTTTATTCGTATACAATACAAGATTGGTTTTTTGAATAGATCGTAAACTTTTTTATATAAACATTTAACAGTTCTTTAAATACACGATCATATTTCTTCACACACATTTTATATTTTTTGTATAAATGTTTCGTGCATATCTGAATTTTTTTTATATACACATTCAATATTTTTCAAATGCTTGGTTAACAATTTTTCAAATATTTTATGTAAAGTATTTCAGAATATATTTATTTAAAAAATTTGGAAGTATCAACGAAAATAATAAAATGAAATTAAAAACATAAAAAGGAACAAGGAAACGAGTCCGTAGTCTCACGCACGGCTGGGCCGGCCCATCTGGAGCTCCGCCGATGCGAGAGCTTCCCTCTGTCAGCTCAACGTCACGACGAGATCAATTGTTGACACTTCCCGATGCTGGCTACCATAACCGGAGGGCGTTATGAAAATAAATGCTTATGGAGCAGTTGCCCGACGGGAAGTGTCGCGGTCGCGATTTGTCGTGGTCATAATGGCCTATACTTGGGATCATCTTCGTGGTGTTTAGTGGAGCTACCGATCCCACAATACTGGAAGCTTATGCGTGCCGCGAATCACTCCCATTGGCGGAAGATCTCGAACTATAGATGATATGTGTTGCGTTGGACTGCAAAGGGACCGTCAAGGACATTGACCAGGGCCTTGGACGTCCTCATTGCGCAATCATACATGAAATAACAGAAAGAAAGGGTAGTTTTCAATTATGTAATTTCATTTTTGAACATAGGAACTTCAGTTTTGAAGCTCACAATCTCGCCAAGTATACTTGCAATTTATGTACCGGCTGATATGTTTGGTTCGGTAATCCTCATGACCCAATTCTTGTACCTATAAACATTATTCCGAATCAATAAAGTCGGCGAGGTTTCTTCGGGATTTTTTCTTCTTCTGTTTTTCTAGGTTTTCTTTTGTTTCTTCACCTTTTCCCGGTTTTTTATCTTTGTTTTTCAATTGTATTTATCCATTTTTTCTCAGTTTTCATTTTTTTGCTTTCTTCTATAGCTTTGTTCTTTTCTCGGTTTTTTGTTTCCTTTTTCTTTTCTGAACCAATTTTTCTTTGGTTTGCTTTAGGTTTCTTTCCTTTCTTCCCCGTTTTTACGTTATAGGTTGGTTTTACTTGTATTCTTCATGTTTCTCTGTTGGTTTTCTCCATTTTTCGTTTATCATCGACACATGTCTAATTTTTTCAAGTGCAGAGTGTACATTATCAATGTACGCATGAAACATTTTTTGGATACACGTTGTACATTTCTCAAATATATGATATATATTTTTGCTTGAAAAACATGTTATGAACACTTATTGCAATACGTGGTTGTGACACCTGAATAATTAAGCTACAGTAACCATCTACTAATGATGCCACGACACCACGATTACTGTTGTTGATCTCGCGATGATTCAAATCCCATTCAAATTCAAATTTAAAATAAAGTCAAACTATATAACTTTTCAAATGTCTAAACTAAAATGTTCTGGGCGTGACAAATAATTCATAAGTAATATTGGTGGAGAAACCAAGTTTTTATAAAATAATTAAATGCACTAAAATAAAAAAACAATGGCTTAAACAATATAATTAATGCCTTTTATATTAATAAAATGTTAGGCTATTTTATTTGGGTGCCATAATTAAATGTGGTAGTAGTATATTTAGCTATTCTGATTTAGGTGCTGTTTTTGTAATTTTAAAGTTAAGGGTAATTTGAAAACTATAGAGAAAGGTAAATAAAAGAGGAAGCCTCCCCCCACTAATTTCCTTGGGCCTAACCCTCCCTAGCCAGCTCACCAGACCCACCAGTCGGCCCAGCCTTCCCCCACCTCTCCCCGGTCAGTCTCCCTGCGCCCCGACCGCCGCTACAGGGCGTGGTCGCCGCCCGACCGTCTCGATGGCCCCGCGCCGCGGCATCGCCAGGAAAAGGAAGAGCCGACCCAGGCCTCGTTAGCCCCCTTCCTCCTCGGGATATTTTGCTCCTCCCATGGCCCTCTGCCCTCTCGCCTACACCCCCTGCTCCAGATCCGCCCACACCAAACACCGTTGTCGCCCCGTCACCACGGTCGGCGTGGCCATCAGCCTCCCATCTGTTGGGGAACGTAGTAATTTCAAAAAATTTCCTACGCGCACACAGGATCATGGTGATGCATAGCAACAAGAGGGGAGAGTGTGTCCACGTACCCTCGTAAACCGAAAGCGGAAGCGTTAGCACAACGCGGTTGATGTAGTCGTACGTCTTCACGATCCGACCGATCCAAGTACCGAACGTACGGCACCTCCGAGTTCAGCACACGTTCAGCTCGATGACGTCCCTCGAACTCCGATCCAGCCGAGCTTTGAGGAAGAGTTCCGTCAGCACGACAGCGTGATGACGGTGTTGATGATGCTACCGACACAGGGCTTCGCCTAAGTCTGCTACGATATTACCGAGGTGGAATATGATGGAGGGGGGCACCGCACACGGCTAAGAGATCAATGATCAATTGTTGTGCCTAGAGGTGCCCCCTGCCCCCGTATATAAAGTAGGGAGGGAGAGGCCGGCCCTAGAGGGGGCGCGCGAAGTGTGGGGAGTTCTACTAGGACTCCCACGTCCTAGTAGGATTCCCCTTTCCTTTCCAGAGTAGGAGAGAAGGAAAGAGGGGGAGAGGGAGAAGGAAAAGGGGGCTGCACCCCTTGTCCAATTCAGACTAGAGGAGGGGGGCTCCTTCCTTTTGGTCTCTCTCCTCTATTCCCGTATGGCCCAATAAGGCCCAATACTTCTCCCAGTGAATTCCCGTAACTCCCCGGTACTCCGAAAATACCCGAATCACTCGGAACCTTTCCGATGTCCGAATATAGTCGTCCAATATATCGATCTTTACGTATCAACCATTACGAGACTCCTCGTCATGTCCCCGATCTCATCCGGGACTCCGAACTACCTCCGATACATCAAAACACATAAACTCATAATACAAATCGTCACAGAACTTTAAGCGTGCGGACCCTACGGGTTCGAGAACTATGTAGACATGACCAAGACACATCTCCGGTCAATAACCAATAGCGGAACCTGGATGCTCATATTGGCTCCCACATATTCTATGAAGATCTTTATCAGTCAAACCGCATAACAACATACATTGTTCCCTTTGTCATCGGTATGTTACTCGTTATGTAATGCATCATCCCGCAACTAACTCATTAGTCACATTGCTTGCAAGGATTATAATGATGTGCATTACCGAGAGGGCCCAGAGATACCTCTCCGACAATCGGAGTGACAAATCCTAATCTCGAAATATGCCAACCCAACAAGTACCTTCGGAGACACCTGTAGAGCACCTTTATAATCACCCAGTTACGTTGTGACGTTTGGTAGCACACAAAGTGTTCCTTCGGTAAACGGGAGTTGCATAATCTCATAGTCATAGGAACATGTATAAGTCATGAAGAAAGCAATAGCAACATACTAAACGATCAAGTGCTAAGCTAACGGAATGGGTCAAGTCCATCACATCATTCTCCTAATGATGTGATCCCGTTAATCAAATGACAACTCATGTCTATGGCTAGGAAACATAACCATCTTTGATCAACGAGCTAGTCTAGTAGAGGCATACTAGTGACACTCTGTTTGTCTATGTATTCACACATGTATCAGTTTCCGGTTCATACAATTCTACCATGAATAATAGACATTTATCATGATAAGGAAATAAACAATAACTTTATTATTGCCTCTAGGGCATATTTCCTTCAGTCTCCCACTTGCACTAGAGTCAATAATCTAGTTCACATCGCCATGTGATTTAACATCAACAGTTCACATCTTTATGTGGTTAACACCTATAGTTCACATCGATATGTGACCAACACCCAAAGGGTTTACTAGAGTCAGTAATCTAGTTCACATCGCTATGTGATTAACACCCAAAGAGTACTAAGGTGTGATCATGTTTTGCTTGTGAGATAATTTTAGTCAACGGGTCTGCCAAATTCAGATCCGTATGTATTATGCAAATTTCTATGTCAACAATGCTCTGCACGGAGCTACTCTAGCTAATTGCTCCCACTTTCAATATGTATCTAGATCGAGACTTATAGTCATCCAGATTTGTGTCAAAGGTTGCATCGACATAACTCTTTACGACGAACCTTTTGTCACCTCCATAATCGAGAAACATATCCTTATTCCACTAAGGATAATTTTGACCGCTGTCCAGTGATCTACTCCTAGATCACTATTGTACTCCCTTGCCAAACTCAATGTAGGGTATACAATAGATCTGGTACACAGCATGGCATACTTTATAGAACCTATAGCTGAGGCACAGGGAATGGCTTTCCTTCTCTTTCTATCTTCTGCCATGGTCGGGCTTTGAGTCTTACTCAACTTCACACCTTGCAACACAGGCAATAACTCTTTCTTTGACTATTCCATTTTGAACTACTTCAAAACTTGTCAAGGTATGTACTCATTGAAAAAACTTATCAAGCGTCTTGATCTATCTCTATAGATATTAATGCTCAATATGTAAGCAACTTCACCAAGGTCTTTCTTTGAAGAACTCCTTTCAAATACTCCTTTATGCTTTCCAGAAAATTCTACATCATTTCCGATCAATAATATGTCACTCACATATACTTATCAGAAAGGCTGTAGTGCTCCCACTCACTTTCTTGTAAATATAGGCTTCACCGCAAGTCTGTATAAAACTATATGCTTTGATCAACTCATCAAAGCGTATATTCCAACTCCGAGATGCTTGCACCAGTCCATAGATGGATTGCTGGAGCTTGCACACTTTGTTAGCACCTTTTTGGATTGACAAAACCTTCTGGTTGCATCATATACAACTCTCCATTAAGGAATGCAGTTTTGTTTATCCATTTGCCAGATTTTATAAAATGGAGCAATTGCTAACAAGATTCAGACAGAGTTAAGCATTGCTACGAGTGAGAAAAATTCATCATAGTCAACACCTTGAACTTGTCAAAAACCTTTTGCGACAATTTGAGCTTTGTAGATAGTAACACTACTATCAGCGTCCTTCTTCCTCTTGAAGATCCATTTTATTCTCTATGGCTTGCCGTTCATCGAGCAAGTTAACCGAAGTCCATACTTTGTTCTCATACATGGATCCCATCTCAGATTTCATGGTCTCAAGCCATTTCGCGGAAACTGGGCTCATCATCGCTTCCTCATAGTTCGTAGGTTCGTCATGGTCAAGTAACATGACCTCCAGAACAGGATTCTGTACCATTCTAGTGTGGACCTTACTCTGGTTGACCTACGAGGTTCAGTAGTAACTTGATCTGAAGTTACATGATCATCATCATTTAGCTTCCTCACTAATTGGTGTAGGAGTCACAGGAACAGATTTTTGTGATGAACTACTTTCCAATAAGGGAGCAGGTACAGTTACCTCATCAAGTTTTACTTTCCTTCCACTCACTTCTTTTGAGAGAAACTCCTTCTCTAGAAAGGATCCATTCTGAGCAACTAATGTCTTGCTTTCGAATCTGTGATAGAAGGTGTACCCAACTGTCTCCTTTGGGTATCCTATGAAGACACATTTCTCCGATTTGGGTTTGAGCTTATCAGGATGAAACGTTTTCACATAAGCATCGCAACCCCAAACTTTAAGAAACGACAGCTTAGGTTTCTTGCTAAACCATAGTTCATATGGTGTCGTCTCAACGGACCAGACGGTGCCCTATTTAACGTGAATGCAGTTGTCTCTAATGCATAACCCAAAAAGATAGTGGTAAATCGGTAAGAGACATCATAGATTGCACTATATCCAATAAAGTACAATTATGACATTCAGACACACCATTATGCTGTGGTGTTCCAGGTGGCATGAGTTTGTGAAACTATTCCACATTGTTTTAATTGAAGGCCAAACTCGTAACTCAAATATTCATCTCCGCGATCAAATCGCAGAAAAACTTTATTTTCTTGTTACAATGATTCTCCACTTCACTCTGAAATTCTTTGAACTTTTCAACTTTTTCAGTTTCATTAAGTAGATATACCCATATCTGCTCAAATCATCTGTGAAGGTCAGGAAATAACGATACCCGCCGCGAGCCTCAACACTCATCGGACTGCATACATCGGTATGTATTATTTCCAATAAGTCAGTAGCTCGCTCCATTGTTCCAGAGAACAGAGTCTTAGTCATCTTGCCTATGAGGCATGGTTCGCAAGCATCAACTGATTCATAATCAAGTGATTCCAAAAGCCCATCAGCATGGATTTTCTTCATGCGCTTTACACCAATATGACCTAAACGGCAGTGCCACAAATAGCACTACAAAAAAAAGACACATCCGTGACATTTTGGGCCGAACGAATTTTTTCTGTCATACATATGACACTTCTATGACGATTGATGTGGTAGCTCTAACTGAACCCGAGCGAGGCGTTGGGCTCTAACTGAACCCGAGCGATTGCACTACAGGCTACGCGTTATTGAACCCGAGCGATCGGCAGATGGCTGTTAACTGAACCTGATGGAGCGATTCCTTCGCTACTGCTACTAACTGAAGCCGATCGATTGGATGAACAGTGAGCGTTACGGGGGGGGGGGGGGTTGGATGAACAGTGAGCGGTGGCATTGCCTTTGGATGAACAGGACCCCGTGGTGTGGAGGGCTGGATGAACAATAGACGGTGGAGGGGTGGCCGTGGAGGGGTGGTTGAACAGGACCCCGTGGTGTGGAGGGCTGGATGAACAGTAGACGGTGGAGGGGTGCCCGTGGAGGGGTGGTTGAACAGGAGCCGGTGGAGTAGCGCGCGGTGGAGGCTGGATGAACAGGAGCCCGTGGAGGCTCAAGGAGGTCGACGGTAGCCTGTGGAGGCTGGAGGAGGTCGACGGTGAAGATGAACAGTATCCCGTGGAGTCCTGTTTTGCGGTACGCCACACCCCTCCCGATGAACAGGACCCCCGTTTCGACCGTAGCACTCCAACACAAGTCCGTTTCGTCCGTTTTGCGGTACGCCACACCCCTCCCGATCAACAGGACCCCCGTTTCGACCGTAGGAGGTCCGTTTCGTCCGTTTTGCGGTATGCCACACCCCTCCTGATCAACAGGACCCCGTTTCGACCGTACGAGGTCCGTTTCCTCCGTTTTGCGGTACGCTAGACCCGTCCTAATGAACAGGATCCCGTTTCGAACGTGGCCGGTCGAACACAAGGCCGTTTCCTCCGTTGTGCGGTACGCCAGGCCTCGTTTCCATCGCCTGTTCTGTCCAAGCCCTCCCGATGAACACGACCACGCATTCCATTCCGACCCAGCCGGTTGGCTCCCACGCATTCCGTTGCCTCCCGATGAACACGACGCATTTCGTTGCCTCCCCATGAACATGACGCATTCCGTTGCCTCCCCATGAACACGACGACGACGCTGTTTCTCCGTTCCGACCCAGCCAAGTACACGAACCCTGGCCGTACGTATGCGCGAGTAGGCATTCGAGACCCCGCCCATATGTACGTACGTGGCCATATTTTCTTTCTTGCACCCTGGCCGCTGTACGTACGTGTACACGCTACGTGCGCGCCTCTACTACGACACGTACGCGCCTCTACTACGACCAGTATGTACGTACACGTTCGCGACCAGGATGACAACGCTACGTATGCTTCGACCAGGTGGGTCCCGATTGTCAGGCACTTCCCTGCGTGCGAAGATGTAGCTGGTGGGTCCCAGCAGTCAGGGGGGGTGAATCGTTTTGTTTTTTTGTTTTGCCCGGACGCACTTCGTTGCGTGCGAAGGTGTAGCTGTTGGGTCCCAGCAGTCAGGGGGGCGAATCATTTTTTTGCCCGGACGCACTTCCTTGCGTGGGAAGGTGTAGCTGGTGGGTCCTAGCAGTCGGGGGGCGAATCATTTTTTTCCGGACGCACTTCCTTGCGTGCGAAGATGTAGCTGGTGGATCCCAGCAGTCAGGGGAGCGAATCGTTTTTTTTCAGACGCACTTCCTTGCGTGCGAAGATGTAGCTCGTGGGTCCCAGCAGTCAGGGGGCGAATCATTTTTTTTTGCAAAATACGGTGGCCCGTCCGGTGGGCCCCGCTGTCAGGTGGAGGAATAATTATTTTGCGCGTAATAAGGAGGCACTTCCTTGCGGCTGCCATGGACCCAGCTGTCAGCCTCTCCACGTACAGTCCATGTTCGATGGAAGTCGTTCCTTGACCACGTTGACCACGCCGCGCCGAGAGCACCACGGCAGTGGACGACGGCGAGGCCTAGGAAGGGGACGCCGCGGAGCCGGGGAAGACGCGGCAATGGATGCACACGCGGAGAGGAGTACGAGGTTTCACTGGTTCGGCTGCGCTGCTGTCGCCGCAGAATAACAGGGGGTGTGGGTGAGTGGAGGGATGGCCTGGCCAGCGGTGGGAGTAGTAGGGGGCGGTGAGGCCTCCGCGGCAGTACAACCGGCCACGGGAGGCAGGAGCAGGCGGCACGACCGGCTCTGCTTTGGGCGGCTGGAGCAAGAAGACCAGAGGTTGAAGAAGCACGACGGCCGTTGGATGGACATCGTACGGTCACTGCAGCTAGAATCGTTTATATTGACTAAGTTGACAAAGCCCTTGGTACGTCAACTTAGTAGGCCCACAGGTCAGCTTCCGAAACGGTGTGCCCCAGATGTCAGGGGGAGGAATCATTTTTTGGGCGGGTGAAGCTAGAATATCCGAGATTGAAGAAGAAGCACGACATCCGTTGGATGGACATCCAACGACCACTGCTGCTAGAACCGTGTGTTGAATATAAGTTGACAAAGCCTTGCATACGCGTCAACTCTGTTTTTCAGGGGACGCGTCAACTTAGTAAGGCCAGAAGTGTGTGGCAGAGAACTTATAGCCCATTTGAGATTTCTAAGAATGTGTAGCCTGTTTTTAAATTCTAATGGAATTTACTACATCCCATTTACAGTTTGTTAAAAGTACAATCCATTTCAACCAACCGTTCAAAACCGAATTCAATAAAATTTCCCATATTTTGATGGGATCCGAATATTTTTATCCCAAAATTTCTAGTCAGATTAAATACAATTTCAATATAAATTTATATTACGTAAAAATCGAATGAAACATTGTGCTCGCAACAATTAATGAAATTAAAATTTTCAATATCCAAAAATAATATTTTATAAAGCAATCACTGTTTGGTGCATTTTTTTATAGTTACTACCCAGTTTTTATAATTACATCCCATTTATTATTTCTTAAAGCCCATTTTCTTGTTAAGCCTAATGCATCCCTCCTAGGAAATATTTGCAGCCCAGCGGGGCGGAGAATAACAAGACCTTGCCTGGGTATTCCTAAAAAAAAGTATAGCTGGGCTAGCCATTTTCAGCTTGAAAAAAATTAATATCTGGGCTGGATATCTGGCCTGGGCTAGACAGGCCATAGCCCGCCCAGTTAATACCTGCAACGATGTTTTCGTTGTTGTTCAGAGGAGAAAAACTAATATTTGGGCTAAACATCGAAAAACTCTGCAGTGCTCACACCTCAAAAACACAAATACTGCTCGAGCTGCTTGGTCCCAGCTGTCGGCCGCTTCTTGTGCAATTCTCTCGTTTATTGACTACTACCTCCTTTCCGGTTTATAATGCTCAATTCAAAAATCTCACCAATCAAGGTAGATGGCGAGTGGTGGAATACTTTTTGTAGTTTTGCAAAAGCACCTAATTAATGCTCTTGTTATCCTCAAAAAATTATGTTTATCAATGCATTAATTGCAATGCATGCATGCATAAAGTACATGCATTGGTCAATTTTCTCTTAATACTTGCATGCAATGATTTAATGCACCTTGGAATCTGAACATGTGATGGAAAACAACCAAATTGAGCCTTATAAAATGGGAAAACTAAAATTTTGAGATAAGCCCTATAAACCGGAAAGGAGGGAGTACATAGGTTGACAATGGTGTGGGACCGTGATGTCAGGAAACCAGGAGGAAGCAAAATAAATTATAGTTTATATATATATATATATATATATATATATATATATATATATATATATATATATATAAAATATAAGGAGGCACTTGCGTACGTGAGGCTATGGACCTGGTGGGTCCCCATTGTCATCCTCTCCAAGTAAAGTCATCTCCTCGCCCGCGCGCGCTTTCCGCCTGAAACAGTCAGCGCCGGCTGCCCCGCTTCCCGGTGCAGGCGATTGCTCTGCCTTCAAACGACACAAGTGCCGTCCGTCCATCCATCTGCCGCACACATTAACGATACACGGTTGCCGAGGCGGCTACTTGTCCGTCCCTCCGCCCGCCCACCATTGCTATATAAACTGCTGCGCCGGCCACAGCCGTAGTATTCCGCATCCGTTCCCTTTCTCCTGTCCACACCACTACTGCCCACCATGGCTTCCTCGCGCTCCAGCGCTCTTCGGGACGGGCGGACGATGGACCACAAGGAGATGGCAGCCATTGCTGTGGACCGGCTGGCCGGCAGGCAGCCGGAGGACGACGATGTCCCAATGGAGAACATGGTAGTCGATGATCCGGCGCCAACCCCCTCCTCCACTCCATCCTCGTTGGTGCATTGCACCATGACCATCGGCGAGGCTCGTTCCCAATATATGGACAGGGTGAGGCAGATGCATGAGGAGCAGTTTCGGGAGGCACAGGCCGACGCCGCCTACAACCACCATCTCCTCCAGGAGCACCTGCAGGCGGAGGAGCAGATCACCGCGGAGCGGGAGAAGCAGGAGGCGTTGCTTGACTCATACCGCTCCGCCCGCAAGGTCCGCCTCGAGCGCTGGCGGTACCGCATGTGGGTGGCGGAGGCTGCGGCCGCCTACAAAGAGGCTAGCAAAGAGGGCGATGAAGCGGGCGAGGCTCTGTTTGGCGAGACCGAGGACGAGGCAGAGGACAATGCCGGCTCTGACGAGTCCCCGCTCCGCTTGCATCGACAAGGCCCTGCTTCGCCGAGGCCCCACGGTGCCAACAACGAGGCAGAGGACACCGCCGGCTCCGCCGAGGCCCCGCGGCGCCAACAACGAGGCAGAGGACACCGCCGGCTCTGCCGAGGCCCCGCCCCACCAACAGCGAGGCAGAGGACATCGCAGGCTCAGCCGAGGCCCCACCCTGCCTGCAACGTGGGGGAAGATTTCCACCGCTCTACTGAGGCGCCGCCAGCCGGCAATGAGATAGAGGACATCGCCGGCTCCGCCGAGGCCTCGCCCCGCTGCCAACGAGGCCGCGCCACATAGAAAACGAGGAAGAGTAGAACACGGTAGGTCGCCGCCGCTCGGGTCCAAGTAAGGCCACCGCTTCTACCCTCCGGTTGAAGCCAAGCTAGGCGGGTTGACCATTGACGGCCGGTTAGCTTCTTGGCGGCGACATGGAGTCGGAGAGCTGCGCTGGTGAAGAACGCTGCTTCTACTTAACTACTATTGCAGTTGGCTGACTGACACATGGGCCCAATAGGCCACATGCCAGTTACGCAACTGCACCTGTAGTTAAGTCACTGAAGTTTTTGTTTGGCTCAGCGGGACATAGGTGGGTAGCTTCGGTTAATTAATTATACCTCTAGCGCACCCCTTTTTAGTTGAAGAATATATGAAATGTAATGAAATCTGGCATGTTTATATGAAATCCGACCGTGTATGAATGAATTTATTTCAATTAGTTCGAATTCCTGTATCACTGGCATTGGATGAACATGCAAAACAATACGTACTACTACGGTGATCACCTTGTTTGCAGCAGTTTCACATGTACTCCCTCCGGACCTTTCTAGTCTGCATACAAGTATTGTCTGCAGTCAAAGTATCTCTAATTTGACCAATCTTATACAAAAAAGTATGCACTTCCACAATGTGTGAAGTAAAAAGGAACAGAAGGAGTACAAAGAGTTTGAGCAGCTTTTTAGTGTTTCTGTACATTGCAATCAAACACAAAGGCCTGGCAATTCATAGAGAACATTCAAAACAATCGATGATTATGCATCTCAGCGACTCACATGTCAGAGGCAATATTTACTTCACAACTAAAGAATAAAGAAAAAATTGATCGACGCTGCTGACAGCAAAGGGCGTCCCATTCGAAAATATCAACGCATATCTTGCTAAAATCAATGAGCAAAATTTGACAAGGTTGTCCCATTCCAAAATATCAAATGCCTACGGTTGTGGAATGGGCAGGGTTTGCCATCAGTTCGGACATTGACATGGCACCTCGTGCTAAATAAACCAGCTGTTCTTTTTGTGCAGTTCCACCCAAATCAACCAAATTCACGCGTAGCTTGTATAATTTTGCCCTTATATGTTGCAACGCCTTGAACTTATGGACACCTCCTTTCTTGTGGTGGAAATGAATGATTCGATGTATTCATGAACATTTTGTGCAGTTCCCATTGAAATCAAGCTGAGCACCCCTGTTTGCACAAATACAAAAAAGTGATTAGTATAAAGCAAACTATACTATGAATTGACAGTTTCAACAGGCACATACATGGTCCATGTAGAGCACACTTTCAGAAAAATGGAACTCACCAGAAAGAATCCTAGAACAACATTGTACTCGCGCATCACAACAAAAAAATGGAGATTTGTCAGTCCTTCTGAGCTGAAGTTAATTTAGTCTTGTGGGGAGTAATGTAACCATCCTTCAAGTGCTCCTTCTGATGAGAAGATAGACATGGCTTCTTCATCCTGGCATAATCGGAACTAGTCACTTCACGTACTCCATATTCTTCTTCAGAGGAAGATGATCCTGTTGTGCAAAGACAAGAGGACTACTAAATGCTAGCATCCCTGTTTGCTCGAAAAAAAGGAAAGGAAATATTTAAAACAGCACAGATGAAGCACTTCTCAAGGACAATACCACTTTTTCATGACAGTATCTAAACAGTAGCACAACACCAATAGAGATGACAAAGCTCAATCATATGGATGAAATCAGTGGGCAAGTACCAACCTTTGTCAGGAGGCTGATTGTGTAGAGCATACAGATGAAGCACTTCTCCGGAACCACCTGTTGCTATCTACGGGGGTGGCCATGCTTACTATATACTCCTCGATTAGTTTAATGTCTCCAACATCTTCTTGTGCAGTTCCACTAAAATATATGGTATCTTCAAAGAAGATCCCTGTTTGCACAAGTAGAGATAATTACATATGGCATCAAATCAGTGGAAAAACAATTGCTCGTTCCAGCCATAGCAATAAATTAAGATGCAAAACTATATCATTACTTGTGTCATCACAGTTCCAGTGCTTCATTACAGCACCGGGAGTTGATTTTTGTTTTTCTTCCGCTTGTTCTTCCCCTTCATCACTTGGTTCAATAACAGACAAGCTTCGCCTTCAATGTAAGATTTGGCATGTCAATTAGGGAGCACAAGTATAGTACTAAACTTAATTTTCTGATGAAAGTGGCAAAATACAGGCCAGCAGTTGTGAAATATCCTTATCTTACCTCAATGGGATATTACGGTGCACATACAGATTGGAAGTCTTGTCTCCATTTGTGCAGTTCACTAAAATCAAGCAACATTATCGTACAAGTAGCACAACATATGAAAGCACACTGCAGAATCATGTGAAAGAAGGCTAGTACTGACCTCTCATGATGCAGAATTCAAACAACTCACAAGAAGAAGATCTGAACAAAATTCGCCTTAATGGATAGGAAGTAAGATCTCCTCTTGTGCAGTTCCACTAAGATCAAGCAATCAAGCAACATTGTCGGTGTGACATTTTGGTTGAACTGCACAAAACACTCTTAAACAAAAGTGTTTTGTGCAGTGCAACAAAAGGTCACAATGGCAACAAGGTGAAGTAGATAACCCTGTTTACACAGAGGTGCAAAGGAAACAATTAGTGGTCAATAACGGTGGATGACACAGAAGCCAACAAAAAGAAGCATCTACCTTATCTAAATGGGAAAGAAAGGAAGACAATAGCATTTCTCAAACGGTGGCATTGATTAATATTAACATAGAGATTATATTAACAATAAAATTCGTTAAACATGTAATTTGCTTTTAACTGTGGCATTGCATCAATTTTCCAGCGGCATTATTAGAGGGTGTTTGTTTACAGGGACATTTGGTGTAGGGACTAAAAAAACTCCATGTCAGTCCCATCTAAACCAAACAGGAGGGACTTTTAGGGACTAAAAGTGGGCATTTGGGACTAAAGAAAGAAGACCCCGAGGGAGTCTTTTTGGGACTTTTTCCAATAGTTGCCCCTGCCACGCATCGCACCTTGTTTCTATTAGTTCATTACTAGGGGTAACATGGTCTTTTAGCATGTCATTTAATAACCTCCAGTCCATGTTTAGTCCCTGGAACCAAGCAGCTAGGGACTAGGGAGTTTTTAACCAAACAGGTCCTGAGATTAACAACAGCTAATGAGTTGCACGGGACAGTGGACGCACCAGCACCATGTGCATCTACCGATGTACTGTGGTCATGCACAGTCTGTTGCAATAAAGAACAAACAACCAAGGAGCATATTTGTGTTGGTCCCAGTTTTGTTATCTTTAGACACCTTTCCCTATGTGAGCGCAGCAAATCTAGTCCTGCTCAAACTCTACAGCCTTGTCCCTTCCTTTCCTTTTTGAACTAGTACTTTCGCCCCTTCCTTTCCTCTTTGAACCACGTCCTAGATTTATGCGATACAACTTTCCCCACTACTTCCCCCCATTCCTTTCCTCTTTGAACCACATCCTAGATTCATGCTACACAACTTTCCCCCTTCATTTCCTCTTTGAACCACGTCCTAGATTCATGCTATATACAACTTTTCCCACTACTTTCCCCCACTCCTTTCCTCTTTGAACCACGTCCTAGATTCATGGTATACATGCAGCTAGAGCAATGCATGTGGAGTAAGTAAAATATACCTTAAGGTTCTTGGGGCGTGGTTCGGTGGGCGACGGGACGGCGGCGAAGAAGAAGGGGTCGGAGGCCCTCCCGCGCCGCCGCTGGGTGGAAAGTGAACAGCTGCGCTGGTAGTGGATTCCCTCCCTCCCCGACGGCGACATCGTTAAGCCTCCTTCCCTTCCCGGCGGACGGATCCTGCCGGCTCTTTGAGCAGCAGTGAGGGGAGAGAGAGAGGCCAACGAAGTCTTGTTTAGATCTGGAGAGGGCGAGAGAGTGTGAAGAGAGAAACTACAAGCGCTGAGGCTCCAGCGGGAGAGGGCGAGAGAGTGTGAAGAGAGAAAGTACAAGCACCGAGGCTCCAGCGTGTATATATATACTGGAGAGAGAGAGTGTGAAGCGTGCAAACCCTAGAAAACATTTTAACCAGTCAAAGAATCCTCCTGGCAAAAACTATGCTCATGTGTAGTTATCGAACCTAAGACCTCAAGTTTGATGAGCGAACAGGCTAACCAGCTACACAACCCTCCCGTTATGTTCAACGAGAGGAAAATAACCTTTTATACATTCCTACATTCATGTGACAAGCATGCCGTGTTTTTTTGTGTGTGTGGGAGTCATTTGGATTTCAATCATAATCGTGTCTTGTGGCTTTGGTGGTAAGACTATCCACAGTGGTGCAGAAATAATGCAGCCTTAGTCACCTTACCTCTCTCCACGTAGTACGTTGGGTCCCACCAGTCAGAGGGTGAAACAAACAGATTAATAAGAAAAATTAAAAGCGTCAGCAGTGTATCTTACCTCACACATCTCGCTACTACTCGGGAACACTGTCCAATAGATCCCTCTGTTCGCTCACGTACTATTTTAAGTGAATCCTTATTATAACATGCACACAAATTTTGGGCACTTGTATTCGACTTAACTCAGTGTGCCACCATATCTCGTATACTTACTACTCCCTCCGTCTAGGTGTAATAAGTCACGTTAGAAGGTGCAATGGGATCAAGGTGCGTGCGTGTGCGTGTGTGTGTTTAACAGCATGTGTGTGTTAGAGAGTGCGATAGATCGACCTACTCCTACAGAGAGATGGTGTGTAGTGTACGATTTTAGCCGCGAGAGTCGGTGCATCCTCTCGTCTCCGGGCGTGTCCGGTAGGGACATGCGGACAGCTGCCACGCCCACTCCTAACCAGCCTGGCCCACCCAAAGCCCCTCCATCGCCCGCGCGTGCTTCCCGCCCGAAACGATCAGCGCCACTCCAAAGAATCGGTGCCGCATTCATGCCCGGGCAGAGCGGACGCGACCTCTCACTGGCGCAAGAGTGATGCTTGCTTCGTCCATCCAACTTACTACTGGGTCTATGTGATTTGACGGCTCATTGGTCTTTATTACTTAGGTGGTAGGACTACTGGATGTCCCACGCTTTCGGCGAAAGGAGGTAGTAGATTACAATTTTCTCCATTCTTACAGCGGAGGAGTGCAGGAGCAGTGAAAACACGCAGGCTCAGTGATTACATGGCCCACCTCACACTATCACCGTGCGACACCCAACTCTTTACATAGTACTCCCTCCATTCCTAAATATTACTAGATGAGTCCCTGCGCGTTGCCGCGGAACAGCGGTATATCTCTCTGCGCAAAATTATCGATTTCATAGAACTAAAAAAAACTCTATAACCACATGACAAATGTGGTAGCCAAACTAAATAAACTCCCATCATCATTTAGATCATCCCACGTAAGGAAAAAATATCAGCCAACTCCTACTGCATAATGGGATTATATTTTTCTTTTTGACATGTTAATGGGACTTAAAAGCTCACTTACATGCATGCTACCGGTGCATGCTTGCATGCAGACATGTTGATGTGATTTAAAACCCACTCACACGCATGTGCCACAGTATTTTCTACATGCTTGCATGTGGCTTAGTGCGTAGCCTCTCAACGTCTAGATCAGACGGCTATTATGGACTGATTTACTTCATCTAACGGCTACATCAATTTTGATGATGTGGCTCAAGGAGAGGATAGATAATTCCTAGTAGCGGGGGCTAGCTATTACTAGTAGATAAGTCTTTGTAGAGATTCCACTAGGTGAACTACATATGGAACAAAATGAATGAATCTACACTTAAAATGCATCTATATACATCCGCATGTGGTTCATGTGAAATCTCTACAAAGACTTATATTTAGGAACGGAGGAAGTACTAGTATAGTACGTACTGTAATTTATCAGCGAGATAAATTTGTACAATGCTATGAAGCTTCCAGCTCCTGTTACATGTATCTTGCATCCATGGTTGCCTGTTGCAACATTTCATCAAATACAAAGGAGACTAACATGCATGCTATTGCATCTCAATGATTGACAGATCATAGCAAATATGTACTCCCTCCGTTCCAAAATAAGTGTCTCAACTTTGTGTAAACTTTAGTACAAAGTTGTACTACTACTAAAGTTGACACTTATTTTGGAACAGAGGCAGCTAAAGAAAAAAAAAACGATCCATGCAGTCCCTAGCCCTTGAACCGTGAACCCTGACTAGGCTTCAATTTGCTGGCAACGTTCGAGCTTCCTAATAAATGAAGTTTGCAACCTTTTGACCATCGGATCATTTTGTGCAGTTTCACCAAAATCGAGATGAGCATCCCTGTGGCAAAGAAATTGAAGAAACATGATTAGAATAAGATTACCAGGACTAGTTGATGAGACATAAACTCAGCACAAATACAGTACATAGAAGCCAGTAGAGGTATCAGGTATGTGCGGGGCAAAGAAGTAGAGAAATATCCACAGGGAGTGATGTGGGCAGCTGGAGCAGTGGTGCAACCCGGCTGTAGAGGGAGTTGTACCTGAGGGACGTAGCTCAACCTTGAGGAGGGCAGCGGGAGGCGGCAACTGCCCACGTCACGGCAGTGAGCAAGGGACGAAGGCAACCTCACCGGCTTTGTGAGAGAGAACGGCGGGGACCCCTGATTGGGACGTGCCGACAGTGGGTTTTCGCCGTCGGCGACGGCCACCACATCTACACTAAGCATCCACCCCTTCCCCAAGCGGACGTGATCCGCTGGCATGTTAGAGATGTGGCCACAGTCGTTTTGTGCGAGAGAGTGGGAAGAGAGCAACCCCATCAAGCAACCGTGTAGGCTGGCCCGTCCTGACTATGTATATAGTGGAGCGGTTTCCTTTTCTCTCCATATGAACCTATCATATTGTGCACGTGCCACTGAAGAAAAAAAAACTTTATTTATAAATGACGCGGCACCTACTACTCGTTCTCCTATAACCTTGCGCTTGGCATCTCCAAAATATTAACCTTGCGATTGGCTCTTCGCCTCTTCGGGAAGTCGAGTAATAATGGTAGTGCAGTATATATCGTTCTGGCTATATGAGACCGAATGAATTGCTGCACGTCCACCACGTGGGCGAGGGTCGAGGGGCGAGGGAGAGTGCTACTACATACGGAGCAAAATGAGTGAATCTACACTCTAAAATACGTCTATATACATCAGTGTTTGGAGTATGTACTAGTAGTTCATATTGAGATCTACTAAAGGACATATATATTCCAAACAATATGATATTATCTCTATAACCAAGGTAGTAGGGGAGTAAACGGAGGGAGTAGTAAATTTTTCTCCTCGTCCTGCGAGCCACCGCGCGCATGGGGGAGGGAGCGGGCGTAAGGCGGAGCAAGCTTCACCTCATCCTGCGAGCCACCGCGCCCGCGGGCGGGGGAGATGGCGTACTAAGCAAGCTTCTCCTTGTTCTACGAGTTGACGGGACACATCAAAAGTACTCCAGTGTATAGAGCCTTGCCTGTAAGGTAGGCCCCACATGGTTTGCCTCTTTTTTTAATTTAACATAATGCGTCAAGTCGCAATTTGTTTGTTCACCCGTGGTAGACGATCTTCCCTCCACCAAGTGGACAACCAGTACATGTGCCAAATTACCATATGGGCTGCCGTTTTTGTATAGAAATGAGCTCCACTGTGTACCTACGCGGGTGTGGTTGGGAAAGAGACGGGAGTACGTGCACCGTGCGTGCACCTCTCCTCTTCGTGCACGTCCCCCACCTATGTGTGTGTGTGAGAGAGATACAAACCGCGTTCATGAGTGTTTTTTGTTTTGTGGTGGGGGTGGGGGTGGGGTGGGGGGTTGATTTCATGAATCATTTGTGGGAATATGTGTTGATGACATCTGAAACAAAATTTTGCATGCAATGTGTGTGAAATGGAGGCCTATCCGTATCATACATAGAGGGTCGGGCAATCCATGGGAAGAGAGGGAGGGGTCATAGCTATCGATAGAGTCGAAGAGAGTATCAAGTGGGTGGGTGCGAGATCGATGAAGAGAGCCATCGAAATTGTGTGTGTGTGCAAGTCAAAGATATAGGGCGACTGGCCTACCGGAACGTTAGAGGGCACATGTCAAGTTTGTGTGTGGCAGGGAGACATGACTAGAGCGCTTGATGTATCGGTGTGTGTGTGGGGGGGGGGGGGGAGGGGGGGTGGGGGGAGGGGTAGGCAGAGGCCTAACTATAGAGGTAGACCGACTCGTATATGTGTTGAGAAGGAGAGACCCAGCTATGTCTTGAGGGAGATCGGTCGACATCCATACATAATTGAAGGACGGGAAATATGATGGGACAGAGAGAGAGGAGAGAGAGAGAGGGAGGGAGAGGGAGGGAGAGGGGTAGAGTGATGGATGGATGATGGAGTTGCTTCTCGGAGATGTTGGGAGAGGCCTACTAGACAAACTGAGGGTGGAACTGCAATGTTATCAATAAGAGTGGGGATGTGTTTCTGTGTGTGCCTGTGCGTGATTGATCTGTCGGGACGCATCCATGGATGATGAAGGGGAACCATGTGTTTGGTAAGCAAACCTAACTAGATCGGTAGATCAATTGTTGTTTGTTGGAGGAAGGGAGAGACACAACTAATGAGGTAGATCGATCGACGTGTGGGTAAAAACGAGTTATAAGGACCTAGCTAGCTATATGTATAGCGAGAGACCGGTCGGTGTACGTCCATTTGTTAGAGGCAAATAAGGCCCAGCAAGACGGATAGACAGAGAGAATGGAGCTAGGAGGTGGTGCGAGAGGCCCAACTACTAGCTAGATAGGGGGAGGAGTGTGCGGTTGTGAGATCGATGAAAAGAGGGGCGAGAGTTTACACGTGTGTCTGACCGTATGAGAGAC
Source organism: Triticum timopheevii (assembly GCA_963921465.1). Taxonomy (NCBI): domain Eukaryota; kingdom Viridiplantae; phylum Streptophyta; class Magnoliopsida; order Poales; family Poaceae; genus Triticum; species Triticum timopheevii. The sequence goes on along the minus strand of OY997268.1, from coordinate 615,015,003 downwards.
ACGAGGCAAGGACACATAAAGGAGGAGATTGAAGCTGTCTGTGTATGCTGCAGGCAGGCATCGCTGGAGAGGTTTATCGATCGGTGTGTGTCGGAAAGGAGTTGTGGAGACTCTGGGAGAACGACCTAAAGAAAAAATGAATGTGCCCGGTGGATAGAATGCCGAGGGAGGGGGAGAGTGAGGAGGGCGTGTGCATGCACGAGAGAAAGTTAGTGGTAGGTACAAAGGTTAGAGGATTGTGTGGGTGTAAGAGACTAACAAAGATCATAATTTGATATGAAAGCAGATTCATATATTTGAATAGGAGATCATAGTGTTTTAAACATTGCATGCATGAATATAGCGATGATACACGTGCTGTGCACATGTTATACCATAATGTGATAATGCATGGCGTTTTCAACTCACAACTAAATGCCGAACAATCTAAACCATACTATACATCAAACAACCTCACATTTTATTTGAATTTGTGATAATGTGCGGCGTTTGCAGCTTACAACTAAATATCGAGCAATCTAAACAATACTATATATCGAACATTCTCACATTTTATTTGAATTTCTGGTAATGTGTGGTGTTTGCAACTCACATCTAAATACTTGTAGGCGTAGGGGGCGGGGCACCATACATAATGTGATAAACACATTATACATATGAGACATGGTTTAGATTGTGAAGATCTAGCTAGAGCTAGAAATGTAATGTGATTTGAAATAAAAATAAAGTGGATTCAAAAAATCTAGTTCGAGTTCATATAGTACACATAGTTCATATGTAACTCGAGACTAATCATGTGGTGTGCTGTGAAGATAATACACAAATGATGGTTTAACTTGACAATAATGATGATTGTAGATCTTATTAAAACAGAGAAACGAATTCAAATGCTTTGACTTCACAACAATCATTACTGTAGATCTTATTCAAATTTAGTTCATATTGAAGCTGTAGTATATACGTTTGGAATGCACTAAAACGTTCATTTGAGTAGTAGGTTGCATGCATTATACATGTAGCGAAATATTTTAATTGGACATAACATGAATACAAAGTTTTGAATGACATTTGTAGTGCGCATTGATTTGGTACAGTACACGTTAGTCTTGTCCGGAAATTTTAACCCGCGCCTTGTTAGCCCGAAATATTTAAGATATATCTTTGTCTCGTTGTGCTCCGACAACTCCCTCCATCTCAACCCGCGCCTTGCTATTCCGAAATTACAACGCATGCGAAAACTCCCACCTCCTACATTCATGTTCAACGAGAGGAAAATAACCTTTTATACATTCCTACATTCATGTGACAAGCATGCCGTGTTTTTTTGTGTGTGTGGGAGTCATTTGGATTTCAATCATAATCGTGTCTTGTGGCTTTGGTGGTAAGACTATCCACAGTGGTGCAGAAATAATGCAGCCTTAGTCACCTTACCTCTCTCCACGTAGTACGTTGGGTCCCACCAGTCAGAGGGTGAAACAAACAGATTAATAAGAAAAATTAAAAGCGTCAGCAGTGTATCTTACCTCACACATCTCGCTACTACTCGGGAACACTGTCCAATAGATCCCTCTGTTCGCTCACGTACTATTTTAAGTGAATCCTTATTATAACATGCACACAAATTTTGGGCACTTGTATTCGACTTAACTCAGTGTGCCACCATATCTCGTATACTTACTACTCCCTCCGTCTAGGTGTAATAAGTCACGTTAGAAGGTGCAATGGGATCAAGGTGCGTGCGTGTGCGTGTGTGTGTTTAACAGCATGTGTGTGTTAGAGAGTGCGATAGATCGACCTACTCCTACAGAGAGATGGTGTGTAGTGTACGATTTTAGCCGCGAGAGTCGGTGCATCCTCTCGTCTCCGGGCGTGTCCGGTAGGGACATGCGGACAGCTGCCACGCCCACTCCTAACCAGCCTGGCCCACCCAAAGCCCCTCCATCGCCCGCGCGTGCTTCCCGCCCGAAACGATCAGCGCCACTCCAAAGAATCGGTGCCGCATTCATGCCCGGGCAGAGCGGACGCGACCTCTCACTGGCGCAAGAGTGATGCTTGCTTCGTCCATCCAACTTACTACTGGGTCTATGTGATTTGACGGCTCATTGGTCTTTATTACTTAGGTGGTAGGACTACTGGATGTCCCACGCTTTCGGCGAAAGGAGGTAGTAGATTACAATTTTCTCCATTCTTACAGCGGAGGAGTGCAGGAGCAGTGAAAACACGCAGGCTCAGTGATTACATGGCCCACCTCACACTATCACCGTGCGACACCCAACTCTTTACATAGTACTCCCTCCATTCCTAAATATTACTAGATGAGTCCCTGCGCGTTGCCGCGGAACAGCGGTATATCTCTCTGCGCAAAATTATCGATTTCATAGAACTAAAAAAAACTCTATAACCACATGACAAATGTGGTAGCCAAACTAAATAAACTCCCATCATCATTTAGATCATCCCACGTAAGGAAAAAATATCAGCCAACTCCTACTGCATAATGGGATTATATTTTTCTTTTTGACATGTTAATGGGACTTAAAAGCTCACTTACATGCATGCTACCGGTGCATGCTTGCATGCAGACATGTTGATGTGATTTAAAACCCACTCACACGCATGTGCCACAGTATTTTCTACATGCTTGCATGTGGCTTAGTGCGTAGCCTCTCAACGTCTAGATCAGACGGCTATTATGGACTGATTTACTTCATCTAACGGCTACATCAATTTTGATGATGTGGCTCAAGGAGAGGATAGATAATTCCTAGTAGCGGGGGCTAGCTATTACTAGTAGATAAGTCTTTGTAGAGATTCCACTAGGTGAACTACATATGGAACAAAATGAATGAATCTACACTTAAAATGCATCTATATACATCCGCATGTGGTTCATGTGAAATCTCTACAAAGACTTATATTTAGGAACGGAGGAAGTACTAGTATAGTACGTACTGTAATTTATCAGCGAGATAAATTTGTACAATGCTATGAAGCTTCCAGCTCCTGTTACATGTATCTTGCATCCATGGTTGCCTGTTGCAACATTTCATCAAATACAAAGGAGACTAACATGCATGCTATTGCATCTCAATGATTGACAGATCATAGCAAATATGTACTCCCTCCGTTCCAAAATAAGTGTCTCAACTTTGTGTAAACTTTAGTACAAAGTTGTACTACTACTAAAGTTGACACTTATTTTGGAACAGAGGCAGCTAAAGAAAAAAAAAACGATCCATGCAGTCCCTAGCCCTTGAACCGTGAACCCTGACTAGGCTTCAATTTGCTGGCAACGTTCGAGCTTCCTAATAAATGAAGTTTGCAACCTTTTGACCATCGGATCATTTTGTGCAGTTTCACCAAAATCGAGATGAGCATCCCTGTGGCAAAGAAATTGAAGAAACATGATTAGAATAAGATTACCAGGACTAGTTGATGAGACATAAACTCAGCACAAATACAGTACATAGAAGCCAGTAGAGGTATCAGGTATGTGCGGGGCAAAGAAGTAGAGAAATATCCACAGGGAGTGATGTGGGCAGCTGGAGCAGTGGTGCAACCCGGCTGTAGAGGGAGTTGTACCTGAGGGACGTAGCTCAACCTTGAGGAGGGCAGCGGGAGGCGGCAACTGCCCACGTCACGGCAGTGAGCAAGGGACGAAGGCAACCTCACCGGCTTTGTGAGAGAGAACGGCGGGGACCCCTGATTGGGACGTGCCGACAGTGGGTTTTCGCCGTCGGCGACGGCCACCACATCTACACTAAGCATCCACCCCTTCCCCAAGCGGACGTGATCCGCTGGCATGTTAGAGATGTGGCCACAGTCGTTTTGTGCGAGAGAGTGGGAAGAGAGCAACCCCATCAAGCAACCGTGTAGGCTGGCCCGTCCTGACTATGTATATAGTGGAGCGGTTTCCTTTTCTCTCCATATGAACCTATCATATTGTGCACGTGCCACTGAAGAAAAAAAAACTTTATTTATAAATGACGCGGCACCTACTACTCGTTCTCCTATAACCTTGCGCTTGGCATCTCCAAAATATTAACCTTGCGATTGGCTCTTCGCCTCTTCGGGAAGTCGAGTAATAATGGTAGTGCAGTATATATCGTTCTGGCTATATGAGACCGAATGAATTGCTGCACGTCCACCACGTGGGCGAGGGTCGAGGGGCGAGGGAGAGTGCTACTACATACGGAGCAAAATGAGTGAATCTACACTCTAAAATACGTCTATATACATCAGTGTTTGGAGTATGTACTAGTAGTTCATATTGAGATCTACTAAAGGACATATATATTCCAAACAATATGATATTATCTCTATAACCAAGGTAGTAGGGGAGTAAACGGAGGGAGTAGTAAATTTTTCTCCTCGTCCTGCGAGCCACCGCGCGCATGGGGGAGGGAGCGGGCGTAAGGCGGAGCAAGCTTCACCTCATCCTGCGAGCCACCGCGCCCGCGGGCGGGGGAGATGGCGTACTAAGCAAGCTTCTCCTTGTTCTACGAGTTGACGGGACACATCAAAAGTACTCCAGTGTATAGAGCCTTGCCTGTAAGGTAGGCCCCACATGGTTTGCCTCTTTTTTTAATTTAACATAATGCGTCAAGTCGCAATTTGTTTGTTCACCCGTGGTAGACGATCTTCCCTCCACCAAGTGGACAACCAGTACATGTGCCAAATTACCATATGGGCTGCCGTTTTTGTATAGAAATGAGCTCCACTGTGTACCTACGCGGGTGTGGTTGGGAAAGAGACGGGAGTACGTGCACCGTGCGTGCACCTCTCCTCTTCGTGCACGTCCCCCACCTATGTGTGTGTGTGAGAGAGATACAAACCGCGTTCGTGAGTGTTTTTTGTTTTGTGGTGGGGGTGGGGGGTGGGGTGGGGGGTTGATTTCATGAATCATTTGTGGGAATATGTGTTGATGACATCTGAAACAAAATTTTGCATGCAATGTGTGTGAAATGGAGGCCTATCCGTATCATACATAGAGGGTCGGGCAATCCATGGGAAGAGAGGGAGGGGTCATAGCTATCGATAGAGTCGAAGAGAGTATCAAGTGGGTGGGTGCGAGATCGATGAAGAGAGCCATCGAAATTGTGTGTGTGTGCAAGTCAAAGATATAGGGCGACTGGCCTACCGGAACGTTAGAGGGCACATGTCAAGTTTGTGTGTGGCAGGGAGACATGACTAGAGCGCTTGATGTATCGGTGTGTGTGTGGGGGGGGGGGGGGGAGGGGGGGTGGGGGGAGGGGTAGGCAGAGGCCTAACTATAGAGGTAGACCGACTCGTATATGTGTTGAGAAGGAGAGACCCAGCTATGTCTTGAGGGAGATCGGTCGACATCCATACATAATTGAAGGACGGGAAATATGATGGGACAGAGAGAGAGGAGAGAGAGAGAGGGAGGGAGAGGGAGGGAGAGGGGTAGAGTGATGGATGGATGATGGAGTTGCTTCTCGGAGATGTTGGGAGAGGCCTACTAGACAAACTGAGGGTGGAACTGCAATGTTATCAATAAGAGTGGGGATGTGTTTCTGTGTGTGCCTGTGCGTGATTGATCTGTCGGGACGCATCCATGGATGATGAAGGGGAACCATGTGTTTGGTAAGCAAACCTAACTAGATCGGTAGATCAATTGTTGTTTGTTGGAGGAAGGGAGAGACACAACTAATGAGGTAGATCGATCGACGTGTGGGTAAAAACGAGTTATAAGGACCTAGCTAGCTATATGTATAGCGAGAGACCGGTCGGTGTACGTCCATTTGTTAGAGGCAAATAAGGCCCAGCAAGACGGATAGACAGAGAGAATGGAGCTAGGAGGTGGTGCGAGAGGCCCAACTACTAGCTAGATAGGGGGAGGAGTGTGCGGTTGTGAGATCGATGAAAAGAGGGGCGAGAGTTTACACGTGTGTCTGACCGTATGAGAGACACGAGGCAAGGACACATAAAGGAGGAGATTGAAGCTGTCTGTGTATGCTGCAGGCAGGCATCGCTGGAGAGGTTTATCGATCGGTGTGTGTCGGAAAGGAGTTGTGGAGACTCTGGGAGAACGACCTAAAGAAAAAATGAATGTGCCCGGTGGATAGAATGCCGAGGGAGGGGGAGAGCGAGGAGGGCGTGTGCATGCACGAGAGAAAGTTAGTGGTAGGTACAAAGGTTAGAGGATTGTGTGGGTGTAAGAGACTAACAAAGATCATAATTTGATATGAAAGCAGATTCATATATTTGAATAGGAGATCATAGTGTTTTAAACATTGCATGCATGAATATAGCGATGATACACGTGCTGTGCACATGTTATACCATAATGTGATAATGCATGGCGTTTTCAACTCACAACTAAATGCCGAACAATCTAAACCATACTATACATCAAACAACCTCACATTTTATTTGAATTTGTGATAATGTGCGGCGTTTGCAGCTTACAACTAAATATCGAGCAATCTAAACAATACTATATATCGAACATTCTCACATTTTATTTGAATTTCTGGTAATGTGTGGTGTTTGCAACTCACATCTAAATACTTGTAGGCGTAGGGGGCGGGGCACCATACATAATGTGATAAACACATTATACATATGAGACATGGTTTAGATTGTGAAGATCTAGCTAGAGCTAGAAATGTAATGTGATTTGAAATAAAAATAAAGTGGATTCAAAAAATCTAGTTCGAGTTCATATAGTACACATAGTTCATATGTAACTCGAGACTAATCATGTGGTGTGCTGTGAAGATAATACACAAATGATGGTTTAACTTGACAATAATGATGATTGTAGATCTTATTAAAACAGAGAAACGAATTCAAATGCTTTGACTTCACAACAATCATTACTGTAGATCTTATTCAAATTTAGTTCATATTGAAGCTGTAGTATATACGTTTGGAATGCACTAAAACGTTCATTTGAGTAGTAGGTTGCATGCATTATACATGTAGCGAAATATTTTAATTGGACATAACATGAATACAAAGTTTTGAATGACATTTGTAGTGCGCATTGATTTGGTACAGTACACGTTAGTCTTGTCCGGAAATTTTAACCCGCGCCTTGTTAGCCCGAAATATTTAAGATATATCTTTGTCTCGTTGTGCTCCGACAACTCCCTCCATCTCAACCCGCGCCTTGCTATTCCGAAATTACAACGCATGCGAAAACTCCCACCTCCTGTGAAATCCCGACACGCGAAATGCTCGTGGTACCCCTGAACCAAAAGAACCGCCTCAAATTGGTGGGGGATACTTTCATAACTTACCCCACATTTTGGACAAGCGCGTCTCTAGCCATGGTTCCCCACTGCCATCCCATCCGCCCACCCATTCATACACCGAGGCCACGAAAACCCACGACGAAACCCCACACCCTGCTCCGTCCGCCACCCAGCCGGAGCCTCTTCCCCGACAATGTCGTCCACAGCAACACCTCGACGTCCCTCATCCACCGTACCGGATGAGGATCCGTCGTTGATCTCATCGTCCCGCCGGTTCAGCCACCCCGTCCTCCACATCCAAGGAGCTGCCCCGACGTTCCCCTCGTCTTTCACGCCACCTCCATTCCCACACCGCCGTCTTCACCTGCACCACCGGAAGAGCATCATCATCACCGTTTCCTCGGATGAAGCTGCGGCCTAATCGGCGCCACCAAAGAGGTTGTACACTAATCGCCGCATTTTCTTCTTGATTCGATCTCACGGTGCTGCCGGCGCTCGGTCCCGAGCCGACACGGCGCGGATCCATCCACGGCGGTGTCACTGGCCACTTCCTCCACGGTGTCGCTCCCTCGGCGGCGACGTCCACATCAGTAGGAGCTGCTGCCGCTTTAGCTCTCACTCGCGCTGCTGCTCTACTCTTGCTCTTGGTCCCCTTCCTGGTCTGCTCTTGCTATTGCTCTTGCTCGCGCTGCTGCTCTCGCTCTTGCTCTTGCTTGCGATGCTGCTCCGATTTAGATACACTTCAGTCGACTGAATCGACTTTTGGGTCAGTCGATTTTCAAGGGGTGGGCTCGCCGGGGGAAGGAAGAACCAGCCGCAGCGGGGAGGGGGGATCGCCGGAGAGGTACCCCACTATCTATCTTAGGGTTCAGGATGGGGGCGGTGGTCACCGGCGGTGGCGGGGCATTGGCGGGGCGGTGGCGTGGGGATCATCGGAGAAAAAGCTCGGCACGGGGGGGGGGGGGGGGGGGAGGGCTAGAAGGATGGCCCGGGCGGCGGCTGACCGGCGGTGGGGAGTGTTTTTGGGGCGGGCGGGGCGGCGCATCGCCAGTCGCGGGGGGGAGGGGGGCTGCTGTTTGGCCGGTGGTGGCTGGCGGCTCAGGGGGGTGGAGGTTGAAGATGAACCGCAGGCCCTTGATTTCGTATCCAACAGTTGCAAAATCGACTGACCAGAGATGAAAAAGTCAGTCGACCGACATGTAGCCTCACCTTGCTAGTGCGTTCAGTTTCGACAACAAAATTCAGTTTCGACAGCAAATTTCAGTTTCGACAGTGAAGTTCAGTTTCAACAGTGAAGTTCAGTTTCGATAGTTAAGTTCAGTTTCGACAGTTAAGTTCAGAGATGAGCGGCTGATGTATTTTACATCTAGCACTTTGTGGTTATGTATTTTACGTCATGTATTGGAGATGCTATTAGAATTCCACTCAGGTTAACGTTGTTCGTTGTCTCTCTTGTCCTGCTTCAGCCTCGGCGTCGTACAACTCACCGGAGCTGCTCCAATGACGAAACCCTCCATCACAGCGGAGCAGTACCTCGGGCTCCATCTGCAAACGCCTAAGATCTTCTTCCCCTCCTCCGACAGCAAAGTCAGCCGGAGCATCCTCACCGACCAACCCAATCACGCTGAGATCGACATGGCTTCGCCAAAGAGGTTGTACACTTGTTGCATCTCTTTTTTACTCTACATGTTATATATATTGTCCACTGAACACACGGATTTGTTCCTTTAGTGTCTCCTTGAAAGAAAAAAATGTAGGAATTTTAATTTTCACTTGTCCTCCTTTTCAAATTCCTATTCATGAAGCACAAGACTAAGAGATAGTAGCATAATAGCATTATAACCGTACATTTTCTTGTGGTTTGACTTAATCTCACCATGCTTCTTTGCATCCTGTGATCTTCCAATTGTTGTGAATCAAACACCCAGATTGGAAGAAATCCTGTGTTTTTAAATTCTCTGTTTTGCACGTGCATTCCTATCCTATTCCTGTCTATTTCCTATCCCTGCATTGTTGGAATCCTCCAATTCAAACGAGCCCTTACAGAATTACTTCTCTTACAGATAGTTGTCAAAGAAAACATTGCGTGGTTTGTCCCGCTCCTGCTGTGCCGTCGTCCACCCCAGCTCAGCTTCTCTAACAACAGAAGGGTCCAGCACAGCAGGGATCCGGCCTCCAGACTGTCTTTCGCCGCCTCAGATCTTCTTCCCCGCCGCTGGCAGCCATGAAAACCGCATTACCATCATCAACCGAGCAGATGACCTCGAGGACTACACGAGTCCGCAAGAGAGGTCGCACTCTTTCGTGTCAGCTTACGTTATGCATCACTTAATATTACATGCTACTTTATCGTCCTGTTCACCGATTAGACTCTGAGTCAGTCCAAACTAATGGTCAAACTTGAGTTTTTAAATGGTTGTGGGGTACATATCGGGGCTGCTATCAATAGTATCTATCTACTATCTGGTTAATCTCCCGTGTCTACTATGAGTTTCATGTTGGGTGGGAAACAAACAGTAAAGAAGCCATTATCTATATTTTTTAACTAAAGCATTATCTGCCTGCTATTATTGGTTTTGGGTCTATCCACAGGTTGCTACCATCACTCTGGATTTCTGCATGCACTCCTTACATAATCTCACTATGTTTTATTCCTATGCATGACATTTATTGTAAACAATGGAACTGAACATGTAGAGCAAAAGAGACGAGCCTTGCGTGGCAATAAAATTTCATGCAGACGTCGCTCCATGGTAGGCGCAAAGGCAGCCCCCCTCCACGCATTTCAGATTGTAATCGAGAGGAAGATATCTGTTCTGAGGGGGGATTCAGAAGGAGAAGACAACTCCTATTTACCCCCTGAGGTCTTCGCTCTAACTTGGCATGCTGATGTTGGTTATATCATGCATATGGTGTCTTGCATTGCTTACTTTATACATCAAATATGTCATCTGCTTGGTTTAGACATCCTTTGTGCGAATGCCATCTGTTTAGTTTATTCATCATTTATGTGAATTATGCAACGCCATCTTGTTTAGCCAGGCATCATATATGTGAATTTTGCAATGCCATCCTGCTTAGCCAGTCATCTTATATGTAAATTATATCAGGCCATCCTTTTTTTCCGTTACATATTACATTTGTCAACAATGTTAGTACATTCAACTGCTCTTCGTGTGCATCAGCCATTTGACACGGTGATTGCAAATTCTGGAGTGAAAACAAGGTCTTTAGAGCAGACTATGCTATCTGATGAAGCGCATATCTCGCTGGTTACAGATAGCTCCTCAGAGGAGGATTCAGAGACAGATGACCAGTCCTATTCCCCCCGAGGTGTATGCTCTAACTTGGCAGGGTTATGTTACTCATATCGTGCGTATGGTGTCTCGCATTGCTATGTCATTTGATTAGTTTAGACATGCTTTGTGTGAATGCCACCTCTTCAGTGTCTAATTACCATATATGTGAATTATGCATTGCCATCTTTTTGCAAGACATTATATATGTGAATTATACAATGCTATCTTGTTACAAAGGCATTATATATGTGAATTATGCAATGCCATGCTGTTTAGCCAATCATCATGTATGTGAATTATATCATGCTATCGTTTTTTTGTATTACGTGTTCCATTTGTCGACAACGTTTGTATATTCAACTACTATTCCTGTGCATCAGCCATTTGAAGCGGTGATGGAAGTATCTGGAGTGAAAACAAGGTATTCGGAGCAGACAATGCTACCTGCTGAAGCAGACATCTTGCTGGTTACAGAGAGCTCCTCAAAGGAGGATTCAGAGACTGATGACAAGTCCTATTTCTCCCCTGAGGTCTATGCTCAAACTTGGCAGGGTTATATTACCCATGTCATGCATGTTGTCTTGCATTGCTTAGTTTTCACATCATATATGGATTGCCATCTGCTTACTTGCTTACTATATAAATCATATATTTGAATTATATCATGCCATCATGTTTACATAATACATACACATCATCTATCTGAATTATGGCATGGCAACCCATTTAATAAAGACATCATATAGTTATATCATCTCATCCTGTTTAGTGTTTACAGTCATCATATTTAGAATTATGGCATTCTATCCATGAATGTATGTGAATTATGGCATGCCAACCTATTTAATAAACACATTATATAGTTATGTCATGTCATCCTGTTTACATAGTTTCATATTTTGAACTATGTCATTCCATCTTTTTTAGTTAGCCATCATAATGTGAAATTGTGTCATGCTATCCTATTTAGTTAGCCATCATATATGTGAAATTGTGTCATGCTATCCTGTTTGGTTAGACAACATAAATATGAATTATTTCATGCCCTCTTTTATTCCCCACTATCCATTGCACCTGTCTATCATACAATGTCTATACTTTCAATTACTTTTCTTGTTTATCAGCCATTTGAATTGGAGAGCGTGATGGCAGTATCTAAGGGAGTAACAACACGATCTTCAGAAAAGATAGTGCTACCAGTTGATGCAGATAGAACCACGGTTGTACTTGCCCAAGTACCAGATCCACCACACATAACCCATACTCTCGCAGATTGTACCGCTACCCAGTTGGACAGAGAACCAGCTACACCCCTTCTAACCCCAACCCCGGCAGATAGTAACCCAGTTCCAGTTGACACAGCACCGTCTCCACCACAGAGCACCCAAACACGAGCAGTTAGTAAGGGAGCTGCAGTGCCCAAAGCACGAGGACCACCACTCCGAATCCCAACTCAACGCTTAAAGGAGAAGAAGATTTGTTCTCAGGTCAGGTTCTGTAGCTATGGTTGATACTCCTTTGCTCTTGCATTACTATATTTACTCATACCAACTATTTTCAAATTTGAAGGATGGAATTGAAACTCCAATGGCGCAACAGGTATGTTTTAAACCTGTTTCTTTAACTGGTTTGCTGTTGTAACCTGCTCTATGTTGATTTCAGTTTCAATTGAATAAACAGTTATGTTCTCATGTCATGCACATTACAAGTGTTGTTATTGCTCTATAGTTACCCACACTTATATTCTGTCTATTCTGCTTTGTCTTGAACAAATATTATTTGAACTGTGTCTCTATCTTGATTTGGCAACAAAAACTAGAATGATATAGACCATAAAGTGACCATGGTACATAGATATATGTTTGTTTCATGCTGTTATCCTGTCCACTTTACTTCTGAACTCATTTACCAAAATGAGTTTCATATACAACATGGTAAACATGTGATGTGTCTGCTTGTTTCTCTTTTAGAATGCGGACAAAATATTGGAGAACAGTACCGCGTTATCCAATGGTAAAGGAAGTAATGCATATAAGGTTCAAGATAGTGAGACATCCCTGTTGGTCTCCAAGAAAGCTGATAAAAACTATCTTGACGATAGTGAGGGAACCCAAAAGTCCTGTCTTGATGTAGTGTTCGAGTTACTGGCCACTACTATTGGCACAAGCTCTTCGAACTCGCTGCCTGAATCAGTTCATCTTCTTGAGTCTCAACTTCAAGTTGAAAGACATCGATCAGATGTGCTGCGACAGTGTGACGCCCCCGATTCGATCGTACACTAATCATGCACGCAAATGTGTACGATCAAGATCAGGGACTCACGGGAAGATATCACAACACAACTCTAAAACATAAATAAGTCATACAAGCATCATAATACAAGCCAGGGGCCTCGAGGGCTCGAATACAAGTGCTCGATCATAGACGAGTCAGCGGAAGCAACAATATCTGAGTACAGACATAAGTTAAACAAGTTTGCCTTAAGAAGGCTAGCACAAACTGGGATACAGATCGAAAGAGGCGCAGGCCTCCTGCCTGGGATCCTCCTAAACTACTCCTGGTCGACGTCAGCGGGCTGCACGTAGTAGTAGGCACCTCTAGCGTACTAGGAGTCGTTGTTGACGATGTCGTCTGGCTCCTGGACTTCAGCATCTGGTTGCGACAACCAGAAAGAAAGGAAAGGGGGGAAAAGGGGGAAGAAAGCAACCGTGAGTACTCATCCAAAGTACTCACAAGCAAGGAACTACACTACATATGCATGGGTATATGTGTAAGTAGGCCATATCAGTGGACTGAACTGCAGAATGCCAGAATAAGAGGGGGATAGCTAGTCCTATCGAAGACTACGCTTTTGGCAGCCTCCGTCTTGCAGCATGTAGAAGAGAGTAGATTGATGTCCTCCAAGTAGCATCTCCAGGTAGCAACTCCAAGTAGCATCTCCAGTAGCATCGCATAGCATAATCCTACCCGACGATCCTCTCCTCGTCGCCCTGTTAGAGAGCGATCACCGGGTTGTATCTGGCACTTGGAAGGGTGTGTTTTATTAAGTATCCGGTTCTAGTTGTCATAAGGTCAAGGTACAACTCCAAGTCGTCCTGTTACCGAAGATCACGGCTATTCGAATAGATTAACTTCCCTGCAGGGGTGCACCAACTTACCCAACACGCTCGATCCCATTTGGCCGGACACACTTTCCTGGGTCATGCCCGGCCTCGGAAGATCAACACGTCGCAGCCCCACCTAGGCACAACAGAGAGGTCAGCACGCCGGTCTAACTCCTATGGCGCAGGGGTCTGGGCCCATCGCCCTTTGCACACCTGCACGTTGCGAACGCGGCCGGAAGCAGACCTAGCCTAGTGGCGTTCCAGTCCAATCCGGCGCGCGCCACTCAGTCGCTGACGTCACGAAGGCTTCGGCTGATACCACGACGCCGGGATACCCATAACTACTCCCGCGTAGATGGTTAGTGCGTATAGGCTCGTAGCCAACTCAGATCAAATACCAAGATCTCGTTAAGCGTGTTAAGTATCCACGAACGCCGACGAGGGCCAGGCCCACCTGTCTCCTAGGTGGTCTCAACCTGCCTTGTCGCTCCGCCACAAAGTAACAGTCGGGGGCCGTCGGGAACCCAGGCCCACCTCTACCGGGATGGAGCCACCTGTCCTTTCAGCCCCCATCTCCGAACAGTATCACAGGTAATGTAACTGTGTAAAATATACCGTATATGCCCGTGATCACCTCCCGAAGTGATCACGGCCCAGTAGTATAGCATGGCAGACGGACAAGAGTGTAGGGCCACTGATGGAACACTAGCATCCTATACTAAGCAGTAGGATAGCAGGTAATGGTAACAACCGTAGTAACAAGGACAGGCTATGCATCAGGATAGGAATAACGGAAAGCAGTAACATGCTACACTACTCTAATGCAAGCAGTATAGAGAAGAATAGGCGATATCTGGTGATCAAGGGGGAGGGGGCTTGCCTGGTTGCTCAGACAAGAAGGAGGGGTCGTCGGTGACGTAGTCGTCCACAGGGGCATCAACATCGTCACGGGAGCTATCGGAGAGAAGAGGGGGGAGAAACAGTAAATACATAGCAAGCAAGTGCATAACAGGTCAACAAGCAGAGCTAGACGTGTTCTAACGCGGCATGAGGTGATACCGGTGAAGGGGGGAAACATCCGGGAAAGTATCCCCGGTGTTTCGCGTTTTCGAACCGGTGAACCGGAGGGGGAAAGTTGCGTGTTCGGTATGCTAGGGATGTGTGGCGGACGAACGGGCTGCGTATCCGGATTCGTCTCGTCGTTCTGAGCAACTTTCATGTAGAAAACATTTTCATCCGAGTTACAGATTAATTTATATGAATTATTAAAGTTTAAACAATATTCTGAAATTATTATTAATTCGAATTAAAAGGTGAAATTGCTATGTGCACCCAGCAGAGTGCACACAGCAGGGCCACCAGAGGCTGTCAGTGGACCCCGTTGACCAGGTCAAACGTTGACCAGTTGACTGGTCAACTAGGCAGGGGACCCACATGTCAGTTTCTGTTAGTGCTGACTAATTGACTAATTAGGTAATTAGCAGGTTAATTAAGTTAATTAATTTAATTAACAAAATAATTATTTTAATTATTATTTATTTAATTCTTTTATTAATTTTGATTAATTGATTTTTTTTAAAACCAACGTTCTGGGCTGGGGCCCACTTGCCATTGGCCCCAGGGGGCCTGGCGGATCAGGCGTGCGGCCGAATCGGGCGGGCGGAACCGCCCGAACGAGGGGGAGGGGCGCTCCAGAGCACCGGCGCCGGACGTGGTTGCGGGGACGGGCGAGGCCAAGGCGCGAGCAGGGCGTGGTGAGCGCGAACGAGCAGTGGCTCGCGGTGCGTGTGGGCGTGCGCGCAGTTACAGCAGTAGAGGCGGGACGGCACGGGGTGCGGCCTTGCGGGGCGCACGAGATGGTCGCCGGCACACGCGAGGTAGAGGGAGGAACGGTGGCGCGGGGAACCGGGGAGCTGCGGACGACGGCGGTTGCCGAAGCAACAGCGGGTGGAGGCGGGGACTCCGGCGGGCGCGACAATGGCGACTAATGGACGTGCGAGCGGCGACGGTGAGGGCCGCACTGAGCGGGGTAGAGAGGAGAGGTCGGGGCTCACTGCGGGCGTAGGGACTTGGCAGTGGGGGTCGAGGGGGAGGTCGAAGACGTGCGCCGGAGGAGAGGCAGGCCGGTGGGGAAGGGCGCCGGCGAGGTCCAGGCGGCGTGGTCCCTGCGGCGGCGGCGTTGGGTGCGCGGGGTCAAGGGCGAGGGGGCGTTCCGGGGCGGCGACGGAGTGACGTCTCCGGGCGGCGGCGATGGGTTCGGGCCCGATCCCGATTGGATCGGGGGGAGAGGGAGTGGGGGCGAGAGGAGTGGGGGAGGAAGATCGGGGGAGAGTGGGGGTCGGGCTAGGGTTTGACCAGGGGTGGGGGTTATGGGGGGAGCGGGGGGGCCGTCTGGGCCCTTGCCCAGTTGGGCCGGTGGTCGAATGGGCCAGCCTGTTGGGTCGGCTGGCCCGGGGGGGGGGGGGTTCCTTTTCCTTTTCTTCTTTTTTTTGTTTGTTTTCTCTTTTGTATTATCTTTCTTTTATTTATTTTCTTTTCCGTTTTAAATCATATTAAAATACTTAGGCATTTTATAAAATTGTGTTTATTACACCATATTGACTTATGTAAAATATGGCATCTCCCGAACATTTTTGTTTTAAATTTTGAAAAACTTTTATTGTTTGACTTTATTTCAATTTTGAATTTTGAACGGGATTTGAATCATCACAAGACCATCAACAGTAATCGTGGTGACGTGGCATCATTAGCGGAGGGTTACTGTAGCGTAACTACCCGGGCGTCACAATTCTCCTCCACTACAAGAAATCTCGTCCCGAGATTTAGGAGCGGTTACAAGGGGGAAGAGATCTGATCCCGAAATTCTAACGATTCTTCTCGGTCATAGTTGTTCTTCTCGAAGAGGTCGATCCATTACATTGATGTCTTCAGTCCTCTGCTTCAGGTCATCATGACGAAGTTTGTCGTCCTTCCTTCAGGATCTTCACCGTACTTATGAAAGGATAAGGGGCAGCTCACTATGACATAATGCTTTTGAGGGAAACAATCTGGGATTAACCCATGAATGAGCATATGAGTACCTCTCGAGTTGAACAAATAGGACACATCGAGAGTAAAGTTGGAAGGTCCAACAAGAAGTTTCAAGCAGCCAGGCAATCGCTCAATGCCTAGACATAAGGTGAAAGGGGTTCCAAGCAACGGAATAATTATTGTTTCCGATGCCAGAATTGGTGATCTCATCGGAAGGTGGCTCATGAATTACATATGAGTCCACGCGAGAGGAATAACTTTGGGAACAGGGGGGTGTACAGGAGAGTCAGGTTTCGATCCTGTGGAACTGTGGGTTATGGGCCCACCATGTGGGTTAAAAGTAGGAAGGGCGGAGACATCTTGCATGATCATGCAAGAAAGGCATGTCAGAGGATAGCCTGTCGATTATGTTGGCAACAACGTCGATACCAAGGGCGAGGGATGAAGAGAACCATTTTCCCGCTCGTTGAAACGAGGCGGACCAATAGGCAAAGTTCTCGTCCATCGGTGGTTACCGGAATGTCACCAACAAAAGTAACAGGGTCTTACTGACAGGGTGGCACAATGAGGGGCTTACCTAAGCAGGGAAATATCACTGCTCAGATCAGTCTGATTATTGCAAAGGTTTAAATAAAACAACGGAAAGGATGGTATGATTATCAGATTAAACAGAACAATGGAAAGGAAAATGTGTTTGACACATATGTCAGGGGTATACCCTTCCCAAGTCAAGCAGAGGATGATATCCAAGACAGGATATAAGGTGGAAAAGTCTCTAGGTGAGGGGAGAGAAATTTTCATGACATTATCCATACAACGGTGTTTGGATAATTGAGCAAGAAACATTTAGCATTGGGCTTCAAATGTTTTTGTTGAAAAATTGGAGTACCATAGACATGCTTCGAGATAGCATTGACATGGTCTTCAAGCAAATGTCAGACTTTGGATACAAAGGATCCATCGGAAACAACTTATAGAATAAGTCTTACCATTTCCTCCAGGAAGAGTGGTTATCCTTGCAAAATAAATTATAACGATATGTCCTCCACCCGGGGGGGGGGGGTGCTAGGCATGACATCATGTTACCGGGTCATCAAAGGACCAACATCATAACTCTTGGAAAGTTGTCCCAACCATCATATCTGACCGAGATTCAGATCCGATTGGTGTCATGACACCTCAGACTCAGGATGTCCGAGAAGAAAAGGTGCAACACAAATAGATGAAATGACATTTCAAGATTCTCAGGAAATGAACTATGGGAGCGGGTTCTTGAAGCAATAGTTCATCTTTAAACCAAGGAGGGGATGAGAAGGTGGCTGATGGGCTCAGCGACAATTCATCAAGAATTCCAAACGGATGGGTTTCCACAATAATGTGAACAAGAGGATGACACTTGTCAATTCAAATGATATAATGTCATATGCTCTAGGAAAATATACACCATCAATTATTAGTTGAAAGGTGTGCCTGAAGTATGACCTTAGGCAGCAAGATCAATGTTAGAGTGATGATTCAATAACCAATAGTTTAAGAATGAACGGCCGACCATTAACTTCAAAGCAAGAGGGTTGCTAGAAGGGCATAATCCGAACAGCACCGCTCACTTGTTGGTACCCCGGTTGGAATCAACACGAGGACCCAAGAAAGAATGGTGATGGTGAGAAGTATCACCATACCACGAATTCTTAAGAGGTGGTGAAATTCCCACGGCATTCTTGACATAAAAGGTGGTAATACTCCAAGGTAAAGAAGAACAATGCTGGGTAGCAAGGAACTCAAGGTATAACACGAAACATGAACAAGTTTGTGTTGGGGGAAGGCAAGAATGTCGTCGATGATAACACAATCATCGAGGGGCAAGGATGGTATTTCTCATCATGAATTCGATTGATATCCTGTAAGAGCTCAAAATGTACATGATGATTACGACACATTTGTCGAGAGGTTTCATGATGATGTAATCGAACAACGATGACATCAAGTCAGAGGACTGATGAAGCGAAAGTTACGGGAACCAAGGGTACGACACAAACTCGAAACCAAGCTTGCTGTTCAAGGACAAACGGTATGACGAGGAAGATCGATTGTAAGATTAGCTCACCGTCGAAATTTGTGCTCCGAGAAGAAGGACCCGGTAGCACAGTTAAAATTTAGCATGATAATTATATAGCCGATCAGGCTAGGAATGATGTGATCGGGTACAAACTCGTACCTATAGAAGCTTACCGAAGAGTTGTTGAACCGTAGTGCGGACTCAGTTCAGTTATTGGTGTCTTTGAGTGTTTAATAACTCAGAGCCCGTGAAAAATTGGAATCAGTGGGAATGTAGCACTTGATGAAGAACTCATAAGAAGTTATGCAATTCCATGATAATCTCGAGATACCAGGGGGGTACTACTCGATAACAAATCAAAGTAGAGGTTGGACCGGGGTATTGCTCTACAGAAGACAAGTGCTAAAACTTGCACGAGAAATGGTATTTAAAAGAGAACATGGTCGGAACCACGATTGCAAAAGGCCAGATCCCAGATATAAGATGAACTTATACCAAAGGAATAATTAATTTAAGAGAAGCTTTAATGATAAGATCTATATCGTGTCCATGGGCATGAACACAAAGTTCAAGGTCGACTCCCACTTCTCCAATGCATAACCTTTCATTCACTTCTCGCTTTTGATGAAGCATGTAGTGTAGAAATTTTACCTAGCAAAATACCAGAAGAGTATGACTCGTGAAAACTTTCGAGTTCACACATATTAAGGAAGGCATAGGTTCAAGCCATCGGGGCTCCTTAGAACATATACCATGAACTTCACGAGTAAATAACACAAACTCGATGGTAGAGCATGTTCAAAAGCAGATGATACAATTTACCAAAGGCATTATGTATCGGGGAAAGAATTTCCGAAGTGATTGAATATGAGGGACGTTGTCGGATAACATCCAACAAAGGAACCGATGGTCCACAAGGGATCTGATGTGAGCATCGGTACTCAACCAGAGGAAGAAGAATACAAGGAGATCTGATTATAGAAACATCTGACTAATTCAAAGTTCAAATGCAAAAGAATTATGATTTCCAAATCAGGGGATCAGAAGCAACGCTCTGATCAAGGATGGATAAGTTGAATAGACTTAGGGGTACATTCGACGACAACTTGATTGATCGAGGACCAGCTCATGTTCAAAATGACGTCTGAGCCGGAAGGACGAATTCTAGGATCTGATCGAGGAGTGCGAGGATTCGCAACATATCGAATCAATGGACTCAAAATGATAGCGACAAAGGATGTCAATGGAGGTTACTAGAAATATGGAATTAACCATAATGCAGGAATTCAAGGAATTCAAGAGCAATAGGCTGCTGAGGATTTTCGGAAAACCGAATAGTATTCCAAAGAATTTTATGATCCACATGAATAACTGAGGATGAACAAATCCTCGATAAGTGGGAGGAATTATACTTAGGGGTATTCAGGTGGCAAAGAGACTGCAAGGCAGTAAGCACAAAGGATTCTCGGAATAGCGCGAAGCACTTTCGGATATCTTGTACTAACAAGAGTAATCGAGAATGAAGGTATGGGTGGCAAGTATAAGTAGTTATCCATAAGGATTTATTGATGGTCGGAAATAGCAAAAGCGGTGGGCACAAAGTATCAAGAGAATATGGAAGAGTATCTTCGAAATCTTCTGATGAAGCCGGCCATCAGCTGGAATGAAGATGCTCTCCGGGAGAGAGTATTTACGAGAACCTAGAGTTAGAGTTAGCAAAACCATTTAACCCGAATAGAAGAGAGATCAGAATCCCAGAGTATAGGTCGAGGAATAAAAGATCCTAATACCACCCAATGGCGACGTGGGGCCGTAAGCCGCACAGCCATGTTAGTAAAAGTTTTATAAAGTCTAGACTCGACTTCGGCCAAGGAGTTGGAAGGGGGATTCCTACAGGCAGTCGGCTCTGATACCAACTTGTGACGCCCCCGATTCAATCGTACACTAATCATGCACGCAAATGTGTACGATCAAGATCAGGGACTCACGGGAAGATATCACAACACAACTCTAAAACATAAATAAGTCATACAAGCATCATAATACAAGCCAGGGGCCTCGAGGGCTCGAATACAAGTGCTCGATCATAGACGAGTCAGCGGAAGCAACAATATCTGAGTATAGACATAAGTTAAACAAGTTTGCCTTAAGAAGGCTAGCACAAACTGGGATACAGATCGAAAGAGGCGCAGGCCTCCTGCCTGGGATCCTCCTAAACTACTCCTGGTCGACGTCAGCGGGCTGCACGTAGTAGTAGGCACCTCCAGCGTAGTAGGAGTCGTTGTTGACGATGTCGTCTGGCTCCTGGACTCCAGCATCTGGTTGCGACAACCAGAAAGAAAGGAAAGGGGGGAAAAGGGGGAAGAAAGCAACCGTGAGTACTCATCCAAAGTACTCGCAAGCAAGGAACTACACTACATATGCATGGGTATATGTGTAAGTAGGCCATATCAGTGGACTGAACTGCAGAATGCCAGAATAAGAGGGGGATAGCTAGTCCTATCGAAGACTACGCTTCTGGCAGCCTCCGTCTTGCAGCATGTAGAAGAGAGTAGATTGAGGTCCTCCAAGTAGCATCTCCAGGTAGCAACTCCAAGTAGCATCTCCAGTAGCATCGCATAGCATAATCCTACCCGACGATCCTCTCCTCGTCGCCCTGTTAGAGAGCGATCACCGGGTTGTATCTGGCACTTGGAAGGGTGTGTTTTATTAAGTATCCAGTTCTAGTTGTCATAAGGTCAAGGTACAACTCCAAGTCGTCCTGTTACCGAAGATCACGGCTATTCGAATAGATTAACTTCCCTGCAGGGGTGCACCAACTTACCCAACACGCTCGATCCCATTTGGCCGGACACACTTTCCTGGGTCATGCCCGGCCTCGGAAGATCAACACGTCGCAGCCCCACCTAGGCACAACAGAGAGGTCAGCACGCCGGTCTAACTCCTATGGCGCAGGGGTCTGGGCCCATCGCCCTTTGCACACCTGCACGTTGCGAACGCGGCCGGAAGCAGACCTAGCCTAGTGGCGTTCCAGTCCAATCCGGCGCACGCCACTCAGTCGCTGACGTCACGAAGGCTTCGGCTGATACCACGACGCCGGGATACCCATAACTACTCCCGCGTAGATGGTTAGTGCGTATAGGCTCGTAGCCAACTCAGATCAAATACCAAGATCTCGTTAAGCGTGTTAAGTATCCGCGAACGCCGACGAGGGCCAGGCCCACCTGTCTCCTAGGTGGTCTCAACCTGCCCTGTCGCTCCGCCACAAAGTAACAGTCGGGGGCCGTCGGGAACCCAGGCCCACCTCTACCGGGATGGAGCCACCTGTCCTTTCAGCCCCCATCTCCGAACAGTATCACAGGTAATGTAACTGTGTAAAATATACCATATATGCCCGTGATCACCTCCCGAAGTGATCACGGCCCAGTAGTATAGCATGGCAGATGGACAAGAGTGTAGGGCCACTGATGGAACACTAGCATCCTATACTAAGCAGTAGGATAGCAGGTAATGGTAACAACCGTAGTAACAAGGACAGGCTATGCATCAGGATAGGAATAACGAAAAGCAGTAACATGCTACACTACTCTAATGCAAGCAGTATAGAGAAGAATAGGCGATATCTGGTGATCAAGGGGGGGGGGGCTTGCCTGGTTGCTCAGACAAGAAGGAGGGGTCGTCGGTGACGTAGTCGTCCACAGGGGCATCAACATCGTCACGGGGGCTACCGGAGAGAAGAGGGGGGAGAAACAGTAAATACATAGCAAGCAAGTGCATAACAGGTCAACAAGCAGAGCTAGACGTGTTCTAACGCGGCATGAGGTGATACCGGTGAAGGGGGGAAACATCCGGGAAAGTATCCCCGGTGTTTCGCGTTTTCGAACCGGTGAACCGGAGGGGGAAAGTTGCGTGTTCGCTATGCTAGGGATGTGTGGCGGACGAACGGGCTGCGTATCCGGATTTGTCTCGTCGTTCTGAGCAACTTTCATGTAGAAAACATTTTCATCCGAGTTACAGATTAATTTATATGAATTATTAAAGTTTAAACAATATTCTGAAATTATTATTAATTTGAATTAAAAGGTGAAATTGCTATGTGCACCCAGCAGAGTGCACACAGCAGGGCCACCAGAGGCTGACAGTGGACCCCGTTGACCAGGTCAAACGTTGACCAGTTGACTGGTCAACTAGGCAGGGGACCCACATGTCAGTTTCTGTTAGTGCTGACTAATTGACTAATTAGGTAATTAGCAGGTTAATTAAGTTAATTCATTTAATTAACAAAATAATTATTTTAATTCAGATGCATATTTTCTGGTGCAACAGCAAGCGCTGGAGGATTTAAGCGCCAAACAAGAGAAAGTTAATAAGCTTGCTAAGCATCTTGCTAGCATTATGGGTACCCAGGATATTGTTTCTTGAGATCTTCTGAAGTGGTTTCAGTTCTGGATTTGTTTTGCTGCGGCCTTTATTTGCGCTGGTCGCCAACTTTGACAACCAGTGTATATGATATGCTGCTTTGTTCCCTATATTTGCACTAGTGGCGAACTTTGATGCCCAGTGGATGTAATATGTGTAATAGCCGTGATAGCCTAGCATAAGTTGCTTGCTTATTTATTTCCTTGTTGTCTTGTTTATTTGTTTGCTTGTAGTCAGTGCAGTTCTTTTTCCGCGGTTTGCTAGTGGCTGCAATAACCTATTTTTTAAAACTAGGACACAATAACCATGGGCTAATATTTACTGTAGTGACACTGGTCCTCCTACGGGCCGTAGAAACAGTGGGCCTTCTACGGGCCGTAGAAACAGTAGGCCTTCTACGGGCCGTAGAAAAAATGGGCCTTCTACGGGCCGTATCATCAATGGGCCTTATACGGGCCGTATGACCATAACGGGCCATCGTTAATAGGCCGTATTTGATGACGCTATGAAAATGGCCCAACGTATTAACGGACCACAAACGGGCCGACTGTAACCACGGGCTGAATTTGGCCCACAGGCAGAAAATGACAGTAACGGGCCGTAAGTAAACGAATGCTGGAAATGAGCCCAAGAATAAATGGGCTCTGAGAAGGCCGAAAGATAACATGGGCTGGAAACGGCCCAACTGAATAACGGGCCCTTAATGGGTATAAAGTGATACACTGTTCATTATGGGCCAGTTTCACCAACGGCCGTTAATGGGTGTAAAGTGATACACTGTTCATTGCGGGCCAGTTTCACCACGGGCCATTAATAGGCCAAGAGTTACATAGGGCCTCATATGGGCCAAAAGAGGTCATGGGCCATACATGGGCCAGAAGTGAAAACGGGCTGGAATAATATTGGATGGCCCAGATGACGCTACTGGGCCTAATTCGGATAGGGCATAACGGGCCTTGGGTTAGCGGGCTGTAAATGGGCTATATGCGAACATGCTGTTAACAGGCTTTCCATGGGCCGGCCCGCCACCTTTTGACCAAGTCAAACGGGCCGGCCTTTTCATAGGAATGGGCCTCTGTCGGGCCGTGCCACGTGTCGACGTATCATACGCACCTTCTGTCCAATGAGTGGATGACATCTGTCCCAACGATGAGCCGACACGTGTTTCCTCGAGCAAATGATGATTTTACACGTGGAAAATCCCCATTAGTCGGGGCTGTTAACGGGTTATCGGATCCAAAACCCGACCTGATAGCTTAACGGCGTTCCGTTACGGTGGATGCCACGTGTCAGTCACCCTTGACAAAAGCACTTCTGTGACGCGCGATTTATCGTCATGGAAGTGGACACTTCCGTGATGATAATTTTGGTAATGTCATGGAACACTTCTACGACAACACAGGTATGACTATCTTGATTCTGTCATAAATTTGTCATGGATGTACATGCATGACAAAAAACGCGACCTACTGTGACAAACACGTATCATCACGGAAGTGCATTTTTTTTGTAGTGTAAGTTGCACTATCATTATTAACTTTGCATCTTTTGGCTTCAATATTATTAATATGTGTATCGCAACGGCCGAGATTCAATAAACCATTCACATTGGGTGTATGACCATTGAAGGTTTTATTCATGTAAACAGAACAACAATTATTCTTTGCCTTTAAATAAAACTGTATTGCAATAAACATGACCAAATCATATTCATGCTTAACGTAAACACCAAATAACATTTATTTAGGTTCAACACTAATCCCGAAAGTATAGGGAGTGTGCGATGATGATCATATCAATCTTGGAACTACTTCCAACACACATCGTCACTTCACCCTTAACTACTATCTATTCATTCCGCAACTCCCGATTCGAGTTACTAATCTTAGCAACTGAACTAGTATCAAATACTGAGGGGTTGCTATAAGCACTAGTAAAGTATACATCAATAACATGTATATCAAATATACCTTTGTTCACTTTGCCATCCTTCTTATCCGCCAAATACTTGGGGCAGTTCCGCTTCCAGTGACTAGTCCCTTTGCAGTAGAAGCACTCGGACTCAGGCTTAGGTCCAGACTAGGGCTTCTTCACTTGAGCAGCAACTTGCTTGCCGTTCTTCTTGAAGTTCCCCTTCTTCCCTTTGCCCTTTTCTTGAAACTAGTGGTCTTGTCAACCATCAACACTTGATGCTTTTCTTGATTTCTACCTTCGTCGATTTCAGCATCACGAAGAGCTTGGGAATCATTCCCGTTATTCCTTGCATATTATAGTTCATCACGAAGTTCTAGTAACTTGGTGATAGTGGCTAGAGAACTCTGTCAATCACTATCTTATCTGGAAGATTAACTCCCACTTGATTCAAGTGATTGTAGTACTCAGACATTCTGAGAACATGCTCACTAGCTGAGCAATTCTCCTCCATCTTGTAGGCCAAGTACTTGTCAAAGGTCTCATACCTTTCGACATGGGAATGAGTCCGAAATACTAATTTCAACTCTTGGAACATCTCATATGCTCCGTGGCGTTTCAAAAACGTCTTTGAAGCCCCAATTCTAAGCCGTAAAGCATGGTGCACTAAACTATCAAGTAGTCATCATACCGAGATTTTGTCAAACGTTCATAACATCTGCATCTGCTCTTGCAATAGTTCTGTCAACTAGCGGTGCATTAAGGACATAATACTTCTGTGCAGCAATGAGGTTAATCCTCAGATCACGGACCAAGTCCGCATCATTGTTACTAACATCTTTCAACTTAGTTTTCTCTTGGAACATATCAAAATAAAATAGAGGAGCTAAACGCGAGCTATTGATCTACAACATAGATATGCTAATACTACCAGGACTAAGTTCATGATAAATTTAAGTTAAATTACTTAAGAACTCCCACTTAGATAGACATCCCTCTAATCATCTAAGTGATCACGTGATCCAAATCAACTAAACCATGTCCGATTATCACGTGAGATGGAGTAGTTTTCAATGGTGAACATCACTATGTTGATCATATCTACTATATGATTCACGCTCGACTTTTCGGTCTTAGTGTTCCGAGGCCATATCTGCATACGCTAGGCTCGTCAAGTTTAACCTGAGTATTCCGTGTGTGCAACTGTTTTGCACCCGTTGTATTTGAACGTAGAGTTTATCACACCCAATCATCACGTGGTGTCTCAGCACGAAGAACTTTCGCAACGGTGCATACTCAGGGAGAACACTTATACATTGAAATTTAGTGAGAGATCATCTTATAATGCTACCGTCAATCAAAGCAAAATAAGATGCATAAAGGATAAACATCACATGCAATCAATATAAGTGATATGATATGGCCATCATCATCTTGTGCTTGTGATCACCATCTCCGAAGCACCGTCATGATCACCATCGTCACCGGCGCGACACCTTGATCTTCATCGTAGCATCGTTGTCGTTTCACCACCTATTTCTTCTACGACTATCGCTACCGCTTAGTGATAAAGTAAAGCAATTACAGGGCGATTGCATTGCATACAATAAAGCGACAACCATATGGCTCCTACCAGTTGCTGATAACTTTGTTACAAAACATGATCATCTCAAACAATAAAATTTAGCGTCATGTCTTGATCATATCACATCACAACAGGCCCTGCAAAATAAGTTAGACGTCCTCTACTTTGTTATTGCAAGTTTTACATGGCTGCTACGGGCTGAGCAAGAACCGTTCTTACCTACGCATCAAAACCACAATGATAGTTCGTCAAGTTAGTGCTGTTTTAACCTTCTCAAGGACCGGGCGTAGCCACACTCGGTTCAATTAAAGTTGGAGAAACTGACACCCGCCAGCCACCTATGTGCAAAGCACGTCGGTAGAACCAGTCTCGCGTAAGCGTACGCGTAATGTCGGTCCGGGCCGCTTCATCCAACAATACCGCCAAACCAAAGTATGACATGCTGGTAAGCAGTATGACTTGTATCGCCCACAACTTACTTGTGTTCTACTCGTGCATATAACATCTACACATAAAACCAAGGTCGGATGCCACTGTTGGGGAACGTAGTAATTTCAAAAAATTTCCTACGCAAACACAGGATCATGGTGATGCATAGCAATGAGAGGGGAGCTTGTGTCCACGTACCCACGTAAACCGAAAGCAGAAGCTTTAGCACAACGCAGTTGATGTAGTCGTACATCTTCACGATCCGACCGATCCAAGTACCGAACGTATGGTACCTCCGAGTTCAGCACACGTTCATCTCGATAACGTCCCTCGAACTCCGATCCAGCCGAGCTTTGAGGGAGAGTTCCCTTAGCACGACGGCGTGATGACGGTGTTGATGATGCTACCGACGCAGGGCTTCGCCTAAGCACCTCTACAATATTACCGAGGTGGAATATGGTGAAGGGGGGCACCGCACACGGCTAAGAGATCAATGATCAATTGTTGTGCCTAGAGGTGCCCGCTGCCCCCGTATATAAAGGAGGGAGGGAGAGGCCGGCTCTAGAGGGGGCGCACCAAGTGTGGGGAGTCCTACTAGGACTCCCAAGTCCCAGTAGGATTCCCCTTTCCTTTCTGGAGTAGGAGAGAAGGAAAGAGGGGGAGAGGGAGAAGGAAAAGGGGGCTACACCCCTTGTCCAATTCGGACCAGAGGGGGGGGGGGCGCCTCCTTCCTTTTTGCCTCTCTCCTCTATTCCCGTATGGCCCAATAAGGCACAATACTTCTCCCGGTGAATTCCTGTAACTCCCTGGTACTCCGAAAATACCCGAATCACTCGGAACCTTTCCGATGTCCGAATATAGTCGTCCAATATGTCGATCTTTACGTCTCGACCATTTTGAGACTCCTCTTCATGTCCCCGATCTCATCCGGGACTCCGAACTACCTTCAGTACATCAAAACACATAAACTCATAATACAAATCGTCACAGAACTTTAAGCGTGCGGACCCTACGGGTTCGAGAACTATGTAGACATGACCGAGACACGTCTCCGGTCAATAACCAATAGCGGAACCTGGATGCTCATATTGGCTCCCACATATTCTACGAAGATCTTTATCGGTCAAACCGCATAATAACAAACGTTGTTCCCTTTGTCATCGGTATGTTACCTGCCCGAGATTCGATCGTTGGTATCTCAATACCTAGTTCAATCTCATTACCGGCAAGTCTCTTTACTCGTTATGTAATGCATCATCCCACAACTAACTCATTAGTCACATTGCTTGCAAGGCTTATAGTGATGTGCATTACCGAGAGGGCACAGAGATACCTCTCCGACAATCGGAGTGACAAATCCTAATCTCGAAATACGCCAACCCAACAAGTACCTTCGAAGACACCTGTAGAGCACCTTTATAATCACCCAGTTACATTGTGACGTTTGGTAGCACACAAAGTGTTCCTCCGGTAAACGGGAGTTGCATAATATCATAGTCATAGGGACATGTACAAGTCATGAAGAAAGCAATAGTAACATACTAAACGATCAAGTGCTAAGCTAAAAGAATGGGTCAAGTCAATCACATCATTCTCCTAATGATGTGATCCTGTTAATCAAATGACAACTCATGTCTATGGCTAGGAAACATAACCATCTTTGATCAACGAGCTAGTCTAGTAGAGGCATACTAGTGACACTCTGTTTGTCTATGTATTCACACATGTATCATGTTTCCGGTTTATACAATTCTAGCATGAATAATAAACATTTATCATGATATAAGGAAATAAATAATAACTTTATTATTGCCTCTAGGGCATATTTCCTTCAGTCTCCCACTTGCACTAGAGTCAATAATCTAGTTCACATCGCCATGTGATTTAACATCAATAGTTCACATCTTTATGTGGTTAACACCTATAGTTCACATCGATATGTGACCAACACCCAAAGGTTACTAGAGTCAGTAATCTAGTTCACATCGCTATGTGATTAACACCCAAAGAGTACTAAGGTGTGATCATGTTTTGCTTGGGAGATAATTTTAGTCAACGGGTCTGCCAAATTCAGATCCGTATGTATTATGCAAATTTCTATGTCAACAATGCTCTGCATGGACCTACTCTAGCTAATTGCTCCCACTTTCAATATGTATCTAGATTGAGACTTATAGTCATCCATATTTGTGTCAAAGCTTGCATCAACATAACTCTTTACGATGGACCTTTTGTCACCTCCATTATCGAGAAAAATATCCTTATTCCACTAAGGATAATTTTGACCGCTGTCCATTGATCTACTCCTAGATCACTATTGTACTCCCTTGCCAAACTCAATGTAGGGTATACAAAAGATCTGGTACACAGCATGGCATACTTTATAGAACCTATGGCTTGGGCACAGGGAGTGACTTTCATTCTCTTTCTATCTTCTGCCGTGGTCGGGCTTTGAGTATTACTCAACTTCACACCTTGCAACACAAGCAAGAACTCTTTCTTTGACTATTCCATTTTGAACTACTTCAAAAACTTGTCAAGGTATGTACTCATTGAAAAAACTTATCAAGCATCTTGATCTATCTCTATAGATCTTGATGCTCAATATGTAAGCAACTTCACCAAGGTCTTTCTTTGAAGAACTCCTTTGAAATACTCCTTTATGCTTTCTAGAAAATTCTACATCATATTCGATCAATAATATGTCACTCACATATACTTATCAGAAAGTTTGTAGTGCTCCCACTCACTTTCTTGTAAATACAGGCTTCACCGCAAGTCTGTATAAAACTATATGCTTTGATCAACTCATCAAAGCGTATATTCCAACTCCGAGATGCTTGCACCAGTCCATAGATGGATTTCTAGAGCTTGCACACTTTGTTAGCACCTTTTTGGATTGGCAAAACCTTCTGGTTGCATCATATACAACTCTCCATTAAGGAATGCAGTTTTGTTTATCCATTTGCCAGATTTTATAAAATGCAGCAATTGCTAACATGATTCGGACAGACTTAAGCATTGCTACGAGTGAGAAAAACTCATCATAGTCAACACCTTGAACTTGTCAAAAACCTTTTGCGACAATTCGAGCTTTTTAGATAGTAACACTACTATCAGCGTCTGTCTTCCTCTTGAAGATCCATTTTATTCTCTATGGCTGGCCGATCATCGGGCAAGTCAACCAAAGTCCATAGTTTGTTCTCATACATGGATCCCATCTCAGATTTCATGGTCTCAAGCCATTTCACGGAATCTGGGCTCATCATCGCTTCCTCATAGTTTGTAGGTTCGTCATGGTCAAGTAACATGACCTCCAGAACAGGATTCTGTACAACTCTGGTGCGGACCTTACTCTGGTTGACCTACGACGTTCAGTAGTAACTTGATCTGAAGTTACATGATCATCATCATTTAGCTTCCTCACTAATTGGTGTAGGAGTCACAGGAACTGATTTCTGTGATGAAATACAATCCAATAAGGGAGCAGGTACAATTACCTCATCAAGTTTTACTTTCCTCCCACTCACTTCTTTCGAGAGAAACTCCTTCTCTAGAAAGGATCCATTCTTAGCAACTAATGTCTTGCCTTTGGATCTGTGATAGAAGGTGTACCCAACTGTCTCCTTTGGGTATCCTATGAAGACACATTTCTCCAATTTGGGTTTGAGCTTATCAGGATGAAACTTTTTCACATAAGCATCGCAACCCCAAACTTTAAGAAACGACAGCTTAGGTTTCTTGCTAAACCATAGTTCATATGGCGTCGTCTCAACGGATCAGACGGTGCCCTATTTAACTTGAATGTAGCTGTCTCTAATGTATAACCCCAAAATGGTAGTGGTAAATCGGTAAGAGACATCATAGATTGCACTATATCCAATAAAGTACGGTTATGACGTTCGGACACACCATTATGCTGTGGTGTTCCAGGTGGCATGAGTTTGTGAAACTATTCCACATAGTTTTAATTGAAGGCCAAACTCGTAACTCAAATATTCGTCTCCGCGATCAAATCGCAGAAAAACTTTATTTTCTTGTTACAATGATTCTCCACTTCACTATGAAATTCTTTGAACTTTTCAACTGTTTTAGTTTCATTAAGTAGATATATCCATATCTGCTCAAATCATCTGTGAAGGTCAGGAAATAACGATACCCACCGCAAGCCTCAACACTCATCGGACTGCGTACAACGGTATGTATTATTTCCAATAAGTTAGTAGCTTGCTCCATTGTTCCGGAGAACGAAATCTTAGTCATCTTGCCCATGAGGCATGGTTCGCAAGTATCAACTGATTCATAATCAAGTGATTCCAAAAGCCCATCAGCATGGATTTTCTTCATGCGCTTTACACCAATATGACCTAAACGGTAGTGCCACAAATAAGTTGCACCATCATTATTAACTTTGTGTCTTTTGGGTTCAATATTATGAATATGTGTATCGCTACGATCGAGATTCAATAAACCATTCACCTTGAGTGTATGACCATTGAAAGTTTTTTTCATGTAAACAGAACAACAATTATTCTTTGCCTTTATATGAATAACCGTATTGCAATAAACATGATCAAATCATATTCATGCTTAACGTAAACACCAAATAAGATTTATTTAGGTTCAACACTAATCCCGAAAGTATAAGGAGTGTGCGATGATGATCATATCAATCTTGGAACTACTTCCAACACACATCGTCACTTCACCCTTAACTAGTATCTGTTCATTCTGCAACTCCTGATTCAAGTTACTAATCTTAGCAACTGAACTAGTATCAAATACTGAGGGGTTGCTATAAGCACTAGTAAAGTACACATCAATAACATGTATGTCAAATATACCTTTGTTCACTTTTCCATCCTTCTTATCCACCAAATACTTGGGGCAGTTCCGCTTCCAGTGACCAGTCTCTTTGTAGTAGAAGCACTCAGTCTCAGGCTTAGGTCCATACTAGGGCTTCTTCACTTGAGCAGCAACTTGCTTGCCGTTCTTCTTGAAGTTCCCCTTCTTCCCTTTGCCCTTTTCTTGAAACTAGTGGTCTTGTCAACCATCAATACTTGATGCTTTTCTTGATTTCTACCTTCGTTGATTTCAGCATCACGAAGAGCTTGGGAATAGTTTCCGTTATCCCTTGCATATTATAGTTCATCACAAAGTTCTAGTAACTTGGTGATAGTGACTAAAGAACTCTGTCAATCACTATCTTATCTGGAAGATTAACTCCCACTTGATTCAAGTGATTGTAGTACTCAGACATTCTGAGCACATGCTCACTAGCTGAGCAATTCTCCTCCATCTTGTAGGCAAAGTACTTGTCAAAGGTCTCATACCTCTCGACATGGGCATGAGTCTGAAATACTAATTTCAACTCTTGCAACTCCCGCTCCAGGGCCGCCCTCACCTGATCTGTCAGATGAGCGGGCACCTCGAACCAAGCCAGTTGTGCACCAAGGAGATGCCTCACGCAGAGGTAGCTCACATGGTGAACTATCTTGCGAACTGCAAGCTCACGGAGGAGTGGCAGTTCGGCAAGGAGCCGTATTCACGTGCCGATCCCCTGCCTATGGTAAGTTTTCTTTTCTTCTCTTTTTTCTTATGTTGTCGAGTTCTTCTTGGCTGACTTGAACAATCGGCTTGTCTAACAGAGCCCCCTCCTCCAGCCGGCAGCCGGCGCCGCGGGGCCGGAGCGCCAATATCTCCCCGACCGGACGGAGAGCAATGTGGACGACCCCGACTTGGGGGCGGCCGCCCTGGATGACGACGCCGTGGGAGGAGGCGGCGAGGCAGGCGGCTCCGGGCTCGGAGCCGGCCTCGAAGACTGGTCGGACGACGACGAGGGGGAAGTCGCCCCGCGCCCCAGCCGGCGTCCGATCTGTAGGGCACGAGCTCGTCTGCCGCGCCGGCTGCCCGAGGCGGCGCGCAGAAGCACCGGGCCACACCGATCCTGTTCGGCAGCCATCCCAAGAAGCCCAAGGGCTCGGTTGCGGCGACCAAGCGGGACGAAGCGACCGCGAAGGCCACCCGCTTCCGCAAGGTGGTGAAGGAGCCACAGATGGTGTTTGTGTAAGTGCTGACTCCCTCACATGTTCTTTCTTTCTTCTTGTCAGTTTCTTCTGATTTTCTTTGTCTTGGCTTGGAAATAGGGCTCCGCTTTCTCTTGAGCGGACTGCCGCCACCTCCGTGGTTGGGGTGGTGGGAGGCTCCACCAGCGCCCACCGCGTGGACCCTCGCGCCGAGCTTCAGGCGGCGACGGAGCGGAACACGCGGGAGGCGCAGGAGGAACGGGAGGCGGAGAAGCAGATGGCGGTAGAGGAGACGGCGAGGATGCAGGCTGACGTGGTGGCCAAGGCCCAGGCCGATGCTGCAGCTACAGCGAGGCGGAAGAAGCCCTGCGCAACCAGCCTCCGCAGCTCATCATCCCCTTCCGCTCCATGGCGCCTGATATCCTGGTGGTGCCGCCGGAGGGAGCCGGTGGCGACCAGCCGGTGATGGAGAGGGAGGAGGGCGACGCCGTCGCCCTGGAGAAGGAGGCGGCTCCACCAGCACCGACTGGGGCAGACCAAGGCGGCCAGCCAAGCGCGCCGCCTGTGCCACCGGCTGGAGGCGAGCCGGCTGTAAGGGCGGACCTTGTGGTCTGGTCTCCGGCTCGCCAGCGCGCAGGGAAGGCGACCTCGGCGCCGAACCCGCAGAAGGCCGTGGGCTCAAGCTCGTCGGCCCAGGATCTGGAGACGGCGAGCGTCAGCTCGCCGGGATGGACGCTGGGTGGCGGGACGGCCGTGCTGAACACGGCGGCGCAAGATGTCCGGACCCAGCTTCACTCTCTGGCCGCCGTGCTGAAGCAGTATAACCAAGAGTTCCTGGCAACGTGGATGACCATCCGGGTAAGCTCCTTGCTTTTTTGCTTGTTAATCTTGAATTCTTCCGTGGGGGCGCGTCAGCGCACCCACTGGGTGTAGTCCCCGAGTTCCGAGTCGGCTGTTGAGCAGGAGGCTTGGAACTTCTTAGTAGACTTCGGGTGCTAACTTGTCTTTGTTTGTTTGTCTGTCCCTTCTTGCAGGACTATCATAATCTCCACGCAACCGCCTTCAACTCCCATACCTGGGAGCTGACTCAGAAGACCGCCGACCTGTCTGAGAGCTGGAGTAAGTGTTTGCTATCTTGAGCTTGTGTTGGTTTTCCTTGAAGAGGAAAGGGTGATGCAACAATATTAGCGTAAGTATTTCCCTCAATTTTTTAGAACCAAGGTATCAATCCAGTAGGAGGCTCCTCAAAAGTCCCACACACCTACACAAACAAACAAAGAACTCGCAACCAACGCAATAAAGGGGTTGTCAATCCCTTCACGGCCACTTGTGAAAGTGAGATCTGACAGAGATAGTATGATAAGATAAATATATTTTTGGCATTTTATAATATAGATGAAAAAAGTAAATATGCAAATAAAAGTAGATTGGAAGCAAATATGATAAGAGATAGACCCGGGGGCCATAGGTTTCACTATAGGCTTCTCTCAAGATAGCATAGGTGTTACGGTGGGTGAACAAATTACTGTCGAGCAATTGATAGAAAAGCGAATAATTATGAGATTATCTAGGCATGATCATGTATATAGGCATCACGTCCGCAACAAGTAGACCGACTCATGCCTGCATCTACTACTATTACTCCACACATCGACCGACTCCTGCCTGCATCTAGAGTATTAAGTTCATAAGAATAGAGTAACGCCTTAAGCAAGATGACATGATGTAGAGGGATAAATTCATGCAATATGATATAAACCCCATCCTTTTATCCTTGATGGCAACAATACAATACGTGCCTTGAAACCCTTTCTGTCACTGGGTAAGGACACCGCAAGATTGAACCCAAAGCTAAGCACTTCTCCCATGGCAAGAAAGATTAATCTAGTAGGCCAAACCAAACTGATAATTTGAAGAGACTTGCAAAGATACTTCAATCATACATAAAAGAATTTAGAGGAGATTCAAATATTTCTCATAGATAAACTTGATCATAAACCCACAATTCATCGGATCTCGACAAACACACCGCAAAAAGAGTTTACATCGAATAGATCTCCACAAGAGAGGGGGAGAACATTGAATTGAGATCTAAAAAGAGAGAAGAAGCCATCTAGCTAATAACTATGGACCCGAAGGTCTGTGGTAAACTACTCACAACTCATCGGAGGGGCTATGGTGTTGATGTAGAAGCCCTGCATGGTCGATTCCCCCTCCGGCAGAGCGCCGACAAAGGCTCCAAGATGGGATCTCGCGGATACAGAAGGTTACGGCAGTGGAAATTGTGTTTTGTTGGCTCTTTGGATGTTTTCGAGGTACGTAGGCTTATATAGGAGGAAGAAGTATGTCGGTGGCCGCCCGAGGGGCCCATGAGACAGGGGGCGCATCCTGTAGGGGGGGGGGGGCGCCCTGCCCTCTCGTGGCTGCCTCGGCTGCTTCTTGACTTGCACTCCAAGTCCTCTGGATCACATTCGTTCCAAAAATCATGCTCCCAAAGGTTTCATTCCATTTGGACTCCGTTTGATATTCCTTTTCTTCGAAATACTGAAATAGGCAAAAAAACAGCAATACAGGCTGGGCCTCCGGTTAGTAGTTTGTCCCAAAAATGATATAAATGTGTAAAATAAAGCCCATAAACATCCAAAAGGGGTAATATAATAGCATGGACCAATAAAAAATTATAGATACGTTGGAGACGTATCAAGCATCCCCAAGCTTAATTCCTGCTCGTCCTCGAGTAGGTAAATGATAAAAACAGAATTTTTGATGTGGAATGCTACCTAGCATAATTCTCAATGTAATTTTCTTTATTGGGGTATGAATGTTCTGATCCAAATGATTCAAAATAAAAGTTCATATTGACATAAGAAATAGTGATACTTCAAGCATACTAATCAAAGTAATCATGTCTTCTCAAAATAACATGGCCAAAGAAAGTTATCCCTACAAAATCATATAGTGTGGGTGTTGCTCAATCTTCATCACACAAAGTATCTAATCATGCACAACCCCGATGACAAGCCAAGCAATTGTTTCATACTTTAATAATCTCAAACTTTTTCAACTTTCACGCAATACATGAGCGTGAGCCATGCATGGACATAACACTATATGTGGAATAGAATTGTGGTTGTGGAGAAGACAAAAAAGGAGAAGATAGTCTCACATCAACTAGGCGTATCAACGGGCTATGGAGATTCCCATTAATAGATATCAATGTGAGTGAGTAGGGATTGCCATGCAACGGATGCACTAGAGCTATAAATATATGAAAGCTCAACAAAAGAAACTAAGTGGGTGTGCATCCAACTCGCTTGCTCACGAAGACCTAGGGCATATTGAGGAAGCCCATCATTGGAATATACAAGCCAAGTTCTATAATGAAAAATTCCCACTAGTATATGAAAGTGACAACATAAGAGACTCTCTATCATGAAGATCATGGTGCTACTTTGAAGCACAAGTGTGGAAAAAGAGATAGTAGCATTGTCCCTTCTCTCTTTTTCTCTCATTTTATTTTTTTAGTTTCTTCTTTTTTTCTTTTTTTCTTTTTCTTTTTTCTTTTTTCTTTGGCCTTTCTTTTCTTTTTCTTTTTGGCCTTTCTCTTTTTTTTCTTCTTTTTTTTTCTTTTTGTAAAGTCCTAAGTCTCATCCCGACTTGTGGGGGAATCATAGTCTTCATCATCCTTTCCTCACTTGGACAATGCTCTAATAATGAAGATCATCACACTTTTATGGATTTACAACTCAAGAATTACAACTCAAAGCTATAACAAGATATGACTTTATATGAATGCCTCCGGCGGTGTCCCGGGATATGTAATGAATCAAGAGCGACACGTATGAAAATTATGAAGGTGGCCTTGCCACAAATACGATGTCAACTATATGATCATGCAAAGAGCAATATGACAGAAGTAAAGCGTGTCATATGAATGGAACGGTGGAAAGTTGCATGGCAATATATCTCGGAATAGCTATGTAAATGCCATAATAGGTAGGTATGGTGGCTGTTTTGAGGAAGGTATATGGTGGGTGTATGGTACCGGCGAAAGTTGCGCGGCACAAGAGAGGCTAGCAATGGTGGAAGGGTGAGGTGCGTATAATCCATGGACTCAACATTAGTCAAAGAACTCATGTACTTATTGCAAAAATCTAGAAGTCATAAAAAACAAAGCACTACGCGCATGCTCCTAGGGGGTTAGATTGGTAGGAAAAGACCATCGCTCGTCCCCGACCGCCACTCATAAGGAAGACAATCAATAAATAAAATTGTGCTCCAACTTCATCACAAAGCGGTTCACCATACGTGCATGCTACGGGAATCACAACCCTTAACACAAGTATTTTTCATAATCACCCCAACTAGCATGACTTTAATATCACTACCTCCATATCTCAAAACAATTATCAAGCATCAAATTGATCATAGCATCCAATTCACTATCTATGATAGTTTTTATTATACCCAACTTGGATGCTCATCATTCTAGGACCAAATTTGTAACCATAGCAAATACCATGCTGTTCTAAAGGACTCTCAAAATAATATGAGTGAAGTATGAGAGACTAGCAATTTCTTCAAAATTAATACACCACCGTGCTCTAAAAGATATAAGTGAAGCACTAGAGCAAAAACTATCAAGCTCAAAAGATATAAGTGAAGCACATAGAGTATTCTAGCAAATTCTAATCAAGTAGGCTTGTCCCAAAAGGTGTGTACAGCAAGGATTATTGTGGTAAACTAAAAATAAAGGACTAATATAATACACGACGCTCCAAGAAAAACACATATCATGTGGTGAATAAAAATATAGCTCCAAGTAAAGTAATAATGAACGAAGACGAAAGAGGGGATGCCTTCCCGGGGCATCCCCAAGCTTAGGATTTTGGCTATCCTTGAATATCTTGGGGTGCCATGGGCATCCCCAAGCTTAGGCTCTTACCACTCCTAATTCCATAGTCCATAAAAGCTTTACCCAAAACTTGAAAACTTCACAACACAAAACTCAACAGGAAATCTTATAAGCTCCATTAGTGAAAGAAAACAAAACAACCACATAAGGTACTGTAATGAACTCATTCTTTATTTATTTTGGTGTTAAACTTACTGTATTCCAACTTCTCTATGGTTTATAAACTATTTTACTAGCCATAGATGCATCAAAATAAGCAAACAACACACAAAAAATAGGATCTGTCAAAAACAGAACAGTTTGTAGCAATCTGTAACTAACGCAAACTTCTGGAACTTTAGAAATCCTACCAAAATAGGAAGTCCTGGAAAATTTGTCTATTGATCAGAAGCAAAAAGAAACAACGCAAAATCACGTTTCTGTGATTTAACAAAATTATATTCGTGCGCGCAAAGTTTCTGTTTTTCAGCAGAATCAAATTAACTATCATCATAGGTTATCCTATAGGTTCTACTTGGCACAAACACTAATGAAAAGATAAAAACACATCTAAACAGAAGGTAGATTCAAGATTTATTACTAAACAGGAGCAAAAACAAAAAACACAAATAAAATTGGGTTGCCTCCCAACTACCGCTATCGTTTAACGCCACTAGCTAGTCATAAAAGCGAAGATAGATCTAAGTAGTGCCATAATAATAAGATAGATGTTGAAAGCTCATCTCATATTCTCTACGTTCGGCAGCAAGTTTTCTTTGAGGCAAGCAAAAGTACTCAAAAGGGCTAAATTTAGCGGGACAAAAGTCCCGAAGATCAATCTCAGGAGGAACGGGTTCCTCGTTTGGCCCTTCATAATGCACAACTAATTCATCACTAAAAGCATTCTTTTGGCAAAATCTCGTGAGCCTATACTCAAGAGAGTATCCTAGCTCATTGTTTCGAAGGACAAAATCATTATTAAGTTCGTTAATTCTAGCAATCAAGACATTGGTGGGAACCTTTTTTCTAAGGTTTTCATTGAAAGCAACATAGTTCGAAGATTGAAAACGCCTAAATTCCTCTTGATCATAGAGGATCGCCTCTATGGGAGGATGGACGGCATCCACCCTATAGTGCACAGTGATTTCTTTGGCCTCTCTTATGATAAATCTAAACTCATGAGCCAAAAAGATAGTAACAACACGCTTAACAGAAGAATGCTCAATATTAGAAAATTCTCGGAAAATTCTTTGTATGCAAGGATGCATATGCATAAATTGTCTTTCAAGTTCAACTACAAGCATAGCGATAGCATTAGCAAGACTACTAGTTCTATGAAGAATAGAACCACCCATGGAAGGTAAAGCACCAACACAAGTAAAGAAATCTTGTATAACACCTTTTCCAATGATGTTACCACTACCAATTCGAAACTTTTTAGTATGCAAGATATGGGGTTCTTCAGCCGGAGAATCAGAATTTTCCATGTTATCATGGTTGCCCATATCGACGATAATCTCCTCAATTTCAGACATAAGGGCAAACAAAAGCAAGGAGAAAGAAAGCGAGCGAAAGAGAGAGGAGGAGATTGGGGAAAAGAGGGCAAATAAAACGGCAAGGGTGAAGTGGGGGAGAGGAAAACGAGAGGCAAATGGCAAATAATGTAAATGCAGGGAGATAAGTTTGTGATGGGTACTTGGTATGTCTTGACTTGAGCGAAGACCTCCCCGGAAACGGCGCCAGAAATCGCATGTTGGCGGGAGGTCGAATCTTGACTTGACTTGGTGGAAGCCTCCCTGGCAACGGCGCCAGAAATCCTTCTTGCTATGTCTTGAGCTTGCGTTGGTTTTCCTTGAAGAGGAAAGGGTGATGCAGCAATAGTAGCATAAGTATTTCCCTCAGTTTTTGAGAACCAAGGTATCAATCTAGTAGGAGGCTCCTCAAAAGTCCCACGCACCTACACAAACAAAAAAGAACTCGCAACCAATGCAATAAAGGGGTTTCCAGTCCCTTCACGGACACTTGCGAAAGTGAGATCTGATAGAGATAGTATGATAAGATAAATATATTTTTGGTATTTTATAATATAGATGCAAAAAGTAAAGATGCAAATAAAAGTAGATTGGAAGCAAATATGATAAGAGATAGACCCGGGGGCCATAGGTTTCACTAGAGGCTTCTCTCAAGATAGCATAAGTGTTACGGTGGGTGAACAAATTACTGTCGAGCAATTGATAGAAAAGCGAATAATTATGAGATTATCTAGGCATGATCATGTATATAGGCATCACGTCCGCAACAAGTAGACCGACTCATGCCTGCATCTACTACTATTACTCCACACATCGACCGACTCCTGCCTGCATCTAGAGTATTAAGTTCATAAGAACAGAGTAACGCCTTAAGCAAGATGACATGATGTAGAGGGATAAACTCATGCAATATGATATAAACCCCATCTTTTTATCCTCGATGGCAACAATACAATTCGTGCCTTGTAACCCTTTCTGTCACTGGGTAAGGACACCACAAGATTGAACCCAAAGCTAAGCACTTCTCCCATGGAAAGAAAGATCAATCTAGTAGGCCAAACCAAACTGATAATTCGAAGAGACTTGCAAAGATAACTCAATCATACATAAAAGAATTCAGAGGAGATTCAAATATTTCTCATAGATAAACTTGATCATAAACTCACAATTCATCGGATATCGACAAACACACCGTAAAAAGAGTTTACATCGAATAGATCTCCACAAGAGTGGGGGAGAACATTGTATTGAGATCCAAAAAGAGAGAAGAAGCCATCTAGCTAATAACTATGGACCCGAAGGTCTGTGGTAAACTACTCAAAACTCATCGGAGGGGCTATGGTGTTTATGTAGAAGCCCTCAATGGTCGATTCCCCCTCCGGCAGAGCGCTGACGAAGGCTCCAAGATGGGATCTCGCGGAAACAGAAGGTTACGGCGGTGGAAATTGTGTTTCATTGGCTCTTTGGATGTTTTTGGGGTACATAGGCTTATATAGGAGGAAGAAGTATGTCGGTGGCCGCCCGAGGGGCCCATGAGACAGGGGGGCGCGTCCTGTAGGGGGGGGGGGGCGCCCTACCCTCTCGTGGCCTCCTTGGCTGCTTCTTGACTTGCACTCCAAGTCCTCTAGATCACGTTCGTTCCAAAAATCACGCTCCCAAAGGTTTCATTCCATTTGGACTCCGTTTGATATTCCTTTTCTTCAAAATACTGAAATAGGCAAAAAAAACAGCAATACGGGCTGGGCCTCCGGTTAGTAGGTTTGTCCCAAAAATGATATAAATGTGTAAAATAAAGCCCATAAACATCCAAAAGGGGTAATATAATAGCATGGACCAATAAAAAATTATAGATACGTTGGAGACGTATCAAGCATCCCCAAGCTTAATTCCTGCTCGTCCTCGAGTAGGTAAATGATAAAAATAGAATTTTTGATGTGGAATGCTACCTAGCATAATTATCAATGTAATTTTCTTTATTGGGGTATGAATGTTCAGATCCAAAGGATTCAAAATAAAAGTTCATATTGACATAAGAAATAGTGATACTTCAAGCATACTAATCAAAGTAATCATGTCTTCTCAAAATAACATGGCCAAAGAAAGTTATCCCTACAAAATCATATAGTCTGGTTGTTGCTCTATCTTCATCACACAAAGTATTTAATCATGCACAAACCCGATGACAAGCCAAGCAATTGTTTCATACTTCAATAATCTCAAACTTTTTCAACTTTCACGCAATACATGAGCGTGAGCCATGCATGGACATAACACTATATGTGGAATAGAATGGTGGTTGTGGAGAAGACAAAAAAGGAGAAGATAGTCTCACATCAACTAGGCGTATCAACGGGCTATGGAGATTCCCATTAATAGATATCAATGTGAGTGAGTAGGGATTGCCATGCAACGGATGCACTAGAGCTATAAATATATGAAAGCTCAACAAAAGAAACTAAGTGGATGTGCATCCAACTCGCTTTCTCACGAAGACCTAGGGCATATTGAGGAAGCCCATCATTGGAATATACAAGCCAAGTTCTATAATGAAAAATTCCCACTAGTATATGAAAGTGACAACATATGAGACTCTCTATCATGAAGATCATGGTGCTACTTTGAAGCACAAGTGTGGAAAAAGAGATAGTAGCATTGTCCCTTCTCTCTTTTTCTCTTATTTTATTTTTTTAGTTTCTTCTTTTTTTTTCTTTTTTTCTTTTTCTTTTTTTATTTTCTTTGGCCTTTCTTTTCTTTTTCTTTTTGGACTTTCTCTTTTTTTCTTTCTTCTTTTTTTCTTTTTGTAAAGTCCGAAGTCTCATCCCGACTTGTGGGGGAATCATAGTCTTCATCATCCTTTCCTCACTAGGACAATGCTCTAATAATGAAGATCATCACACTTTTATGGATTTACAACTCAAGAATTACAACTCAAAGCTATAACAAGATATGACTTTATATGAATGCCTCCGGCGGTGTGCCGGGATATGTAATGAATCAAGAGCGACATGTATGAAAATTATGAAGGTGGCCTTGCCACAAATACGATGTCAACTATATGATCATGCAAAGAGCAATATGACAAAAGTAAAGCGTGTCATATGAACGGAACGGTGGAAAGTTGCATGGCAATATATCTCGGAATGGCTATGGAAATGCCATAATAGGTAGGTATGGTGGCTGTTTTGAGGAAGGTATATGGTGGGTGTATAGTACCGGCGAAAGTTGCGCGGCACAAGAGATGCTAGCAATGGTGGAAGGGTGAGGTGCGTATAATCCATGGACTCAACATTAGTCAAAGAACTCATGTACTTATTGCAAAAATCTAGAAGTCATAAAAAACAAAGCACTACGCGCATGCTCCTAGGGGGTTAGATTGGTAGGAAAAGACCATCGCTCGTCCCCGACCGCCACTCATAAGGAAGACAATCAATAAATAAAATTGTGCTCCAACTTCATCACAAAGCGGTTCACCATACGTGCATGCTACGGGAATCACAACCCTTAACACAAGTATTTTTCATAATCACCCCAACTAGCATGACTTTAATATCACTACCTCCATATCTCAAAACAATTATCAAGCATCAAATTGATCATAGCATCCAATTCACTATCTATGATAGTTTTTATTATACCCAACTTGGATGCTCATCATTCTAGGACCAAATTTGTAACCATAGCAAATACCATGCTGTTCTAAAGGACTCTCAAAATAATATGAGTGAAGTATGAGAGACTAGCAATTTCTTCAAAATTA
Organism: Triticum timopheevii; assembly: GCA_963921465.1. Lineage (NCBI taxonomy): Eukaryota > Viridiplantae > Streptophyta > Magnoliopsida > Poales > Poaceae > Triticum > Triticum timopheevii. Next base: position 614,971,738 of record OY997268.1, on the reverse strand, counting down.
ATACACCACTGTGCTCTAAAAGATATAAGTGAAGCACTAGAGCAAAAACTATCAAGCTCAAAAGATATAAGTGAAGCACATAGAGTATTCTAGCAAATTCTAATCAAGTAGGCTTGTCCCAAAAGGTGTGTACAGCAAGGATTATTGTGGTAAACTAAAAATCAAGGACTAATATAATACACGACGCTCCAAGCAAAACACATATCATGTGGTGAATAAAAATATAGCTCCAAGTAAAGTAACAATGAACGACGACGAAAGAGGGGATGCCTTCCCGGGGCATCCCCAAGCTTAGGCTTTTGGCTATCCTTGAATATCTTGGGGTGCCATGGGCATCCCCAAGCTTAGGCTCTTGCCACTCCTTATTCCATAGTCCATAAAAGCTTTACCCAAAACTTGAAAACTTCACAACACAAAACTCAACAGGAAATCTTATAAGCTCCGTTAGTGAAAGAAAACAAAACCACCACATAAGGTACTGTAATGAACTCATTCTTTATTTATTTTGGTGTTAAACTTACTGTATTCCAACTTCTCTATGGTTTATAAACTATTTTACTAGCCATAGATGCATCAAAATAAGCAAACAACACACAAAAAATAGAATCTGTCAAAAACAGAACAGTCTGTAGCAATCTGTAACTAACACAAACTTCTGGAACTTTAGAAATCCTACCAAAATAGTAAGTCTTGGACAATTTGTCTATTGATCAGAAGCAAAAAGAAACAACACAAAATCACGTTTCTGTGATTTAACAAAACTATATTCGTGCGCGCAAAGTTTCTGTTTTTCAGCAGAATCAAATCAACTATCATCATAGGTTATCCTATAGGTTCTACTTGGCACAAACACTAATGAAAAGATAAAAACACATCTAAACAGAAGGTAGATTCAAGATTTATTACTAAATAGGAGCAAAAACAAAAAACACAAATAAAATTGGGTTGCCTCCCAACTACCGCTATCGTTTAACGCCACTAGCTAGGCATAAAAGCGAAGATAGATCTAAGTAGTGCCATAATAATAAGATAGATGTTGAAAGCTCATCTCATATTCTCTACGTTCAGCAGCAAGTTTTCTTTGAGGCAAGCAAAAGTAATCAAAAGGGCTAAATTTAGCGGGACAAAAGTCCCGAAGATCAATCTCAGGAGGAACGGGTTCCTCCTTTGGCCCTTCATAATGCACAACTAATTCATCACTAAAAGCATTCTTTTGGCAAAATCTCGTGAGCCTGTACTCAAGAGAGTATCCTAGTTCATTGTTTCGAAGGACAAAATCATTATTAAGTTCGTTAATTCTAGCAATCAAGACATTGGTGGGAACCTTTTTTCTAAGGTTTTCATTGAAAGCAACATAGTCCGAAGATTGAAAACGCCTAAATTCCTCTTGATCATAGAGGATCGCCTCTATGGGAGGACGGCCGGCGTCCACCCTATAGTGCATAGTGATTTCTTTGGCCTCTCTTATGATAAATCTAAACTCATGAGCCAAAAAGATAGTAACAACGCGCTTAACAGAAGAAAGCTCAATATTAGAAAATTCTAGGAAAATTCTTTGTATGCAAGGATGCATATGCATAAATTGTCTTTCAAGTTCAACTACAAGCATAGCGATAGCATTAGCAAGACTACTAGTTCTATGAAGAATAGAACCACCCATGGAAGGTAAAGCACCACCACAAGTAAAGAAATCTTGTATAACACCTTTTCCAATGATGTTACCACTACCAATTCGAAACTTTTTAGTATGCAAGATATGGGGTTCTTCAGCCGGAGAATCAGAATTTTCCATGTTATCATGGTTGCCCATATCGACGATAATCTCCTCAATTTCAGACATAAGGGCAAACAAAAGCAAGGAGAAAGAAAGCAAGCGAAAGAGAGAGGAGGAGATTGGGGAAAAGAGGGCAAATAAAACGGCAAGGGTGAAGTGGGGGAGAGGAAAACGAGAGGCAAATGGCAAATAATGTAAATGCAGGGAGATAAGTTTGTGATGGGTACTTGGTATGTCTTGACTTGAGCGAAGACCTCCCCGGAAACGGCGCCAGAAATCGCATGTTGGCGGGAGGTCGAATCTTGACTTGACTTGGTGGAAGCCTTCCTGGCAACGGCGCCAGAAATCCTTCTTGCTATGTCTTGAGCTTGCGTTGGTTTTCCTTGAAGAGGAAAGGGTGATGCAGCAATAGTAGCATAAGTATTTCCCTCAGTTTTTGAGAACCAAGGTATCAATCTAGTAGGAGGCTCCTCAAAAGTCCCACGCACCTACACAAACAAAAAAGAACTCGCAACCAATGCAATAAAGGGGTTTCCAGTCCCTTCACGGACACTTGCGAAAGTGAGATCTGATAGAGATAGTATGATAAGATAAATATATTTTTGGTATTTTATAATATAGATGCAAAAAGTAAAGATGCAAATAAAAGTAGATTGGAAGCAAATATGATAAGAGATAGACCCGGGGGCCATAGGTTTCACTAGAGGCTTCTCTCAAGATAGCATAAGTGTTACGGTGGGTGAACAAATTACTGTCGAGCAATTGATAGAAAAGCGAATAATTATGAGATTATCTAGGCATGATCATGTATATAGGCATCACGTCCGCAACAAGTAGACCGACTCATGCCTGCATCTACTACTATTACTCCACACATCGACCGACTCCTGCCTGCATCTAGAGTATTAAGTTCATAAGAACAGAGTAACGCCTTAAGCAAGATGACATGATGTAGAGGGATAAACTCATGCAATATGATATAAACCCCATCTTTTTATCCTCGATGGAAACAATACAATTCGTGCCTTGTAACCCTTTCTGTCACTGGGTAAGGACACCGCAAGATTGAACCCAAAGCTAAGCACTTCTCCCATGGAAAGAAAGATCAATCTAGTAGGCCAAACCAAACTGATAATTCGAAGAGACTTGCAAAGATAACTCAATCATACATAAAAGAATTCAGAGGAGATTCAAATATTTCTCATAGATAAACTTGATCATAAACTCACAATTCATCGGATATCGACAAACACACCGTAAAAAGAGTTTACATCGAATAGATCTCCACAAGAGTGGGGGAGAACATTGTATTGAGATCCAAAAAGAGAGAAGAAGCCATCTAGCTAATAACTATGGACCCGAAGGTCTGTGGTAAACTACTCAAAACTCATCGGAGGGGCTATGGTGTTTATGTAGAAGCCCTCAATGGTCGATTCCCCCTCCGGCAGAGCGCTGACGAAGGCTCCAAGATGGGATCTCGCGGAAACAGAAGGTTACGGCGGTGGAAATTGTGTTTCATTGGCTCTTTGGATGTTTTTGGGGTACATAGGCTTATATAGGAGGAAGAAGTATGTCAGTGGCCGCCCGAGGGGCCCATGAGACAGGGGGGCGCGTCCTGTAGGGGGGGGGGGCGCCCTACCCTCTCGTGGCCTCCTTGGCTGCTTCTTGACTTGCACTCCAAGTCCTCTGGATCACGTTCGTTCCAAAAATCACGCTCCCAAAGGTTTCATTCCATTTGGACTCCGTTTGATATTCCTTTTCTTCAAAATACTGAAATAGGCAAAAAAACAGCAATACGGGCTGGGCCTCCGGTTAGTAGGTTTGTCCCAAAAATGATATAAATGTGTAAAATAAAGCCCATAAACATCCAAAACGGGTAATATAATAGCATGGACCAATAAAAAATTATAGATACGTTGGAGACGTATCAAGCATCCCCAAGCTTAATTCCTGCTCGTCCTCGAGTAGGTAAATGATAAAAACAGAATTTTTCATGTGGAATGCTACCTAGCATAATTATCAATGTAATTTTCTTTATTGGGGTATGAATGTTCAGATCCAAATGATTCAAAATAAAAGTTCATATTGACATAAGAAATAGTGATACTTCAAGCATACTAATCAAAGTAATCATGTCTTCTCAAAATAACATGGCCAAAGAAAGTTATCCCTACAAAATCATATAGTCTGGTTGTTGCTCTATCTTCATCACAAAAAGTATTTAATCATGCACAAACCCGATGACAAGCCAAGCAATTGTTTCATACTTCAATAATCTCAAACTTTTTCAACTTTCACGCAATACATGAGCGTGAGCCATGCATGGACATAACACTATATGTGGAATAGAATGGTGGTTGTGGAGAAGACAAAAAAGGAGAAGATAGTCTCACATCAACTAGGCGTATCAACGGGCTATGGAGATTCCCATTAATAGATATCAATGTGAGTGAGTAGGGATTGCCATGCAACGGATGCACTAGAGCTATAAATATATGAAAGCTCAACAAAAGAAACTAAGTGGATGTGCATCCAACTCGCTTTCTCACGAAGACCTAGGGCATATTGAGGAAGCCCATCATTGGAATATACAAGCCAAGTTCTATAATGAAAAATTCCCACTAGTATATGAAAGTGACAACATATGAGACTCTCTATCATGAAGATCATGATGCTACTTTGAAGCACAAGTGTGGAAAAAGAGATAGTAGCATTGTCCCTTCTCTCTTTTTCTCTTATTTTATTTTTTTAGTTTCTTCTTTTTTTTCTTTTTCTTTTTTTTATTTTCTTTGGCCTTTCTTTTCTTTTTCTTTTTGGACTTTCTCTTTTTTTTCTTTCTTCTTTTTTTCTTTTTGTAAAGTCCGAAGTCTCATCCCGACTTGTGGGGGAATCATAGTCTTCATCATCCTTTCCTCACTAGGACAATGCTCTAATAATGAAGATCATCACACTTTTATGGATTTACAACTCAAGAATTACAACTCAAAGCTATAACAAGATATGACTTTATATGAATGCCTCCGGCGGTGTGCCGGGATATGTAATGAATCAAGAGCGACATGTATGAAAATTATGAAGGTGGCCTTGCCACAAATACGATGTCAACTATATGATCATGCAAAGAGCAATATGACAAAAGTAAAGCGTGTCATATGAACGGAACGGTGGAAAGTTGCATGGCAATATATCTCGGAATGGCTATGGAAATGCCATAATAGGTAGGTATGGTGGCTGTTTTGAGGAAGGTATATGGTGGGTGTATGGTACCGGCGAAAGTTGCGCGGCACAAGAGAGGCTAGCAATGGTGGAAGGGTGAGGTGCGTATAATCCATGGACTCAACATTAGTCAAAGAACTCATGTACTTATTGCAAAAATCTAGAAGTCATAAAAAACAAAGCACTACGCGCATGCTCCTAGGGGGTTAGATTGGTAGGAAAAGACCATCGCTCGTCCCCGTCCGCCACTCATAAGGAAGACAATCAATAAATAAAATTGTGCTCCAACTTCATCACAAAGCGGTTCACCATACGTGCATGCTACGGGAATCACAACCCTTAACACAAGTATTTTTCATAATCACCCCAACTAGCATGACTTTAATATCACTACCTCCATATCTCAAAACAATTATCAAGCATCAAATTGATCATAGCATCCAATTCACTATCTATGATAGTTTTTATTATACCCAACTTGGATGCTCATCATTCTAGGACCAAATTTGTAACCATAGCAAATACCATGCTGTTCTAAAGGACTCTCAAAATAATATGAGTGAAGTATGAGAGACTAGCAATTTCTTCAAAATTAATACACCACCGTGCTCTAAAAGATATAAGTGAAGCACTAGAGCAAAAACTATCAAGCTCAAAAGATATAAGTGAAGCACATAGAGTATTCTAGCAAATTCTAATCAAGTAGGCTTGTCCCAAAAGGTGTGTACAGCAAGGATTATTGTGGTAAACTAAAAATCAAGGACTAATATAATACACGACGCTCCAAGCAAAACACATATCATGTGGTGAATAAAAATATAGCTCCAAGTAAAGTAACAATGAACGACGACGAAAGAGGGGATGCCTTCCCGGGGCATCCCCAAGCTTAGGCTTTTGGCTATCCTTGAATATCTTGGGGTGCCATGGGCATCCCCAAGCTTAGGCTCTTGCCACTCCTTATTCCATAGTCCATAAAAGCTTTACCCAAAACTTGAAAACTTCACAACACAAAACTCAACAGGAAATCTTATAAGCTCCGTTAGTGAAAGAAAACAAAACCACCACATAAGGTACTGTAATGAACTCATTCTTTATTTATTTTGGTGTTAAACTTACTGTATTCCAACTTCTCTATGGTTTATAAACTATTTTACTAGCCATAGATGCATCAAAATAAGCAAACAACACACAAAAAATAGAATCTATCAAAAACAGAACAGTCTGTAGCAATCTGTAACTAACACAAACTTTTGGAACTTTAGAAATCCTACCAAAATAGTAAGTCTTGGACAATTTGTCTATTGATCAGAAGCAAAAAGAAACAACACAAAATCACGTTTCTGAGATTTAACAAAACTATATTCGTGCGCGCAAAGTTTCTGTTTTTCAGCAGAATCAAATCAACTATCATCATAGGTTATCCTATAGGTTCTACTTGGCACAAACACTAATGAAAAGATAAAAACACATCTAAACAGAAGGTAGATTCAAGATTTATTACTAAACAGGAGCAAAAACAAAAAACACAAATAAAATTGGGTTGCCTCCCAACTACCGCTATCGTTTAACGCCACTAGCTAGGCATAAAAGCGAAGATAGATCTAAGTAGTGCCATAATAATAAGATAGATGTTGAAAGCTCATCTCATATTCTCTACGTTCAGCAGCAAGTTTTCTTTGAGGCAAGCAAAAGTAATCAAAAGGGCTAAATTTAGCGGGACAAAAGTCCCGAAGATCAATCTCAGGAGGAACGGGTTCCTCCTTTGGCCCTTCATAATGCACAACTAATTCATCACTAAAAGCATTCTTTTGGCAAAATCTCGTGAGCCTGTACTCAAGAGAGTATCCTAGCTCATTGTTTCGAAGGACAAAATCATTATTAAGTTCGTTAATTCTAGCAATCAAGACATTGGTGGGAACCTTTTTTCTAAGGTTTTCATTGAAAGCAACATAGTCCGAAGATTGAAAACGCCTAAATTCCTCTTGATCATAGAGGATCGCCTCTATGGGAGGACGGCCGGCGTCCACCCTATAGTGCATAGTGATTTCTTTGGCCTCTCTTATGATAAATCTAAACTCATGAGCCAAAAAGATAGTAACAACGCGCTTAACAGAAGAAAGCTCAATATTAGAAAATTCTAGGAAAATTCTTTGTATGCAAGGATGCATATGCATAAATTGTCTTTCAAGTTCAACTACAAGCATAGCGATAGCATTAGCAAGACTACTAGTTCTATGAAGAATAGAACCACCCATGGAAGGTAAAGCACTAGCACAAGTAAAGAAATCTTGTATAACACCTTTTCCAATGATGTTACCACTACCAATTCGAAACTTTTTAGTATGCAAGATATGGGGTTCTTCAGCCGGCGAATCAGAATTTTCCATGTTATCATGGTTGCCCATATCGACGATAATCTCCTCAATTTCAGACATAAGGGCAAACAAAAGCAAGGAGAAAGAAAGCGAGCGAAAGAGAGAGGAGGAGATTGGGGAAAAGAGGGCAAATAAAACGGCAAGGGTGAAGTGGGGGAGAGGAAAACGAGAGGCAAATGGCAAATAATGTAAATGCAGGGAGATGAGTTTGTGATGGGTACTTGGTATGTCTTGACTTGAGCGAAGACCTCCCCGGAAACGGCGCCAGAAATCGCATGTTGGCGGGAGGTCGAATCTTGACTTGACTTGGTGGAAACCTCCCTGGCAACGGCGCTAGAAATCCTTCTTGCTATGTCTTGAGCTTGCGTTGGTTTTCCTTGAAGAGGAAAGGGTGATGCAGCAATAGTAGCGTAAGTATTTCCCTCAGTTTTTGAGAACCAAGGTATCAATCTAGTAGGAGGCTCCTCAAAAGTCCCACGCACCTACACAAGCAAACAAAGAACTCGCAACCAACGCAATAAAGGGGTTGCCAATCCCTTCACGGCCACTTGCGAAAGTGAGATCTGATAGAGATAGTATGATAAGATAAATATATTTTTGGTATTTTATAATATAGATGCAAAAAGTAAAGATGCAAATAAAAGTAGATTGGAAGCAAATATGATAAGAGATACACCCGAGGGCCATAGGTTTCACTAGTGGCTTCTCTCAAGATAGCATAAGTGTTACGGTGGGTGAACAAATTACTGTCGAGCAATTGATAGAAAAGCGAATAATTATGAGATTATCTAGGCATGATCATGTATATAGGCATCACGTCCGCAACAAGTAGACCGACTCATGCCTGCATCTACTACTATTACTCCACACATCGACCGACTCCTGCCTGCATCTAGAGTATTAAGTTCATAAGAACAGAGTAACGCCTTAAGCAAGATGACATGATGTAGAGGGATAAACTCATGCAATATGATATAAACCCCATATTTTTATCCTCGATGGCAACAATACAATACGTGCCTTGTAACCCTTTCTGTCACTGGGTAAGGACACCGCAAGATTGAACCCAAAGCTAAGCACTTCTCCCATGGCAAGAAAGATCAATCTAGTAGGCCAAACCAAACTGATAATTCGAAGAGACTTGCAAAGATAACTCAATCATACATAAAAGAATTCAGAGGAGATTCAAATATTTCTCATAGATAAACTTGATCATAAACTCACAATTCATCGGATCTCGACAAACACACCGCAAAAAGAGTTTACATCGAATAGATCTCCACAAGAGTGGGGGAGAACATTGTATTGAGATCCAAAAAGAGAGAAGAAGCCATCTAGCTAATAACTATGGACCCGAAGGTCTATGGTAAACTACTCAAAACTCATCGGAGGGGCTATGGTGCCCTCAATGGTCGATTCCCCCTCCGACAGAGCGCTGACGAAGGCTCCAAGATGGGATCTCGCGGAAACAGAAGGTTACGGCGGTGGAAATTGTGTTTCGTTGGCTCTTTTGATGTTTTTGGGGTACGTAGGCTTATATAGGAGGAAGAAGTATGTCGGTGGCCGCTCGAGGGGCCCACGAGACAGGGGGCGCGTCCTGTAGGAGGGGGGGCGCCCTACCCTCTCGTGGCCTCCTTGGCTGCTTCTTGACTTGCACTCCAAGTCCTCTGGATCACGTTCGTTCCAAAAATCACGCTCCCAAAGGTTTCATTCCATTTGGACTCCGTTTGATATTCCTTTTCTTCGAAATACTGAAATAGGCAAAAAAACAGCAATACGGGCTGGGCCTCCGGTTAGTAGGTTTGTCCCAAAAATGATATAAATGTGTAAAATAAAGCCCATAAACATCCAAAAGGGGTAATATAATAGCATGGACCAATAAAAAATTATAGATACGTTGGAGACGTATCAAGCATCCCCAAGCTTAATTCCTGCTCGTCCTCGAGTAGGTAAATGATAAAAACAGAATTTTTGATGTGGAATGCTACCTAGCATAATTCTCAATGTAATTTTCTTTATTGGGGTATGAATGTTCTGATCCAAATGATTCAAAATAAAAGTTCATATTGACATAAGAAATAGTGATACTTCAAGCATACTAATCAAAGTAATCATGTCTTCTCAAAATAACATGGCCAAAGAAAGTTATCCCTACAAAATCATATAGTGTGGCTGTTGCTCTATCTTCATCACACAAAGTATTTAATCATGCACAAACCCGATGACAAGCCAAGCAATTGTTTCATACTTTAATAATCTCAAACTTTTTCAACTTTCACGCAATATATGAGCGTGAGCCATGCATGGACATAGCACTATATGTGGAATAGAATGGTGGTTGTGGAGAAGACAAAAAAGGAGAAGATAGTCTCACATCAACTAGGCGTATCAACGGGCTATGGAGATTCCCATTAATAGATATCAATGTGAGTGAGTAGGGATTGCCATGCAACGGATGCACTAGAGCTATAAATATATGAAAGCTCAACAAAAGAAACTAAGTGGATGTGCATCCAACTCGCTTTCTCACGAAGACCTAGGGCATATTGAGGAAGCCCATCATTGGAATATACAAGCCAAGTTCTATAATGAAAAATTCCCACTAGTATATGAAAGTGACAACATATGAGACTCTCTATCATGAAGATCATGGTGCTACTTTGAAGCACAAGTGTGGAAAAAGAGATAGTAGCATTGTCCCTTCTCTTTTTTTCTCTCATTTTATTTTTTTAGTTTCTTCTTTTTTTTCTTTTTCTTTTTTCTTTTTTCTTTGGCCTTTCTTTTCTTTTTCTTTTTGGCCTTTCTCTTTTTTTCTTTCTTCTTTTTTTTCTTTTTGTAAAGTCTGAAGTCTCATCCCGACTTGTGGGGGAATCATAGTCTTCATCATCCTTTCCTCACTAGGACAATGCTCTAATAATGAAGATCATCACACTTTTATGGATTTACAACTCAAGAATTACAACTCAAAGCTATAACAAGATATGACTTTATATGAATGCCTCCGGCGGTGTGCCGGGATATGTAATGAATCAAGAGCGACATGTATGAAAATTATGAAGGTGGCCTTGCCACAAATACGATGTCAACTATATGATCATGCAAAGAGCAATATGACAAAAGTAAAGCGTGTCATATGAACGGAACGGTGGAAAGTTGCATGGCAATATATCTCGGAATGGCTATGGAAATGCCATAATAGGTAGGTATGGTGGCTGTTTTGAGGAAGGTATATGGTGGGTGTATGGTACCGGCGAAAGTTGCGCGGCACAAGAGAGGCTAGCAATGGTGAAAGGGTGAGGTGCGTATAATCCATTGACTCAACATTAGTCAAAGAACTCATGTACTAATTGCAAAAATCTAGAAGTCATAAAAAACAAAGCACTACGCGCATGCTCCTAGGGGGTTAGATTGGTAGGAAAAGACCATCGCTCGTCCCCGACCGCCACTCATAAGGAAGACAATCAATAAATAAAATTGTGCTCCAACTTCATCACAAAGCGGTTCACTATACGTGCATGCTACGGGAATCACAACCCTTAACATAAGTATTTTTCATAATCACCCCAACTAGCATGACTTTAATATCACTACCTCCATATCTCAAAACAATTATCAAGCATCAAATTGATCATAGCATCCAATTCACTATCTATGATAGTTTTTATTATACCCAACTTGGATGCTCATCATTCTAGGACCAAATTTGTAACCATAGCAAATACCATGCTGTTCTAAAGGACTCTCAAAATAATATGAGTGAAGTATGAGAGACTAGCAATTTCTTCAAAATTAATCCACCACCGTGCTCTAAAAGATATAAGTGAAGCACTAGAGCAAAAACTATCAAGCTCAAAAGATATAAGTGAAGCACATAGAGTATTCTAGCAAATTCTAATCAAGTAGGCTTGTCCCAAAAGGTGTGTACAGCAAGGATTATTGTGGTAAACTAAAAATCAAGGACTAATATAATACACGACGCTCCAAGCAAAACGCATATCATGTGGTGAATAAAAATATAGCTCCAAGTAAAGTAACAATGAACGAAGACGAAAGAGGGGATGCCTTCCCGGGGCATCCCCAAGCTTAGGCTTTTGGCTATCCTTGAATATCTTGGGGTGCCATGGGCATCCCCAAGCTTAGGCTCTTGCCACCTCTTATTCCATAGTCCATAAAAGCTTTACCCAAAACTTGAAAACTTCACAACACAAAACTCAACAGGAAATCTTATAAGCTCCGTTAGTGAAAGAAAACAAAACCACCACATAAGGTACTGTAATGAACTCATTCTTTATTTATTTTGGTGTTAAACTTACTGTATTCCAACTTCTCTATGGTTTATAAACTATTTTACTAGCCATAGATGCATCAAAATAAGCAAACAACACACAAAAAATAGAATCTGTCAAAAACAGAACAGTCTGTAGCAATCTGTAACTAACGCAAACTTCTGGAACTTTAGAAATCCTACCAAAATAGGAAGTCCTGGACAATTTGTCTATTGATCAGAAGCAAAAAGAAACAACACAAAATCACGTTTCTGTGATTTAACAAAACTATATTCGTGCGCGCAAAGTTTCTGTTTTTCAGCAGAATCAAATCAACTATCATCATAGGTTATCCTATAGGTTCTACTTGGCACAAACACTAATGAAAAGATAAAAACACATCTAAACAGAAGGTAGATTCAAGATTTATTACTAAACAGGAGCAAAAACAAAAAACACAAATAAAATTGGGTTGCCTCCCAACTACCGCTATCGTTTAACGCCACTAGCTAGTCATAAAAGCGAAGATAGATCTAAGTAGTGCCATAATAATAAGATAGATGTTGAAAGCTCATCTCATATTCTCTACGTTCGGCAGCAAGTTTTCTTTGAGGCAAGCAAAAGTAATCAAAAGGGCTAAATTTAGCGGGACAAAAGTCCCGAAGATCAATCTCAGGAGGAACGGGTTCCTCCTTTGGCCCTTCATAATGCACAACTAATTCATCACTAAAAGCATTCTTTTGGCAAAATCTCGTGAGCCTATACTCAAGAGAGTATCCTAGCTCATTGTTTCGAAGGACAAAATCATTATTAAGTTCGTTAATTCTAGCAATCAAGACATTGGTGGGAACCTTTTTTCTAAGGTTTTCATTGAAAGCAACATAGTCCGAAGATTGAAAACGCCTAAATTCCTCTTGATCATAGAGGATCGCCTCTATGGGAGGACGGCCGGCGTCCACCCTATAGTGCACAGTGATTTCTTTGGCCTCTCTTATGATAAATCTAAACTCATGAGCCAAAAAGATAGTAACAACGTGCTTAACAGAAGAATGCTCAATATTAGAAAATTCTAGGAAAATTCTTTGTATGCAAGGATGCATATGCATAAATTGTCTTTCAAGTTCAACTACAAGCATAGCGATAGCATTAGCAAGACTACTAGTTCTATGAAGAATAGAACCACCCATGGAAGGTAAAGCACCAGCACAAGTAAAGAAATCTTGTATAACACCTTTTCCAATGATGTTACCACTACCAATTTGAAACTTTTTCGTATGCAAGATATGGGGTTCTTCAGCCGGAGCATCAGAATTTTCCATGTTATCATGGTTGCCCATATCGATGATAATCTCCTCAATTTGAGACATAAGGGCAAACAAAAGCAAGGAGAAAGAAAGCGAGCGAAAGAGAGAGGAGGAGATTGGGAAAAAGAGGGCAAATAAAACGGCAAGGGTGAAGTGGGGGAGAGGAAAACGAGAGGCAAATGGCAAATAATGTAAATGCGAGGGAGATGAGTTTGTGATGGGTACTTGCTATGTCTTGACTTGAGCGAAGACCTCCCCGGCAACGGCGCGAGAAATCGCATGTTGGCGGGAGGTCGAATCTTGACTTGACTTGGTGGAAGCCTCCCCGGCAACGGCGCCAGAAATCCTTCTTGCTATGTCTTGAGCTTGAGTTGGTTTTCCTTGAAGAGGAAAGGGTGATGCAGCAATAGTAGCATAAGTATTTCCCTCAGTTTTTGAGAACCAAGGTATCAATCTAGTAGGAGGCTCCTCAAAAGTCCCATGCACCTACACAAACAAACAAAGAACTCGCAACCAACGCAATAAAGGGGTTGTCAATCCCTTCACGGCCACTTGCGAAAGTGAGATCTGATAGAGATAGTATGATAAGATAAATATATTTTTGGTATTTTATAATATAGATGCAAAAAGTAAAGATGCAAATAAAAGTAGATTGGAAGCAAATATGATAAGAGATAGACCCGGGGGCCATAGGTTTCACTAGAGGCTTCTCTCAAGATAGCATAAGTATTACGGTGGGTGAACAAATTACTGTCGAGCAATTGATAGAAAAGCGAATAATTATGAGATTATATAGGCATGATCATGTATATAGGCATCACGTCCGCAACAAGTAGACCGACTCCTTCCTACATCTACTACTATTACTCCACACATCGACCGACTCCTGCCTGCATCTAGAGTATTAAGTTCATAAGAATAGAGTAACGCCTTAAGCAAGATGACATGATGTAGAGGGATAAACTCATGCAATATGATATAAACCCATCTTTTTATCCTCGATGGCAACAATACAATACGTGCCTTGCAACCCTTTCTGTCACTGGGTAAGGACACCGCAAGATTGAACCCAAAGCTAAGCACTTCTCCCATGGCAAGAAAGATGAATCTAGTAGGCCAAACCAAACTGATAATTCGAAGAGGGTTGCAAAGATAACTCAATCATACATAAAAGAATTCAGAGGAGATTCAAATATTTCTCATAGATAAACTTGATCATAAACTCACAATTCATCGGATCTCGGCAAACACACCACAAAAAGAGTTTACATCGAATAGATCTCCACAAGATAGGGGGAGAACATTGTATTGAGATCCAAAAAGAGAGAAGAAGACATCTAGCTAATAACTATGGACCCGAAGGTCTGTGGTAAACTACTCACAACTTATCGGAGGGGCTATGGTGTTGATGTAGAAGCCCTCTGTGGTCGATTCCCCCTCCAGCAGAGCGCCGGCGAAGGCTCCAAGATGGGATCTCGCGGATACAGAAGGTTACGGCAGTGGAAATTGTGTTTCGCTGGCTCTCTGGATGTTTTTGGGGTACGTAGGCTTATATAGGAGGAAGAAGTACGTCAGTGGCCAACCGAGGGGCCCACGAGACAGGTGGCGTGCCCTGTAGGGGGGCGCCCTATCCTCTCGTGGCCGCCTCGGCTGCTTCTTGACTTGCACTCCAAGTCCTCTGGATCACGTTCGTTCCAAAAATCACGCTCCCAAAGGTTTCATTCCATTTGGACTCCGTTTGATATTCCTTTTCTTCGAAATACTGAAATAGGCAAAAAAACAGCAATACGGGCTGGGCCTCCGGTTAGTAGGTTTGTCCCAAAAATGATATAAATGTGTAAAATAAAGCCCATAAACATCCAAAAGGGGTAATATAATAGCATGGACCAATAAAAAATTATAGATACGTTGCAGACGTATCAAGCATCCCCAAGCTTAATTCCTGCTCGTCCTCGAGTAGGTAAATGATAAAAACAGAATTTTTGATGTGGAATGCTACCTAGCATAATTCTCAATGTAATTTTCTTTATTGGGGTATGAATGTTCTGATCCAAATGATTCAAAATAAAAGTTCATATTGACATAAGAAATAGTGATACTTCAAGCATACTAATCAAAGTAATCATGTCTTCTCAAAATAACATGGCCAAAGAAAGTTATCCCTACAAAATCATATAGTGTGGCTGTTGCTCTATCTTCATCACACAAAGTATTTAATCATGCACAAACCCGATGACAAGCCAAGCAATTGTTTCATACTTTAATAATCTCAAACTTTTTCAACTTTCACGCAATATATGAGCGTGAGCCATGCATGGACATAGCACTATATGTGGAATAGAATGGTGGTTGTGGAGAAGACAAAAAAGGAGAAGATAGTCTCACATCAACTAGGCGTATCAACAGGCTATGGAGATTCCCATTAATAGATATCAATGTGAGTGAGTAGGGATTGCCATGCAACGGATGCACTAGAGCTATAAATATATGAAAGCTCAACAAAAGAAACTAAGTGGATGTGCATCCAACTCGCTTTCTCACGAAGACCTAGGGCATACTGAGGAAGCCCATCATTGGAATATACAAGCCAAGTTCTATAATGAAAAATTCCCACTAGTATATGAAAGTGACAACATATGAGACTCTCTATCATGAAGATCATGGTGCTACTTTGAGCACAAGTGTGCAAAAAGAGATAGTAGCATTGTCCCTTCTCTCTTTTTCTCTCATTTTATTTTTTTAGTTTCTTCTTTTTTTTCTTTTTTTTCTTTTTCTTTTTTCTTTTTTCTTTGGCCTTTCTTTTCTTTTTCTTTTTGGCCTTTCTCTTTTTTTCTTTCTTCTTTTTTTTCTTTTTGTAAAGTCTGAAGTCTCATCCCGACTTGTGGGGGAATCATAGTCTTCATCATCCTTTCCTCACTAGGACAATGCTCTAATAATGAAGATCATCACACTTTTATGGATTTACAACTCAAGAATTACAACTCAAAGCTATAACAAGATATGACTTTATATGAATGCCTCCGGCGGTGTGCCGGGATATGTAATGAATCAAGAGCGACATGTATGAAAATTATGAAGGTGGCCTTGCCACAAATACGATGTCAACTATATGATCATGCAAAGAGCAATATGACAAAAGTAAAGCGTGTCATATGAATGGAACGGTGGAAAGTTGCATGGCAATATATCTCGGAATGGCTATGGAAATGCCATAATAGGTAGGTATGGTGGCTGTTTTGAGGAAGGTATATGGTGGGTGTATGGTACCGGCGAAAGTTGCGCGGCACAAGAGAGGCTAGCAATGGTGAAAGGGTGAGGTGCGTATAATCCATTGACTCAACATTAGTCAAAGAACTCATGTACTTATTGCAAAAATCTAGAAGTCATAAAAAACAAAGCACTACGCACATGCTCCTAGGGGGTTAGATTGGTAGGAAAAGACCATCGCTCGTCCCCGACCGCCACTCATAAGGAAGACAATCAATAAATAAAATTGTGCTCCAACTTCATCACAAAGCGGTTCACCATACGTGCATGCTACGGGAATCACAACCCTTAACACAAGTATTTTTCATAATCACCCCAACTAGCATGACTTTAATATCACTACCTCCATATCTCAAAACAATTATCAAGCATCAAATTGATCATAGCATCCAATTCACTATCTATGATAGTTTTTATTATACCCAACTTGGATGCTCATCATTCTAGGACCAAATTTGTAACCATAGAAAATACCATGCTGTTCTAAAGGACTCTCAAAATAATATGAGTGAAGTATGAGAGACTAGCAACTTCAAAATTAATCCACCACCGTGCTCTAAAAGATATAAGTGAAGCACTAGAGCAAAAACTATCAAGCTCAAAAGATATAAGTGAAGCACATAGAGTATTCTAGCAAATTCTAATCAAGTAGGCTTGTCCCAAAAGGTGTGTACAGCAAGGATTATTGTGGTAAACTAAAAATCAAGGACTAATATAATACACGACGCTCCAAGCAAAACGCATATCATGTGGTGAATAAAAATATAGCTCCAAGTAAAGTAACAATGAACGAAGACGAAAGAGGGGATGCCTTCCCGGGGCATCCCCAAGCTTAGGCTTTTGGCTATCCTTGAATATCTTGGGGTGCCATGGGCATCCCCAAGCTTAGGCTCTTGCCACTCCTTATTCCATAGTCCATAAAAGCTTTACCCAAAACTTGAAAACTTCACAACACAAAACTCAACAGGAAATCTTATAAGCTCCGTTAGTGAAAGAAAACAAAACCACCACATTAGGTACTGTAATGAACTCATTCTTTATTTATTTTGGTGTTAAACTTACTGTATTCCAACTTCTCTATGGTTTATAAACTATTTTACTAGCCATAGATGCATCAAAATAAGCAAACAACACACAAAAAATAGAATCTGTCAAAAACAGAACAGTCTGTAGCAATCTGTAACTAACGCAAACTTCTAGAACTTTAGAAATCCTACCAGAATAGGAAGTCCTGGACAATTTGTCTATTGATCAGAAGCAAAAAGAAACAACACAAAATCACGTTTCTGTGATTTAACAAAACTATATTCGTACGCGCAAAGTTTCTATTTTTCAGCAGAATCAAATCAACTATCATCATAGGTTATCCTATAGGTTCTACTTGGCACAAACACTAATGAAAAGATAAAAACACATCTAAACAGAAGGTAGATTCAAGATTTATTACTAAACAGGAGCAAAAACAAAAAACACAAATAAAATTGGGTTGCCTCCCAACTACCGCTATCGTTTAATGCCACTAGCTAGTCATAAAAGCGAAGATAGATCTAAGTAGTGCCATAATAATAAGATAGATGTTGAAAGCTCATCTCATATTCTCTACGTTCGGCAGCAAGTTTTCTTTGAGGCAAGCAAAAGTAATCAAAAGGGCTAAATTTAGCGGGACAAAAGTCCCGAAGATCAATCTCAGGAGGAACGGGTTCCTCCTTTGGCCCGTCATAATGCACAACTAATTCATCACTAAAAGCATTCTTTTGGCAAAATCTCGTGAGCCTATACTCAAGAGAGTATCCTAGCTCATTGTTTCGAAGGACAAAATCATTATTAAGTTCGTTAATTCTAGCAATCAAGACATTGGTGGGAACCTTTTTTCTAAGGTTTTCATTGAAAGCAACATAGTCCGAAGATTGAAAATGCCTAAATTCCTCTTGATCATAGAGGATCGCCTCTATGGGAGGACGGCCGGCGTCCACCCTATAGTGCACAGTGATTTCTTTGGCCTCTCTTATGATAAATCTAAACTCATGAGCCAAAAAGATAGTAACAACGCGCTTAACAGAAGAATGCTCAATATTAGAAAATTCTAGGAAAATTCTTTGTATGCAAGGATGCATATGCATAAATTGTCTTTCAAGTTCAACTACAAGCATAGCGATAGCATTAGCAAGACTACTAGTTCTATGAAGAATAGAACCACCCATGGAAGGTAAAGCACCAGCACAAGTAAAGAAATCTTGTATAACACCTTTTCCAATGATGTTACCACTACCAATTTGAAACTTTTTAGTATGCAAGATATGGGGTTCTTCAGCCGGAGCATCAGAATTTTCCATGTTATCATGGTTGCCCATATCGATGATAATCTCCTCAATTTCAGACATAAGGGCAAACAAAAGCAAGGAGAAAGAAAGCGAGCGAAAGAGAGAGGAGGAGATTGGGAAAAAGAGGGCAAATAAAACGGCAAGGGTGAAGTGGGGGAGAGGAAAACGAGAGGCAAATGGCAAATAATGTAAATGCGAGGGAGATGAGTTTGTGATGGGTACTTGCTATGTCTTGACTTGAGCGAAGACCTCCCCGGCAACGGCGCGAGAAATCGCACATTGGCGGGAGGTCGAATCTTGATTGACTTGGTGGAAGCCTCCCCGGCAACGGCGCCAGAAATCCTTCTTGCTATGTCTTGAGCTTGAGTTGGTTTTCCTTGAAGAGGAAAGGGTGATGCAGCAATAGTAGCATAAGTATTTCCCTCAGTTTTTGAGAACCAAGGTATCAATCTAGTAGGAGGCTCCTCAAAAGTCCCATGCACCTACACAAACAAACAAAGAACTCGCAACCAACGCAATAAAGGGGTTGTCAATCCCTTCACGGCCACTTGCGAAAGTGAGATCTGATAGAGATAGTATGATAAGATAAATATATTTTTGGTATTTTATAATATAGATGAAAAAAGTAAAGATGCAAATAAAAGTAGATTGGAAGCAAATATGATAAGAGATAGACCCGGGGGCCATAGGTTTCACTAGAGGCTTCTCTCAAGATAGCATAAGTATTACGGTGGGTGAACAAATTACTGTCGAGCAATTGATAGAAAAGCGAATAATTATGAGATTATATAGGCATGATCATGTATATAGGCATCACGTCCGCAACAAGTAGACCGCTGCCTGCATCTACTACTATTACTCCACACATCGACCGACTCCTGCCTGCATCTAGAGTATTAAGTTCATAAGAACAGAGTAACGCCTTAAGCAAGATGACATGATGTAGAGGGATAAACTCATGCAATATGATATAAACCCATCTTTTTATCCTCGATGGCAACAATACAATACGTGCCTTGCAACCCTTTCTGTCACTGGGTAAGGACACCGCAAGATTGAACCCAAAGCTAAGCACTTCTCCCATGGCAAGAAAGATCAATCTAGTAGGCCAAACCAAACTGATAATTCGAAGAGGGTTGCAAAGATAACTCAATCATACATAAAAGAATTCAGAGGAGATTCAAATATTTCTCATAGATAAACTTGATCATAAACTCACAATTCATCGGATCTCGACAAATACACCACAAAAAGAGTTTACATCGAATAGATCTCCACAAGATAGGGGGAGAACATTGTATTGAGATCCAAAAAGAGAGAAGAAGACATATAGCTAATAACTATGGACCCGAAGGTCTGTGGTAAACTACTCACAACTTATCGGAGGGGCTATGGTGTTGATGTAGAAGCCCTCTGTGGTCGATTCCCCCTCCAGCAGAGCGCCGGCGAAGGCTCCAAGATGGGATCTCGCGGATACAGAAGGTTACGGCAGTGGAAATTGTGTTTCGCTGGCTCTCTGGATGTTTTCGGGGTACGTAGGCTTATATAGGAGGAAGAAGTACGTCAGTGGCCGCCCGAGGGGCCCACGAGACAGGGGGCGTGCCCTGTAGGGGGGGCGCCCTATCCTCTCGTTGCCGCCTCGGCTGCTTCTTGACTTGCACTCCAAGTCCTCTGGATCATGTTCGTTCCAAAAATCACGCTCCCAAAGGTTTCATTCTGTTTGGACTCCGTTTGATATTCCTTTTCTTCGAAATACTGAAATAGGCAAAAAAATAGCAATATGGGCTGGGCCTCCGGTTAGTAGGTTAGTCCCAAAAATGATATAAATCTGTAAAATAAAGCCCATAAACATCCAAAAGGGGTAATATAATAGCATGGAATAATGAAAAATTATAGATACATTGGAGACGTCTCAGTGTTCCATGTTCTGTCTCTCGTGGGGGCGCGTCAGCGCACCCACTGGGTGTAGTCCCCGAGATTCGGGCCGACTGCTGAGCAGTCGGGCCGGATCTTTTCTGGCGACTTCTTTCTTATTGCTTTTTCTTCTTTGCCATCTCTGCAGAGGCCAACGCCGACCTGCGACAACAACTGGGTGAGGCCCAGACCGCCCTGCGCGTCAACGAGGCCGAGTGCAACACCCTGGCTCAGGAGCGCGACCGCCTGTCCAAGAAGTTGGCCAGCCAGGAGGAGAGCCACAAGGCGTCCCTGAAGGCGGTGAAAGACAGTGAAGCCGCCCTCCAAGCCGAGTATGAGACCGAGGCAGCGAACTGGGCCGAGTCGAAGCGGGCGCTGAGCGAAGGCTATAGCCAGATTGAAGACCTGGTTGACGGTAAGCCACCTTCCTCTTCGTCCCTTTGTTTGCCGCCTGCTGCTTGGTCCGACTTCTGACTCTGTGTTTTTTCATTTCTTTTCTTATTTGTGCAGAGTACTTCCCCCGCTACTCTGTTGCCGCCAGCCAAGTCATCGAGGCCCACCGCAACGCGCAGAGGCAGGCTGGCGCTGAGATTGCACCGGATGCTCGCCGGTCGCTCGAGGAGCAGCTCCTGGCCATCCAAGCCCGTATCCAGCCGGCTCACCGCATGCTTCACCGCCTTCAGCGCGCTGGAGCCCAAGTATTGTCCACCCTTTGGCCTGGCGTAGTGATTCCCCGCACCCCCAGTCGGACTGCCGACTGGCTGGAGGTGGTGGCTGGCCGCTTCGAGGCCTGGAAGGCTTCTGCAGCTCGGGCAGGCGCCAGGCAGGCGCTGGAGTTCATCCGAGCATGGTATCCCGGGCTGAACTTAACCCAGCTGGCCACGTGGCGGCAGGAGGCCAACGAGGAGCTGGAGGCGGTGCGACCGACTATCAACCAGCGCGCCTCGGCGATCGCCGAGTACACCGACACTAGTGCCTTTGTCCCCGAGCTAGACGACAACAACGTTGCTCTGCCGGAGGAGTGGTTCGGGCTGAACCCGGCGGATGGTGAAGACTCGGTGGAGGAGATCGACTCCAGCAACGAGGGTGAGGAGGAGGAGGAAGAGGCCGGTGAAGACGCTGCGCCGGATGGTGGAGCAGCCGACCAGCCTCAGCTTGACCGTGCCTCCAGCAACGAGGCGCGCGCAAGCGCTCCGCCTGCCGCTGGTGATGATCAAGCCAAGACTCGCCAGCCGGCCACTCCTCCAGCCAGCACTGCCGTCTCCACGGGCCTGCCCAGCTCGCCCGTTGCACCTTTGGCCTGAGCTGCCATCTTTATCTTTGCTTTCCTGCTCGTTACTCTTTGAACAATACTCGTTAAATTCGTGCAGTTCCACCCACTGGGGGTGTATTCAGACTAAGTTGAGTGCCGGCCCTCCGAAGGCCTTTTGTGTAAATATATCCTTGCGTGTGCTTTGCCTTCCGACTGTGCTTGCTTTTCATCTTTTCCGGCTGTTTCCTTTGCCGCCCTCCCTTGGTCGTCGCCTTTCCAGCCGGACAACTGCTCTGCAATTTGTGACTGGGAAAGTACTTGGCCGTGTGGGAGGGCAAGTACTTTAGCTTTCTTAGATTGTAGCAAGGTGAGTGGGAAGGCCGGCCAGCCGACTGCTTAACAGTCGGTTGGCAGGGTGAGGAGCCGGCTTGTGTTATGTAAGCCAATTGGTCCTTAGCCGTTTTTCATGTGGGCATCTTTTCCCGCCTTTAACTCTTGCCTGTCGGACAGTCGACTCTGGGAGCTGCGACTTTCGACAAGAGAGGGCTTAGGTGCCGGCACACTACTTGTCTGACTGCAGGTGGAACTTAACATAATTCAAGGCGGCAAGTCCCCAGGCCGACTGGTCGAACCCGGTGCCGGACAGAAGAACAAATGTAGTAACACATTCATAGGCGTGATACTCATCATATAGATAAAAGAGGGTAGTCCCCGAGTGCTCCTTGGGGAGCCCGATGTCTTGTACTTAATATAAAAGATAGCATGGTACATACTGCATTTAACTGTAAAATCTTCGGAGGAGATTGGCATTCCATGGTCGTTCCGACTCCTCGCCCGAATCATCTCTCTTGCGCGCCTTGGGCTTCTGTGCATCGATCAGGTAGTAGGAGTCATTGCCCAAGGCCTTGCTGATGACGAAGGGGCCTTCCCAAGGGGCCGGGAGCTTGTGCTGGCCAGCTGTTCGCTGGATCAGCCGGAGCATAAGATCGGCCTCTTGGAAGGATCTCGGCTTGACCTTCCGGTTGTGGTAATGGCGCAAACCCTGCTGGTAGATGGCGAACCGACTGAGTGCTAACAGCCGTCCCTCTTCTAGTAGGTCAACGCCGTCTTCTCGCGCTTCCTTGGCCTCCGCTTCCGTGTACATGGTGACTTGAGGTGAGTCAAACTCGATGTCGGTTGGGATGAGAGCCTCGGCACCATATACAAGGAAGAAAGGAGTGAAGCCGGTTGACTTATTCGGGGTGGTACACAAGCTCCAAAGGACGGTCGGCAGCTCCTCGAGCCAGCAGCCGGCCGAGCGCTCCAGTGGTATGACCAGTCGGGGCTTGATGTCGGATAGGATGAGGCCGTTTGCTCGCCTAACTTGGCCGTTTGACTGCGAATGGGCAACGGACGCTAAGTCTAGTTGGATGCCCTGTGTCGCGCAGAAACGTGCCAATGCTCCTTTGCAAAAATTCATGCCGTTATCGGTGATGATGCTGTGTGGTATGCCATACCGGGTGGTGATGTCTGCGATGAATGTCACAGCAGTCAGCCTATTCAACTTCTTGATTGGCTTCGCCTCAATCCACTTGGTGAACTTGTCTACGGCGACAAGCAGGTGTGTCATGCCGCCGTGTGCTGTCTTGAATGGGCCCACCATATCCATCCCCCAGACAGCAAAGGACCAGGTGAGGGGGATGGTCTTGAGTGCAGAAGTCGGCAAGTGTTGCTTGGAGCTGAAAACTTGGCACCCTTTGCAGTGTTTGACCAACTCTTTGGTGTCTTCCAAAGCAGTCGGCCAGAAGAACCCATGGCGGAAAGCTTTGGCGACGAGTGATCTTGAGGCCGCGTGGTGGCCACACTTGCCTTGGTGGATATCCTTGAGGATTGCAATGCCCTTCTCTGGCTCGACACAGTGCTGGAAGACTCCAGTGACACTGCGCCTAACGAGTTCTCTGTTCACTATTGTGTATGCTCCGGCTCGGCGTTGAACTTGTCTTGCAGAGATCTCTTCAGTCAACAGCTCTCTGTTCACCAGAAAGTTGAGGATGGGCTGGGCCCATGATGGAGCTGCGACTTCTTCTATTGCCAACACGGCTACTGCGACCATGGCGGGTGGGTTGGGCGGTGAAGGGTTGGAGTCGTCCACCGCCTGCTATGTCATTGTAGTCCCCGGGCCGACTGGTGCAGTCCTCGGGCCGGGTTCTGAAGTCCCCGAGCCGGGTGCGACTACAGCAGTCCCCGAGCCGCCTGCCGAAGTCCTCGAGTCGCCTGCTGGGTTCCCCAAGTCGGATCCGACTGCCTCAGGGTCAGGCGGCACGAAGATGGAGTCTGATTCTGGAGAAGGCTTGACAGACGTCTTGAGGAGGCGCTGGAGGGAGACGCCGGTTGGTATAGCTTGCTGGGTGGAGCCGTTCGTGCCAGGGCATCTACTTGCTCGTTGTCGGCCCGTGGCACATGGAGAAATTTGCACCCTTCAAAGTATCTGCTGAGCTGCTGAATGAGGAAGCGATAGCTCGCCATGTTTGCATCCTTGGCATCCCAATCGCCAGATAATTGCTGGATCACCAAGTCCGAGTCGCCATAACACAGGATCCGACGGATGCCGAGTTCTTTGGCCAGCCGGAGCCCGTGTATGAGCGCCTCGTACTCGGCCACGTTGTTGGAGGCGGCAAAATGAATTTGCAATGTGTATCTGAGCTTGTCACCCTTGGGAGAGGTGAGGACGATGCCGGCTCCCAAGCCAGTGCGCATCTTGGATCCGTCAAAGTGCATCCGCCAACGGGTGGAGTCGGGTGCCGGCGGTAGGTACTGGGTCTCGGCCCAGTCGACAAGGAAGTCGGCCAGCACTTGGGACTTGATGGCGGTGCGAGGCTGGTAGAAGATGGTGTAAGGAGCCAGTGCAATGGCCCACTTGGCCACCCGGCCAGATGCATCCCGGCTGCCTATGATCTCGGCAAGCAGGGCAGTGCAAACGACCGTGATGGGGTGCTCTTGAAAGTAGGGCTTGAGCTTCTTGGCGGCAAAGTACACGCCATAGCACATCTTCTGGTAGTGGGGGTAATTCTGCTTTGAGGTTGACAGTACTTCGCTCAAATAATATACCGGCCTCTGGACCAGCTGAGCTCGGCCTTCTTCTGGGCGCTGAACCACGATTACAGTGCTAACCACCCGACTAGTTGCGTTAATGTAAAGGAGCATGGGCTCTTTCTCAGTCGGTGCCGCTAGGACATGCAGCGTGGTCAACATCTTCTTCAACTTGTGAAAAGCTTCGTCCGCCTGGTCATTCCACTCGAAATGAGTGGATTTCCTCATGAGCTGATATAGGAGGAGAGCCTTCTCTCCTAGCCGACTGATGAAACGGTTGAGCGAAGCCAGGCACCTGGTGAAATTTTGGACATCTCGAAGCCTGGTGGGAATATCCATCCTTTCTATGGCCTTGATCTTCACTGGGTTGCACTCAATGCCACTAGGAGCTGGCCGGCTGGCACTCCGAACACGCATTTCTCAGGGTTGAGCTTGATCTGAAATCAGCGCAGGTTGTCAAATGTTTCCTTGAGATCTTCCAGCAGGGTGCCACGCTTCTCCGTCTTCACCACAATATCGTCTACATAGACGCGGGCATTTCTGCCGAGTTGCTTGAGGAGGCATTTCTGCATGCAACGCTGAAAAGTGGCACCGAAATTTCTCAAGCCGAATGTCATAGTGAGGTAGCAGAAAGCTCCGAATGGTGTGATGAAGGCGGTCTTCAGGCGGTCGGCTGGATCCAACTTGATCTTATGGTAACCTGAGTAGGCATCCAAGAAACTCAACAGCTCGCATCCGGCTGTGGAGTCTATCACTTGATCAATCCGGGGCAAGGCAAACGGATCTTTGGGGCAAGCTTTGTTGAGGCTGGTATAACCTATACACATGCGCCATTTCTTGTTCTTCTTCAGTACAAGGACCAGATTGGAAAGCCATTCTGGAAAGAACACCTCCATAATGAAGCCGGCTGCCAGAAGCCGGGCTATCTCTTCACCGACAATTCTTCTCTTCTCCTCCAATAGTCGGCGGAGGGGCTGCTTGACTAGTTTTGCATCTGCTCGGACATGTAACTTGTGCTCTGTGAAATCCGTTGGGACACCCGGCATGTCCTTGGGGGACCATGCAAAGATATCTGGATTCTCACGGAGGAAATCGATGAGCTCGCTTTCCTATTTGCTGTCCAGGATTGCCCCTAGAATAGCAAATCTCTCCAGGTGCTCTGGGTCCAGAGGTATCTTCTTTGTTTCCTTGGCCGGCTGGAAGGAGCCCTGAGCTTCCGACTCCTTGGGATCAGGCGACAGGTCCGGCTGCTTGCCGGCCATGGCCACAACCCGGTCAAGGATCTTCTTCTCAGCAGCAATCACGAGGGACTCGGCCAGCCGGCGATACGTCTTCAACGTATCTATAAATTTTTATTGTTCCATGCTATTATATTACCCCTTTTGGATGTTTATCGGCTTTATTTTACACATTTATATCATTTTTGGGACTAACCTACTAACCAGAGGCCCAGCCCGTATTGCTGATTTTTTTGCCTATTTCAGTATTTCGAAGAAAAGGAATATCAAACAGAGTCCAAACGGAATGAAACCTTCGGGAGCGTGATTTTTGGAACGAACGTGATCCATAGGACTTGGAGTGCAAGTCAAGAAGCAGCCGAGGCGGCCACGAGAGGGTAGGGCGCGCCCCCTACAGGGCATGCCCCCTGTCTCGTGGGCCCCTCGGGCGGCCACCGACGTACTTCTTCCTCCTATATAAGCCTACGTACCCCGAAAACATCCAGGGAGCAAACAAAACACAATTTCCACCACCGTAACCTTCTGTATCCGGGAGATCCCATCTTGGAGCCTTCGCCCGCGCTCCGCCGGAGGGGGAATCGACCATGGAGGGCTTCTACATCAACACCATAGCCCCTCCGATGAGTTGTGAGTAGTTTACCGCAGACCTTCGGATCCATAGTTATTAGCTAGATGGCTTCTTCTCTCATTTTGGATCTCAATACAATGTTCTCCCCCTCTCTTGTGTAGATCTATTCAATGTAAACTCTTTTTGCGGTGTGTTTGTCGAGATCCGATGAATTGTGGGTTTATGATCAAGTCTATCTATGAGAAATATTTGAATCTCCTCTGAATTCTTTTATGTATGATTGAGTTATCTTTGCATATCTCTTCGAATTATCAGTTTGGTTTGGCCTACTAGATTGATCTTTCTTGCCATGGGAGAAGTGCTTAGCTTTGGGTTCAATCTTGCGGTGTCCTTACCCAGTGACAGCAGGGGTTGCAAGGCACGTATTGTATTGTTGCCATCGAGGATAAAAAGATGGGGTTTATATCATATTGCATGAGTTTATCCCTCTACATCATGTCATCTTGCTTAATGTGTTACTCTGTTCTTATGAACTTAATACTCTAGATGCAGGCAAGAGTCGGTCGATGTGTGGAGTAATAGTAGTAGATGCAGGCAGGAGTCGGTCTACTTGTTGCGGACGTGATGCCTATATACATGATCATGCCTAGATAATCCCATAATTATTCGCTTTTCTATCAATTGCTCGACAGTAATTTGTTCAGCAACCGTAATACTTATGCTATCTTGAGAGAAGCCACTAGTGAAACCTATGGCCCCCGGGTCTATCTCTTATCATATTTTCTTCCAATTTACTTTTATTTGCATCTTTACTTTTTGCATCTATATTATAAAATACAAAAATATATTTATCTTATCATATTATCTCTATTAGATCTCACTTTCGCAAGTGGCCGTGAAGGGATTGACAACCCCTTTATTGCGTTGGTTGCGAGTTCTTTGTTTGTTTGTGTAGGTGCGTGGGACTTTTGAGGAGCCTCCTACAGGATTGATACCTTGGTTCTCAAAAACTGAGGGAAATACTTATGCTACTATTGGTGCATCACCCTTTCCTCTTCAAGGAAAACCAACGCAAGCTCAAGACGTAACAAGAAGGATTTCTGGCGCCGTTGCCGGGGAGGTCTTCGCTCAAGTCAAGACATACCAAGTACCCATCACAAACTCATTTCCCTCGCATTTACATTATTTGCCATTTGCCTCTCGTTTTCCTCTCCCCCACTTCACCCTTGCCGTTTTATTTGCCCTCTCTTTCCCAATCTCCTCCTCTCTCTTTTGCTTGCCTTTTTCTGTTTGCTTGTGTGTTGGATTACTTGTTGCCATGGCGCAAGATAATACCAAATTGTGTGATTTCTCGAATACCAATAATAATGATTTCCTTAGTACTCCGATTGCTCCTCTTAATGATGTTGAGTCTTGTGAAATCAATACTGCTTTGCAGAATCTTGTTATGAAAGATCAATTTGCCGGCCTTCCTAGTGAAGATGCCGCTACTCATCTAAACAACTTTGTTGATTTGTTTGATATGCAAAATAAGAAAGATACGGATAACGATATTGTTAAATTCAAGTTATTCCTATTTTCACTTTGAGATCGTGCTAAAGTTTGGTTTTCGTCTTTGCCTAAAAATAGTATTGATTCTTGGAACAAGTGCAAAGATGCTTTTATATCTAAGTATTTTCCTCCCGCGAAGATTATCACTCTTAGGAACAATATTATGAATTTTAAACAACTTGATGATGAGCATGTTGCCCAATCTTGGGGAAGAATGAAATTGATGATTCGCAATTGCTCTACTCATGGTTTGAATTTATGGATGATCATACAAATTTTTTATGCCGGTTTGAACTTTGCTTCTGGAAATCTCTTAGATTCGGCCACGGGAGGCACGTTTATGGAAATCACGTTAGGAGATGCTACAAAACTTCTTGATAATATTATGGCTAATTATTCTCAATGGCACACCGAAAGATCTTCTAGTAAAAAAGTGCATGCTATAGAAGAAATCAATGTTTTCAGTGGAAAGATGGATGAACTTATGAAATTGTTTGCTACTAAGAATACTCCTCTTCCCAATGATATGCCTTTGTCTACTTTGATTGAGAATAATAATGAATCTGTGGATGTGAATTTTGTTGGTAGGAATAGGTTTGGAAACAATGCTTATAGAGGAAACTTTAATGCTAGACCGTTCCCTAGTAATTCCTCTAATAATTATGGAAATTCCTACAATAATTCTTATGGTAATTTTAATAAGATGCCCTCTGACTTTGAGAATAGTGTGAAAGAATTTATGATCTCTCAAAAGAATTTTAATGCTTTGCTTGAAGAAAAATAGCTCAAAGTTGATGATTTGGCTAGGAACGTTGATAGACTTTCGCTTGATGTTGATTCTCTTAAACTTAGATCTTCTCCTCCTAAGCATGATATCAATGAGTCTCTAAAAGCAATGAGAATTTCAATTGATGAGTGCAAGGAAAGAACCGCTAGATTGCGTGCTAAGAAAGATTGCTTTATAAAGGCGTGTTCTTCTAGTTTCCATGAAAATAATGATGAGGATCCTAAAGTTATTGATGCGTCTCCTATTAGATCTTTGTTTTGCAATATGATTCTTGATATTTATGGGACTCAAGATGAGTCAACCTTACCTAGAAGGCGTCCCAAGAATTCGGAGTTTTTAGATCTTGATGATAAATTTGGTAAAAGTGGGATTGGAGAGGTCATGACTTTAAGTAGTATTGAACCCACTATCTCGGATTTCAAGGAATTTGATTATGATAATTGTTCTTTAGAAGGTTGTATTTCCTTGTTGCAATCCGTTGTTAATTCTCCTCATGCTTATAGTCAAAATAAAGCTTTTACCAAACATATCGTTGATGCCTTGATGCAATCTTATGATGAAAAACTTAATTTGGAAGTTTCTAAACCTAGAAAACTTAATGATGAGTGGGAACCTACTATAAAGATAAGAATTAAAGATCAGGAGTGTTTTTCTTTGTGTGATTTGGGTGCTAGTGTTTCCACGATTCCGAAAACTTTATGCGATATTCTAGGTTTCCATGATCTTGATGATTGCTCTTTAAATTTGCACCTTGCGGATTCCACCATTAAAAAGCCAATGGGAAGGATCAATGATGTTCTCATTGTTGCAAATAGAAATTTGGTGCCTGTAGATTTTATCGTTCTTGATATAGATTGCAATCTTTCTTGCCCTATTATTCTTGGTAGACATTTCCTTAAAACGATTGGCGCGATTATTGATATGAAGGAAGGGAATATTAGATTCCAATTTCCATTAAAGAAAGGCATGGAGCACTTTCCAAGAAATAAAGTCAAATTACCTTATGAATCTATCATGCGAGCTAATTATGAATTTAGTGCCAAAGATGGCACTACTTAGATCTATCTTTGCTTTTATGCCTAGCTAGGGGCGTTAAACGATAGCGCTAGTTGGGAGGCAACCCAATTTTATTTGTGTTTTTTGTTTTTGTTCCTGTTTAGTAATAAATCTTGCATCTACCTTCTGTTTAGATGTGTTTTTATCTTTTAATTAGTGTTTGTGCCAAGTAGAACCTATAGGATAACCTATCATGATAGTTGATTTGATTCTGCTGAAAAATAGAAACTTTGCACGCACGAATTTAGTTTTGTTAAATCACAGAAACGTGCTTTTGCGTTGATTATTTTTGCTGCTGATCAATAAAAAAATTGTCCAGGACTTCCTAGTTTGGTAGGATTTTAAAGTTCCAGAAGTTTGCGTTAGTTACAGATTGCTACACACTGTTCTGTTTTTCGTGTGTTGTTTGCTTATTTCTATGCATCTATGGCTAGTAAAATAGTTTATAAACCATAGAGAAGTTAGAATACAGTAGGTTTAACACCAAAATAAATAAAGAATGAGTTCATTACAGTACCTTATGTGGTGGTTTTGTTTTCTTTTACTAACGGAGCTTATAAGATTTCCTGTTGAGTTTTGTGTTGTGAAGTTTTCAAGTTTTGGGTAAAGCTTTTATGGACTATGGAATAAGGAATGGCAAGAGCCTAAGCTTGGGGATGCCCATGGCACCCCAAGATATTCAAGGATAGCCAAAAGCCTAAGCATGGGGATGCCCCGGGAAGGCATCCCCTCTTTCGTCTTCGTTCATTGGTAACTTTACTTGGAGCTATATTTTTATTCGCCACATGATATGTGTTTTGCTTGGAGCGTCGTGTATTATATTAGTCTTTGCTTTTTAGTTTACCACAATCATCCTTGCTGTACACACCTTTTGGGAGAAGCCTACTTGATTAGAATTTGCTAGAATACTCTATGTGCTTCACTTATATCTTTTGAGCTTGATAGTTTTTCCTCTAGTGCTTCACTTATATCTTTTAGAGCCTGGTGGTGGATTAATTTTGAAGAAATTGCTAGTCTCTCATGCTTCACTTATATTATTTTGAGAGTCTTTTGGAACAACATGGTATTTGCTATGGTTACAAATTTAGTCCAAGAATGATGAGCATCCAAGTTGGGTATAATAAAAACTATCATAGAAAGTGAATTGGATGCTATGATCAATTTGATGTTTGATAATTGTTTTGAGATATGGAGGTAGTGATATTAAAGTCATGCTAGTTGAGGTGATTATGAAAAATACTTGTGTTAAGGGTTGTGATTCCCGTAGCATGCACGTATGGTGAACCGCTTTATGATGAAGTTGGAGCACAATTTTATTTATTGATTTTCTTCCTTATGAGTGGCGGTCGGGAACGAGCGATGGTCTTTTCCTACCAATCTATCCCCCTAGGAGCATGCGCGTAGTAATTTGTTTTTGATGACTTCTAGGATTTTGCAACAAGTACATGAGTTCTTTTGACTAATGTTGAGTCCATGGATTATATGCACCTCACCGTTCCACCATTGCTAGCCTCTCTTGTGCCGCGCAACTTTCGCTGGTACCATACACCCACCATATACCTTCCTCAAAACAGCCACCATACCTACCTATTATGGCATTTCCATAGCCATTCCGAGATGTATTGCCATGCAACTTTCCACCGTTCCGTTCATATGACACGCATTACTTTTGTCATATTGCTTTTTGTATGATCACGTAGTTGACATCATATTTGTGGCAACGCATCCTTCATAATTTTCATACATGTTGCTCTTGATTCATTACATATCCCGGTACACCGCCGGAGGCATTCATATAGAGTCATATCTTGTTCTAGCTTTGAGTTGTAATTCTTGAGTTGTAAATCCATAAAAGTGTGACGATCTTCATTATTAGAGCATTGTCCTAGTGAGAAAAGGATGATGAAGACTATGATTCTCCCACAAGTCGGGATGAGACTTCGGACTTTACAAAAGGAAAAAAAAAAAGAGAAAGGCCAAAAAAAAGAGAAAGGCCAAAGAAAAAAAAGAAAAAAAAGAAAAAAAAGAAAAGAAAAAATAAAATAAAATGAGAGAAAAAGATAGAAGGGACAATGCTACTATCTCTTTTTCCACACTTGTGCTTCAAAGTAGCACCATGATCTTCATGATAGAGAGTCTCATATGTTGTCACTTTCATATACTAGTGGGAATTTTTCATTATAGAACTTGGCTTGTATATTCCAATGATGGGCTTCCTCAATATGCCCTAGGTCTTCGTGAGAAAGCGAGTTGGATGCACATCCACTTAGTTTCTTTTGTTGAGCTTTCATATATTTATAGCTCTAGTGCATCCGTTGCATGGCAATCCCTACTCACTCACATTGATATCTATTAATGGGAATCTCCATAGCCCGTTGATACGCCTAGTTGATGTGAGACTATCTTCTCCTTTTTTGTCTTCTCCACAACCACCATTCTATTCCACATATAGTGCTATGTCCATGCATGGCTCACGCTCATATATTGCGTGAAAGTTGAAAAAGTTTGAGATTATTAAAGTATGAAACAATTGCTTGGCTTGTCATCGGGTTTGTGCATGATTAAATACTTTGTGTGATGAAGATAGAGCAACAGACACACTATATGATTTTGTAGGGATAACTTTCTTTGGCCATGTTATTTTGAGAAGACATGATTACTTTGATTAGTATGCTTGAAGTATCACCATTTTCATGTCAATATGAACTTTTATTTTGAATCATTTGGATCTGAACATTCATGCCACAATAAATAAAATTACATTGAGAATTATGCTAGGTAGCATTCCACATCAAAAATTCTGTTTTTATCATTTACCTACTCGAGGACGAGCATGAATTAAGCTTGGGGATGCTTGATACGTGTTCAACGTATCTATAATTTTTGATTGTTCCATGCTATTATATTACCCCTTTTGGATGTTTATGGGCTTTATTTTACACATTTATATCATTTTTGGGACTAAGATACTAACCGGAGGCCCAGCCCGTATTGCTGTTTTTTTGCCTATTTCGATATTTTGAAAAAAAGGAATATCAAACGGAGTCCAAATGGAATGAAACCTTCGGGAGCGTGAGTTTTGGAACGAACGTGATCCAGAGGACTTGGAGTGCAAGTCAAGAAGCAGCCAAGGCGGCCACAAGAGGGTAGGGCGCCCCCCCCCCTACACGGCGCGCCCCCTGTCCCGTGGGCCCCTCAGGCGGCCACTGACGTACTTCTTCCTCCTATATAAGCCTACGTACCCCGAAAACATCCAGGGAGCAAACGAAACACAATTTCCACCACCGTAACCTTCATTATCCGCGAGATCCCATCTTGTAGCCTTCGCCGGTGCTCCGCCGGAGGGGGAATCGACCATGGAGGGCTTCTACATCAACACCATAGCCCCTCCAATGAGTTGTGAGTAGTTTACCACAGACCTTCGGGTCCATAGTTATTAGCTAGATGGCTTATTCTCTCTTTTTGGATCTCAATACAATGTTCTCCCCCTCTCTTGTGGAGATCTATTCGATGTAAACTGTTTTTGCGGTGTGTTTGTCGAGATCCGATGAATTGTAGGTTTATGATCAAGTTTATCTATGAGAAATATTTGAATCTCCTCTGAATTCTTTTATGTATGATTGAGTTATCTTTGCAAGTCTCTTTGAATTATTAGTTTGGTTTGGCCTACTAGATTGATCTTTCTTGCCATGGGAGAAGTGCTTAGCTTTGGGTTCAATCTTGCGGAGTCCTTACCCAGTGACAAAAGGGGTTGCAAGGCACGTATTGTATTGTTGCCATCAAGGATAAAAAGATGGGGTTTATATCATATTGCATGAGTTTATCCCTCTACATCATGTCATCTTTCTTAATGCGTTACTCTGTTCTTATGAACTTAATACTCTAGATGCAGGCAGGAATCGGTCGATGTGTGGAGTAATAGTAGTAGATGCCGGCAGGAGTCGGTCTACTTGTTGCGGACGTGATGCCTATATACATGATCATGCCTAGATAATCTCATAATTATTCGCTTTTCTATCAATTGCTCGACAGTAATTTATTCACCCACCGTAATACTTATGCCATCTTGAGAGAAGCCACTAGTGAAACCTATGGCCCCCGGGTCTATCTCTTATCATATTTGCTTCCAATTTACTTTTATTTGCATCTTTACTTTTTACATCTATATTATAAAATACCAAAAATATATTTATCTTATCATACTATCTCTATTAGATCTCACTTTCGCAAGTGACCGTGAAGGGATCGACAACCCCTTTATTGCGTTGGTTGCGAGTTCTTTGTTTGTTTGTGTAGGTGCGTGGGACTTTTGAGGAGCCTCCTACTGGATTGATACCTTGGTTCTCAAAAAGTTAGGGAAATACTTACGGTACTATTGCTGCATCACCCTTTCCTCTTCAAGGAAAACCAACACAATCTCAAGACGTAGCAGCCGGCTGCTGGCTGCAGCACACACAGAGGATTTCTTGTAGTATCCGACTATGGTGATGATGCCCTTGGAGCTCGGCATTTTCATCTTGAGGTAAGCATAGTGGGGGCACAACCATGAACTTGGCCAGGGCGGGCCGGCCAAGTAACGTGTGGTAAGGGCTCTCTAGATCCACCACTTCAAACCAGACTGCTTCACGGCGGAAGTGATCCTTGTCTCCGAAGAGGACATCTATCTTGATCTTGCCAATTGGTGAGCATGACATACTGGGTACAATGCCATGGAACACGGTCTGACTAGGCAAAAGTTGCTTCGTCTTGATGTTCAGCTTCTCCATGGTGTCACGGTACAGGATGTTGATGCTGCTTCCATGATCAATTAGAACTCGGGAGAAACGAGCAGCTCGCCTTTCTGTTGCGAAGGTGACATCCAACACCAATGCGTAAGATCCTGGAGACGGCATCACCTCTGGGTGATCAGCCTGGCTCCAGCTGATAGGCTTTTCAGACCAATGCATAAATTTTGGATCCTTGGAGGCAACTGCATTGACTTCTTGGTGCTGTCGGCGCCGGTTGCGCCTGTCCTCAGCTTGGCTCGTGAAGATGACATAGGCTGCATGCTCGTCAGGGAACTCGTCTTGAATAGCTCCGACTGCTGGGCGAGCGGCCGGCTGTTGAGGAGCCGGAGGCGGCTGGCCAACAGGCAGAGGGGGCAGTAGTCCTTCGCCCTTGGAGATCCGTGTGAGCCAATGACATTTCCGGGTTATGTGGTTGGACGGCTTCGCGTCGCTGTGGAACTTGCAGGGGGCATCAAGGGTTTGCTCGTAGGAGAAAGCCGGCTGCCAAGCCGGCCTGCCGCCCTTCGGTCGCTTGGGCATGGGCTGCCCTTCAGGCTGCTCGTCTTCAACCATGGCCACCCGCCGACTGGTGGAAGGCGGCATGGGAGCCTTGCGCTTGTTGTCGTTCTGATGTGGGCATCGATTGGAGTCGCCAGCCGGCGTCCTTGGAGCCGGAGGAAGCACCTTTCCAGCGGTGTCTACTCGGAGCTCGGTCTTTATTGAGGAGTCGGCCATGGCATACTTGTCTGCTATGATCAGCAGTTCGTCGAGTGTAGCCGGCTCGTTGCAGAGAAGTCGGTGCTTGAGGAGGGTGCCCTCTCGGAACCCGGCGGTGAAATACTCTATTGCTTGCACCTCGTGCACCCCTTCGCAGAGAGCTCGGCCCATCGCGTGAGGTAGTCGCGAGTCGATTCGCTGGGGCCTTGGACGCACAAGGAGAGCTGGCGGGGCTTGGGAGGCCGCTTGTATGTGCTGGTGAAGTTGCGGATGAAGACTTCCATGAAATCCAGCCAGCTGTTGACGCTGTAGGGCTTGAGGCTGTTCAGTCAGGTGTGTGTCGTGCCTTGAAGCATGAGGGGGACGTACTTCACGGCAACGCGCCTGTTGCCATTTGCTATGCTGACTGCAGTGGAGTAGTCGATCAACCAGTCTTCCGGCTTCACCAAGCCGTTGTATTTTGGCATGTCTCTTGGGAGCGAGAACCCTAAAGGAAGGGCTCGTCGCGGATGCGGGGGCCAAAACAGGGCGGGCCCACATTGTCTTCTTCTTCTAGCGCCAGGGATCGCGCCAAGCGGTCGATCCGATGGCGGGCATCATTCTCGCCGATTCCTTCGCGGCGGCCCAGTCGGCCGCTGAGCATCAGTTGCGTGACAGGAGGCGGGGTGGGATATCTCTCCTCGCGAGGCGGAGGAGGAGGCGGGTTGCCTCGTCGCTTCACGGCTCGGGGGCGGCCTTCTGCGTCACGCTCGATGGTGAGGCGAGTCCGACTGCGGCTAGCAGTCGGCCCTTCGTCTTTTAGCTCGCGGGCGCCGCTTGCAGTCGGCGTCCGGGATGTCGCGCCTTGCTCTCGGCGTGGGGGAGGACTTTCAGCGCGGGCTCCGGCTTTGTGCTATTCTGTGGCCGCGTCGATCAGCTCCTGGACACGTCTGGTCATGCAGTGAAGCTCATCGCCCTCCAGCCCGTCCAACTCGTCTACGGCCGCCTGGGCAGCACGTAGGTTCTCTAGTGGCGTGGCGTAGACTGGGCGGTCAGCACCTAGCATGCTGGCAATGGCCACACCACGCTTCTTGATGGCGCCAATCCGGCTGGGTCCGCCAGCAGGCGGCGTGCCAGAGGCGGCACGATCAACCTCCTGCTGGTAAGCTTCGATGAGGCGTCTCATGGAGGCTATCTTCTTGCCATTCTCGATGAGGGCAAGGCGGCGGGCCTCCAGTGTGTCGGCGTCGGCGTCGGCCGGGATGGGGGTAGACAAGTCATGCAGCGCCATCTGCAGGGTGTCGTGGACGTTTTTGCCGGAGGCGGTGCCGTGACTGATGACTAGCACCTCAGTGACGGTGCTGCTGCTGCTATCGACTCGAGGAAGAGGGTCATCGACGACTATCACGTTGGTGGGGAAGGCGTCAAGCGATGCCGCGTCAGAGTCGACAAACATCGGGTCGGTGGATCCGACTGACTCCAAGTCTACAGCAGGCTCGCTGGCGATGTGGAGCTGGTCGAGGAGGCTGACGAGGCGGTTCTCAGGGCAATCTGTGACCGCGTCGGACGCAGGCTCGTCGGAGAGGCGGACCTCGCCGAGAAGATTGGCGAGGTAGCTCACTTCACAGGCGTCGTCGATGCCATGCAGCACGTCGGGGCAAGAGCCATCGGGCGTGCCGGGCTGGCTACGCTCGCTGGGAAGGAAAAGGGTTCCCGTCCAGAGCAGGTCTCCGGACGACGGTGCACCTGACCCCACGGTGGGCGCCAAATGTCGGGTGGTAGGTGTGACATATGCCAACGGGTGGTTTATCATTGTGGGAGCCAGTAAGACATCGCCGGTGCCTGGAAACGGGATAAGTCGAAGACATGCAAGCCGGCGAATCTTACCCAGGTCCGGGGCACTCCTAGGAAATAACACCCCTACTCCTGCTCTGCGGGGTCTCCGCATGATCACTAGATCAAAACAAGTAGCTACAAGAGGCTCCTTGAGCTGTTTAGCTAGAGGAAGAAGAAGGGCAAGGCTAGCTCTCCCCTTCTCCCTATGTGGTGTCTAAAACTCTCAGAGATTAACCTTTGCATGGGTGTCATGGGGGGGTTTATGTAGGCCTACCCCCAGGGGTACAATGGTAATCCGGCCGGATGTGGGTCCAGGCCGTCAGTGTTTGTAGTCGCCGGCTTCTCCGTCGGCCGCTGGGGCCCGCCGAATGATGGGTCCCGCCGGCTGCCGGCCTCTTGGCCGACAGGCTGGGCCCATCACCTGGGGTCTTTTCGGCTGCTGGTTACTATAGCCTTGCTCCTGATGACGACGGCTTTGTCGGGGTAAGCATGGCTACAGTGCCGCCGCCTGGCGGGCTTTCGCTGTAGCCTTACCCCCATCTTATCTGTTTAATGATGCACAAACTTCCAGGATGGGGGTGAGCCGACTGTTGGGAGCCGGCCCCCCTCCAGGCCGACTGGTGAAGCTCGGCCGCCTTCTGGTATCTCACTGGCAGGAGGGGCCCGCCGCCTGCGGGCCGTACTGACAGCCTGTCGTGGGTGATGTCATGGTCAACATGGCAACAGTGTCACGCCGGACGGGGAGTGGCCGCCCCGTATGGCGCACTGTGGCCACGCTTGCTCCGGGATTCGGGGCTGGCAGGCTTCACTGTAGCCACGCCCCATCTTATCGCCGTTATGTGGGTGCAGACTTTGAGGGTGCGAGCCAGGCCGCCTGCTAGGAGCCGGCCCTCTGGTGGCCGGCTGCTAGGAGTCAGCCCTCTTCGAGGGGGCTCTTGGAGAAGGCGGCCCTGCGTCTTGGATGTTTGAGAGTCCAGTAGGCCCGATATTTTTTGAAGAGCCGGGGGGAGCTGGTTAGGCTACCCGTGGTCATTTACTCCGACACAAGTGTAGTTGTAAAAGCATGGCAACTCTATCTGTTTTGGTTAACTATAGTTGCCATGTCTAATTTATGGTAGTTGCCGCGTGTAATCAAACTGTAGTTGCCGTGTGTGATTAACTACTTGCCACATATGGTCAAACAATAGTTGCCATGTGTGTTTACCTAGTTGCCATGTGTGGTCCAACCATAGTTGCCATATGTGTTTATCTAGTTGCCACATAGGCGCAATTGCAGTTGCCGTCTAGCAAAAAATCACAGTTGCCATGTGTGTTTACCTAGTTGCCACGTTCATCTAACTGCAATTGCCATCCATAACGTAGGAGTGTTGTGTGGGCGAAAAGTAGTTCGCCCACACGCGTATGAACTAGGTGGCTGGTTGTGTGGGCAGAAACTAGTTCGCCCACACAGCGCAACTGGCAAACAGCATGGTGCTAGCGTGTGGGCAAACTCTCCAATGCCCACACACCAGCCCCATCCTATGTGACACACAAAATCAACCTTTTCATGCCAAGATTCATGCAAAAGGCACTGGACGACGATCGGGGCTTGTGGACGAGTTGAGTAACGCCCACACGTGTGAGCGTTAGCGTTTCCGAATACTTATTGGTCCATCGAGTAGTGGCCTCCACCTCTATACAGTACAGCACATGTACGTACTTGCTCTGTTTATGTGAGTTCGTATGTACGTACTTGTTGTGGTGTGACGAATTCGAGGCAGGAGTAAGTTGGCATAAGTTCCCTTTCTAGCCATTTTTCAAAATTTGTTTGACGATATGATACGAAGATATTTCGTTGATTATTAGTACATGGATATTTCGTTGATTTCATATTTACCATTTTGCCTCATAATCGAAGCAACAAACTAAAGATCACGCAAGGTTACAGGACCGTCTTGGTGCAACTAAGTATGCACGAGCTCTGAATTTCATTCCAGCCGAAAGAAAAAGGGCAGGTTAGACCGTCAGAGACGAGAACACATGCAGAGGATTGTCCCTCCGATAGTGGCGCCGGATCGCATACGCAGCAGCGAACAAGCCCGGCCACGCCCAGCCAGCGAGATCGCCGGAGCGCCGCTCGTCGCGCGCTTCCTTCCTCCCATAAATACCAGCCACTTCATCCCTCGGAATCCACACAGCAAGGCAGCCGCTATACACACACAAAATAGCAATCAAATCTCTTCGACCAATCGAGAAGATGGCGTCCGCCTCCAGGATGCTCACGGTGGCGGTGCTGGCGGCGCTGTTCGCCGGCGCGATGGCCGTGAAAGTGAAGTTGACGGTGCAGAAGGGGTCCGACAAAAAGAAGCTGGCGCTGAAGATCGACTACACAAGGCCAAACGACAGCCTGTCAGAGGTGGAGCTCCGGCAGCACGGCTCAGAGGAGTGGGAGCCCTTGACCAAGAAGGGCGACGTGTGGGAGGTCTCGTGCTCCAAGCCGCTGGTTGGCCCCTTCAACTTCCGCTTCTTGTCCAAGAATGGCATGAAGAACGTCTTCGACGAGGTCTTCTCCACCGATTTCAAGATCGGCAAAACCTACGAACCGGAATATTGATCCACACCGTCCAAGTTTCAGTTGATCAAGATCGTCGTAATTAATTAATCCCCATGCATCAGTCGCGTTGGAAATATGCGCCTGCATGAGTGGATAGCTAGTGAATAATTTTAATTTTTTATGCACATAGTACATGCATATAGTAGCTAGGAGAAGCAACGACGGATGTGTTTGCTCTCCCATGCATGCATCCACTGTCGATCGATGCAGCACTTTTCTTTTGTGTAACCGAATATATATATATTTTAGAAAAGACGGATATACCCCGGGCCTCTGCATCTGTACGATGCATGCAGCCATTGTGTGTGTAACCGAATATGCTCAAGATTTTGAGATATTTGAATATTTTTTCCACTCACCTTTAACTTTGACGATACACCTCTTTATGCATGGTACTCCCTCTGTAAACTAATATGAGACCATTTCGATCACTACTTCAGTGATCTAAACGGTCTTATATTATTTTATGAAGGGAGTACTTAATTTGAGGTAATGGGGTGCAATATGTCTGAAAGTGGTTTCTGAATGATCTATGGAAGAAAGCTTTATTCTTTTGTCAGGAAAATCAGTAGCACACATTCTTTATGTGATTTAAAACTGTCCTTTTTTGAAGTGCAGGGACGCATATTTTTATGCAAATCTAAATTTTGTTTGTGTTACTTTACGAACAATTCAGTCACTAATTTAATAATCACAAAAGTGAGACCATGTATGTCATTGCTGGTAGACACATTGAAGAAAGTGAGTGGATTGCTGAAATGCCCTTGAAGAAGCTATGTGGGCACCGACATTTCTTTTGGGTGCCGCACAACATCTTAAACATGACTTGGTTTCTCCTTTTTATGAAGGCGCATATTTCCAACGCGACTCATACATCACTAATCCACCTGGTCTGATGGGTGGTAAAATTGTCAGTGCAAGAGACGGCCCGCTCTTTACTTGTGTAAAAAATCAGTCTCTTGTCCGGCCTGCCTAGTTCATGATGTTTTTATTTAATATATATATATACTCAAAAGCGTGTGAAAACGTTCAAGATGCACAATTTATATGTGCATGATGTATTTATTTAATATATATACTCAAAAGCATGTGAAAACGTTCAAGATGCACAATTTATATGTTCATGATGTATTTATTTGTATGAAACTCAAAGGTGTGTGAAAACGTTTACAATGAACAATGCACATGAGAATGATTTGCGGAGAAAACACGTCGCCTTTTTTATTGTGGCGGAGATCCTTGATCCATTTAGATCCTGTCCACAAAGCATGCAACCCAATGAAAATTGCAACCAATGGTAAATTAGTGTTAACTATTGTTAACTTAGAGATGAAGAACTGAGTGTAGTGAAAATTATAAGCGGCCTGCTCGGATTAGCTTCGCCATTTGTTATTTACTCCCTCAGTTTTTATTTACTCCGCATATTAGAGTTGACTGAAGTCAAACTTCCTAAAGTTTGACCAAGTTTATAAAAAAGAATCTAAATAATTATCATAACAAATCTATATGATGTGGAAGTACATTTGATAATGAATCTATTGGTGTTGATTTGTTATTGTATATGTTAATATTTTTCTCTATAAACTTTGTCAAAGTTTATAAAGTTTGACTTTGACCAAAGCTAATATGCGGAGTAAATAAAAACAGAGGGAGTACTACTGCTAGAATTATATTGTTTGAGGAAATGCTCATGTAACATATATTTTTTTCAAACTTTGTACATTAATAGTTAATACACATTCTCTACCTTAATTGTCAAATTGGCCCTAAACTGGTTTATGCTAGCCTCCTCTTGCTCGACAGTAGTACGCGTGTCATGCTGACTTCGATAGGCGGTGGTCCGAGAGAACAAGTTGTTCAAAAGAAACCCTACAAATACTGTCCCTCCTTATTGACGAGTGAACAATAATATGGATGATTGTATACAGTGAGTGACAGTGGCTGTGGATGTGTGTTTTCTTTTCCAGTATTGTACCGTAGTATGTCGGCAACCTAGCTAGTTGCCTAGCTCAAGCTAGGTAGCTGATGCTGATTGTATGTAGTCCGAGACAGGGAGACTATGTAGTAAGGGCATCTCCCATGCGGACCATCAAACCGCCCGCATACGTCCGTATCGCGAGGTTCGGATGTGATGTGTCATCTAACATGGTCCTGTATCAGTGTGCTCGGTGATCCGGACACGCTTTCTCCCACAAAGTGGAGACAAAGTTTGGGGGGGGGGGGGGGGGGGTGTGGGGGAGTCCGGACCGCTGCCACGTAGGACTCAGACACCCAAGGCCCATTAAATTCCCCCTCCCGGTACCATTTCCGTCCACTTCACCCCATCTCCCCCTTGCTTTGCGTCCACACCCTCCACCTCCGCCGCCACCGTTGTACCTCTTCGGCCGCCACAGGGACATTGCCGGACGTCCGCAACCAGCACCGACGCGCTCACGCACCTTTTACGACGGCGCTGTCCACCCTGCCATTTGTACACGGGTACACTCCGCCCCCCTGTCGGCGACCTCCATGGCGGATACCACGCCCGGCAGGTGTTCGGCCAAATGCCATTTAGCTTAATTTCGGATGCCATGTCGGTTTCTGAGAGTACGAAGGATGGCAGGGTGCTCGACCATGGAGGATGAGATGGTGTGCGATGTGTGTTGGTCATATATGCGGATTTCATAGCCAGGAGCAGAGGGGGGACCTTCTGGCAGCAAGTGCATGAATCGTTCCACACACGAAAGTATATTGCGCCCTACGACATGCACACCATTCAGGAACGCAATATGGGGTCGTTATCGTATCGCTGGTATGCCATCCAGACCATCGTCACCAAGTTTTGTCACGTGGTTGGTCAGCTGGAGGCAAGGTGGCCATTGCGCGCGCCAGAGGAGCAGATCGTAAGTTTGCTTCTTCCTGCTCAACTTGTTCAATCATTCATTCACTCAATGTTGGTCTACACATTATGTAGCCCACAAGCGCTGCAGTGATGTACCACAGGACAGAGAGACGGCCATTTACATACACATACTATTGGATGAAGCTGATGGGGTAGTATGTGTGGGACGACATGATCCGTTGATGAAAACTTATTGGACATCCGGTTAATCTCTTCGAATTTAAGACATTGTTGTACTAGAATTATTTGCATGCTATGTATGGATGATTTGCACTATTTTCTATCGAAACTTTGATGAGTATTGGCCGGTTTGCATGAATTTTGTTCGCTTAGTTGAAACCCGGCTTGAAATGTATGTAGGCAGTGTTGGATGGCCACCTCCTGCATCCGTGTCCGTGGATTGGTTCTCCCTGTCCGTGGACGGATGTAGGAGGAAATTTATGGGTCCGGGTTGGAGATGCCCTAAGTACTACCTCTATGAAAATATAAGATGTTTTTGTAGTCCAACTTATATTTTGGTGAGGTTTCAGCACTTCAAAACTGACAATTAGCTCATGTAATTGATGTATTTAAAAAGCATCCGTCCGTACATCCACGAGAGAAGATCGACCAATGACAATGGGAGAAGGAGGCTTAATTTACTGCAGCCGGCCTGTAAAGCAGTCACTTTTTTTGGCAATAATAGCATTTACCTACATTACGTTGGATTGATCCAGCACTCTTTGCAGGTGGTACAAATTAAGCTTGACATATGTCGAGGTAATGCCTCCTGACTGGGTGGCAATCTATCTATCTAGGCTACCCTCCGTGACTTGTCACTTCTCAGTAACAGGTACCATGATCTGCAGTGTGATAACGTTGGTGTTCCACACGAGAACGTAATAAAAAATGCATAGAGGCTGTTGACATCTTATATAAGATAACTAACACTTGTAAGAGGGTTTGTCCAGTTAATTACTTCGGTTTTGTGAAGTAAGCTGCCTGAAAACTGAATTTGGTCTGTCTATTTTGATGGGAAGAAAGAAGAACGTGCGGCAGAGCACCAAGGCCATCGATAGCGGCGTCGCGGCGTGCGGTAGCGAGGCCCTGGGACACCGGCAAGGCTTCGGCCAGGAGCGAGCCATAGCCGGCAGCAGCCGGGGAAGGCGAGTCTGATTTGCCAGTTTGGGTGGGAAGGTGGGTGCACGCTCGACGGACAAATTTAGTGGTTTATTAGCTTAGAGGAATGGCCCGGGAGGTGTCAGCACAGCGGTGGGCGACAGTGGGGAGGACGGGTCGGTGAGGCTGGCGGTTCTGCTGGGTGTCAGTTTGAGGTTTTGGGAAGAAGAGATGAACAAGGAAGGCATGAGGTTGAAGATGGCCTAGCCGTAGGTTTTGCATCGGACTGCTCAAAACGAATCGACTGGTCCAAAAATAGTTTTGCCCCTACCCTATCCCTAATAAAGGCCTCTTTGATTTACATGATTCTGAAATTGCGGGAATATGAAAAGTATAGAATTGAAGTGATATGCCCACTTGAATCTTATAGGATGAGTGTTTAATGCCACAGGAAAAATAGAATAAGTGTAGAAAAATGTTAGAGTGGATGTTATATTTCCCATGAAACGTAGGATAAAAAATTCTATAGAAAAAGTTTCAATAGGATCCAATCATATGAATCAAAGGATCAGCGTAGAAAAATTTCAATCCTCAAAAAATCCTATAGAATATCTTTAAATTAAAGTAAGCCCAAACTGTTGATCACATGGGTTTCCAGGGGAGTGGGGAACAAGCAATGCCCGTTTCAGTACCTACGTGTTCTGTAGTCGGCCGGGTCCATGCACGTGCATGCATGTACGATTATACGTAGGCTGGCAGCAGGCAAGCATTCCCGATGTCTCCTGCAGTGCTCACGAGCTACGCCTATTGATGGATCCATTTGCTAGCTCGCTAGACTCCTATTTCCATGTCAAGATATGAGTAGTACGTGCAGTGCATGCCTAACGTTCAATGTGCGCTCGACAGCGCATGCACCTCTCTCTTGCTCATCTGACCAGATCTATGCATGATCTCAGACGCCAGACAAGGCCATGCAGCTACCAATCATGCATGCATCATCACCATCCAACTATATATGTATCCTTAATTTATCCTCTATCCGTCCTTTTTGTTCACGCGTGGTCCATTTACAGCCAAGCAATCAAGCATGGCCCTCATTCTTGCCTCCATC
Source organism: Triticum timopheevii (assembly GCA_963921465.1). Lineage (NCBI taxonomy): Eukaryota > Viridiplantae > Streptophyta > Magnoliopsida > Poales > Poaceae > Triticum > Triticum timopheevii. Next base: position 614,926,800 of record OY997268.1, on the reverse strand, counting down.
TTCACTCCCATGAATGTCATGTACTATCTACATTCCTAACATTCAAAAAAAAAATATCTACATTCCTTCAAGTGCCTTGGCATTTGAGATTTTAACTTTGCTCATCAATTATACAACTGAAGACTTTTCTCGAATACAAAGTCAATATATTTAAATTTCTATCATGGAAACTACATTTCATTGGTCACATTTACGGTCTAATTTTGAATCTCAAATTGCGTGGACGCGACATAAACTTGGTAGAGAGAGAAGTAGACACTCCTACCTACACTTCCTAGCTTCATGCACAAGTTAATGAAAGTGTGCTTAATACTAAGAGAGGCTATCTAATCAACAATGATTGGATCATCGTCGATACCATCGCTTGGAGCGCCCTGGAAAAATTGGATGAAGAGCCCATGAAATTTTTGGCTGGAAAAACATATCGATAATATATTATAGATAGTACATTTATTATATTCTATCATTGGTCGTCACATATATCATCCTCGCCATGCGTATACTATTATAGATGTTGCAAGAATGGCATCAAATATGGAGGTGTTGCATAGCCTAGCTTAATGGATCTCCAATGCCGACCCTAAAACCGCCTGAATACGTCCAGACTGCGTGGTCCGGACATGTTGTGTCATCCAACGCAGGCCTCTATCGATCCGCTCGGTGATTCGAACATGTTTTCCCCTGCAAACCGGAGCCAAATGAGGGAGGGGGGGGGGGGGGGGAGGGGGGGGGGCTTTGCGGGCGTTCGGACTGCTGCCGCGCCCTTGTCCGATCGCCCTGGCCCACCCAAAACGCTCTACCCTCGCCCGCGTGCGTTTCCACCCGGCGCCAGCTGCCTGTGCATTCATGTCATTTTAGAGTGGCCGCTCTGCAACGATGCAGGCCCAGATCGGACGCGACCTCTCACTGGCGCCACATTGAAGCATCGCGCCGACCGAGGTAGCCGCCCACGCCGCGTCCCCGGTGTCTGTGCCTGTTAAATGCCAGAGCTATGTTTGCTGCACGAGACGGGACGGATATCTACCACGCCCGTTTAATGCTCGTTCGTCCGTATGCCGCCATTAAGCAGGCTCGCCAGCCGAGGAACCAACTCCGGCGTCACCTATTGAGGCACCCGGACGCTTGTCCTCATCGGAATGCGCTATTTGAAGAAGGCCACACTTGGCTACCACACTACAATATGTCCTACTCCTTTGCTCCAAATGAACCATGACCGCAAGCAGGAAAAATTTGTCGGAAAGTCTGTCGCCGGAGATGAAGCATGAGGTAGCTGCCCTTGAAGCCGCCTGGCTGTCCCGTCGTGCCAGGCGGATGGAGCAGGGCATGCCGGCCAGCTCACCCGAGATCTCCAATTATGACACAATGCTGGAGCTCGCGCTGGTGCATGCTGACCTGACCAATGGAGCAGCCGCAGGCGCACTACAACACCGACATGGCCAAGGAGGACTGGACTGTGCGGGCTCCTTTGTCGGTGTTTCGGCAGACGCATGAGGAGTAGAGGTACAACCCGTTCCTCCTCGAGCAGCACACGAATGGCGAAGGACCAAATCTACGGCGCACGCGCAAGCAAGGAGGCCATGGCCGCCATGGTGGCGGTGAACCTGAACTTCGTTGCGGAGCAGAGCACACTCTACGAGGGTGCTCACGCACTCGCAACAAAGTTTCATCGCAGCCAAACGCGGACGCGACCACCAGCTACGAGTCCTACGCGCCGCCATCCAACTTTTGGGCGCATGTGGCCGGCCGACAGTGATGCACCGTCCACGTCCATCATCAACCTCACGTTCACCGGCTCCGGCAACGGACAGGTCGCAGACTCCTCCGAGGAGGAGTAGGGCATGGGAGGCAGTAGGGGCATTGTGTCCCAAGTGGGCCGGTCCGTCTCCCATGTTCTACTCTTTCTCGCTGGAGACCGCACCTTCACTTCACGGGTCTTGAACCTCGCCGCTGTTCATGGAGATGGCAGATGGAGGGTCGCCGATGTGGAATACAAAGGAAGTGGATGTCAGCCGCCGCCGTAGGATAAGTTTAGTGTTGGAACGCTTTTTTTGTTCTAAATGTAATGAAATTCCGCCGTGTTTGCATGAATCTCGTCTGTTTATATGAAAATCTGCCGTGTTTGCATGAATTTCGTTCAGTTAGTCAAAAAGTTGTTTGAAATGTATGCGGGCAGCATTGGATGGTGGCCTCACCTGACGGAAACGACATTTGGTCAACTAGGTAAACTAGAGATTATACCCCGCACGTTCTGGCAAGAATATGTTACGATTATTTTAGTGAGAATTAGGTATATGAAATATTAGTATTTGGACTAACACTATGTGAACTGAAACTAAAATACAACTTTATTGCATTTGATTATTCTATAGTTGTAGAATATTTCTTGATATGAGTAGCAAGCATAGTGCATACTGATATGGGTGTTTTCTATTGCATGGTGACATGGTGAGGTGGCATGAATATGAGTGACATGCATAGTGCATGTTAATATAAGTGTTTTCTCATGCATATGTGGCATGATGAGGTGGTACAGTTGCATGTTGAGAGAATTTGAGTTAGTGGGGATCAACGATTTAGGCGTATATGATAGGATCTAGGAGGTTTGGGTTATTGGCCTGGTTTGTTTCTTATCGTGCTAGTTAATTTCGCTTGGAGTTGGATCATACTATATGAATTTTTTTTAATCATTGTCTTGACTATTATTGGTTGACAATAGTCATCAACAATATATATTCGTTACACACACACACAGGTAGACGATTTACAACACACAGGGAGACGATTTACAACACACCGGGCGGGGTACACATGCATGCAGCCGCAAGATTCAGAAACTGGTTTTGTGATTAGAGATTAATTACTCAATGCATGTAACTTCTGATACAAGTTTTAGCGGAGAGTGAATTCACCACCTAGCTCATCTTCCATGTCTATTATATCTTTTGAACTGAAAATCCAATTTATATTTCACTGGGCAGCGACGTCGACCGTTGGTAGTGGAAATGAAAAATGCCGTTAGACATATCATCATAGTAACTATTAACGGGACGTCATATCCCTCACAAGGGAGACAAGAGCTGACAACACGCGAAGCAAGCTAACGAGGCATATGGCCAAGGTACCTGAGCTGCATGCATGCAGTGTTCAAACTTTACAGATTGTGCAGCGTACGGATCCATATATACTAGACGTGATTTCCTTTCAGCTGCAGTTGCAGCTAGCGCGGCCGGCCACCTATGGCTGCTGCCTTGCTTTCACATGCATCCATGGCTCCATGCAAAAGCAAATGAAAAAAAGCACACACGTACGTACGCAGGGACCATAGCAAAGCTGTTCGTTCTACTGACCACATGAACAGTATGAGCATTGCATGGGAGTCACGGGCGGCTAGCTCCACACATGAACAAAACAGGACGGGTCGCAGTGATTTACCTAGTAGAAGTCCCAAGTTTATTTATCATTGGTTGCTATATATATACAGTGCTTTCGTACGCTGGTAGCTTTCTTTCATGGGAAAAGTAAGTGATTGACCTACTGGAACTTTATTTCGAGAAAGAGTTTGTACAAAAGGAGAAGCTAGAAAAAAGCCGGTTACAAAAGCCAACATTTTAGACCAACTTACATAGGATTATCTTTTTGCTCTATTTGAAGGTGTAATGATACGTACGTACTCCCTCCGTTCCTAAATATTTGTCTTTCTAGAGATTTTAACAAGTGACTACATATAGATGCATGTAGACATATTTTAGAGTGTAGATTCACCCATTTTGCTCCATATGTAGTCACTTGTTAAAATGTCTAAAAAGACAAATATTTAGGAACGGAGGGAGTACATCGGAGGTGGCCGGCCGGCCGGAGACCGTCGTACAGTGACTCATGGCTGGCCCCTCCTCAATTACTCTTTCTTTTGAGGGAGGCTCTCCTTAATGTGTACGTTCACGCAACCAGCAGCTTCGAGGGCGTTCTCGTCACATCACGATGTTTTAGTCGGCAGTGTACCTGCAGCTGGTCCTTCCCACGGCTACGCCTGCATGCATGTATGCGTGTGCGTGTCGGGTTTTGTACGTATATAGTGTGAATGTTTGTCAGAAGTGTCTAATACTAAAACGACACAAATACATGAATCTTATATTTCGAAATTCGGCTGAAGATTTCGGCCGGCTAGTGTCACAAGTAGACTCTTTCAAATAGAAAATGCAGTCAAAAAGTATGTGTGCCTCATTTTTTCAAAACCATCACCGGTATAATTACACATTCAAATTTATAAGGCAAACCAAGAGAGACATCATTTCCTATAATTAGCTTTTATCATTGATTGAATCCTTTGATAAGATCGTGTGGGAAAAATAAATAAATTTGGTAAACGGAACCAAGCTGGATGAAAAAACCCAACCCCCATCACCCTCCTCTCGCGACACCGGCAAGGGCGGGGCGGGGGGGGGGGGGGGGGGGGGGGGGGGAGGGTTGGTCGTGCGTTGCCGCTAGGACCCTTCCGTCCTCCTCCCTCGTCTCATTGCCGGCAGAGGCGCCGCCGGCGAAGCACGTGCATGCTCTAGTGATGGCGGCGGAGGGCTGTTCTCCGGGCAACCTCCGCTCCATTCTCCCGGTCTGGTTGGAGGATGGCGGCGGCTTGGTGACGCATGCTACATCTCTGTGAGACGACATCGGGGAGTGGCGGTGCTACTCGATAGGCATCTTGCAGGGTCAGAGTGGACGAGGAGGCCCAGGTGCGTGGCAGGGCGGGTCGTTGCTGATCGGGGGTGACGGGGTCGATTTGGGCGTCCGGGGCCTGTAGGCTGGCGTCGTGGTCGTCCTTGTTTTGGATGGGGCAACATATGCTGCTTGTGGTGGGGGTAGTGCACTCGTCGTTGGTGTGGTTGCCACAACTTTGGCAGTGGCGGAGTGCAAGTGGAAGTGGTTCCTCTTTTCTCCCGGGTCTGGATCGGCGACTCGGGTTGGCGGCTCGACGGGGATGGACAAGATCTAGGGATCGTGCTTGGGGTGATTAGATGGGGACCTGAGTCGGGTCCGAGCTCCCGCTCCGGGTAGGCAATGGTGGACTCGGTCTAGGTGGTGCCCGCGGGTGTTGAGATCCCTTTCTTCGTGGGTGTGTTGTTGGTGCTGGTGGTGCTGGTGGTTGGGACTTTGCTACTCTGTCGGGTTAATCGGTATCGAAGACAATGGACATTGCGGCGTGTGAGCACACTCGGCGACGACCATCGGTAGTCACGGGGTTGTGTCTCCCCCAGTCCACCGGGACTAGCCGGAGACGCAGGCGTGGGCACCTCCTACCGTGGAGACGTCGACCCAACCTCTGTTGTTGATGCTAGGTTAGGAGTGAAAGGAGACACGTTTTACCCCTCCTACTATGGTGGGTGCACCGTGATGTGGGCAGTTAGTGTTGCCTCATACATGGATGCCGGGGCAGCTACCTCGAATGGTGGTTCTGCATGGTTGTCTCTCTAGTGGGCAACATACGGTGATGGTGGCTTTTACTCTTGGTCGTGTCCACGATGAGAGGTGGAGCAGTGTGTGGCTCGGGTGCGCTCTCTGTCACTAGCAGTGGTAGCGCCTCGATCCGGATATAGAGATCTGAACTCTCCGCGCTTGTCCTGGAGATCTCATGGTAGCATAAGGGATCTGCCGAGCGAAAGCTCCTCACTTTGTCACTGACGACGACGATGCTTGCGGGCATGACTCTATTCTTGAAGACATCGTCGTGGTAATTCTCTACGTGTCTGGGTACCAGATGATTACCTTTGTCCGTTATGGACTCTGCAACAATGACACTTAGCGTCGTTCCCACTCCTGGGGACTTTGTCGTGGAGCTTAGGTGTTATAGGACGTAGCATGATGTTGTACTCAGTTCTTCTTGTGCTTCGTTTAGATAGTGTAGTCACGTGTGTCCTGTGTGATCTGATTATTCTAGGATTCACGTTGTATGAGGGCTACGTCATCACCTTGTATAGTTCAGCTGTGTAAAGCAGGGCAAAGCCTAATTTCGAATAAGATCATGTGAACTTATAGTATTATAAATGATGAATATTTTGCCGACTTTTATTAAACACATTACATACTCAGACACTCATACATACGCATATACACTAACCCTTATGAATGCATGCACACATACCCTACCCATATGAGCACCTTCGAGAGACTAAGTCAGCACATCATCTTGAGATTCATGACTATTTTGCCGACATGGTGCCCATAATATTATCCATGCCTAAATATGCAAGAGAATTCCGTTGCCACACTCTTGAGACTATATAGTACTCCCTATGTATCAAAATATAAGACCTTTTTTGACACTATCATGGTGTCAAAAAGTTTTATATGGAGGGAGTGCCTTATCAGAATATTAATTATTTTGTTGCTAGTTGGAATGGATGTACTAACCAATATGTCAAGTGATGTGCCTGTACATGACAAATATAGCCCCACAGTCAGGTATTGTAATGATTAGGGTATCCTGACGATAATGTACTACTCCCTACTAGAGTCTGGCATTACTCAACTATGTGTAAGTTGGCGTCAGAAGATACCATAACAATGTTTGATCGTACACACCTAATTCAACTTATAATTGAGCAAAATTATGGGTTTTAGACTTCTATTGAAATTGAACACGTATGGGTTTAGCACTGGCATGACAACTGACCAACTGCTATGACCCATGGAATCAATTCAAGAAACTTAATATGTACAAACTTGCGACCCAATAATTAACACTAGAACATGCAAGAGTATACGAGGCCTTTCCAAACACCTAAAACAACTCTGGGTTTTCAATCCAATCCTTTCTCTGAAAGGTATATACCATCCCTGTACATCGAGATCCCCGAATAAACTGCAACCACAAATGTTGAAGACTAACCAACTAAGCTAGAACTCGATTTGCACCAAAGTTACACACGTAATTAAATTGTATACCAGTTAGGAATCCAAGATGTAATCGATCTATGAGGACAAGCTATCGTAATGTTGATACCAGAAAATCTTAACGAGGTTCGACGCAAACCCCTACGTATATGGTGCATGATTATAGACGTCCATTCCCATGTATCAGTCTACATAATTACATCTAACAACTCTCGATAAATTGATTCTTTTTTTCTATATTTTCATTTGTGTAGATCAATAATGTTTTGAAGCATTTGAATTTTTTTTCCCAAAAATAGAAGACTTTGAGGCGATTCATGCATAATGCTTGTGTGCCATGATTTTTAGGCAATTTGGGAATGTATCTACCAAAAGACCCTTGTTAGAATATGTGTTGTAGTGTACCTCAATGTAGTTGTTGATTTCACGAGTGTCACTGGAAACTAGGTCATTTGCAATGTTGATTTGAGCAAAGTGGATCTATGTATTGCCTACGTCCTACAAACTAAACTAGGAGAGGAAAATGGGTAAAAAGGCACATTCGAGCCAAATATCTCTGAAATTCGGCTGAATTCAACTAACCTACATGAATGACTATTTTTCTCAAAAATGCAATGCTTGGTCTCCCTCTATTTTGTAAATAAGTGAGATCTTGACTACTACTCTTCCATTCCATAATGTAGTGCGTATACTCCCTCCATTCCAATGAATAAGGCGCACACGCTTTTCAAAATTCAACTTTGATCTTAAATTAGATCAATAATATATATATTTGTGACTTAAAACTTATACCATTGAAAGCTTATTTTCAATATGAATCCAATGGTATAATTTTTATCACATATAATCTGAATTTGGTTGGTCTAATTTATGGTCTAAGATGAATTTTTGGATGCGTGTGTGCCTTGTTCGTTGGAATGGAGCGAGTAGATTTATGGAAAAGTTAAACATTGTAAACTTTGACCAAGTTTATAGAAAAAACTATTTATATCTACAATACCAAATATATGAACTATGAAACTACATCTTATGATGAATCTAATAATACATACTTGGCATTCTGGATGTAACTATTTTTCTCCACAAACTTGGTGAGATTTGACTTTTCAAAAAATCTATATGCACTACACTTTGGCATGGAGAGAGTATGTAATTTTGGCCAACAGTATATATTTTCTGTAGCATATATAAATATCTAAAGAAATTATTAATAATGTTCTAAAATATTTTAGTGTCTCGACAAATATGACTTTGAGGTTTACAATTTATTTATTTTCTAAACAAAAATGGCTCTTTGTAAAATATAGGACCGGCTTAACCAACGAACGCTCACTGGGTGCATGGAAAATGCGAAAGATTTGCATGGCAATTTGTGTTGGCAAAGGATGAAAATTTTTAGTTAGCAAGGATGGCAAATCCGCCCCAGTTCATTTTTGGCTAGGATATGTCGTGCTTGCCAACTAAAATTGTAATCCCCGCGACAATATAAAATGCCGTAAAAAACGTTCGACTTACCATCATGTCCCAGAAAATGTCGGCTCAATAACATTACCGAGAATATAAGGTGTGCAATCTTAGTTTTTTTCCCCTTAATTTTCTTCAAGGCTATAGGATTATATATAAAGAAAAATCAACATCTACGATAGTACAAAATCAAGTTTGGTATACCTGTCATTTGGTAATATAGTTGCTGGTCATTTTTCCATAACCTTGGTCAAAATTAAAAGAAGGGTCTAACTTTTTTTTTGAACACAGTACAGACGCAAGTGCTCATATAAACAGGAGTTGGACCCTGGTTGACTGGGGATACCACTGTCCACCTAACCATCTCAACCACAGATTGGTTCATAAAGAAGGGTCTAACTTACGTCTTATATTTTGGAAAGGGGTGAGTATTTGCCGGCCAAATTTGAAAAGGTCCGACTGAAGATATGTCCAAAAAACAAGTTATTGGTGAATTTCAGGGAGTAGAATTATTACTATATCTTGAATGCAAAACATAAAAGGCATGGCTTGTAAACGAGTAAATGGCGCTTGTAATTTGTAAATAGTGCTTCCTTTTTTTTTACAGTATGCATAGTGATTGCTAGGGGAGGCATATGCATGCTCAATGATGGTGGCCTTCCTCTATATATATGGATGCATCTTGGCCAAGTTATGGACACAACACTTCATCGATCCTTAACCATCAATCAAATTTCCCGGCTCATCTTTTCTTCCCGAATAATCAGCTCGATCGATATTGGTATGGCAGCTGGAGAGGGCAAGCTGAGTACGGAAGCCAACCTTAGTTCCGATACTACCATGAGCACCAAGGATTACCTGGACCCTCCTCCGATGCCGCTGCTGGACGCCGGCGAGCTGGGCAAGTGGTCCTTGTACCGGGCCACCATTGCCGAGTTCACCGCCACCCTCCTCTTCGTCTACGTCGCCGTGGCCACCGTAATCGGCCACAAGCGCCAGACCGACGCCGAAGCGTGCAGCGGCACCGGCGTGCTGGGCATCGCGTGGGCCTTCGGCGGCATGATCGCCGTCCTCGTCTACTGCACCGCCGGCATCTCCGGCGGCCACATCAACCCCGCGGTCACCTTCGGGCTGCTGTTGGCGAGGAAGGTCTCGCTTCCCAGAGCCTTCCTCTACATGGCGGCGCAGTGCCTCGGCGCCATCTGCGGCGCCGCCATGGTCAGGGCCGTGCACGGCGCGCACCACTACGCGCTCTACGGCGGTGGCGCCAACGAGGTCGCGCCGGGGTACTCCAAGGCGGGGGCGCTGCTGGCCGAGGCCGCCGGCACATTTGTTCTCGTGTACACCGTGTTCTCGGCGACCGACCCGAAGCGCATGGCGAGGGACTCCCACGTGCCGGTGCTGGCGCCGCTGCTCATCGGGTTCGCCGTGCTGATGGCGCACCTGGCCACCATCCCCGTCACCGGCACCGGGATAAACCCGGCGAGGAGCCTTGGGGCCGCCGTGGTGTACAATGGGAAGAAGGCGTGGGCCGATCAGTGGATCTTCTGGGTCGGGCCTTTGGCGGGCGCCACCGTCGCCATGGCCTACCACCAGTACGTCCTCAGGAACTGCGCCGCCAAGCACTCCTTCGGCTCCAACCACCAGGACGTCGAAGCCTAGGCCAGCACCATCGTTCGTCGACATACGTAACGTACCTGGTTGGTTTCAGATCCACATATATTACGTACTATATGGATCTCCAGTTTGTGGCTGTTACTTTATGATTTTACTATGTGTGAAGTCGTTGCACTCTGTACGTTTGCCGTGCACGCCGTAGTTCTCGCCGGCAATATGTATATGAATGGGTCAATGCATGCGCATGTATGCATGCATGCATGGGATCCACCGATGGGATTGGATGTATGTGTAATGTGTTGTTTGCATTATTATCTTGTTGCTACTTACACATGTGTTGCCAATGTAAAACATAAGAATTCACAACAACAATAGCAGCAACAGCAACAACGACAGCAACAATAACAACAACAAAAATAAATTTATTCTTCCTACTGAACCAACTCTGCAAGACAATGTAAGCGAGGAATTACAAACTACAGAAGAACTAAAATTTACAATTCATGACTCACGAGAGCCACCTGTCATATAACTGCCGTCAAAGGTGATGGATTAATTATTATCTTCAAGGAACGAACTGCAAGTCGGTCCTTCAGAGACAATGACGAAACATATCCGGCGGTTTGATCCATAATTTCTGGGTAACTTGTTGCCCTGCACAAAATCCATTAGCACATCGGAAATATACAAAATGTGTGACTAGCATATAATTTAAACTATAACAAATCAAGTAAAATTTTAAAAACAAAAATTATAAATAGTGACAATATATGAATACATTAGATGTAAAATGCACAACTGCTGTAAATTCAAAGTAAAATCACAGAATACTTAGAAAAAACTCCAGTCAAATGGAAACCCAAAAAACACTCTTAGAGCTAAGCAAATTTGCAGATATAATCCGTTTTAGAACTTAGGGCAACTAGTACAAAACGGGTATTACAAGCGCCCGAGAAGTGGTCGTGTTCTTGGCATGAGAAGACGCCTTTAATAACCCAACAGTGGCGGTCATTAGTGTAGTGAAAAATAACAAAGGTGGTTCCAAAACTGTACCGCTTGTAGAAATAGGTGGAGGCAGTTAGAAGTTCCAAACTGCCTACAACTGGAAAGTGTTCGAGGCAGTTTTGTAGCTAGAACCACCTGCGGCTTGCTACCCATATTTTGTATGTATTTCTGCCCCTGATCCTCGCCCTATTTCTTAGACTAGTCATAGTGGGGAGTAACTTAGACTAGTAACATGTATATGTTATTAGTCCATGTTACTACCTTTATAATGAGTAATAACATATGGATGGTAACATACAAGCCTTTATTAATTAAGACATAGACTCATTCTTCCTCGGGATGTGTTATGTTACAGTAACATACTCCCTCCGTCCCGAAAAAACATGTCGTGTCCGTAGTTCATTGCTAATTTTGCAAAAAAGCCCTCCTAGTTTCAAAACCGTTGCAAACAAGTCCCTCCACCCCTCGCCTTCTTCCTCCGCCGTCGCCCGTGCGTCGCTAGGGGCCGGTGCCGCCAAGCTGCGTAATTTGCCGCCCATCAGGAAGTGCTCTTTGCGGTATGTTTGTCGAGATCCGGTGAATTGTGGGTTTATGATCAAGTTTATCTATGAGGAATATTTGAATCTCCTCTGAATTCTTTTATGTGTGATTAAGTTATCTTTGCAAGTCTCTTCGAATTATCTGTTTGGTTTGTCATACTAGATTGATCTTTCTTGCAATGGGAGAAGTGCTTAGCTTTGGGTTCAATCTTGTGGTGTCCTTTCCCAGTGACAGCAGGGGCGTGATGCCTATATACATGATCATGCCTAGATAATCTCATAATTATTCGCTTTTCTATCAATTGCTCGACAGTAATTTGTTCACCCACCATAATACTTATGCTATCTTGAGAGAATCCACTAGTGAAACCTATGGCCCCCGGGTCTATCTTTTATCTTATAAGCTTTCAATATACTTTTATTTGAATCTTTACTTTTCCTATCTATATCATAAAATACCAAAAATATATTTATCTTATCATACTATCTCTATCAGATCTCACTTTCACAAGTGGCCGTGAAGGGATTGACAACCCTTTATTGCGTTGGTTGCGAGTTCTTGTTTGTTTGTGTAGGTGCGTGGGACTTTTGAGGAGCCTCCTACTGGATTGATACCTTGTTTCTTAAAAACTGAGGGAAATACTTACGCTACTATTGCTACATCACCCTTTCCTCTTCAAGGAAAACCAACGCAAGCTCAAGACGTAGCAAGAAGGATTTCTGGGGCCGTTGCCGGGGAGATCTTCGCTCAAGTCAAGACATACCAAGTACCCATCACAAACTCATCTCCCTCGCATTTACATTATTTGACATTAGCCTCTCGTTTTCCTCTCCCCCACTTCACCCTTGCCGTTTTATTCGCCCTCTCTTTCCCAATCTCCTCTCTCTTTCGCTTGCCTTTTTGTTTGCTTGTGTGTTGGATTACTTGTTGCGATGGTGCAAGATAATACCAAATTGTGTGAATTTTCCAATACCAATAATAATGATTTTCTTAGTAGTCCGATTGCTCATCTTAATGATGTTGAGTCTTGTGAAATCAATGTTGCTTTGATGAATCTTGTTATGAAAGATCAATTCTCCGGCCTTCCTAGTGAAGATGCCGCTACCCATCTAAACAACTTTGTTGATTTGTGTGAGATGCAAAAGAAGAAAGATACGGATAATGATATTGTTAAATTGAAGTTATTTCTATTTTCACTTAGAGATCGTGCTAAAGTTTGGCTTTCGTCTTTGCCTAAGAATAGTATTGATTCGTGGAATAAGTGCAAAGATGCTTTCATCTCTAAGTATTTTCCTCCCGCTAAGATCATCTCTCTTAGGAACGATATTATGAATTTTAAACAACTTGATCATGAGCATGTTGCCCAACATTGGGAAAGAATGAAATTGATGATTCACAATTGCCCTACTCATGGTTTGAATTTATGGATGATCATACAAAATTTGTATGCCGGATTGAACTTTGCTTCTAGAAATCTTTTAGATTCGGCCGTGGGAGGCACGTTTATGGAAATCACCTTAGGAGAAGCTACCAAACTTCTTGATAATATTATGGCTAATTATTCTCAATGGCACACCGAAAGATCTACTAGTAAAGAAGTGCATGCTATAGAAGAAATTAATGTTTTGAGTGGAAAGATGGATGAACTTATGAAATTGTTTGCTACTAAGAGTGTTTCTATTGATCCCAATGATATGCCTTTGTCTGCTTTGATTGAGAATAATAATGAATCTATGGATGTGAATTTTGTTGGTAGGAATAATTTTGGTAACAATGCTTATAGAGGAAACTTTAATCCTAGACCGTTCCCTAGTAATTCCACTAATAATTATGGAAATTCCTACAATAATTCTTATGGTAATTTTAATAAGATGATCTCTGATTTTGAGAATAGTGTGAAAGAGTTTATGATCTCTCAAAAGAATTTTAATTCTTTGCTTGAAGAAAAATTGATTAAAGTTGATGATTTGGCTAGGAACGTTGATAGACTTTCGCTTGATGTTGATTCTTTGAAACTTAGATCTACTCCTCCTAAGCATAATATCAATGAGTCTCTCAAAGCTATGAGAATTTCCATTGATGAGTGCAAAGAAAGAACCGCTAGATTGCGTGCTAAGAAAGATTGCTTTGTAAAGGTGTGTTCTTCTAGTTTCCATGAAAATAACGATGAAGATCTTAAAGTTATTGATGTGTCCCCTATTAAATCTTTGTTTTGCAATATGAATCTTAATAATGATGGGACTGGAGATGAGTCTACTTTAGTTAAAAGGCATCCCACTGATTCGGAGTTCTTAGATCTTGATGCTAAATTAGGTAAAAGTAGGATTGGAGAGGTCAAGACTTTAAATAGCATTGAACCCACCATATTGGATTTCAAGGAATTTCATTATGATAATTGTTCTTTAGAAGGTTGTATTTCCTTGTTGCAATCCGTTGTGAATTCTCCTCATACTTATAGTCAAAACAAAGCTTTTACCAAACATATTGTTGATTCCTTGATGCAATCTTATGATGAAAAACTTAATTTGGAAGTTTCTATACCTAGAAAACTTAATGATGAGTGGGAACCTACTATAAAGATTAAAATTAAAGATCATGAGTGTTATGCTTTATGGGATTTGGGTGCTAGTGTTTCCACGATTCCGAAAACTTTATGTGATATTCTAGGTTTCCATGATCTTGATGATTGCTCTTTAAATTTGCACCTTGCGGATTCCACCATTAAAAAGCCAATGAGAAGGATCAATGATGTTCTCATAGTTGCAAATAGGAATTTGGTGCCCGTAGATTTTATCGTTCTTGATATAGATTGCAATATTTCATGTCCTATTATTCTTAGTAGACCTTTCCTTAGAACGATTGGTGCGATTATTTATATGAAGGAAGGGAATATTACATTTTAATTTCCATTAAGTAAAGGCATGGAGCACTTTCAAGAAAGAAAGTCAAATTACCTTATGAATCTATCATGCGAGCTACTTATGAATTGAGTGTCAAAGATGGCACTAGTTAGATCTATCCTCGCTTTTATGCCTAGCTTGGGGCGTTAAACGATAGCGCTAGTTGGGAGGCAACCCAATTTTATTTGTGTTTCTTGTTTTTGCTCCTATTTAGTAATAAATTTTGCATCTACCTTCTGTTTAGATGTGTTTTTATGTTTTATTTAGTGTTTGTGCCAAGTAGAACCTACAGGATAACCTATGGTGATAGTTAATTTGATTCTACTGAAAAACAGAAACTTTGCACGCACGAAAATAATTTTAGTAATTCACAGAAACGTGCTTTTGTGTTGATTCGTTTTGCTGTAGATCAATAGATAAATTTCCCAGGACTTCCTATTTTGGTAGGATTTTTAGAGTTGCAGAAGTATTCTAGAGTTACAGATTGCTACAGACTGTTCTGTTTTTGACAGATTCTGTTATTCGTGTGTCGTTTGCTTATTTTGATGCATCTATGGCTTGTATTAAGTGGTATGGACCATAGAGAAGTTGGAATACAGTAGGTTTAACACCAATATAAATAAGGAATGAGTTCATTACAGTACCTTACGTGGTGGTTTTGCTTTCTTTCACTAACGGAGCTTATGAGATTTCCTGTTGAGTTTTGTGTTGTGAAGTTTTCAAGTTTTGGGTAAAGATTTGATGGACTATGGAATAAGGAGTGGCAAGAGCCTAAGCTTGGGGATGCCCATGAAACCCCAATATATTCAAGAATAGCCAAAAGCCTAAGCTTGGGGATGCCCCAGGAAGGCATCCCCTCTTTCGTCTTCGTTCCTCGGTAACTTTACTTGGAGCTATATTTTTATTCGCCACATGATATGTGTTTTGCTTCGAGCGTCTTGTATGATATTAGTCTTTGCTTTTTAGTTTACCACAATCATCCTTGCTGTACACACCTTTTGGGAAGAAGCCCACTTGATTGAAATTTATTAGAATACTCTATGTGCTTCACTTTTATCTTTTGAGCTTGATAGTTTTTGCTCTAGTGCTTCACTTATATCTTTTAGAGCACAGCGGTGGATTAATTTTGAAGGAATTGTTGATCTATCATGCTTTACTTATATTATTTTGAGAGTTTCTTAGAACAGCATGGTATTTGCTATGGTTATAAAATTGGTCCTAGAATGATGGGCATCCAAGTTGGGTATAATAAAAACTATCATAGGAAGTGAACTGGATGCTATGATCAATTTGATGCTTGATAATTGTTTGAGATATAGAAGTGGTGATATTAGAGTCATGCTAGTTGGGTGATTATGAATTTAAAGAATGCTTGTGTTGAAGTTTGTGATTCCCGTAGCATGCATGTATGGTGAACCGCTTTGTGATGAAGTTGGAGCACAATTTTATTTATTGATTGTCTTCCTTATGAGTGGAGGTCGGGGACGAGCAATGGTCTTCCTACCAATCTATCCCCCTAAGAGCATGCGCGTAGTACTTTGTTTTTGATGACTTGTAGATTTTTGCAATAAGTACATGAGTTCTTTATGACTAATGTTGAGTCCATGGATTATACGCACTCTCACACTTCCACCATTGCTAGCCTCTCTTGTCCCGCGCAACTTTCGCCGGTACCATACACCCACCATATACCTTCCTCAAAACAGCCACCATATCTACCTATTATGGCATTTCCATAGCCATTCCGAGATATATTGCCATGCAACTTTCCAACGTTCCGTTTATATGACACACGTCATTATTGTCATATTGCTGTTTGCATGTTCATGTAGTTGACATCGTATTTGTGGCAAGGCCACCTTCATAATTTTCATACATGTCACTCTTGATTCATTGCATATCACGGTACACCGCCGGAGGCATTCATATAGAGTCATATCATGTTCTAAGTATTGAGTTGTAATCTTGAGTTGTAAGTAAATAAAAGTGTGATGATGTTCATTATTAGAGCATTGTCCCAGTGAGGAAAGGATGATGGAGACTATGATTCCCCCACAAGTCGGGATGAGACTTCGGACTTTACAAAAAAAAGGAGAGAAAGGCCAAATAAAAAAATGAGAGAAAAAGAGAGAAGGGACAATGCTACTATCCTTTTTACCACACTTGTGCTTCAAGGTAGCACCATGATCTTCATGATAGAGAGTCTCCTATGTTGTCACTTTCATACTAGTGGGAATTTTCATTATAGAACTTGGCTTGTATATTCCAATGATGGGCTTCCTCAAAATGCCCTAGGCCTTCGTGAGCAAGCGAGTTGGATGCACACCCACTTAGTTTCTTTTTGTTGAGCTTTCATACATTTATAGCTCTAGTGCATCTGTTGCATGGCAATCCCACTACTAGGGAAAAGCTTATACATAGACGCTTACTAGTAGCGAGGGTTAAAAACCCTCGCTACTGCTACTTACTAGTAGCGCCGGTTTTTAAACCTCGCTACTACAAAGTTGATAGCAGCAGCGCGGGTTTTTAACCCTCGCTACTACTAAGCGGTCTCTACCGTGCCCCCCAGGACATGCCATAGTAGTAGCGCGGGTTTTTAACCCTCGCTACTACTAAGTTGATAGCAGTAGCGTTGGTTTTTAACCCTCGCTACTACTAAGTGGTCTCTACCGTGCCCCTGGACCATGCCATAGTAGTAGCGATGGTTATAAACCCGCGCTACTACTAAGTTGATAGTAGTAGCGGGGGTTTTACCCCTCGCTACTACTAATCGTCTGCCATAGTAGTAGCGTGGGGTATGGCCTGTTTGCAAATTTTTAGAAAAAACGTTTAGCACAAAAATCCGCATCTGATTTTGGCGGCCTATGGCCTGTTTGCGAATTTTTAGAATCCTCAAATTCTAAAAGGAAAAAAAGTTATTCAAGAAGTATTAGTGTTACTGCGGTGAAACTGTGGTGGCTCAAATCTGGTCAAACTGTGGTGAAACTACTTATTCAAGAAGTATTAGTGTTACTAAATAATTATTCAAGAATATTAGTGTTACTAAATATTAGTACTAAAGGTTAGACCTTTAGTCCCGGTTCGAGCCACCAACCGGTACTAAAGGTCCCATTTTCAAACTCTACCCCCCCCCCCTGGATCGCCTTTTTAGTTTAAAAATAAAATAAAAGAAAATGATGAAAATGTCAAAAAAATAAAAGAAAATAAGTTTCCCATGTGATATGTGGTCTAGTTGTTGGGAAAATTTGCAAACATGAATTTTCGACTTTTTTGCAAAATCTCTCGAGAATTTGTAAAAATGGGCATAACTTTTGCATACGAACTCGGATGAAAAAGTTTTTTATATGAAAAATCATCTACTCGAAAAGTTACATCCGAATTTAACCGGGGGAACCTTGTTAAACATTTTAAAAATCCTCAAAAACCTTACAGAAAAAGTTATGGGGCTTTTAAGATCTGGAGGCAAATTTTTTTTATCAAATTTCAGTTTTTTTTAAATTTTTGTTAAATCTGGTCAAACTATGGTCAAACTAATTATTCAAGAATATTAGTGTTACTAAATAATTATTTCAATTTTTTTGAATTTTGGTCAAATCTGGTCAAACTATGGTCAAATTGTGGTCAAACAATGGTCAAACTAATAATTCACGAAATATTAGTGTTACTAATTTTTTAAACAATAGTTTCAAACTCAAACAGTGAAATGTGTGACTTCATGCTCAAGCTAAATTCCTGAGGTTAATAGGATTGACATCTTACTATTGTCAGGAAAACAACAAGTGCAGACTTGGAAACGAGGGAGAATAGAACCCGGAAGTTAAGCGTGCTTAGGCTGGAGTAGTGAGAGGATGGGTGACCATTCGGGAAGTTAGATGATTTGGAATGATGAGGGGTGATTAGATATTATAGATTAAATTGAGCAGCGATGAGGGGTGATTAGAGATTTGAGGTTAAAATAATTCAGAAATTTGAAAATTAGGGAAAAATCAAAAAAATCGAAAAAATTCAAAATAATAATAATCAGAGATTAGAGATTAGTAGTAGCACGGGTTTTTACCCACGCTACTACTAACGGACGTAGTAGTAGCGCGGGTGGCACCCGCGCTACTGCTATACATTAGCTATAGCGCCGGCCCCCGCGCTACTAATAGGCCCAAAACCCGCGCTGCTGCTAGGCTTTTCCCTAGTAGTGTCCCTACTCACTCGCATTGATATCTATTAATGGGCATCTCCATAGCCCGTTGATAAGCCTAGTTGATGTGAGACTATCTTCCTCCTTTTTTGTCTTCTCCACAACCACCATTCTATTCCACTTATAGTGCTATGTCCATTGATCACGCTCATGTATTGCGTGAAAGTTGAAAAAGGTTGAGATTACTAAAGTATGAAACAATTGCTTGGCTTGTCATCGGGGTTGTGCATGATTAAATACTTTGTGTGATGAAGATAGAGCAATAGCCAGACTATATGATTTTGTAGGGATAACTTTCTTTAGCCATGTTATTTTGAGAAGACATGATTGCTTGATTTAGTATGCTTGAAGTATTATTATTTCTTATGTCAATATGAACTTTTATTTTGAATCATTTGGATCTGAACATTCATGCCACAATAAAGAAAATTACATTGAGCATTATGCTAGGTAGCATTCCACATAAAAAATTTTGTTTTTATCATTTACCTACTTGAGGACGAGCAGGAATTAAGTTTGGGGATGCTTGATACGTCTCCAATGTATCTATAATTTTTGATTGTTCCATGCTATTATATTACCCATTTTGGATGTTTATGGGCTTTACTTTACACTTTTATATCATTTTTGGGACTAACCTACTAACCGGAAGCCCAGCCCATATTGCTGTTTTTTTGCCTATTTTAGTGTTTCGAATAAAAGGAATATCAAACGGAGTCTAAACGGAATGAAATCTTCGGAAGGGTGATTTTTGGAACGAGCGTGATCCAGAGGACTTGGAGTGGAAGTCAAACAACCACCGAGGCGGCCACGAGGGTGGAGGGCGCCCCCCCTACTGGGCGCGCCCCCTATCTCGTGGGCCCCTTGGGCGTCAACCGACCTACTTCTTCCTCCTATATATACCCATGTACCCCAAAAACATCAGGGAAGCACACGAAAACCTAATTCCACCACCGCAACCTTCTGTATCGACGAGATCCCATCTTGGAGCCTTTGCCGGTGCTCCGCCGGAGGGGGAATCGACCACGGAGGGCTTCTACATCAACACCATACCCTCTCTGATGAGTTGTGAGTAGTTTACCACAGACCTTCGGGTCCATAGTTATTAGCTAGATGGCTTCTTCTCTCTCTTTGGATCTCAATACCAAGTTCTCCTTGATCTTCTTGGAGATCTATTCGATGTAACTCATTTTGCGGTGTGTTTGTCAAGATCCGATGAATTGTGGGTTTATGATCAAGTTTATCTATGAGGAATGTTTGAATCTCCTCTGAATTCTTTTATGTGTGATTAAGTTATCTTTGCAAGTCTCTTCGAATTATCATTTTGGTTTGGCCTACTAGATTGATCTTTCTTGCAATGGGAAAAGTGCTTAGCTTTGGGTTCAATCTTGTGGTGTCCTCTCCCAGTGACAGCAGGGGCAGCAAGGCACGTATTGTATTGTTGCCATCGAGGATAAAAAGATGGGGTTTATATCATATTGCATGAGTTTATCCCTCTACATCTTTTCATCTTTCTTAATGCGTTACTCCGTTCTTTATGAACTTAATACTCTAGATGCATGCTGGATAGCGGTCGATGTGTGGAGTAATAGTAGTAGATGCAGGCAGGAGTCGGGGTACTTGTCATGGATGTGATGCCTATATACATGATCATGCCTAGATAATCTCATAATTATTCGCTTTTCTATCAATTGCTCGACAGTAATTTGTTCACCCACCGTAATACTTATGCTATCTTGAAAGAAGCCACTAGTGAAACCTATGGCCCCCGGGTCTACCTTTTATCACATAAGCTTTCAATCTACTTTTATTTGCATCTTTACTTTTCCTATCTATATCATAAAATACCAAAAATATATTTATCTTATCATACTATCTCTATCAGATCTCACTTTCGCAAGTGGCCGTGAAGGGATTGACAACCCCTTTATTGCGTTGGTTGCGAGTTGTTGTTTGTTTGTGTAGGTGTGTGGGACTTTTGAGGAGCCTCCTACTGAATTGATAGCTTGGTTCTCAAGAACTGAGGGAAATACTTACGCTACTATCGTTGCATCACCCTTTCCTCTTCAAGGAAAACCAACGCGAGCTCAAGACGTAGCAGCGACCCATTTATATTTTCTAAGATATCCTAGCCCATTTGCACTTCCTTGAAATACACGAATTGGCTGGGCTCGTTATATATATAATATTATGTTAGAAGGAGCAATTAATATATAAAAAATAAACCGGGGAGGCACATTTTTTATATATAAAATTAACAAATTAGCGAGTTATTGCTCGAAATAAAAATGAGTGCGTTATTATTACATTGGTCCTTAAAATCTTTGCAAGCTTTTGTACGCAATCACAAGGATTTTCCTTGCCTGTGAGTCAAAAACAATCAGGATTTTCCTTGGCAACTTCTGTTAAACATTTACCTTTATAAGTTAATAACACTTGGGATGTTTTTATAATGTATATATAAGTCTCTATAAAATATACGATAATAGTAATAATATAAATATAATGTGGTTAGAAGGGAAAACATAAATTGGACACAACATTATTATTCTTATATATAGATAAATAGAACAGAGACCTGCATTTTATGAATGAAAATACATTGGGCTGCCGATCTTTAAGAAGAGGCCCATAGGCCGGTATGAACCTCAAAAAATAAGTTGAAACAACTGTCTCCGTATGTCGTGGGCTACGCATGTTAAAATACAAAACCTAGGCCTAGCTAATACTTATTCGCCCTCTGGAAAAAATTATACCAGCTAGATCCCCGAGCGAACTGGATTAAAGAGGGGGCCGGCGGCACGACTGAACAAGCACATCAGGAGCGATTTTTTTACTTCAGTGGATGGCTCTCGATGGCGTTTTTTTACTTGCCTCTGCACCATACAACTTGTATTTTTAGGCTCCCAGTCCGTGGTGGACCAGCAGCCCATTTGCTGGGCGGGCCAACCTACAAAAACCAGCACTCGATTTTCATCAAGCTCCAAAAATAACGTAGTACTGTGCTTGTTTTGAGGCCGAAAACATTATGGCATGGGTTGAGCAGGGGAGGGGGGAAGACAGAGCAAAAATATTAAAAAGAGTTGATGCGTCGTTGTTACCCTAACAAAGCAGGTGCAATTCTTCTCGGGAAGAAGGTGTGCCGTTGAAACCCACACGTCACATATCCCATAGTAGGCATACTAACAAGTTCACACACCAGTATAACAGAAAAGGTAAACATTTGTATCAAACTCAGGTTCACAAGATACGTTCATATTCATAGCCAACATTCACAATCAACAACTCAAAAGATTCATATATACACAAGTTCAGCATGTCTATGCATCCAAATGATTGATAGATCACATGACAATATTCATAGATAATTCAATAAAAGATTCAGATATACACATGTTCAGTATGTTTATGCATCCAAATGATTGAGATCACAGCCAATATGATCCATGGACAAACTTTAATTACCTAGGGTACAGACTGGTAAATAGTGTTCAGTCGGAGGTACTTCTTGCTAAAATTAATGCTTGTACGAGTAAATTTTCATGTACATAAGAGGCAGCACAGACAATCTGAACTTTGCTTGTAGGTTTATCCTCAAATAGTGGCCTCATGCTGAGGGAGGTTTGAGCAACTTGGCCACTACTTTCATCCAACTAGTTTACTGGCTCATCTTGGTCCTGTAGCTCGCTAATATTCTACATTGCAGACAAGAAAGGAGGCGGCTGATAAAATGAACCACCCAAATTTTTTGTGTAGTTCAACTAAAATGGAGCATCCCTTGCATGCAGACTGATTAAGTGCCAGATGAATATACTGTTGGGGAACGTAGTAATTTCAAAAAAAATCCTACGCACACGCAAGATCATGGTGATGCATAGCAATGAGAGGGGAGAGTGTTGTCAACGTACCCTCTTAGACCGAAAGCGGAAGCGTTGGAACAACGCGGTTGATGTAGTCGTACGTCTTCACGGCCCGACTGATCAAGCACCAAAACTACAGCACCTCCGAGTTCTAGCACACGTTCAGCTCGATGACGATTCCCGGACTCCGATCCAGCAGAATGTCGGGGAAGAGTTCCATCAGCACGACGGCGTGGTGACGATCTTGATGTTCTACCGTTGCAGGGCTTCGCCTAAGCACCGCTACAATATTATCGAGGACTATGGTGGAGGGGGGCACCGCACACGGCTAAGAGATCAAGAGATCAATTGTTGTGTCTAGACGTGCCCCCCTGCCCACGTATATAAAGGAGCCAAGGGGGAGGGGGCGGCTGGCCAAGGAGGGCGCGCCAAGGGGGAGTCCTACTCCCACTGGGAGTAGGACTCCCTTCTTTCCTAGTTGGAATAGGAGAAGGGGGGAAGCAGGAGGGAGAGGGAAAGGAAAGGGGGGGGCGCCGCCCCCCTCTCCTTGTCCTATTCAGACTAGGGGGGAGGGGGCGCGGCCCAGCCCTTGCCTCCTCTCTTCCTCTCCACTATGGTCCATGTAGGCCCATTAAGCCTCCGGGGGGTTCCGGTAACCTCCCGGTACTCCGGTAAAATCCCGATTTCACCCGGAACACTTCCGATATCCAAATATAGGCTTCCAATATATCAATCTTCATGTCTCGACCATTTTGAGACTCCTCGTCATGTCCGTAATCTCATCCGGGACTCCGAAAAAACTTCGGTACATCAAAACTCATAAACTCATAATATAGCTTTCATCGAAACCTTAAGCATGCGGACCCTACAGGTTCGAGAACTATGTAGACATGACCTAGAACTGTTTCCGGTCAATAACCAATAGCGGAACCTAGATATTCATATTGGCTCCTACATATTCTACGAAGATCTTTGTCGGTCAAACCGCATAACAACATACGTTGTTCCCTTTGTCATCGGTATGTTACTTGCCCGAGATTCGATCGTCGGTATCCAATACCTAGTTCAATCTCGTTACTGGCAGGTCTCTTTACTCGTTACATAATGCATCATTCCGTAACTAACTCATTAGCTGAATTGCTTGCAAGGCTTATAGTGATGTGCATTACCGAGAGGGCCCAGAGATACCTCTCTGACGATCAGAGTGACAAAACCTAATCTCGAAATACGCCAAGTCAACATGTACCTTTGGAGACACCTGTAGAGCTCCTTTATAATCACCTAGTTACATTGTGACGTTTGGTAGCACGCAAAGTGTTCCTCCGATAAACAGGAGTTGCATAATCTCATAGTTATAGGAACTTGTATAAGTCATGAAGAAAGCATTAGCAACATACTAAACAATCAAGTGCTAAGCTAACGGAATGGGTCAAGTCAATCACATCATTCTCCTAATGATGTGATCCCGTTAATCAAATGACAACACATGTCTATGGTTAGGAAACATAACCATCTTTGATTAATGAGCTAGTCAAGTAGAGGCATACTAGTGACATTAAGTTTGTCTATGTATTCACACATGTATCATGTTTCTGGGTAATACAATTATAGCATGAATAATAAACATTTATCATGATATGAGGAAATAAATAATAACTTTATTATTGCCTCTAGGGCATATTTCCTTCATATACGTGTCAATCAACTTTTCTGGAATCTTTAGACTCCATGCCATACAGTTCGCTACCATATCTGCCGATAACCAAAAGGCACAAGTTCGGACCAAAGACTGGACTGCGTTTTTCTGAGCTATGTGCATAGCAATATTTTTGGCGTTCACTCTCCTAATACTTGGAGTTTGACACCTGGTTGACGTCAGTTGATACTAGAATGAATATAGGCACTTCTTGTCAACATCGATGCTTGTCTGAGTGAACTTTGGAGTACATAGCAGCAGCATAAGTATCTGTCCATCTGATCTTTTTGTGCAGTTCTACTGAAATCACCAAATGCAATGATTTTCCTGCGAGTTCAGGCTCCAAGTTACTCCTTTATAAAATCGGCAAACAGTAGCACAATACCAAATTACCAATAGATGACAAGCACAATAATCAGGATAAAGACCAGTACCAACCTGTGTGAGGTAGCATATCAATTACTATTTCCTTTGACTGGAAGCCGAGATAAGTGAAGCGACTGATAGCAAAGGAAGAAAGCAGGCCCAGATTAGCGACTGATAGGAAAGGACAAAAGCTGTTGAGGCAATGAATCACCCAAAGTTTTTGTGCAGTTCCACCAAAATCGAGCATCCCTATTGGCACATATATTGAGAGTGAGATTATTGTAATAGTGGGACTAGTTGATGAAACATACACTAACAAATAGAAGCACCCTCATTATCTTGATGGGTAAAGTTAGCAACATAGTAGTCTTGCTTAAAGAGAGGTATTAGTTTATTTAATCAGTGCCAATTAGCTCAACACTCAAAGCATTGCCATGTATCATAGGTTGCAAAACTTTAACGTGCAAAGATAAAGGAGTTTCTCATGACAGTAGCACGATACGAATAGAGATGACATCAAACTAATATGGATGAAGGCCTTAGGCCCGTACCAACCTGAGGGAAAAAGCTTATTCATGTAGTCCCATAAGAGATGATAAAGCACTCACTGGAATCACTCAATAGTATATATTTTTGGGCACTTCAAATGTATGGTTGAAATCACTCTTGTTTACCAGTGCTGAGATTATATCAAAAGATTATCAACAAATTCCAGCAGAGTTAAAGCACTGACTGGGATACAGTTCATTGTATTGTCTTGTTTAGTTCCACTAAAATGTATGATTGGCACAACATGATCCCTGTTTGCACAAGTAGGAACAAGGTGAAACCTCCATTAGCTTAGTGAGAAAGGATAGAAAGACATTAGCATATTACTCTAACAGTAGCATCAAATTCATGATGGACAATACGCAAAACGTTGCCTCATTGAACCAATGGCAATAAATTGACATGCAAAACAATAGCACTATTAGGTCATGACACTAATAATATTCCCTCCCAGCTCCACCACATGATTCACCTCCATAGACAAACATACACACGTACATGATTCAGCATAGGATGGTACTAAATATGTGTTTAACTCCGACAGGAAAATTAGGTAGCAATAAATTAGTGGTACTTAAGTACTCCTAATTAATTAAGTAAGGCAGCAGAAGTGGAAATTACCAATAGATGACAAGCACAATAATCAGGATAAAGACCAGTACCAACCTGTGTGAGGTAGCATATCAATTACTATTTCCTTTGACTGGAAGCCGAGATAAGTGAAGCGACTGATAGCAAAGGAAGAAAGCTGGCCCAGATTAGCGACTGATAGGAAAGGACAGAAGCTGTTGAGGCAATGAATCACCCAAAGTTTTTGTGCAGTTCCACCAAAATCGAGCATCCCTATTGGCACATATATTGAGAGAGTGAGATTATTGTAATAGTGGGACTAGTTGATGAAACATACACTAACAAATAGAAGCACCCTCATTATCTTGATGGGTAAAGTTAGCAACATAGTAGTCTTGCTTAAAGAGAGGTATTAGTTTATTTAATCAGTGCCAATTAGCTCAACACTCAAAGCATTGCCATGTATCATAGGTTGCAAAACTTTAACGTGCAAAGATAAAGGAGTTTCTCATGACAGTAGCATGATACGAATAGAGATGACATCAAACTAATATGGATGAAGGCCTTAGGCCCGTACCAACCTGAGGGAAAAAGCTTATTCATGTAGTCCCATAAGAGATGATAAAGCACTCACTGGAATCACTCAATAGTATATATTTTTGGGCACTTCAAATGTATGGTTGAAATCACTCTTGTTTACCAGTGCTGAGATTATATCAAAAGATTATCAACAAATTCCAGCAGAGTTAAAGCACTGACTGGGATACAGTTCATTGTATTGTCTTGTTTAGTTCCACTAAAATGTATGATTGGCACAACATGATCCCTGTTTGCACAAGTAGGAACAAGGTGAAACCTCCATTAGCTTAGTGAGAAAGGATAGAAAGACATTAGCATATTACTCTAACAGTAGCATCAAATTCATGATGGACAATACGCAAAACGTTGCCTCATTGAACCAATGGCAATAAATTGACATGCAAAACAATAGCACTATTAGGTCATGACACTAATAATATTCCCTCCCAGCTCCACCACATGATTCACCTCCATAGACAAACATACACACGTACATGATTCAGCATAGGATGGTACTAAATATTTGTTTAACTCCGACAGGAAAATTAGGTAGCAATAAATTAGTGGTACTTAAGTACTCCTAATTAATTAAGTAAGGCAGCAGAAGTGGAAGGGCTCCCTGGAGGATCGTCTCACATGTAAGGTAGTCAGTGCCAAAGCCCTTGAATGGCCTCGTCTGAGGCCTCTGGCTTCAGCAAGATCACCTTGGCACTGTTTATTCTTCTTCTTCTTCCTCTTCATGCTCTGTTTCTCTTTCTCCTCACCAGTTGATGAAACCAAGTACATTATTGGTCTACTATTTCATAATTGGTTTTGTCAGTGAGGGAGTACAAGTGTACTAGTAAAAAATAGCATTATTTTCTCATGGCAGTCGCAAAATAGAGATGAACACATGCATTAAATATCATTCTTACCTAAAGGAAGGTTATGGTGCCAATACGGATGATGAGGATTGGAACACAGATCTCCCTTTGTGCAGTTCCACCAAAATGAACCAACTGTTCCATTCTGACATTCAAGTTAAACAACACAAAAGTCACTTCTCTTAAGAAGTGTTTTCTGCAGTGCACCAAAAGGTCACAACAGCAACCAGGTGAAATGGATATCCCTGTTTGCACAAATAGCTATAGAGGAAATAGTCAGAGTCTCAAACAATTACAGGCAAAAACATTTGGCTAAACTTGTCATGGCTTATAACAGTGCCATGGCTTCATTTTACGAGGGGTATTAGATTAAGAACAGCTAAATATTTCGTATAAGGGCATGAGACAGTGGGTGCACTAGCAGTCCAGCACCATGTACCTAAGCAGGGGCATAAATTGGTGATTCATAGTTTGTTGCCCCGAGAAACAAACATCCAAGAAACATATCTGGGTTGGTCCCATTTTTGTTCACTCTAGCCACCTACTCCTATGTGTGGATAGCAAACCTAGTCCTGGTCATACCACTGTGTACAACGTTACCCCTATATTTCCCTTTTCGACCAAGAGACTGGTTGGATGACCAGTCTGTACTACTTTCACCCCCTTTCCTTCATGTTTGTACCAAGTCCGATGTACATACTAAATTCCCCCACCCCCACTTTATTTCTTGTTTGAACCAAGTACAATATTCGACTCCATGAAGTAGCTTTACCTCTCACAACAGAAGAAAAAAAATAGGTGATGTTGGACCATCCAATCGAGAGGGTCCGAGAGGTAGAAAATGATGCACATGCAGCAACATAGCAAGCTGGGGAAGTAGAGCTAAGGCAGTTTCGAAGGAAGATATACCAGAAGGTCATCGGAATGTGGATAGGTGGGCGGTGGGAGGCCGGATCCGCCCACACTAGGGAAACAACGAAGGGATCGGAGGACCTCCCGTGCTGGCGCTCGGCCAGAGATAACGGTACGGCCGGCAGTGGGTCTCCTCCCTCGCTGTCGACGATGGCCTAAACGCTGCCCCTCCTCCCCTTCGTCGGCGGAGGGGGATATGTCTGAATCCATAACCAGTGGTGAGGATATAAAGACAGTGTTTTTTGAAGGGAGAAAGACAGTGTTACCACCGCTATCTTGTTTAGATCAGGAGAGGATGAGTGTGTGAATAGAGCAACACTAGCAAACAAGCGCGGAGGCTCTGGCCTATATATACGTAGTGGGGCAGTTTTTCTTTTTCACTCCATCAAAACAATCGTTTAAAATTGTGTACGTTCTAGGTCTCCATTCTTTTTAGTTGTTGATTATTTTTTGAGATAGCTACACGCTTATTCCAAGTGGTGTTACGGTGTGCCAGGTTGCACTTTGTATCGTTAAAGTCTGGTACAAGTCCCTCCATTAAATGAACAACCACCCCCTCGTAAAAATTGTGAGCAAGCCCACGGCTAAAATTATAGGAAATATGGGTTGCCCCAACATGCATTATTATTTATATTTTCTACTCCCTCCGTTCCTAAATATAAGTCTTTTTTATTAGCCACACCTAAGACAAGAATTTTTTTATTAGCAGTGAACCCCACATGTCATAGACACAAAAAGTGTGGCAAGATTCCATTAGGCAAGCCAAAGTGTGTCTAACAATTTGAGCAACTCAAGTTAGGCAAGTGTGGCAAGTGTGGGAAAAATAATGTGGCAACATAAGACAAACATAGTCACAATCCAAACAGCCCCGTAATTTTTTGTGACATGCATGAACATTTGGTTAGTTAAATTTATAGACAAAATTTGGCAAGGTGTATCAAATCAACACATGCAAGTATCAAAAGGAAAGTCACGACATGCATGCATGCATTGTACTCCCTCCGTTTCCAAATATAAGTCTTTTGAGAGATTGCAACAAGTGACTACATACAAAGCAAAATGAGTGAATCTACACCCTAAAATAT
Organism: Triticum timopheevii; assembly: GCA_963921465.1. Lineage (NCBI taxonomy): Eukaryota > Viridiplantae > Streptophyta > Magnoliopsida > Poales > Poaceae > Triticum > Triticum timopheevii. The sequence goes on along the minus strand of OY997268.1, from coordinate 614,897,717 downwards.
GTCTACATACATCCGTATGTTGTAGTCCATTTGAAATGTCTAAAAAGACTTATATCGAGTGCAGTGCTTTGATGTGTTGCGTAACTAATGCATTGGTAAACGCAAATTATTGAAATATATCGAGTGCAGTGATTTGATGTGTCGCGGCAACTCGTACAAGACCGAGAAGTTTGATTACTACAACGCCTCTCCCTCACGGACTAAGCTCCGGTGCCTTAACTGCACCTGCCTTTGGCTGCATGACAACTGGGCAACCCACCTGTTGGGCCCGCCTATCATAGATGCAAAGGCAGGAGCAGTAAGTCAATGAAGCTGCGTCCCTGCCTCGGCTGGCAGGACTAGTAGAAGCTTTCGCTACACGCTATCCCTTCCACACGAGGTGAACGGACAAGCAGCAGCAGATTCGATGCTGTAGAAGTAGTAGTAACATCATTGTTTGTCTTCTCGAAGAGGCGCAGAGCCAAGCGCAACCCGAATGTGGCAGTTGCAAACGCTCGTGTGGCAGTCTTTGTTTAGGGGTGAGGTGTGGTGTTGTGCCTTGGAGCACGCATATATCCAGGCTCTTGCATGAGACAAAATTGCTATTTGAGGCCACTATTGTAGTACTAGTACTTGCTAGTATAGCCCTGTAAACCGGAAAGGAGTATTTGCCTTTCTAGAAATTTCAAGAAGTGACTAGAATACACCGCGTGCAGTACTCCCTCCCTTCCTGTTTATAGGGCTCAAATCTCAAATCTCATCAACCAAGGCATTTTGTGATTGGAGGGATGTATCTCGTACTTTACAAAACTACCCTAATTAAACTCATGCATTAATTACGTAGTTCGGTCGTTTTCCTCTCCGCCTTGGTCATGGTGCACAATATTGAGCACTTATATGACTAGCCATGCTCTATTTACATGCGGGACATCAAAGCATCCGGGCCCGCGTGCCATCCACCAAATCCCAGTGAGGTGCTACAGTCAAGACTCATCGGTCACCCCGGTGTGACCGTCATGACCCGTCATATCACAAAACCCACACCTTTGCCAGCATTGGTAAAGTGGCCTCGAAGTTGGACTGGACGAAGCAACCATCATTTCACTGGTACGCTCGTTGAAGCCCTTTTTCCCATTTCTTGAAGAAAACCTCACTATATGCTACTCACTTTTACCATTTTTCTTCTGTACCGACGAAGGAAAGGTAGACGAATCACATTATATTGCTATATTTTCATTCCAAGAATCTTCTTTTTGCGAAGCACCGACCGATTCTCACAGCCCATTCTTTTCCCGTTTTCATTGCGATTGTGGTTTCCTTTCGATTGCTTTTAGTTTGTCAGTTCATTGATGGATCCTCGAGCACTAGGCAAAGAGTTGCCGGCGGACAACCCACTGGAGACAGCGATATCCATGAAGCGAGCACCGACGAACGAGTTGGCCATGTTGGTGGGCCAACCTATGGAGACGAAGAACTCCAAGAAACAAGCACTGGCCAAAGAGTTGACGACGTTGGCGGACGAACTCCTCCAAGGAAGTTGAAAGAACAGCAAGGGCCCCACCATGCCTACCCCAGAAACTCTAATGGCCACCTATGTGAGGCTCAAGGGCGAGTTTGAGGAGATAGCCGCTGTTGAGAAGCTGTATTCCTCTGTGAAGGTGATGGCCCCCATCGAGGAAGAGGAGATGGCCCCCAGAGGGATGGGATCCCCCGGTGAGCTGCACAAGGTAAAAAATAATGGCTTACCATAGTTGTGGTTTTTGATTATTTGCAATGTGCTTGCTAATATGTTAGGGTTGTGCAGGTGGCGGTGGACGTCCTTGATGATTCCTATGTCGCGGACCATCCTGTGGACAATGCCCTAGAGATCGTTTTCGATATTGCGGTCCGTCCTGTTGACATCGCCCCGGATATCGATTCCGATGCCGCTGTCCATCCTGTGGACATCGCCCCAGAGATCGATTCCGATGTCGCGGTCAATCTTGTGGACATTGCCCCAGAGATCGATTCCCATGCCGCTGTCCGTGCTGTGGTCATTGCCCGAGAGATCGATGACAAGAAATAGTTGGTCACGCTAATCCTTCAGGGTAGTTTGCATTGCCCTGTGTTTAATTACCAGAACGATGCGTGTTATCAAACCATCTTAGGGCTAGTGCACTGTCTTGTGTGAGCAGTACTTCCTACTTTTGTTTGATAGTGAATCATCGAGCCCTCTCCGAGTTATGGAAACAGATGTATCCTCACCAGCTTTTGATGTAATATATGGCATGCTTAGATGTAAGTTTGAACTGTTTATCATATCAGAAGGGCTTGTTTGATGATTCTTGGTGTTAGTAGGCTACCTACAGTGCGAGCTATAGTACTTGCAAAACACTCACCGAAGAGAAATGTTGGGGCTGATGAGCTCGTGGTACGCTTATACTTATCCGTCATCGATTGGCCAATAGCCCAAGCTCCTAAAATTGTAGGCTTAGTCGACACGGATACATTCAGGCCTCATTTGGTTCATATGGTAGGAAAATCGTAGCAAAAGTACAGAGACGTACAACACAAAATCATAGCAGTACAGAAACGTACTCCCTTCGTTCCAAAATAGATGACCTAGGCGGGCTAGTTTACCCTAGTGGGTTTCAGTGATATGACGTGGTACAGTGTCGTCCAGTCTTCGCATGTGGTAGCAGTATTGTGGGTACAGTAAGTTTTCTTTCAGAAGTGGAATTCAACGAAGTCATGATGGTTCCTTCGTCCGACCAACTTACAGTGGGAAAGGTTAGGCCTGCGATACGACCGGGGTAGACCAAGATAATTTTGTGCATGGTAGGTGGACCAGGATGGTCGACGTCCCACATGTCGGCGAATGAAAGTATTCTTTCCGATATAGAGGATGAGCAATGAGTATTCACTGTTTATTTTTGATGAAAGCTATTGTCTCCACTGTTACAACGGAGGAGTGTGAAACACGGCAGCCCAGTGAACTTGACATGTGCACCACTCCCTCCTTCCTCATGTAATACTACCATACTGTTGACTATAAGGTTGGCTATAAGGTTACAACGTTTTCTCACTTTCTCTCTATCTATTTCCTCTCAAATGTTTTTTACCTTTCTTTTTACTGGCACTACTTGCTCTGCATGCATGCGGCGGGCAGCTGGCGTCTGAGGGGGAGCGCGTGTGGGGAGGTGGGGGGGTGATGAAGTCATGTACCTAGGGTAGGGTCACAGACCTATCTTAAGTACCCTTCCCAAGGACACCCTCAGAAGAAACTGCCTTCCAGTCGACCAAGAGAGACTTCACTCGACGGACTCGAAGGACTCGACCATGAAGACTCACTCAACCACCAGGAGATCAAGAGCTACTCTGCATCCAAATGGTCTGTAATTAAGTAGTCTTTATGGCATTTAGGACACTTTATGTAAGGCGTTACCAGTAACGCCTAGTCTTAATGTACTTTAAACCCTGCATAACTGAGGGCCGGAGGGGTCTGGCAGACACTATATAAGCCACCCCCCTCCTCAGTGTAAAGGGTTCACACCCCTGTAATCCATACACACATAATCCAGTCGACCGCCTCCGGGCTTCGAGACGTAGGGCTATTACTTCCTCCGAGAAGGGCCTGAACTCGTACATCCCGTGTCTTCACAACTGCTCCATAGCTAGGATCTTGCCTCTCCATACCTACCCCCCATTCTACTGTCAGACTTAGAACCACGACAGTTGGCGCCCACCGTGGGGCCGGTGTCCTAGCGATTTTTGGAGAAGTTGCAATTGTTCCGATTGCTTTCATCATGGTTTCTGGTGGAGTTTTGGTCGAGGGCCGTGAGATCCGTCTCGGCGCGCTCACCTTCATCGCCGACGACTCCATTTGGATCCAGGAGGCTCCACTCGACATCGACGCACTCCCCGTCTGCGGTGCGACGCATTTTCGAGCGTGTGTCCGCGGCGTTCTGCTGCGGCAACCGTCGACTCCATATCGGTCGACTCCCCTGCCGTCCTCCCTCCCTGTCTCCCGCCAGCGCAAGCGCTCTGGTCGGTCGAGGCTTCAGCGGTGGGTGAGGCACGCGGTGGCTTGCCAGACGGCCACCACCCAAGTCGCGGCAATTGAGCCCGACGAATCCCTCTACGGCCTGTTCGATCTGTCGACTGGCTCCGTAGAGACCGCATCCGAGTGCGACAGCAGTGATCCAGCGGCGGAGGTCTTGATGGTCAACGGACCTCGCAGCCCTCCCGGCTTCCCCTGCGACGACGGGATAGACGGTGGAGGCGACCCCACTCAAGTCCATGAAGAATATCAGCCCGAGCCATTTAATTCCCTGCAAAGGGAAGAACTTCGCCGCAGGAACATGGATGCTCCGCATACTCCCATCGCAGGAGAAACCCCCGAGGCTCGCGCCTTGGAGGAGGCACGTTTGGCCAACTTGGCTGAACGCACTCATCTGGAGAACCTCCAGCGAGCACTCGACAAGCGCGCGCGGCAGCGAGTACTCGACTCCAGTCGACGTCAACTCTTCCCGCAACCGACTCAGGTATATCGAACCCTGATTTAGAATTTAGCAGCTGGAGGCCGTATAGCAGAGTCTATCCAGCCCTCTCAGTCGGAGGCTGGCAGAGGCTTAATGCAGATCAGGGATTTTCTCCCAGCAGCTGGAGATCAGAATTCAGCCGTGTCACAGTCACGCAACAGGATTCATAGTCGATCCGTCGCTGCGAATTCGGTTCAGTCGGCTCATAGTCCAAAATCGCCTCCGCGGCATGAAGGACGCGAGAGTCGACGGGACCAATATGTTGACCGATACGATCGTGATGATAGGCGTCGAGTGCCCACTCCTCCCCCGAGAGGTGGGTCCTATGCTCATCGGCAGCAAGATGACAGGCGCCAGATCAGTGTGGGGCGAAGGGCTCCGGTCGACCCCAGGGAACCAGGCTTTGACGCGCGATCCATCATCGTGCAAGGCCTGGTCGATCAGAACAGGGCTCATCGAGGTGGCCACGACAGAGATGCACCCACTAGCAGCCGAGTACATGTTTCAGGTCCAGAATGTTTCAGCAGGGCTATCAGAGCCGCGGTGATTCCCCCCAACTTCAGGTTGGCGACTGGAGTAAGTAAGTTCACCGGTGAATCTAAGCCTGAAACTTGGCTTGAGGACTACCGAGTGGCAGCGCAGATTGGCGGCGGGAATGATGAAGTGGCTATGAAGCATTTACCGCTCATGTTGGAAGGTTCGGCCAGGGCGTGGTTGAATCAGTTAGCTCCCAGCAGCATTTACACTTGGGAAGATCTTTCCTAAGTGTTCATCAGGACTTTTGAGGGAACCTGCAAGCGACCAGCTGGATTGACAGAGCTGCAAGTCTGCGTGCAGAAGTCGAATGAGACCTTAAGAGATTATATTCAGAGATGGATCACTTTGCATCATACCGTGGAGAACGTGTCTGATCATCAGGCAGTTTGTGCCTTCAAGGATGGTGTTAAGAACAGAGAGTTGAGTTTGAAGTTGGGTCGGACCGGAGATATGACCCTGAGTCGGATGATGGAAATTGCTACCAAGTACGCCAACGACGAAGAAGAGGACCGACTCCGGAGCGGCAAGTACAAGCCGAGCCAGTCGGAGAAAGGAAACTCCAGTCGGAAGCAGAAGCGGAAGGCCGAACCAGCGGCTCCTAGGGAGGCTCTGGCCGTGACTCAGGGCAAGTTCAAGGGAAAACCCAAATGATCCTGGAACCCTAATAAGGTAAAGGATAAAGAAGGAAATGACGTGATGGATCTGCTGTGTCATAGCCACACGAAGAAAGACGAAGAGGGTAATTTCATTTACCCGAAGCATACCACTCGCCAGTGCCGGCTCCTGATCCAACAGCTCCAAGGAAAACAACCCAAGGACAAGGAAAAGGAGTCGGACAAAGCTGAAGACAAAGAAGACAGTGATGTAGGATATCCTCATGTTAACTCCACTCTGATGATCTTTGCTGATGTGGAAAGTAAAAGCCGACTGAAGGTTATCAACCGTGAGGTGAACATGGTCACCCCGGCGACGCCCAGTTATCTGAGATGGTCACAAACTCCCATTACATTCAACCAGTCCGATCACCCGACTCATATAGCCACCCCTGGGAGGCAAGCTTTGGTGGTCGACCCGGTCGTCGAAGGCACTCGACTGACGAAGGTGCTAATGGATGGTGGTAGTGGACTGAACTTATTATATGCGGAGACGCTGAAAGGAATGGGCATTCCGATGTCCCGACTGAGCACCAGCAACATGAGTTTTCATGGAGTTATACCTGGAAAGAAAGCTGAGTCACTCGGCCAAATAGCTCTGGACGTGGTGTTCGGTGACTCGAAGCATTTCCGCAAAGAGAAGCTGACGTTTGAAGTCGTGGATTTTCAGGGCGCTTACCATGCTATTTTAGGGAGACCAGCTTATGCACGGTTCATGGCTCGACCATGTTACGTGTACCTCAAACTGAAGATGCCCGGCCCCAAAGGAGTCATCACTATCACTGGTGATCGGAAAAAAGCAGAAGAGTGTTTCCAGAAAGGCTCGAAAATTGCCGATTCCCAGGTAACAACGGTCGAGTTGGAGGGATATAAGAAAAATGCAGATCCGAGTGATTTGTTGCGGGCCAAGAAGCCTGCCACAGAATCAGCATTTCAGTCATCCGGTGAGACAAAGCCCGTTCATATTCACCCGACCAACCCCAATGCAGCTCCGACCCATATCTCCACAACACTCGACCCTAAATAGGAAGAAGCGCTCATCCAGTTCCTCTGTGAGAATTGGGACATCTTTGCATGGAAGCCTGCTGACATGCCGGGTGTTCCCAGGGGACTGGCTGAGCATCGCCTTAGAGTCGATTCAACAGCAAAACCTGTCAAAGAACATCTTCGACGGTCCGCCGTCCAGAAGAGAAAGGCCATTGGCGAGGAGGTGGCTCGACTGTTGGTAGCAGAGTTTATCCGAGAGATATACCACTCCGAGTGGCTCGCCAATGTTGTCATGATTCCCAAGAAGGACAAGTCACTCCACATGTGCATTGATTTCAAACACATCAATCGGTCCTGCCCGAAAGATCATTTTCCTCTTCCTCGCATCGATCAAATTGTCGACTCGACCGCGGGATGTGAGAGATTATCTTTTCTAGACGCCTATTCCGGGTACCATCTGATCCGTCTGTACGGACCTGATGAGATCGAAATAGCTTTCATCACTCCATTCGGGTGCTTCTGCTATGTCACCATGCCATTCGGCCTCAAGAATGTCGGAGCCACGTTCATGAGGATGATTCAGAAGTGTTTACTCACTCAAATCAGTCGGAACGTTGAAGCGTACATGGATGATATTGTGGTCAAGTCACGAAAGGGTTCCGACCTGTTGACTGACCTAGCTGAAACATTTGCTAATCTCAAGAGGTATGATATCAAGCTCAATCCGTCAAAGTGCACATTTGGAGTTCCAGGAGGAAAGTTACTCGGTTTTCTCGTTTCCAAACGAGGAGTCGATGCTAACCAGAAAAAGTTGGCACTACACTCCTAATGAAACGCCCTGTGCGAGTGCACGACGTCCAGAAACTTACTAGATTCTTGGCTGCGTTAAGTCGATTCATCTCTCGCCTCGGTGAAAAGGCATTGCCTCTTTACCGACTAATGAAGAAGGCAGACAAGTTTGAGTGGACTCCAGAAGCTGATGCAGCGTTTGCCGAGCTAAAAGCTCTGCTCTCCACCCAGCCGGTGCTTGCTGCTCCAATCAGCAAAGAGCCTCTGTTGCTTTATATTGCAGCCACAGGACAAGTCGTCAGTACAGTACTTACGGTCAAGCGGGAAGAAGAAGGAAAAGCCTTCAAAGTTCAGCGCCCAGTGTATTATCTCTCTAAAGTTTTGACTCCATCAAAGCAAAGATATCCTCATTATCAGAAACTTGTGTATGGGATCTACATGACCACAAAGAAGGTTGCTCATTATTTCTCTGATCATTCCATTACAGTCGTCAGCGACGCTCCACTTTCAGAGATTCTGCACAACAGAGATGCAACTGGTCGAGTGGCAAAATGGGCGATTGAACTCCTTCCCCTTGATATCAAGTTCGAGGCAAAGAAAGCCATTAAGTCCCAAGCAATAGCAGATTTCCTTGCCGAGTGGATCGAATAGCAGCTGCCGACTCAAGTTCACTCGGAGCATTGGACCATGTTCTTTGATGGCTCTAAGATGCTAAATGGTTCCTGTGCTGGGGTAGTTTTCGTTTCCCCCAGAGGAGATAAGCTCAGATATGTGCTCCAGATTCATTTTGATTCCTCCAACAATGAGGCAGAATATGAAGCCCTTTTGTATGGGTTGCGCATGGCCATTTCACTCGGCGTCCGTCGCCTTATGGTTTATGGCGACTCAGATTTGGTGGTCAACCAAGTGATGAAGGAGTGGGACGTTAGAAGTCCGGCTATGACTGGATACTGTAATGCAGTGAGGAAGCTTGAAAAGAAGTTCGAAGGGTTAGAGCTCCATCATATACCCCGACTGAAAAATCAAGCGGCTGATGATTTGGCTAAAATAGGTTCCAAGAGAGAAGCCATTCCCAGTGATGTGTTCTTGGAGCATATCCATACTCCATCAGTCAAAGAAGATCCTTTTACCGAAGAAGCTCCGCAACCCAAGAGTGCCACGGATCCGACTGAGGTTGAAGTTCCAGCAGTGGTCGACCTGGTCATGGAGGCTTTGGAGATCACTCCCGATTGGACAATACCATATATCGCGTATATCTTGAGAAAAGAGCTCCCAGAGGACGAGGAAGAGGCTCGACAGATCGTCCGCCGATCCAAAGCCTTTACTATGATCAAGGGGCAGCTGTACAAGGAAAGCGCGACTGGAGTTGGTCAGAAGTGCATAACACCAGAAGAAGGTCAGATAATCCTTGATGACATCCATTCGGGGACCTGTGGCCACCATGCGTCCTCCCGGACCATCGTGGCCAAAGCATACCGAGCCGGATTTTACTGGCCAAGGGCGAATGAAATGGCAAAGGAGATAGTCGACAAGTGCGAAGGATGTCAGTTTTACTCCAACATGTCACACAAGCCTGCGTCAGCCCTGAAGACCATACCACTCGTCTGGCCGTTTGCAGTATGGGGATTGGATATGGTTGGTCCCTTGAGGACAGGTCGAAGCGGTTTCACACATGTACTGGTAGCAGTCGACAAGTTCACCAAGTGGATTGAGGCTAAACCCATCAAGAACCTTGACGCCGGTACTGCTGTCAGCTTCATCAGAGAACTGATATTCAGATATGGAGTCCCACACAGCATCATCACTGACCATGGATGAAACTTCGATTCAGAGGAATTCAGGGCGTTCTGCACATCTCAGGGCACACGAGTCGACTATGCTTCAGTCGCCCATCCCCAGTCGAATGGACAAGCGGAGCAGGCCAACGGCTTGATCCTCAAAGGGTTGAAACCCCGACTGATGTGTGACCTCAAGCATGCGGCTGGAGCATGGGTGGATGAACTTCCTTCGGTGCTTTGGGGTTTAAGGACCACGCCAAACCGGTCGACTGGAAGAACTCCATTCTTCTTGGTCTATGGAGCTGAAGCGGTCTTGCCGAGTGATCTGCTCCATAACGCACCTCGAGTCGAGCTCTACACCGAAGCTGAAGCAGAACAAGCGCGGCAGGATGCAGTCGACCTTTTAGAGGAAGAAAGGGAAATGGCTCTGATCCGATCGACCATCTATCAACAAGACTTGCGTCGCTTCCACGCCAAAAACGTGAAGAGTCGAGCCTTCCAGGAAGGGGATTTAGTTCTCCGAGTGGACCAGCAGAAACCCCACAAGCTTGCTCCTTACTGGGAAGGACCCTTCATCGTCACCAAGGTTCTCCAAAACGGAGCGTACCATCTCTACAACGTCAAGCACAACTTCGACGAGCCCCGAGCTTGGAACGCGGAGTTACTCCGCCCCTTTTACACTTAAGTATTCACTCGGATGAATTGTAATAAAAGTACTTCTGTAGTTCATGTTTCGCAAGATAATAGTGTCATAATTTCCCCAATGATTTGTCACTTTTATTTTTTCAGTAAAATTCCCCCCAGTGGGTGGCTTAGCTGCGAATCCGTTTCGCCTAAGTTTGTAAAAAAATCCTTACCGAGTGGTGAGCCGGCCTCCCACTCGGGGGTTTAGCTGCGAATCCGTTTCGCCTAAGTGTCAATAAAATCCTACCGAGTGGCGAGCCAGTCTCCCACTCGGGAGCTTAGCTGCAGTCCAAGTACTCGCCTAAGTTTCAATAAAATTCTACCGAGTGGCGAGCCAGTCTCCCACTCGGGGGCTTAGCTGCAGTCCAAGTACTCGTGTAAGTTTCAATAAAATCCTACCGAGTGGCGAGCCAGTCTCTCACTCGGGGGCTTAGCTGCAGTCTAAGTACTCGCCTAAGTACAAATACAACGTGCGCTCGCAAGGAAGACAAGGTGCAGGTCGACTGCTACCCTCTCCTCCGAGCTACGCCACAAGTACAACATGCGCTCGCAAGGAAGACGAGGTGCAGGTCGACTGCTACCCTCTCCTCCGAGCTACACCACAAGTACAACGTGCGCTCTACAAGGAGGACGAGGTGCAGGTCGACTGCTACTCTCTCCTCCGAGCTACGCCACAAGTACAATGCATCCCGTAAAAAACCCTACCGAGTGGAGAGCAGACCTCCCACTCGGAGGCTTAGCTGCAGCCCAGCGCTCGCCTAAGTTTTTGAAAATCCTACCGAGTGGAGAGCAGAACTCCCACTCGGGGGCTTAGCTACAGCCCAGTGCTTGCCTAAGTTTTGAAAATCCTACCGAGTGGAGAGCAGACTTCCCACTCGGGGGGCTTAGCTGCAGCCCGATGCTCGCCTAAGTTTTGAAAATCCTACCGAGTGGAGAGCAGACCTCCCACTCGGGGGCTTAGCTGCAGCCCAGTGCTCACCTAAGTTTTGAAAATCCTACCGAGTGGAGAGCAGACCTCCCACTCGGGGGCTTAGCTGCAGCCCGATGCTCGCCTAAGTTTTGAAAATCCTGCCGAGTGGAGAGCAGACCTCCCACTCGGGGGCTTAGCTGCAACCCAGTGCTCGCCTAAGTTTTGAAAATCCTACCGAGTGGAGAGCAGACCTCCCACTCGGGGGCTTAGCTGCAGCCCAGTGCTCGCCTAAGTTTTGAAAATCCTACCGAGTGGAGAGCAGGCCTCCCACTCGGGGGCTTAGCAGCAGCCCAATGCTCGCCTAAGTTTTGAGATCCTACCGAGTGGAGAGCAGACCTCTCACTCGGAAGCTTAGCTGCAGCCCAAGTGCCTGCCTAAGTGTATCGGGGAACAAGTCGATTGCAATAAGCACCTCACTTTAACCTGCAAGAGACACCTCAAACCAAATGCAAGCATATTTAAACGTCAAATCCAAGTTCGGATAAACACCTAACGGAACCGAAAGTGCTCAGGCGCTAGGCCTGTTAAGATTTGTCGATTACAAAAACCACTCGGCATACCGAGGCAAATTTAAAGTGTGGAGCTCAGAAGTTTTTTACCCCTCCTGCGGAGGGCTGGAAGGTGCAACGAACTCGTCAAGGTCGATTCCATCAGCAATCCGAGTGGCTGCGGCGATGAAAGTCTCCATGAAAGACCGGAAATCATGCTTCTTGGTGTTAGCCACCCGAAGAGCCGCCAGCTTGTCCTCTCGTGCATCCTTGCAATGGACTTGGGCCAGAGATAGAGCAACGTCTGCACCATAGCTGGCAGAAGACTTCTTCCACTCCTACACTTGACTTGGGACTGTGTTCAGTCGAGTCATCAAGGACTCGAGGTCACTCTGGAGCGTCTCCCTGGGCCAGAGTGTGGCGTCAATGCGAGAAGTGGCAACCTTTAGCCTGGCGAGGTAATCGACGACGGCAGCGACACGAGATTCGAGCCGGAGCACGTTCATGGCGACTTCATCCTTCACAGGAGAGTTGATGGGGTCCAGGTTTGGCTCCAGTCGACCGGTCTCCTCTTCGAAGTTCTGGCAAAACTCTGCAAGTACAACCACCGAGTCAAAACAACAGTCGAATGAAAAGATCATAGTTAAAATGTCTTTTTGGTGCAAAAGATTACCTTCGAGCATGAGGAATAGCTTCTTGGCGAGTCCTCCCAGATAAGCCTCCAGATCGTTCTTCTTCCCCACCAACTCACTGGCCTTGTCACTCAGGGCAATCTTGTCACTTTTCAGTTGACTGACCTCTTTGTTGGCAGCATCAAGAGCAGCTTTCAGATTGATGTTTTCTTCTTCAAGCTTGGTGACCGAAGCCAACTTCTCATCTGCAAGCTTGGTGTTCTCTAAAGCTGCCTTCTACATTTCAGCCAACTCAAGGTCTTTCTTCTTCAGGGCATCCTTCACTTTGCCTGCAAGGTTACAGCAAGGTCAGAATTTGAAACAAATGAGGGGCAAAGGCAGTCGTCGGAAGCCTCACCAAACATACCTTTAGATTCCTCCTTCGCCTTCGTTAAATTCTCCTAGGCCAGCTTCAGATCAAGCCCCAGCTGGATGTGTTTGTTCTCCATCTCAGTATAACGAGCAGCAAGGTTGCAGGATTTCTACAAAGAATCAGTCGACAAAATGTCAAAGATAATTCACTTCCGAGTGACTAAGGAAAATCATACGTTTCTAAGACTACAGCCGAATACAAACATTTGACCATAGTCTCGGGGACTACACCCAGTGGTGCACTCAGCATGCCCCCACTAGTTCTATCAAGTTAGAGTCGACCGGTCGACCAATGAAAAAAAAACAGGACGTGTTCTTCAGACTGTAGTCAACTGCCAGCAGTCGACCACAGTCTCGGGGACTACACCCAGTGGGTGCACTCAGCGTGCCCCCACCGGTGCGTAAATCCATTTTGACCTAATCGAATGAAGGAAAAATTTAAGATATAAAGACTATGGTCGACTGCCAGCAGTCCACCATAGCCTTGGGGACTACACCCAGTGGGTGCACTCAACGTGCCCCCACTAGTTCGGAATTTCAATCGACACACCCAGTGGGTGTAGGACAATCACTAAGAATTTCAGAAAGAAGAATTTTCAGATATCATATCCTAACAGAACAGGCGGTGACCGACTAACCTGAACATTACTCTGAAGAGTTGAACTAGCGTCATAAGCTGCCTGGCTGGCTTCTCGGATGGCCTTCACTTGCTCCATCATGACTCCCGCCTGGCGTATTGCTTCTTTCGCAGCACTGGCTTGGTCCTCCGGGACGTAGTGGGTCGAGAATAGTGAAGGTTGTCCAGCACTCGACGACGGGGAGCGAGCACTCGTCAATGGCACTGCAAAGGAGACGGTGGGCTGAGTGACGTGCTCTCCCTCCGTGATCAGTGTTTCGGGTGCTGACACGTCTTGAGTCGCCTTGCCGGCAGACGTTTTTCTGTTCCTCCTCCACCTCAATGGTTCCTCATCGTCATCGTCAGGAAGGGTAATAACGACATTGGGTGGAGCTACAGAAAAGAATCAAAATTAGAGACAACGAGCTGATCGACTAAAGATTGAACTGTAAAGGTCATACCAGGTTTAGAAGTAGCAGCGTCTTCCATCTCATGATCTTCAGCCCTGGCCGAAGTATCAGAAGTAGCAGCACTGCAACTCCAGAAGTCAGTCGATGGATTCATCAAGTTGACCAAGAATAAATTCATGTGGAACAAGAAGACTCAGAAAGCAACATTACCCTGAGATAGTGGGAATCGCCACCTTCATCTTCGGCAACACCTTCGCCGGCTTCGACGGTGCCACTCGAGATTGCTTTGGAGCTTTCTCAGTCGGCACCGGAGAAGTGGTTCAAGGGCGCTTGGTCAACTGAGCGACAGTTGCGACCCCCTTACCACGCTCGGTCGCAGGATCATGGACGAGCTTTGAGCATCTTTCCGAGCGAGGTGGTGCAACTTCCTCCTCCTCCTCTTCTTCCTCCTCAGAGTCATCACCTTCATCGTCATCAGCAGCATCGGAATCCCACTCCTCCTGGCTTTCACCCCCACTTCCTTCCTCCTCCCCAGTCGGCGTCTGTGCTCCATTGGGCATCGAGTATAGTTCAGTGGTGGCCTGACAGACAACAAAACAAAGATCAATCGACCAATTTGCAGCAGAAGCAGAATGAGTATAGCAAGATTACAATTGAAGGTAAAGTGGGCATACCGTGTCCGGAGTGTAGGAATGGTCGAGTGGTGGGATCCTCCTGGCTCCTCGAGGGTTGTCCTTATTCCCTGTGATCGCGGCCATCCACTTCTCTAGTGTGGCGTCGTCGACTGCCTCTGGGTGGACCCAAGTTTCATCCTCGGTTCCACAGTACAGCCACATTGGGTGGCCTCTATACTGAAGTGGCTGGATGCGCTGCCTAAGGAAGACCTCCAGAAGGTCCATTCCCGTCACTCCTTCCCGAACTAGCTGGACTACACGCTCCATCAGCATTTTTTCTTGGGCTTTCTTCTCAGGGAGCACCTTCAGAGAAGAGGGCTTGTTCACTCGGTCCATGGAAAACGGAGGGAGACCAGTCGACTGCCCCGGCGTCGACTCGTCCTGGCAGTAGAACCAAGTCGACTGCCATCCTCTGACCGACTTTGGGAGGGTCATGGCCGGAAAAGTGCTCTTACTCCTCATCTGAATCCCAAGACCCCCGCACATCTGAATAACCTTAGTCCTATCATCATCCGGACTTGCCTTTTTCACTGTCTGTGAGCGACAAGTGAATATGTGCTTAAAGAGACCCCAGTGTGGTCGACAACCCAGGAAATTCTCGCACATGGACACAAAGGCAGCAAGGTAGGCAATGGAATTTGGGTTGAAATGGTGGAGTTGCGCCCCAAAGAATTTCAAGAACCCACGGAAGAAAACACTCGGAGGCAGGGAGAACCCACGGTCTATGTGAGTAGCCAGAAGAACGCACTCACCCTCCTGCGGCTGCGGGTGCCACTCATTCCCCGGGAGCCTCGCAGCCCCGTGAGGGATCAAGCCCTCTTTGGCCATCTCAGTGAGATCCGTCTCGGTGATGGTCGAGCGGATCCAATCCCCTTGGACCCAACCATGCGGCAGGCGGGACCTTGACGAGTGTCGGTGTCAAAACCGGCGGATCTCGGGTAGGGGGTCCCGAACTGTGCGTCTCGGCGGATGGTAACAGGGGACGAGGGACACGATGTTTTACCCAGGTTCGGGCCCTCTCGATGGAGGTAAAACCCTACGTCCTGCTTGATTAATATTGATGATATGGGTAGTACAAGAGTGGATCTACCACGAGATCAAGGAGGCTAAACCCTAGAAGCTAGCCTACGGTATGATTGTTGTAATGTATGTTGTCCTACGGACTAAAGCCCTCCGGTTTATATAGACACCGGAGGAGGCTAGGGTTACACAGAGTCGGTTACAATGGTAGGAGATCTACATATCCGTATCGCCAAGCTTGCCTTCCACGCCAAGGAAAGTCCCATCCGGACACGGGACGGAGTCTTCAATCTTGTATCTTCGTAGTCTTGGAGTCCGGCGGACGATGATAGTCCGGCTGTCCGGACACCCCCTAGTCCAGGACTCCCTCAGTAGCCCCCGAACCGGGCTTCAATGACGATAAGTCCAGCGCGTATATAGTCTTCGGCGTTGCAAGGCGGGTTCTCCCTTCAAGTTCCATGTACCTGCCGAACAGTGTCCGGCTTCACCATAAATACTGTGTTTCTCGGCTTCTACACCCAATAATGGTATTTTTCCACACGTCGCACAAATGCGAAAAGCCAGGGCGTCTTTTACATTTCACCCCCCAGTCCTGCGAGTCATCCGCCTATAAAAGAGGCAAAAATCCAGATCCAAACCACACCATCCTCCTCCCGCGAATACTTCATCGGAGCGCCTTTGACCTAAAAATCCATTCCGTTATGGACCGTCGACGCGGCTCTTCTTCACGCACTCCCAGCCCACCGCCGGGGAATTGGAGGAGGTGCTCTGTTTCGCACAACGAGCTAGTGAAGCTCCAAACGGGGGGATTTCTCCCTCCGGCCTTCATGGTCCCAGTCTGGGCCGGACTGGTTACTTATCAAGGTGGGAGGCAAGAGGAGGCTACCCCAAGCCCCAATAAGGGGGAGCGAGTATGCTTCGTCCCCTATCTGGTAAGGGGACTCGGATTCCCAATACATCCGTTCCTCCGCGGGCTCCTGGAGTTCTACGGACTCCAGCTCCACCACCTCACGCCCGCCTCTGTCCTGCATATCGCGGGCTACGTAGCTCTTTGTGAGCTATTCCTGGGCATTGAGCCCCATTTTGCATTGTGGAAGAGGCTGTTCTGCCTCGTACCCCGTTCTCACGAGGGGTCCATATATCAAGTGGACGGCGCCGAAATATGGCGCATTGCTGGGACCGGATACCCATCCGGTACTCCCAAGAAGGCGTCCGAAGACTGGCCTTCAGAGTGGTTTTATATAGGAGACGCTCCGCTGCCGGACCCAGTACGGATCGGCCTCCCAGAGTTTAGTGCTGCTCCTTTGAAGAAACGCCTCAGCTGGCGCCCATGGAGCCCCCGATTGGAGGAAGACAAGAGCGTCCATTACTTGATGGGCCGAATAAGATTAATGGCCCATTCAGGCTTGACCATGATCGGAGTCATGGCGACATGCATTATGCGGGGGGTACAGCCATTGCAATACAGAGGCCACCCCATGTGGGATTTCAACGGGGAAGACGATGCCACCCGTCATGGCCGCAAAGGGCCAGATTCGACCGAGGATCTGGTGGAGATCCTGTCCAGCCTGTACAAGGGGGAGAAGGAGGACTTCCTTCGAACGAACCCTTTGAATGGGTTTTCCATGATCAACCCTAGAGGATGGGTAAGCGAACACCTTTAAGGGCTCAACCCATGCTTTCGAAGTTTAGGCTTCTTACATTATGTCTTCGGCGCAGGATCTGCGCCGGACTGTGGAGGACATGGTAAGTCCTCCTCCGCAACCCGAGGATCCGAAAAGATCCCTAGATCCGGCCTCCGAAGAGGATCCGGACATCGAGGTGGAGCTGATCGACGGGGTGTTTCACCAGCTCAGCATAGACAATGCTTTGGTTGCCATTACGGCGGATTACCCCGGACTGTGTCCGGCTTCCAAGGTGACCGCGATCGAAGTCCGGACACCATTATCTCTTCCCTGCCCATTTCTAACCTTCGCGAACGATGGTATTTTGCAGGAAGCGCCTTTACGGCAGGAAGCCGAGCCCGCGGCGGCTGACCAACAGAGGTCAGTTCGGACCAGCAGGCGGAAAAGGAGCGCGGTGCGGACGGAAACATCGCCGCAAAGGTATAGCTCGTATTTGAATTTTCAGAGCGACGTTCCTAGGAAACGCCTGAGTGCTCATGATCTTTGCAGGAGAAAAAGCGCTCGCCGGACTGCGGGCGCAGAAGTTGCTCATCCATCCTACACTGGCCAGGCTCCAGCGCCCGGCCTGGAGGGGGAGGCAAGCGCAAGACGCGGGCCGGATCCTCCTCCAACGGAGGACACCGACAGACTGTCCATCACCAAGTCTGAGGTGGAGAGCGCCATGAACCATAGGCGCCGCCGGACAGTATTTCGTGAGGCGTGCTTTTCCCCTGAGGCATTGGATGCCTTTAACGCAGGGGACGCGCATCTCCGTGCCGCTCAAGATGGTTTTACCAGAGCCACGGAGCAGTATGTGAAAGACATACGGGTAAGGGAATTTTAATGGTTGTATGTACCAGTAGCCCCCGAGACTTAAAGTAGTTATATTAACTGATTTAAGGATCATTTGAAAATGCAGGTTCTTACCGAGAAGAATGCCCAGCTGTCTCGGGAGCTGCAAGATTGCAAGGCCCAACTTGAGGCCGCACTTGCTGCCGCGGGAGGAGACGCAGAGACCCCTCCTGGTAACACATTTTTATTAATAAATATAAGCGCTGTGCGGCGTGCGCGCGAGTCTAATAATGACATTGCAGGTGCCGCCGGACAAGATCCGGACAGGCAAGCATTGCTGCGCCAGCTAAAGGCCGGCGGGAGTGTGCTGAATAGGGTTCAGCAAGAAAGGAACAAGCTCCAGGATGCCAACGCCAAGCTCGGAGAAGAGCTGAAAGGCGCTCGAGCCGAGCTGTCCGGCTCCGTTAAGGAGAATCAGCGGCTTCGTCGCGGCATTTATAGTAAGGGCTTGAGCGGACTCCTTTGAAAAGAAGAGTTCGGCGAGGAAGTATTTTGACATGATATGTCTTGTAGGTATACTCACAGGTCGTCCTGCAGAGGAGATGCCCATATCAATGGGTGATCAGCTTCCCGAACTGTTGCAACTGCTCGAACGAGTTCGGCAGGCAATGACCGGCGTCGTCCGGGCTTTATGGCCAGCCCTCTCCCTACCCGAGGGCCTTGGGGAGCTTGCGGAGAAGCTTCAGGGAGTGCGGTAGCGCTTCCGTTTGTGGAAGATTTTGGCTTGCCGTCAAGGTGCCAGGGAGGCTTGGGCCATGGTGAAGACGCGGTATAAGAAGGCGGATCCCAACCATATGGCCGAAGTCGGACCGGTGGGGCCCGATGGGAAGGAGATCCCTGTGAGTTTAGTATACAGCCAAGTAGAGTTGGCTGCTAAGTTTTCCCAACGGGACTGTAAGTTAGACAGCCTGTTAGACGGGATTGAGGAGGAATACAATCAATAAATTTGACAATGTATGTTTTCCTTTGAAGTGACATGTGAAATGCCTTCTAGCCGGATTGTAGATCGTTTGTCTTTGCCGACCTTTTCGCTTCAACCTCGGGACCCTAGAGTCCAGAGTGTGTCCGAATACCTTTTTGGTTAAGAAACAACCGTGGTATGCATGGAGACCAGGCGTAGGGGCCATTAGTGCTTTATCAGACAAGTGCCCAACTAGTTATGTTATATTACATGGTTAGTAAGAAACATCTTCCAGGGAGAATAGTTCCATTAAGGGTTCCTTTCGCTGGGAGGCATGCCCTAAAGTGCATGTCCGGACTGCAAAGAAAGCAGTAAAACATCTGGGGGCAGATAGATAAATGAGTAAAAAGTCATCTTTTAAGTCACCGACCAAATATTCCCTTAAGAACGCTAGCTTTCGGCTTCACCCAGTCTGAGGTACACATCCGGCTGACCCGGCAGTAACAATCGCAGAGGTGCTCCCTTTACCTCCTAGCCGAACAATCGGGAACGTAGGGGTAAGCACAGGAGCCAGGCAACCTAGCTTGGCCAAAACTTAAGTCATATCGATGCATATAATGGTGAGTAAAAGGTACATGTGGAAGCGTGACACATGTGCTGGGCATGAAACCCTTATAATTGAGCTTCTGTAAAAGAAGCCCCCAGGTATAATGAGTGCGGATGGCACATCAAGTGTATGCGAAAAAATGCAAAAGTAAGCCCTTAGGGGCTTATTAATAAAAAGGTTATGAAAAGAGAAACGAAAGGCAGCCAAGTCATAAAAATTTGGACGGAGGGATGGGACGAACTCTTACTCCGGCGCTAGGCATAGAATCTTCGGAGGCAGGCTGCGTTCCATGGGTTCAGCTCGAGTCGGTTATCCGACGCATTTCGTAGACGGTATGCTCCGCCGGTCAGGACTTGATCGATAATGAAGGGGCCCTCCCATTTGGGCTTGAGCTTGTCCTTTTTCTTGTCCGGCAGGCGTAGAACTAGTTCGTCAACGTTGTAAGTCTTGGCCCGTACTTCTCTGCTTTGATATCTTCGAGCCTGCTGCTGATAGAATGCGGAACGAGCTTTGGCGACGTCGCGTTCTTCCTCCAATGTGTCCAGGCTGTCCTGCCGATCCAGCTCGGCCTCTCTTTCCTCGTACATGCGCACTCGAGGTGAGTCATGAATAATGTCGCAGGGCAGGACTGCCTCTGCGCCATATACCATAAAAAATGGTGTGAATCCGGTAGTACGGTTAGGCGTTGTCCGCAGCCCCCAGAGTACGGAGTCGAGCTCCTCGACCTAGTGCGTGTCCGATTTAGTAAGTGACCGCACTAGTCTGGGCTTAATGCCGCTCATTATTAGACCATTTGCTCGTTCCACTTGACCGTTGGTTTGAGGGTGATAGACTGAAGCGTAGTCGAGCTTGATGCCCATATTCTTGCACCATGACTTAACCTCGTCGGCTGTGAAGTTCATGCCGTTGTCGGTGATGATGCTGTGGGGGACTCCGTAACTGTGTACTACCCCGGATATAAAGTCTATCACTGGTCCGGACTCTACCGTTTTGACCGGCTTGGCCTCTATCCATTTGGTGAATTTATCCACCATGACCAATAGGTACCTTTGCTTGTGGGTTCCCCCTTTAAGGGGTCCAACCATATCAAGCCCCCAGACCGCGAACGGCCAGGTAATGGGTATAGTTTTGAGGGCGGTAGGCGGCATATGGCTCTGATTAGCAAAGAGCTGACAACCAACGCATCTCTGGACTAAGTCCTGGGCATCTGCCCGGGCCGCCGGCCAATAAAATCCTGTACGGAATGCCTTTCCTACAAGGGCCCGGGCTGCTGCGTGGTGTCCGCCTAGTCCGGCATGAATTTCAGCCAGGAGGATTCGCCCTTCCTCTTCGGAGATACACCTTTGAAGGACTCCGGTTGTGCTTTTCTTATAAAGTTCTCCCTCATGGACCTTGTAGGCTTTCGATCGCCGGACTATGCAGCGGGCCTCGTTTTGGTCTTCGGGGAGTTCCTGCCTAAGCAAGTAGGCTAGGAATGGTTCTGTCCACGGGGCGATTACTGCCATTATATCGTGGGCTGGCGGTGTTATGTCGTCGGCTGAATCGCCGATTGGCTCAGTTTTTTCCGGTTTGTCACTTCCGGGCTCCTCTTCCCATAGTACGGATGGCTTGAAGAGCCGTTCCAGGAAGATATTTGGAGGGACAACATCACATTTCGCACCAATGCGTGCCAGTACGTCGGCCGCTTGGTTATTATCTCGGGCTATGTGATGGAATTCGAGTCCTTCAAACCGAGCTGACATTTTTAGAACGGCATTGCGATATGCTGCCATTTTCGGATCCTTGGCGTCAAAGTCTCCATTTATTTGGGATATTGCAAGGTTTGAGTCCCCGCGCACCTCTAGGTGTTGAATACCCATGAAGACTGCCATCCGGAGACCATGTAATAGGGCCTCGTATTCGGCTGCGTTGTTGGAGTCCGTGTACATTATTTGAAGTACGTACTGGACTGTATCCCCAGTTGGGGACGTCAATACGGCGCCAGCCCCCAGTCCGGCCAACATTTTAGAGCCGTCGAAATGCATAACCCAATTGGAGTATGCGCCGTACTCTTTAGGGAGTTCAGCTTCGGTCCATTCGGCGACAAAGTCAACCAAAACTTGTGACTTTATAGCTCGCCGAGGTTTGTAAGTTATATCGAATGGTAAGAGCTCAATGGCCCATTTTGCAATCCTGCCCGTTGCGTCGCGGTTATTTATGATGTCGTTGAGTGGTACTTCAGAGGCCACTGTTATCGAACACTCTTGAAAGTAGTGCCGGAGTTTCTGGGACGCCATGAACACCGCATATGCTATCTTCTGATAGTGCGGGTAACGGGATTTGCAGGGGGTTAACACAGTGGATACATAATACACTAGTTTTTGAAGAGGGAATTTATGCCCTTCTGTCGCTCGTTCGACGATGAGGACCGCGCTTACAACTTGATGCGTTGCTGCGATGTATAACAACATTGGTTCGCCCAGAGTGGGCGCAGCCAGGACTGGATTTGTTGCCAATATGGCCTTTATTTCTTCGAGTCCGGCAGTGGCAGCATCCGTCCACTCAAAGTGTTCGGTGCGCCTGAGGAGGCGATAGAGGGGCAACGCCTTTTCTCCTAGACGGGAGATAAATCGGCTTAAGGCTGCCACGCATCGTGTTAATTTTTGTATTTGTTTGAGGTCTTTTGGAATATCCAATTGTGACAGAGCTCGGATTTTAGCCGGGTTTGCTTCAATTCCTCTACCGGATACAATGAAGCCCAAAAGCTTTCCGGCTGGTACGCCGAAAACGCATTTTTTCGGATTCAGCTTGATGTCATATGCTCTGAGGTTGTCGAATGTGAGCCTCAAATCGTCTACTAGAGTTTCGAAGTGTTTTGTTTTGACGACTACGTCGTCTACGTATGCTTCGACTGTTTTGCCGATCTGGGTGGCCAGACATGTTTGAATCATGCGCTGATATGTTGCGCCGGCATTTTTAAGTCCAAAGGGCATCGTGTTGAAGCAGAATGGTCTGTATGGAGTGATGAATGCCGTTGCGGCTTGGTCTGCTTCCGCCATCTTGATTTGATGATAGCCAGAGTATGCGTCCAGGAAGCACAACAAATTGTGCCCTGCGGTGGCATCGATAATTTGGTCGATGCGGGGGAGAGGGAAGGGATCCTTTGGGCAACCCTTATTGAGGTCTTTAAAATCGACACAGAGGCGCCAGGATTTATCCTTCTTTGGTACCATCACTAGATTTGCTAGCTAGTCTGGATGTTTGATATCTCTAATGAATCCAGCTTCCAATAGTTTGGCTAGCTCTTCTCCCATTGCCTGTCTTTTGGGTTCGGAAATTCGTCGAAGAGCCTGTTTGACTGGGTTAAATCCTTTTAGGATGTTTAGGCTGTGTTCTGCCAACCTGCGTGGGATTCCGGGCATATCCGAAGGATGCCAGGTGAAGATGTCCCAATTTTCCCGAAGGAATTCACGCAGTGCGGCGTCTACTTCGGGGTTCAATTGTGCCCCAATGGAGGCCGTCTTTGCTGGGTCCGTTGGATGGACCTGGAATTTTGTTATTTCATCTGCTGGTTTGAAGGAGGTGGACTTGGATCTTTTATCGAGTATCACATCGTCCCTGTTCACCGTGGAGCGCAGCGTGGTGAGTTCTTCTGCCGCTAAGGCTTCGGATAGTGCCTCGAGGGCTAGTGCGGCTGTCTTGTTTTCGGCGCAGAGTGCTATGTCCGGATCACTAACAAGAGTGATAATTCCGTTGGGCCCAGGCATTTTGAGCTTCATGTACCCGTAATGAGGTACTGCTTGAAAAATTGTGAATGCCTCTCGTCCTAATATAGCGTGATATCCGCTGTTGAACGGGGCCACTTGGAACGTGACTTCTTCGGATCTGTAATTGTCCGGAGAGCCGAACACCACATCGAGTGTGATTTTTCCGGTGCAGCGCGCTTCCCGGCTAGGGATTATTCCTCTAAAGGTTGTGCTGCTTCGCTCAATACGCCTCCAATCGATTTCCATTTTTCGCAGAGTTTCCTCGTAAATGAGGTTTAATCCGCTGCCGCCATCCATGAGGACTTTTGTCAGTCGAAAGCCGTCCACTATGGGACTAAGT
This sequence comes from Triticum timopheevii, assembly GCA_963921465.1. Classification (NCBI taxonomy): domain Eukaryota; kingdom Viridiplantae; phylum Streptophyta; class Magnoliopsida; order Poales; family Poaceae; genus Triticum; species Triticum timopheevii. Next base: position 614,874,459 of record OY997268.1, on the reverse strand, counting down.
ACCAATGCAGCTGGCGCTCTGGCTGTTCGGAATTTAGGCTCGTCGCTGGCGTTGTAGGTAATAGCTCTGTCGCTCCATGGATTTGCTGTTGCTACTTGGTAGACTTCGGCGAGTCCGCGGATTGTTCGCTTTCGCATATTGTTTGATGCGAAGGTCTCGAAGTCTGTTGATACCGTACTGGTATTGTTGGAGTGTTTTCCCGGAGCTAGAAGCTCCTCGCCACTTTTGGCCACCTGCTGTAATATCCAACATGCTCGAAGGCTATGTGTTGGGACGGCTCCCTCTGTACTATGAAGCTTACAGGGTCCATTGAGCCATCCCTCCAGTACGGTTCCGTGCCCCTTATTGGGTTTTTGCTTTTTCGTTTTTGCATCTGGGGCCTGAGTGTAAGGCGCCCTTTTGCTGCGGACTGGGTTTGGGGCCGGATTATCCCAAAATTGGTTTTCGGTTTTCCGGAAACTCTCCATCGCACAGTACTTTCGTACTATGGATGCCAGATCGGTGAAGCGCGTAATTTTGCGACGATCAATGGCGTTTAGTATTCCCTTGTCCGTGCAGTTATTGCAGAAGATTGAGATTGCGTTTTCTTCTCGGCAGTCCTTTATCCTGTCCATAACCAGGAGGAATCTGGCCCAGTAGTGATGTACTGTTTCAGCGGGCTCTTGCCGTATTAGAGATAGATCGCATATGTCTGGGCGGGTGGGTGGACTAAAATCCGGATCCCTGCCCATCTTGGGGCTTAAAGGCCGAAGAGCTTCCGAATTTGGAAGCTTGGTTTGCTGGACACAATCCAGCGAGTCCGGAGCAACGCATGATTTTAAGTTCAATGCTCGATCGAAGTCCGTTCTTCCGCGGTAATCCGGCGTGGAGGGTTCGGGAATCCGGACATGAATAGTTTTCAATACAGGCGAAGAGTTGCCGTATTGCTCCTCTACCACTGCGACGTGGTGGGTGGCCTGGGGAGAGTTAATCTCTCTCAGATCGGTTTTAAGCCTAATCTGGTTGTAGTCCGTAGCGACTCCCAGTGCGGCGATGCGATCCAAGAGCTCGTTAACAGACGAGAGCTCTATTGGATCCAACTGTTCGGCAGCTTTAGGGCTGACGCGAAGATTGCTTCCGACGACTTGAGAAGTCATTGTCGAAGCGGCGGCTGGACAGGCGGTCATAAGAAAACCACCTAGCCGGATAGTTTGGCCGGCGGCCAAGGCCCCTTCGGTGAAAACACCGTCTTTGAAGACGGGTGGAGGCATCCTTCCTATCGGCGACGACACAGAGGAACTCTCAATGAAAGCACCAATGTCGGTGTCAAAACCAGCGGATCTCGGGTAGGGGGTCCCGAACTGTGCGTCTAGGCGGATGGTAACAGGGGACGAGGGACACGATGTTTTACCCAGGTTCGGGCTCTCTCGATGGAGGTAAAACCCTACGTCATGCTTGATTAATATTGATGATATGGGTAGTACAAGAGTGGATCTACCACGAGATCAAGGAGGCTAAACCCTAGAAGCTAGCCTACAGTATGATTGTTGTAATGTATGTTGTCCTACGGACTAAAGCCCTCCGGTTTATATAGACACCGGAGGAGGTTAGGGTTACACAGAGTCGGTTACAATGGTAGGAGATCTACATATCCGTATCGCCAAGCTTGCCTTCCACGCCAAGGAAAGTCCCATCCGGACATGGGACGGAGTCTTCAATCTTGTATCTTCGTAGTCTTGGAGTCCGGCGGACGATGATAGTCCGGCTGTCCGGACACCCCCTAGTCCAGGACTCCCTCAACGAGGATCCGCCCCGACTGGTCGCTCTCCCTTCGCCTTCCCCGTCGCCGTCGCTTTCTTCACGCACTCCAGAGCCGCCGTCTTCTCCTTCACCATTGTTGCCGGCGAAGCGCACGAGGAGTGGATGGGCGGATGCGAGAGCAGGTGCTGCGGGCGGAGATGGAGAGGGCAGAAGGAGAAATGGGGAGGTACTGTTCAAAAAACCCTCGCCCGGCGCATTTTATAAGGACACTTCCGAGTGGATGACAAGTGGGCCCGGGCGATCCTATCACATCCCGAAACAGTCGCACACGCGTGATACGTGGCGAAAAAGGCGGCGCAGAAATTGAGGCGTCTATGCCCTATCCCGTCCGAGCGCCGCGGTCCGCCCCGCTTCGCGCGCTTCCCAAAATTCGTATCCCACAAAATCCGCTAACAGCAGATCAATCTGTCAGACGATGGATTTCCTGCGATCCGTCGCTCGGAAGTTTATTAAGTGCAAAAGTTCACTCGACATAAGAAAGGAATGGATCAAGGCGACTGAGATAAAAGTTGCTGTCATCAACAAAAGATTATTGGTCCAAGATGAGACATGTTCAGAACACAAAAGTAGGTCGGAAATATTATCAACTCCTTTCTCACTCAAACCTCGATCCATTCGGGGGCTAATGATGAAGTCATGTACCTAGGGTAGGGTCACAGACCTGTCTTAAGTACCCTTCCCAAGGACACCCTCAGAAGAAACTGCCTTCCAGTCAACCAAGAGAGACTTCACTCGACGGACTCGAAGGACTCGACCATGAAGACTCACTTGACCACCAGGAGATCAAGAGCCACTCTGCATCCAAACGGTCTGTAATTAAGTAGTCTTTATGGCATTTAGGACACTTTATGTAAGGCGTTACCAGTAACGCCTAGTCTTAATGTACTTTAAACCCTGCATAACTGAGGGCCGGAGGGGTCTGGCAGACACTATATAAGCCACCCCCCTCCTCAGTGTAAAGGGTTCGCACCCCTGTAATCCATACACACATAATCCAGTCGACCGCCTCCGGGCTCCGAGACGTAGGGCTATTACTTCCTCCGAGAAGGGCCTGAACTCGTACATCCAGTGTCTTCACAACTGCTCCATAGCTAGGATCTTGCCTCTCCATACCTACCCCCCATTCTACTGTCAGACTTAGAACCACGACAGGGGGTTCTGGTGGGCCAGAGCGGTCAAAAGCAAGCTTGGAAGCGGTCCGGACTCCCGCATTGGTCAATGTTTGCAAGCAAAAAATGTATTTAATTAGGCACATACTAGTGGTGAATCCAGGTGATGGCGTGTTTTATACGTAGTTATGTTGTATGCATGTATGTGCCTTGATCTTCATTACACATTTTGATTTCCACAACCACGTGAATGCTTGATGAGTTGGTACATCCCGATAGTAAAAGCAATAGTAGTCGGTGGATTTGAATTCGGCTTTCCCCCACGTGTAATGCCAAACATCGGACGTGGTGGTTGTGGGAGAGACGTGTGTGGACAGCGCCTGAAGATCTTTCACCTCTGCATGCGCCTGTGGAGTTAGAGGAAGATGGAACGACTCTTGAAGTGATGTGTTTTGCAAGAACTCTCGGACCGAGGCATCCTCCTTGAGGGCAAACAAGAACGCACGTGGGTGTGTGTCGAGCAGAGTGTCATCAGACCAGAAATCCTTCCAGAAGAGGGCAGTGAAGCCACAAACAATGTTGACTCGAGAGATCCCACGGGAAGTTGGAGTAAGTTTGAGGATATCGTGCCACCAGAACGATCCTACTAGGTCAGTGGCATGTGGTATTTTCTGATTGTAGTATGTATCCCACGTAATTTGCACCCATGGGATGTCCATTTTGTTGTAGAACTTATGGAGAAATTTCATGAGCAGAGCCTCATTTTGAACCAAGATGTCGATAACCCCTAGACCATCATGCTTCTTGGGTTTACAGACCATATCCCAAGCCGCAAGAGAATTGCATTTATCTCCTTGCTCTATTTTCTTTGTCCATAGTCGGTGATGGCGTGTTTTATACGTAGCTATGATGTATGCATGTATATTCTAGCAGGCTATGTCCACTTATAGAAACATGCGAGGTGGTTTTGTGATCTGCACCTAGAATTATGCATTCACATAATTACATTAGGCACATACTAGTGGTGAATCCAGGTCCCTGAAAATGTGTCCCTAATGTTGATTTCAACGTTTCCGTTGCTCTCTTCTTCCTTTTACTTTACTGTTGCACTTTTAATTTTAGTCAGCAAGCACTCACAATATTTCAACCTTCGCAGCCGCTTTTTCTTTGGACCTCGTTATCTTGTGGGCACATAGCAGTATCCCTCTATACGAGCGAAAGACATTTCATGTGCTCCCTATGAAATCGATACTCTTACTTAACAAATTACAACTAAACCATGTGCATTGACAAAACATTGTTACGCAAAGGTTTTGGGGTATTGTGGGCTTCGACACCTGATGGGTCGGCCACGACAATATATATATATATAGAGGAAAACCTCTCTGAGTACAAATACAATTGTATACAAGTTATAATACGTATTTACGTATAACTACAAGTCTAACACCCTCCCTCAATCTTAACTGTGATCTGAAGATTTCAGAAGGTTAAGATTGCGACGACAACCCTCAAATTGAGGCAAAGGCAACGGCTTCGTGAAGATGTCGGCAAGTTGATCCTTCGATGGGATGAACTTGATCTGAAGCAACTTCTGTGAAACTCGTTCTCTGACAAAGTGATAGTCAACTTCAATGTGTTTCGTTCGGGCATGAAATACCGGATTTGAAGAAAGGTATGTAGCACCGATGTTGTCACACCAAAGAACAGGTGGGTGACGCCGAGAGACTCTCAACTCTCGAAGCAAGGCCTGAACCCAGATAAGTTCAGCGGTGGCATTGGCAACTGCTTTGTATTTAGCTTCAGTACTACTACGAGACACTGTAGCTTGTTTACGAGCACTCCAGGCGATCAAATTAGGACCATAGAACACTGCATATCCCCCCGTGGATCGCCTGTCATCTGGGCTACCAGCCCAATCTGCATCAGAAAACGCCGAGAGGCTACCGGAAGGGGCAGACCGAAGATGCAGACCCAGAGCAGCAGTCAAACGAACATAGCGCAGAATGCGCTTCACAGCAGTCCAGTGAGTATCCCGAGGAGCATGAAGAAACTGGCACATGCTGTTCACCGCATAAGAGATATCAGGACGAGTAATCGTTAAATACTGTAAGCCACCAGCAATACTGCGATACGTTGTAGCCTCATCCGAAGGAAGAAGGGTACCATCAAGTGCAGAGAGTCTATCAGAAGTTGTCATGGGAGTGGAAGCAGGCTTACACTGAAGCATACCAGCACGACGAAGCAAATCCAGAGAGTACTTCTGCTGAGTGAGAGTCAGATCGGCATCAGAATGAGAGACCTCCAAGCCAAGGAAATAGTGAAGCCGACCAAGATCTGTAATGGCAAAATCACCACTCAAAGCAGAAACAAGACGATCCGCAGCAAGGGCCGACGAGCTGATCAATATAATGTCATTGACATACACCAACAGGTACATAGTGACCGCAGGACGCTGTAGCATGAACAAGGACGTATCAGCTGTCGAAGGAACAAATCCATGTGCACGGAGAGCAGAAGCGAGGCGCGCATGCCAAGCACGTGGCGCCTGTTTAAGACCATAAAGAGCCTTTACCAAGCGACACAAATGTTGTGGATGAGTAGGATCAACAAAACCAGGCGGCTGACGCATATAGACCTCTTCATCAAGAACACCATGCAGAAAAGCATTCTGAACATCGAGTTGTCGAAGAGACCATCCACGAGTAACCGCAAGAGACAAGAGCAGGCAAATAGTCGTTGGCTTGATCACAGGACTGCAGGTATCATCATAATCAAGACCTTGACGTTGTTTGAACCCACGAGCAACAAGCCGAGCCTTATAGCGTTCAATAGAGCCATCAGCATGTCGCTTAACTTTGAATACCCATTTAGAATCAATAATATTGACACCACTGTGCGGAGGAACAAGATGCCACGTACCATTTTTGAGCAATGCCTGATACTCTTGTTCCATTGCAGATCGCCAGTGAGGAATACCCAGAGCTGCTTGATAATGACGGGGTTCAGCAGAAGGATCAGTTGCAGAATGAGCGATACAAGCCGCGAGCCAGGCAACCGTGCCATCGGTGCGTTGAAACGGTTTAAAAATACCACTCTTGCTGCGAGTGTGTGGGCGCTGAGCAACCGGAGCAGTTGGCGCAATGGAAGTCACAGGAACCATCGATGGAGAGTCCCGCATCTCCTGAGAAGAAGACAGCACGGGTGATGATGACCGTGACAACGACGGGCTGCTAGGAGGCGAGCCAGTAGGCGCGGGCGTCGCCGGACCAGGTGACCCAGGCGAGTCCGTAGACGCAGGCGTCGCCGGATCAGGCGATGCAGGCGAGACCGACCCGGTCACGGGCGAGGCGAAGACAGGCAACGCAGGGAGGTCCAGCTCCAGCCAAGCCGGGGCCGCACGCGTAGCGGGCGTGAGCAGACCCGACCCTGCATGGCCCATGCAGGGGGGAAGAGGGTGCGGGATCAATGGGATCCGTCGAGCGCGAACCCGCTGCTATCGGAGCCGGATCCAAGTGTCTGGTGGGCGCAGGTGCAGGGGACCCTGCATGCCCCATACAGGAGGGCGCAGCGGCATGATCGACGTGATCCGTCGAAGAAGCCGTCGGAGCAGTGGAGGAGTCCTCTAGGAGAACAAGCCGAGCACCTCTACCAGTTCCTGCACCATGGTTAGACAACAAAAGAGGCGAGTGTGCAGCATCTACAAATTGATCAGGCAATAAAGGAGATGAATGCATGGGTTCATTAGATGTGGTGACAGGAGTTGGAAGATTAGAAAAAGGAAAAACATGCTCATCAAAGATACATCATGCGAAATATACACACGATTTGTTGGAACGTGAAGGCATTTATAACCTTTGTGCAACGGACTGTACCCAAGGAAGACACATTTTTTAGAACGAAACTCAAGCTTACGATTATTGTAAGGACAGAGATGCGGCCAACACGCACAACCGAAGACTTTGAGAAAGGTATAATCAGGAGTCTCATGAAGCAAGAGTTCTAGCGGAGTTTTCATGCCAAGGAGTCGCGGCGGAAGTCTGTTTATGAGGAAACAGGCAGTACTGAAAGCATCACTCCAAAAACGAAAAGGAACAGAGGCATGGGCTAGTAAGGTTAAGCCTGTCTCAACAAGATGACGATGTTTACGTTCAGCTGAACCATTTTGCTGATGTGTATGAGGACAAGACACACGATGCGAAATCCCAAGTTTCTCGAAGAAGGTATTTAGATTGCGGTACTCACCCCCCCCCCCCCCAATCTGATTGTACATGAATAATTTTGTGTTGTAGGAGACGCTCAACATGTGCTTGGAATTTAAGAAAAACATCGAACACATCAGACTTATATTTAAGAAGATAAATCCAGGTAAAGCGACTATAAGCATCAATAAAACTGACATAGTACTCATGACCACTAACAGACATCTGAGCAGGACCCCAAACATCTGAAAACACAAGCTCAAGAGGAGTTTTGACTACATGACTAGAAACAGAAAAAGGTAACTGATGACTCTTTCCCTGCTGACAAACATCACAAACTGAGACATCTTTATTACTAGACACTGATGGTAACTCATGACGGTGAAGAATATGTCGAACAATGGGTGTAGCAGGATGGCCAAGATGAGAGTGCCATTGTGAGGGAGACACTCGAACAGCGCTAAAGACTTGAGGGACAGCTGGAGAGACAGAGCGTGGCGCATCAAGAGCATATAGTCCATGACGAAGGCGCAAGCTAAGAAGAACGTCCCGCGTAGCCCGATCCTTGATAAAAAGATGAAACGGATGAAACTCACAAAACACGTTATTGTCATAAGTAAGTTTAGGAGCAGATAGCAAGTTACGGGCAACAGTGGGAACTCGAAGAACATTCTTAAGACGCAACTGCCTAGATGTGTGTGTGAGAAGAGATGCCTGACCAACATGAGAGATGTGCATACCTGCCCCATTGGCTGTGTGAACCTTGTCAGGACCATGGTAGGCCTCACGGATAGCAAGCTTGGCCAATTCATTTGTCACGTGCTCGGTAGCGCTAGTGTCCATGTACCATGTGGGATCAACTTGATAGGACTAAGTCTTCCCTTGATGTTGCGTCATGTTGACTTGACGCTCATTGCCCTTGCCATTGTTGCCAAGTCCAAGAAACTCAGGCTGAAAATGACGATGACAGCGAGACGCAACGTGGCGAGGGATGCCACACAGCTGACAAGGGGCAGCAGCTCCACAAGCGGCACAACAAGCACATGGGCGCCTGTTCTCGATGACGATGGTGGGATGCGACTGAGTAGATGCAGCACGAGGGACAAGACCCTTGCCTCCCGCAGGGGGGGGCGAAACAGCCGGCGGAGCAGCAGAGCGGGCGCCGGAACGAGCACCCCCCTTCCCGCCGCGAACATCGGCGTTGACCGAGGGTGGCTCATCTGGATGACGACTGGCGAGGCGCTGCTCGGTGGAGAGAAGTCGCTGAAAAAGCTCCTGTGGTTTGATGGGAACCTTGCGTTCCTGGATCACCTCAACAAGAGAGTCATACTCGGCATCGAGACCTTGAAGAATATATGTGGTAAACTCCGTGTCACGAAGGGGCTCGCCAATAGAGGCAAGTTGATCAGCAAGGCGCTTGATTTTATTGAAGAAGACGGTGACGGAGTGATGATCCTTACGAGTCTCACTAAGCTGGGTACGAAGGGCCATATGCTGAGACGAGGACTGAGTAGAGAAACTAGATTCCAGCGCGCTCCATACCTCATGGGATGTAGTAGCAAACAGTACCAAGTCGGCAACGCCCTCGGTGAGAGAGGACTGTATCGCCAAGAGAATCGCTTGATCTTGAGCAATCCATGGTCTGAACATATGATGATCTGGGGAAGGGCAGGGCAAAGTTCTATCCACAAAACCTTCCAGATAATGGCTGCGAAGGAGAGGAAGAATCTGTGCACGCCAGAACAAATAGTTGTCCATCTTCAGTTTCACCGGGAGGAGGTTGCTGAAGTAGAATGGCGGAGTTGTGATGACGTCAAGGGCAAAATCGTAGGGCGGTACAGCAGCAGCACCAGACAGGGCGACATCCACCGCGGGGAAAGAGTGCGAAGCAGCCGGAGGAACCGGTGGTGGTGGAGGCGGTGACGCGCCATAAGGAGCAGGCCTCGGGATCGCCGGGTAGCCGGAGCCGTACAGAGCCCCATAGCCAGCACCATGATGAGCGCCGTAGGGGGCGCCGTAGGACATGCCGTAGGGGGCGCCATAAGGAGTGCCGTAGAACGCACCGTAGGCAGCAGGATCATGTGCATACGGCGGCGGTGCGTAGGGCGCCAGCGTGCCATAGTTGGGGTGCAACGCCGGCGATCCTTGAGGGGCCAAAGAAGTAGACCCGGAGAACAGGGCCCCCGTCGATCTCGTCATCAGCGGGGTAGATGCAGGTCCTCCTTGGAGGAGAGTAGACAGGAACGGCGGCACATGAGCCGGCGGACCGAGGAAGGGCGCGGCTGATCCGGTGGGATCAGCGAGCGCTGGCAGGGCAGAGAGCTCGGTGGCGGCGGCAGGCAGGGTAGTTGCGCCGGTGAGAGCAGCAAGAGTAGCCGCGCCGGAGAGGGCCGCAGCGGTGGCCGCCGAAGAGTCAGCAGCGGAAGACGACATAGGCGGCGGCGGCGGCGACGTAGCGACTAGGTCGGGCAGCGGCGACGTAGCGATTAGGTCAGGATCGAAAGATCGTATCTGATACCATGTTACGCAAAGGTTTTGGGGTATTGTGGGCTTCGACACCTGATGGGTCGGCCACGACAATATATATATATAGAGGAAAACCTCTCTGAGTACAAATACAATTGTATACAAGTTATAATACATATTTACGTATAATTACAAGTCTAACAAACATCAAAAATACGATCCTCGTCTACGTGACCCTCTTTGGAATCCAGAGAAGACGCTCCTCAGGCATCGCAGACGTGAATCTAATCGCAAGCCTCGGAAAGGAGGCACTCATCTATTGAAGTGGTCATTCCCTCATTGAAAGCAGGAGCCTCACCGCGCGAGCCCGTAAAGGCCCCTTCCACTCGGCTGCTTCGATTGCCGGATAAGGGGGAGGGCAAGGCGGCCAGGGTTCGCATGTGAGGTAAAGGTGTTCGCACACAAACATGTCACCGTGTACCCTCGACGCCGGGGGTGACGCACTGCAGCTCACGTCGGAGGAGACCGGCCGGAAGCGTGGTACGCAAGAAATCCGGCGGCTTTCATAGACCTGAAACCCTAGACGCAGCGGCTATGGGCTTCCCTAGGTTAGGCTAGCCGCCCCTAGGACCTCGTCGATTTTCTCCTCCAATCTTGAAGAATGACGAAGAACGAGAAGAAGATACAAGGGAGAGGATTAAACAGTATATGAACATGAAAAAGTAGTAGATTGATTTGTTTGATTGTGTGTTCTTCCAATCGGTTGTCACGCCCAACATATATAAGAGGCAGATGGACTTTCCATACAAGAAAAGGAATCCAAATCACGTCCAAATCTTTCCAAAATTAATCGAACTTGGATTTAGACAAGTTTGAGACAACAGTTTGGTTTTTTGGTCTCACAGTCCACAAACGATCTCAGATAAAGATGCGCCAAAAAGAAAATTTAACCGTTTCAATGAGATGAACAACTCTCCTATTGATCACTTTTTCAAGAAAAAAGGCAATCTTGAATACCCTAGTGGGCCATCTTCCATTCAGACTCAGTCATTCAGTTTTCTTGGCTATCCGAGTCTCTTTTTTTGAGAGCAAAGCAACGCTTTATTACTTAGATAAGCCTTGGCATATCGCCTAGGACAACAACGCCCACCTGGGCAGGTACATCGGACTCCCATTCCATGAACTGGTTTGGGTTACATTCACGGCCATCATTGGCCAACTCGTGGGCTACGGAATTTGCAGAACGTCTACAGACAGTGATTGTAAATTTGGAAAACCACAGTTTGAGTTGATACTTCATGTCCTCAATAATCGCAGCATACGCCGAGGAGTCCATGCTTTGCACGTCCAGGGCTTCGGCCAGGAGCTGTGAGTCCGTCTCGAGCTCAACAGAGACGATGCCCAGGTCGGCTGCAGTGTTGATAGCGTGCGACATGGCCTTCATCTCCGCAGCGAATGCATCAGTGACATGCTCATGTCTTCCTGCCCTGGCGCAAACAAGTGTCCCTTCCTTTGTTCTCACCGCTACACCCCATCCTGCATGGCCTTGCCCCGGCACAAAAGATCCATCAACATTGATCTTATAGTCTGCACCCTTCGGTGGCCTCCACTTTTCTGGCTGCTGTTTAACAGTAGGTTGCCGGAAAATCTCCCATTACTCCAACACATTGGCTCTGGCCTGCCTCTCTAAATCCTGGGCCGGGGCTGTCCGAGTCTTGCAGCAACCTTCCATGGTGTATACTATCTCATATGATGATGACTCCAAAAGTAAATTTGACCATTTCAATGATACGCACAACTTCTGTGTAGAACACTTTTTCATCCGTGGACATCTAGAAAATCTTTTCAGACCATCTTCAGCTTCTGGTTGGATTGACCTTGACAATTTCCAATTGGCCAACAAGATTTCCACGCCGGCAAGCTTTTCACTCGGACGGCAAGCTTTTGCGCCGGAAAGCTTTCCATGCCGGCAAAATTTTCACGCCGGCAAGCTTTTCACTTGGCAGACAAGCTTTTAACGCCGACAAGTTTTGTGTACGCGCAAATTTTTCACGCCGACGAGCTTTTCGCTCGGCCGGCAAGCTTTTCACTTGACAGACAAGCTTTTAACGCCAACAAGCTTTCCACACGGGCAAAATTTTCACGCCGGCAAGCTTTTCACTCGGCCGACAAGCTTTTCACTCGGCAAGCTTCATTCGGCCGGCAAAGGCCGAATAGCTCACGCGACCCATGAGACACCGCCTACGTGGGTGTCTGGTCCCTCGCGTCACTTTTTCACTCAGCACCGGTCCGCAAAGTGTTGGCTTTAACTTTTGCATGCAAAGTTGGATTGGGAGGATTTACATATCAAAATCGATCGCCTCGACGAGACGAAGACAATCCATATAGAGTGTTCCTCCATATGAGGTCGTCTTGAAGGTATAATTGGCCGAACAGTGATCTGAACATAAATATTACAACTTTGAACACAGTTTCGGTCCTTAAGATGAGGTCGGGTGGCGATTACACAAACATCAAATTGTTCCATTCGCCTATGCAAAACTTCTTGTTGAAAACCTTTTCATTTGAGACCATCTTAATTGTGTTTTGTATCGTGCCAAAGTCAGGTGTAAAAAGAAGGACGTTAAACTGCCGACGAACGTGCTTGAAGATAACAGAGTTGAAGTTGACAGCACATACTTGTCCTTTTGATAACTTGCACCTTCACCATGCACACAAATGGTTCAGACATTCTAAATATAGGTGGCTTTGGTCCGGAAGAAGATGCACCTCCGACCATGATGGCGAGCCGCGTATGCAAGCACGGACAAGCTCTCCCCGCGCTCACGGCCAGACCACCGACATGGCCGGAGCAACGTCCCGGTTTGCTCGCTCCCTGTTGATCGGGCTTTCTCCTATAAAAAACCACCCATCGATAGCACATACACAGCAGCGACAGAAAAACCAAGACCTACCAAATTAACTCAAGATGGCTTCCTCGTCGGTGCTGCTGGTTGCGGCGGTGTTGGCCGCGGTGGTGTGCGGCGCGCACGGCATCCCCAAGGTTCCCCCTGGCCCCAACATCACGGCGTCGCCTGCGAGCTACGGCAACAAGTGGCTGGACGCCAAGACCACGTGGTACGGCAAGCCGACGGGCGCCGGGCCCAAGGACAACGGCGGCGCCTGCGGGTACAAGGAGGTGGACAAGGCCCCCTTCCACGGCATGACCTCCTGCGGCAACATCCCCATCTTCAAGGACGGCCGCGGCTGCGGCTCCTGCTTCGAGCTCAAGTGCACCAAGCCCGAGGCCTGCTCCGGCGAGCCTACCATCGTCACCATCACCGACAAGAACGAGGAGCCCATCGCCCCGTACCACTTCGACCTCTCCGGCCACGCCTTCGGCTCCATGGCCAAGAAGGGCGAGGAGCAGAAGCTGCGCGACGCCGGCGAGGTGGAGATCAAGTTCCGCCGCGTCAAGTGCAAGTACCCGCCGGGCACCAAGGTGAACTTCCACGTGGAAAAGTCCTCCAACCTCAACTACCTGGCGCTGGTCATCAAGTTCCTCCAAGGCGACGGCGACGTGGTGGGCGTGGAGATCAAGCAGAAGGGCGAGGACAAGTGGACCGAGCTCAACGAGTCGTGGGGAGCCGTGTGGAGGATCGACACCCCCCACAAGCTCACCGGCCCCTTCTCCGTCCGCTACACCACCGAGGGCGGCACCAAGACTGTCGCCGAGAACGTCATCCCCGAGGGCTGGAAGGCCGACACCTCCTACGAGACCAAGGGCGGGTACTAAAGATGATGATGATGATGATTAACTCCTTTTGGCTCGAAAAGAAGAATAAACCAGCCGCACATATATCATACATATGATGCGATGAGAGCATGAGTATACTTATTCATTCATTACTATAGGGAAAGAGCGTGGACAACTAATAATTTCTTGTTTGATGTATCTAAACTTGCTCATGATTGTAAACATGTCTTATTAACAGAAATTGATATGCACGCATCGATTATGTTTTATTTTCTTTCAAAAATCCCATGAAAGATGGTCACAACGGGCTCGAGCTAGCCCGTTATTTTTCTTCTCAAAAACTGAATTGCCACACCTAAACAACAGGACAACACTGTTGGAATTTGCTAGTGGGCTTTTGGCCCAAAGCCCAACTAAATTTCTGAAATTCTCTTGGCCCATTCATGCACACATGTGAGTGGAGTGAGTGAGGCTAAAGTTTAGTCCCACCTCATAAGTTGAGAGAGAGTTGCACCTTTTTATAAGGTGAGCTCTCCTACCACTTGTATGAGCATGAGAAGAGGAGACCTACACGCGCGCTCCTCCTCCTCGCTCGGCTCGCCACGCCACGCCTCGTCACGACGCAACCCGCGCCGCGCCGCGGGTTGCGGGATTGAGCCGAGCCGAGGACAGAGCTATGCACGTTGTCTATATTTTTGTTGCTCGGGAAAAATTAATGAGTCATTAATTAATAATTAACGGGCGCGTTAATTACTGAACCGTTTCCGATTCTTTTGGATCGTGACGGCTCGGACGTGGGGTTTACCCTAGCCGCCGCCGCTTCGTATGGTTTCTCACCACCGTTCCAGTCCATTGCGCCGCCGATCAAGTCTTCTCCATCCCTCCTTCGTGGAACAATTTTGCTACTTCCCTGAAACACAAGAGACAGGAGTTTTCCGTTGTGGATCTCATTGGTACTCTTGATGTTGAAGAGAAGGCGAGAGCAAAGGACACACGTGCTCGAGTTGCCGAGGGAGCTTCTAGTGCCCACATGGTACATAAGAAAAACTTCCAGCCCAATAAGTTCAAAAATAACAAGAACAAAACTCAGGGGAAAGGCAAGTTTGATACAAAGAACAAGCCATCACATTCTACCAACTTCAAGAAGAATTCTCATAAGAAGGGGAAGGGACTTTGCCATGTCTGCGATGATCCTAATCACTGGGCTCCGAAGTGTCCTAACCGCTTTGAGGAGCGCGAACATGAGAAGGGCGGCAAGTCCGCTAATGTTGTCATCGGTGATACTGATATGAAGGAATCAGGGTACGGTATTTTTCCTACCATCCTTTCAGTATTTCAATCCCCTGATTGGTTAATTGACACCGGTGCCAATGTACATGTTTGTGCTGACGCCTCCATGTTTTCTTCTTACCAGGCCACAGGGACTTCTCCCGTGCTGATGGGGAACGGGTCACATGCCATCGTTCGAGGTGTTGGTACGGTCGATCTGAAGTTTACTTCGGGGAAGACCGTGCGTCTGAAGAACGTTCATCATGTGCCGTCCATCAATAAAAATCTCGTTAGCGGTTCCCGTTTATGTCGAGATGGTTTTAAGTTGGTTTCTGAGTCCAATAAAGTTGTAATTTCCAAGTGTGGACAATTTTTTGGAAAAGGCTATGAGTGCGGAGGCTTGTTCCGCCTATCTTTGTCAGATATTTGCACTAAAGTTATTAATAATGTTTGCCACAATAATGAGTCAGATATTTGGCATGCACGACTTTGTCATATTAACTTTGGTTGCATGACGCGGCTAGCCAATATGAATTTAATTCCGAAAATCTCTACTGTCAAAGGCTCTATGTGCCAAGTATGTGTGCAAGCTAAACAACCTCGCAAGTCCCATAAGACTGCAGAGGCAAGAGACTTGGCGCCACTAGAGCTTATACATTCTGATCTTTGTGAGATGAATGGCGTGTTGACAAAAGGTGGAAAGAGATATTTCATGACGTTGATTGATGACTCCACTAGATATTGTTATATGTATCTTCTGAAATCAAAAGATGAGGCTTTGACTTTCTTCAAAAACTATAAAGCTGAGGCAGAGAACCAACTTGATCGAAAAATTAAACGGTTTAGGTCCGATCGTGGTGGAGAGTATTTTTCTAATGAATTTGATCTGTTTTGTGCGGAACATGGTATAATCCATGAGAGGACGCCTCCCTACTCACCTTAGTCTAATGGGGTGGCCGAAAGAAAGAACCAAACTCTAACTGATTTGGTTAACGCCATGTTAGACACATCGGGTCTTTCCAAGGAATGGTGGGGGGAGGCGCTAATGACCGCATGTCATGTCCTAAACCGAGTTCCCACAAAGCATAAGACCATGACTCCATTTGAGGAATGGGAAAGGAAAAGATTGAAACTCTCTTACCTACGTTCTTGGGGTTGTTTGGCGAAAGTCAATATACCATGAGCAAGCTTGGACCAAAAACCATGGATTGTGTTCTTCTGGGCTATGCTTTTCATAGCATTTGCTATAGATTTTTGATAATAAAATCTGAGGTATCCGACATGCATGTTGGTGCGATTATGGAGTCTAATGATGCAACTTTCTTTGAGGACATATTTCCTATGAAGTATATGTCAAGTTCATCAAATCAGGAGATACCTATTCCATCTAGTGAAGAACTCACTGTAATTCCTGAACCCACCATTGCGATGGAACACGTTGAGAATCCTGTTGAGGGTGACAATGAAACTCCTATAAGGAGTAAGAGACAGAGGACTGCAAAGTCCTTTGGTGATGATTTCATTGTGTACCTTGTGGATGACACACACAGGACTATTTCAGAAGCCTATGCATCTCCTGATGCTGACTACTGGAAGGAAGCTGTTCGTAGCGAGATGGATTCCATCTTAGCTAACGGAACCTGGGAGATCACTGACCGTCCTTATGGGTGCAAACCTGTAGGATGTAAGTGAGTGTTCAAGAAGAAGCTTAGACCTGATGGTACGATTGAAAAGTACAAGGCACGGCTTGTGGCTAAGGGTTATACCCAGAAAGAAGGTGAAGACTTCTTTGATACTTACTCACCCGTGGCTAGACTGACCACAATTCGGGTGCTACTATCACTGGCTGCCTCACATGGTCTTCTCGTTCATCAAATGGACGTTAAGACGGTTTTCCTCACTGGAGAGTTGAAGGAGGAAATTTACATGGATCAGCCAGATGGTTTTGTAGTACCTGGTCAAGAAGGAAAGGTGTGCAAGTTATTAAAGTCTTTATATGGCCTTAAGCAAGCTCCTAAGGAGTGGCATGAGAAGTTCGAAAGAACATTAACTGCTGCCGGCTTTGTAGTAAATGATGGTGACAAGTGTGTGTACTATCGCCATGGTGGGGGCGAAGGAGTTATTCTTTGTCCGTATGTCGACGACATATTGATCTTTGGAACCAAACTTGATTTAATCAAGGAGGTTAAGGATTTCTTATCTCGCTGTTTTGAGATGAAGGATCTAGGAGTAGCTGATGTTATCTTAAACATCAAGCTGTTGAGAGATGAGAATGGTGGGATCACACTGCTTCAGTCTCACTATGTGGAAAAGGTTTTGAGTCGTTTTGGGTATAGCGACTGCACGCCTTCTCCAACTCCATATGATGCTAGTGTGTTGCTTCGAAAGAATCGACGGATCGCTAGAGATCAACTGAGGTATTCTCAGATTATTGGCTCGCTTATGTATTTGGCGAGTGCCACGAGGCCTGACATCTCTTTTGCTGTGAGCAAACTGAGTCGGTTTGTGTCAAAACCGGGAGATGATCATTGGCGTGCGCTTGAGAGAGTTATGCGCTACTTGAAGGGCACTGCGAGCTATGGGATTCACTACACCGGGTATCCAAGGGTACTGGAGGGTTATAGTGACTCGAACTGGATATCTGATGCTGATGAGATTAAGGCCACAAGTGGTTATGTTTTTACACTTGGTGGTGGCGTTGTTTCCTAGAAGTCTTGCAAGCAGACCATCTTAACGAGGTCAACTATGGAAGCAGAACTCACAGCATTAGACACTGCCACTGTTGAAGCAGAGTGGCTTCGTGAGCTATTGATGGACTTACTTATGGTTGAAAAACCAATACCCCCTATCCTGATGAACTATGATAATCAAACTGTGATCGTCAAAATAAACAGTTCTAAGGACAATATGAAGTCCTCAAGGCATGTGAAGAGGAGATTAAAATCTGTCAGGAAACTGAGAAACTCCGGAGTTATTACGTTGGATTATATCCAAACGTCGAAAAACTTGGCAGATCCCTTCACAAAGGGTCTATCACGTAATGTGATAGATAATGCATCGATGGAGATGGGTTTGAGACCCACCGCATGAGTTGTCCATAGTGGTAACCCACTCTATGTGATCGGAGATCCCGTGAAGTAGAAGTGGGAGACAAGCTGTTGGTCAGTTGAGAGGAGAGTATCCTTATTTTAATTATCCCACTCCATGAAGATGCAATACTCTCCTGATCTGCATGGCAGGTTGATATCTATCTTAATGTGTTCCAAGTGGCTTATTTGAGTAAGCAGAGATGTTGTCCTGCAGAGCATTTCCTGAGGAACACACCTATATGAATTTGACTGTTAACGTCGCAGTCTGTAAGAAGTGGGTGTTCTCTAATAAATTCATGAAAGGCCCTGGAGTACGACGTATACGCTCCACCCCGCGGGGAAGCCTTGCGGCAGCCCAGTACCGGTCAAGAATTTGTGTGAAACTAGTCTCGCAGAAAACTTGTAGTTCAAGGCATAGTCCACTATTCAAGTTGTGATCTAGTGTAGCATAAATCTCTAAGTGGAAGTTCAACTTCACAGTCTCCACTAAGCACCGGTATATAAACAATGTTTTGGAACCAAATGGTGAAATGTGCCAATGAGACTTTGTGGGGGATTGTTGGAATTTGCTAGTGGGCTTTTGGCCCAAAGCCCAACTAAATTTCTGAAATTCTCTTGGCCCATTCATGCACACATGTGAGTGGAGTGAGTGAGGCTAAAGTTTAGTCCCACCTCATAAGTTGAGAGAGAGTTGCACCTCTTTATAAGGAGAGCTCTCCTACCACTTGTATGAGCATGAGAAGAGGAGACCTACACGCGCGCTCCTCCTCCTCGCTCGCCTCGCCACGCCACGCCTCGTCACGACGCGCTGCGGGTTGCGGGATTGAGCCGAGCCGAGGACAGAGCTATGCATGTTGTCTATATTTTTGCTACTCGGGAAAAATTAATGAGTCATTAATTAATAATTAACGGGCGCGTTAATTACTGAACCGTTTCCGATTCTTTTGGATCGTGACGACTCGGACGTGGGGTTTACTCCCGCGACCTACCCGGCCCGCACTATATAGTCAGGCAGACGTCTACCCTAGCCGCCGCCGCTTCGTATGGTTTCTCACCACCGTTCCAGTCCATTGCGCCGCCGATCAAGTCTTCTCCATCCCTCCTTTCGGCGTGCGCCGGGAGAAGGGACAGCAGGCCTCTAGAACCCCGCCTCTCGTGATCCTGTACGGGAGAGGGGCGATCAGGTTTTTGGGGAGCGCACTCGCGCGACTGCTGGCAGCGACGACTTCGCGAACGACGACTTCTTCCCCGACCTCGGCAACCTCATCCTCGACGACATGGGCAACAACTTCAACGCCGGCGGTGCTGCTCCCGCTGCACCGTACGTGATTCTATCTTTCCTGTTCGAGATCGTGGTAGAATTCATGTTTCTAGTATGTGCCCTAGATGTGATCCGTTCATCTGCTATGCTAGTTCGCATGATTAGTTCAATCTCTGCTACTGTAGTCATGATTTATCTTCTGTTTATTCGGATTAAATCTCGTAGTAATTTGCTCATATTTTCAACAAACACTATAGCTCACTTGGAGACCACTTAATTAGGTCGCTGAATGGTCTCCATCTTCGCCAAAGGGAATATATTAATATTGCAAAGATACCGATTACATCAAGACTCTGCAACAATAAAATGTTCTACAGACATTACGGATGCACACAACCCTACAACAAAAAAGAAGAAGAAGAAGAAAACAAAAGATCCCGCTATGGTGATCAAACCCATGTAGCTACAAAACAAACCATCGGGAAGGCAGCACCCAGTGTCCAAATTCTCCAAAAGCGACGCTTCCAAGAAGGAAACAGTGCACCCGCTGGCAAGCCCACCACCATCACCATCACCGACAAGAACGAGGAGCCCATCGCCCCCTACCACTTCGACCTCTCCGGCCACGCCTTCGGCTCCATGGCCAAGAAGGGCGAGGAGCAGAAGCTGCGCGACGCCGGCGAGGTGGAGATCAAGTTCCGCCGCGTCAAGTGCAAGTACCCGCCGGGCACCAAGGTGAACTTCCACGTGGAAAAGTCCTCCAACCTCAACTACCTGGCGCTGGTCATCAAGTTCCTCCAAGGCGACGGCGACATGGTGGGCGTGGAGATCAAGCAGAAGGGCGAGGACAAGTGGACCGAGCTCAACGAGTCGTGGGGAGCCGTGTGGAGGATCGACACCCCCCACAAGCTCACCAGCCCCTTCTCCGTCCGCTACACCACCGAGGGCGGCACCAAGACTGTCGCCGAGAACGTCATCCCCGAGGGCTGGAAGGCCGACACCTCCTACGAGACCAAGGGCGGGTACTAAAGATGATGATGATGATGATTAACTCCTTTTGGCTCGAAAAGAAGAATAAACCAGCCGCACATATATCATACATATGATGCGATGAGAGCATGAGTATACTTATTCATTCATTACTATAGGGAAAGAGCGTGGACAACTAATAATTTCTTGTTTGATGTATCTAAACTTGCTCATGATTGTAAACATGTCTTATTAACAGAAATTGATATGCACGCATCGATTATGCTTTCTTTTCTTTCAAAAATCCCATGAAAGATGGTCACAACGGGCTCGAGCTAGCCCGTTATTTTTCTTCTTCTCTTCTTCTCAAAAACTGAATTGCCACACCTAAACAACAGGACAACACTATAGCTCACTTGGGGACCACTTAATTAGGTCGCTGGATGGTCTCCATTTTCGCCAAAGGAAATATATTAATATTTAAAAAATGTTCTACAGATATTACGGATGCACACAACCCTAGAACAAAAAAGAAGAAGAAGAAGAAGAAGAAAACAAAAGATCCTGTTACGATGATCAAAACCATGTAGCTACAAAACAAACCATCAGGAAGGCAGCACCCGGAGTCCAAATTCGCCAAAAGTGATGCTTCCAAGAAAAAACAATGCACAAGTGCTATCGCCGCCCGATCATAGATCTCAGGTTTTCACCCTGAACAAAGTCCGCGCTCTTAAATTAATGCTTTCAACAAGGCCGTTGCCATGCACAACCACTTAAGGTCATACCTTGGATTTTCACCTTGAAAGATAAGACTATATTCTCCTCCTTTGTTGCTGCCTCCGCTTGCCGATGTCGCTACCAGGCACAACCACTTAAGGACAAGGATAAGTGGATCGAGCTCAAGGAGTCGTGGGGATCCGTGTGGAGGATCGACACCCCTGACAAGCTCATCGGCCCCTTCACCATCTGCTACACCACCGTGGGCGGCACCAAGACCGTCGCCGAGAACATCATCCCCGAGGGCTGGAAGCCCGACACCTCCTACAAGACCAAGGGCGGGTATTGAAGATGATGATGATGATGATGATGCGACACCTTCCGGCGGCCAGCTTAATTAACTCCTTCTGGCTCCAGAAGAAGAATAAACCAGCCGGACATATCATATACTAGTACAGTAGTAGTATATGATGAATGCAAGCTCCTGCACGCATCGCACATGTAGTTGAATCAAAACCAACGCAGCCTTCGTGATATTTATGTTCAAGGTGTTTAAATCCTACTCATGCTCGTATTCAATACTAATTATTCGCAATGCATGATTATGACCATTGTCGCTCTCTAATTAGTCGTTTCTCAATCTATTTGCTGGCCTTCGCCTGTACGAAGAGCGAATACTGCTTGTGCATTCAAAATCCTTAAACCCAAAGTTATTTCAGATGAGTTCACCATATCTATCTATATGCGGTATTACTCTGTCGTTCCAAGTAAATTTGCATGTGCCACCTCTAATCATTCAAATAAACATTTGTTTGTGTGCCTGTACCGCTCATGAAGCGACGGGGGATGGTCAATATCTTTCATGCTAAGCAGGTTATTCTCATGATGGGTGTTTATTCATTTGTCATTGCACGAAAGAGGCTGATAATTAGGATGCTTAGTCCTGTAACCAAAATAAATAAAAAATATTATGAAACAAACTCCCCCGGAAAGTTGATTGCTTGGAGGGCACACGTGAATTCAGCTAGCCATGGCTTGTGTTTGTATGGTTGAGGGGAGTCAACTTTACCCGTGTTTGCTCTGATATTATCTTTCTTTTCCTAATTCCTAAAACTATATGAATATAGTTGAATAAATACATCAACATATTCAAAATATTTAACTTTCATGGATATTTTTTAAAAATGCAAAAAAATAAGACTATTTTTTATTATTTTTATTATTAAATTGATTATACATAAAGTAGCAGGATTCATAATGTTTCTTAGGAAAGGATTCACTTTTGCTAGATGTAGAAAGATGTGTACCTCTATGGGATGCACAAGTACAAGTCCATTTAGGTCCGGCTGTAGGCCAGCCTTCCCCACTATTCCTCGGGCGCGCTTGTGTCTCATTTATAGGACCTCCTATCTGCCGCATTCTATGGTAGACTAGACGGGCTTCACACAGGGGAATCTTCGCATGGGCCGGCCAGAGAAGCCAAAAAAAGTGGCGCATTAGTTTGGTTTTGAAATCGCGATGCACCACTAGTAAAGACAGGCACCTAGCCAGTGTAGCTTCTAAACACTAGTGATGAATATGCAATGCTAACTATTTAGAACTAACTAGGTTGTTCCGAATATTTTCATTTTTTCAAACATTTAAGGAAAAATCCGAATACTTCTTTTAAAATTATGAAAAAATAACAACAAACTACGAAGAAGTTTCAAAAATATGCGACCAATTTCTGTATTTGTAACCAAAATTTCAAAGTGGAAAGAATGTATGAATTTGTGAAAAAGTTAGAAAATAGGAACATTTATTAAATTTTGGAGACTTTTTTACAAACATGAACAAGCTTTTAAAAGATGTGAACAATTTATGAGAGTGTGAACAAATTTAAAAACAGCAAGTTTTTTGTATTTGCGAAGAAAGTTTGAAAAAAACGAACAATATAATGAGAACATGAACATTTTGAAAAAATGGACATTTTCTGCATCCGTGAACAAACATTGGAACCACTAACAAAATTAGGAATAATTTTTGCACTTATTTTAAATATTGCAAACTTTTTTCTATTTTGTGAACAAAATTTGTGAATATTTTTTAGTCTGTGAACATTTTTTCGATTTACAAACGTATAAGACAGGAATATTTTTTGAACGCATGGACATTCTTTGAAAGGCAAATTGTTTTTCAAATATGTGAACATTTTTTGTAGAGAACGAAAAACATTTTTTGAACTTCTGAACAATAATTAATAACAAGAACCTTTTTCAAATCTGAAGAAAAAAGAAACAAAAAAGAAAAAGAAAAATTACTAAAAATAATTAAAAAATTAATTAAAGAAACAACAAATAAAAAATAACAGAAAAATAAAATAAAAAAGCAAAAAAGAAACAAAAAAAACAGTGAAAGCTGGTTCATAACCTTTCCCAAAACCGGATACCCTAGCACGTGCGTTCTTGGGCCAGCCCATCTCGATCGCTAGTTGCTCGCATCTGTACGAATCAGCGACAACTTTTTTTAAACTGGAATCAGCGACAACTTGACGTAATGAGCGTCCGGTAGGAAATTCACTTTTTATAGTGAGACATACAGCAGAGTGCCAGAGTCACCTGATAGCGAGCACGGACTGGTCTAGAAGCGCGAGAGGCAACAGGCCGCAGCCTCATACTTTTCAGTTTTTTTAGGGTTTTGTCCTCTTTTTACCTTTTCTTTTTATATTTTCAAATATTCTATATATGCTAAAAACACTTTACATAAAATACTTGAAATTTTTTTATCAAGAATTTAAAAAATGTTAAATCTGTGTAGAAAAAATAATTTCTCATGAATACAAAAAGATATGCAAAAACATAAGATAAGAAATATTAAAATAGTCGATCATGTATTTAAAAAATAAGAATCAAGCATTTGAAAAATATTAACAAGAATTTGAAAATTGTTAAATGTGTATAGAAAAATGTTGTCACATATATGAAAAATATATACAAAACAAATACAATGTGTATGAAAAAAATGTAGATCTTGTATTGAAGAAGGTTAAACATGTATAAAAAATATTTCTGGTGTATAAAAAATGTATAATGCATATGAAAAAATGTAGAAACTAAATATACATGAAAAAATGTTAATCGTGTAATTGAAAATTTTAAAACATTTATATAAAATATTTTTCTACTTTACACGAAACAATAAACAATGTGTATGGAAAAATAGACATAAAAGTACAAGTTTTTAAAAATTGTAACCATGTATTTGGAAATGTTTGGCATATATAGAAAACAATTCTAGTGAATACAAAAAAATTATATGTGAAAATTGTAAACATCAAAGAATATAAGATTTAGAAAATGTTAAATATGTATATAAACATATTCCTTATTTATACAAAAAAAGTCCTAATTTAAATGAAAAAGTAGACATAAAAAACATATGTTTGAAAAAAAATGTTAATCGTATATATAAAACTGTCCGTGCAGGTTTTAACAAATGCTTATTACCATAGCAGAAATGTTCAGCCTATATTTGAAAGACTGTTGACCACGTATTGCAATAAGTGTTCATAACATGTTTTTCAAGCAAAAATATACATCGTGTATTTGAGAAATGTACAACGTGTATCCAAAAAATGTTTCATGCGTACATTGATAATGTACACTCTGCACTTGAAAAAAATAGACATGTGTCGATGATAAATGAAAAATGGAGAAAACCAACAAAGAAACATGAAGAATACAAATAAAACCAACCTATATCATAAAAATGGGGAAGAAACAAAAGAAACCTAAAGCAAACCAAAGAAAAATTAGTTCAGAAAAGAAAAGAAAAGAAATAAACTAGAAAAAGCCGAGAAAGAACAAAGCGATAGAAGAAAGCAAAAAACAATGAAAACCGAGAAAAAATGGACAAATACAATTGGAAAACAAAGATAAAAAACCGGGAAAAGGTGAAGAAACAAAAGAAAACCTAGAAAAACAGAAGAAGAAAAAATCCCGAAGAAACCTCGCCGACTTTATTGATTCGGAATAATGTTCATAGGTGCAAGAGTTGGATCATGAGGATTAGCCAACCAAACATGTCATCCCGTACATAAATTGCAGGTATACTTGGTGAGATTGTGAGCTTCAAAATTGAAGTTCCTATGTTCACAAATGAAGTTACATAATTGAAAACTACCTTTTATTTCTGTTATTTCATGTATGATTGAGCCATGAGGACGTCCAAGGCCCTGGTCAATGTCCTTCACGGTCCCTTGGCGGCAGCCCAACGCAATACATATCATCTATAGTCCGAGATCTTCCACCAATGGGAGTGATTCGCGGCACGCATAAGCTTCAAGTATTGTGGGATCGGTAGCTCCACTAAACACCACAGAGATGATCCCAAGTATAGGCCGTTATGACCACGACAAAACGCGGATGCGACACCTCCCTGTCGGGCGACTGCTCCATAAGCATTTTTTTTTCATAACGTCCTCCGGTGATGGTAGCCAACGTTGGGAAGTATCAACACCTGATCGCGTCATGACGTGGAGCTGACAGAGGGAAGCTCTCGCATCGGCGGAGCTCCAGATGGGTCGGCCCAGCCGCGCGTGAGACTACAGACTCTTTTCCTTGCTTCTTTTTATGTTTTTAATTTCGTTTTATTACTTCCATTGATACTTCCAAATGTTTTAAATAAATATATAACGAAATTACATAAAATATTTGAAAAAATGTTAACCAAACATTTGAAAAATATTGAATGTGTATATACAAAACAATTCACACGTGCACAAAAAAATTATACAAAAATATAAAATGTGTGTGAAAAAATATGATCATGTATTTAAAAACTAAATCTTGCATTGTATGATTATATAAAAAATAAGATTATATAAAAAATCTTTACCATCTATTCAAAAAACTAAATCTTGCATTGTATCGGACAAAAATAATTTTTTATTAGTAAAATGTTCATCAAGCAATTGAAAATGTTATGTATATAGAAAAAATGATAACCACGTATAAAAATGATGTTAATATTGCATTCAAAGAAAATAATCACGCATTTGATAAATAATGAGTGTGTATACAAAAAATGTTGACCATGTGTTAACATTTTTTAATCTTCTATTTAAAAAATGTAATCAAGCATTTGAAAAATGTTTAAAATGTCTGTATAGAAAAAATATTAAATATGTTTTCAAAAAATATTAATCTCATATTTGAAAAATGTTAATCAAGCATTTGCAAAATGTTGAAATGTTTATAGAAAAAATGCTAATATTGCATTTGAAAATTTTAATAAAGCATTTGAAAAATGAAAATATATACAGAAAAAATGATCACCATGTGTTCAGAATTTTTAATCTTGTATTCGCAAAACTTAATCAAGCATTTGAAAAATGTTTAAATGTGTGTATAGAAAAAATGTTGACCATGTATTAAAAACGTGTTAATATTTCATTTGAAAAATGTTAATCAAGTATTTGGAAAATATTTATAATGTGTATAGAAAAAATGTTGACCATGTATTCAAAAAATATCAAACTCGTATTTGAAAATTGTTAAATGCATATTTAAAATATGTTACCATAACAAAATATAGAATGAAAACCAAAATATATAAAACAAAACGAAAAAGCAATGAAAAACGTAAAAAAGAAAACAAAGAAATAAGAAAGCGAAAAATAAGTTTGTACCTCTATGGACCGCAGAAGTTTCATATTTGCAAATCTTTCTACATCTTTCAAATAAGTGAAAAACATTTATAGAGGTACAAATCTTTCTACACCTTTCTGCGGTCATATTTGCTAAATGTAGAAAGATTTGTACCTCTATGGACCGCAGAAGTTTCAGCCCATTTAGCCCCGGCTGCAGGCCAGCCGTTCCTACTATTCCTGGCACCAAGCTAGGCATAGGAGCAGTCCAGTCGCATGGGCTAGCTCAGTATGGGAGGCACCACTCCACTCTGCAGCCCCCACTCCACTCCCCCTTGATAGAATATCTGGTGCACCAGTGCTTGTGGTGCTACCGGTGCACCTAACTCAAGTTGCACATTTATAAATGTTCAAAAATTCTTTAAAAAATTAGCATATTCACACAATATTAATGTAGGTTGTCACAAAAATTCAACTCAAAATTCTAAACATCTCACAAAATAAAAATGACAAATTGAACATTGAATAGTACATAACATAAGTTGAGCTTTATATTTGACCCATTATCAAATTGATGTCAAATTTGTCATTTTTGTATCTCAAGAAAATTTTCAGATTTTGATAAGAAATTTATAACAACATACATTGATGTTGTATCAATGTGCTAGACTTTTTTTTTTCAGATTTTTTAAAATGCTCTATGCCATCTCGTGCACTAGCTAGTAGCACCATAAGTGTGGTTGCACCGTATACCCCCCCCCCCCCCCCCCACCTATCTTCATTATATGTCCTTAGCTCTGCCCGGTTTTTGTTCTGATATTTCCTTCGTTTTCCTGTTTGCTATTTTTATTTATTTTGTTTTGTATTTCTTCTTTTTATTTTAATAGTTTTCCTTCTATTGTATTTTTCATTCTCGTTTATTATTATTTTTCCTAAAATGCCATACTATTTTTTCTAAAAATTACACTTCCATCTTTTTTATAACGGGTGAACAATTTTCATAAGTACATGAATATGTATAAAATGCATGAATTTTTACACAATACTTAAAAGCAGTGAAAAATAATGTAAATAATCCATTTTAATGAACAATTTTTAAAAATGTACTAACATTTAGTATAATGTGCGATTAAAAAAATGCATGAACATATCTCTAAGAGGTGTAAAAACTTTTGAAAGATACATCAATATGATCGATACATTTTTTAACACATTTGAAATACATGAACATTATTTCTAATATCCGAACACTTTTTGTTACATGAGTATCTGAAACAATGTGAATACTCAATTAGTTACCACGTTCTTTTTAAATAATTGTACACCTTTTTGCGACAGTTATTTCGGGATGGAGGGAGTATGAATTTTGAAAATATGTAAACAATTTTTTCACTTCTGGATTTTTCTTTATTCTTTGTAGTTGGCGGGTAGGACAAAAATATATTGGGGGACATAGTTTCACATACACCTCTATAAGCAGTAAAATATAAAAGAAAATATTCAAAAAAATTTAGTATATCTCTATTCCTATAAAAGCCTGAGTTGGTGATGATGCTGTGCCTGTCATCTTTCACCAATAGTCGTCGGATCTAGATCTGACGCATACAAAGCAATCTGCTGTAGTTTTGCAAAAAGATGCCCACACTTGTTTCCATATTTACAAACAACTCCTTGTCTCTGACAATCAGCCTTATCTCTTCCCCACCACATTCAGAAGGTCATGGAACAATCTGGTGTGATGGCTGCTGCCGGTGCCGTCCACCCCAATCTTGGTGTTCCATGTAATGCACGGGCATCTTACTAGTATGGTCAAGTGTTCTACCCATGTGCGAATTTTCGTAAAGAAATGACATTCGTGGTGCTCTCAGAGAAGGAAACAATATCAAACAACCAATGTTCTTCAAAAATGCCATTTTCTGGAGCACTAGATTGCTCTGATAACCGAAACTGTGAGGTCTAAATAATGTATTACTATAGAATAAAGGACCTCATTAATTAATGTTTAAAACATCCAACGAAATCTGCTCATAGTCTCTTTTTTTGTGGCTAAAAATCTGCTCATAGTCATGGAAAGATTTAGGTACATAAAAGAAATGGGGGTAGAGAGAGTGGGCGCGCCTCACAAGTTACCACAAACCAATTCTTTGGGTGGTTGCCTCCTTGGTTGCGCCTCACAAGTTGTCCACCTCATGAGTTGTCCATGCATGGAGCCCTTGTTAGAATTATTGTATAGGGATAGGAGAGGTGTGTTTAAACTTGTATCTATCTCTTCTTCTCTTTATCCCTTGTAACGACCTCTCCTGGTCGATCTCCTCGTTCTGGTCAATCTCCTTCTCTCTCGATCTTCTCTGTAACTTGTCAACCAAGGCTTTGCCTCAATATATACAACGCGGCCCGAGATCAATCTTCTCTGTAACTTGTCAACCAAGGCTTTGCCTCAATATATACAACGCGGCCCGAGACAAAGGGTTCTACGCTTCCCAAACTACTTTACACGGTAACAGAGCCTCTTCCTCATCAGATCAAGAGAGATCGCATCGCCTCAGCGCTCTCCGACCCGGAGATTGTCTCCAAAATTCTTGCCGGCCTCGACATGGAATATAATCCGGTCGTCTCTGCGCTGGCGGCACGAGTGGAACCCATCACGGTTCCGGAGCTCCATAGCCAGCTGCTCAGCTTCGACGCCCGCCTCACCCTCCTCCACGGCGGCGATCTTCGGCAATCTTCTGCGTACTCCGCTTCCCGGGGACGCGGTCATGGCCGTGGTCACTAGGGCACCAACCGCGGTGGCGGACGCGGCCGTGGTGCCTCCTCGGGCGATGGTGCCCGCTCTGGTGGCGGCTACGACAACAACTACAACGGCAGCTACGGCAACAACCAGGGGGTGGCGGCTTCAACTCCAACACTGGCCGCCGCAACTCCTCTTCGCGTCCTCGCCCTCGGTGCTAACTCTACAAGAAGGCCGGACATGAGGTCCTCGACTGCTGGCATCGGTACGATGAAAACTTCATCCCTGATTCCAAACTGCTTGCAGCTGCTATGCGTGAGCAAGGCGGGACGGCGTCTGGTACGTTGACTCCAGTGCTACAGATCATGTCACTAATGAGCTAGAGCAACTTGATCTACGCGAGACGTATCACGGCATCGACCAGATCCACACAGCCAGCGGTAAAGGTATGGATATTTGTCACATTGGTCAAGTTTCGCTTAATTCCCCTAATCTTCAACGTGATCTTGTCCTTAAGGATGTTCTCCATGTTCCTCAAGGTGACAAAAATCTTGCCTCTATGACTCGTTTAGCCACCGATAACGATGTTTTCTTTGAAACTCACCCTCGCTATTTTTTTATTAAGGATCGGGCAACGAGGGAACCTCTCTATCACGGTAGATGCGTTGGCGGCCTCTACCCCATCTCCTCCGGAGCTCTTAGCAACAAGCATCGTCGAGTCTACTCCGTCATCAAGCCCTCTTTCAAGCGGTGGCATCAAAGATTAGGACATCCCTCACCAGTCATAGTTAGGCAAGTAGTCAATAAAGACAAACTTCCTTTGTCACATAGTTCAAATAATGAGTTTGTTTGCGAAGCATGTCAATGTGCCAAGAGCCATTAGCTTCCCTATCCTAAGTCTACTAGTGTGTCTCATGCCCCATTACAATTGATCTTCAGTGATGTATGGGGTCATGCTCGAGATTCTTTTGGTCAAAAAAAATATTATGTTAGCTTCATTGATGATTATAGCAAGTTCACATGGATTTATTTGCTTAAGTATAAATCTGAAGTCTTTTCCATCTTCCAAGAGTTTCAGAAGCTAGTTGAGCGCCACTTTGATAGGAAAATTATTTCAGTCCAAAGTGACTGGGGAGGGGAGTATGAAAAACTCAACTCCTTCTTCCGTAGCATTGAGATCACTCATTATGTGTCTTGCCCTCATGCTCATCAGCAAAACGGTTCTGCTGAACGCAAACACCGTCATATCGTCGAAGTTGGTCTATCCCTATTAGCTCATGCATCTATGCCTCTCAAGTATTGGGATGAGGCCTTCATCACAGCTACATATCTTATCAACCGTCTTCCCAGTAAGGTCATTGGCAATTCAACTCCTTTAGAACGATTGTATCATCAAAAACCAGACTACAACTCCCTCAAAAAATTTGGGTGTGCATGTTACCCCAACCTACGTCCATACAATCGTCACAAATTAGAGTTTCGCTCCACACAATGTGTGTTTATTGGGTACAGTAACCTTCATAAAGGATATAAATGCCTTGAACCATCTACTGGACACATATATATCTCTCGTGATGTTATCTTTGATGAAACATTATTCCCCTTTTCACTACTTCATC
Organism: Triticum timopheevii; assembly: GCA_963921465.1. NCBI lineage: Eukaryota > Viridiplantae > Streptophyta > Magnoliopsida > Poales > Poaceae > Triticum > Triticum timopheevii. The sequence goes on along the minus strand of OY997268.1, from coordinate 614,843,868 downwards.
CCAATGCTGGCGCCTTGCTTCGTGCAGAAATTGCACTCCTACCAGACTATTCTATACATCCTGATCACGGGGGTGAATTAAATGATCATGATCATGTGCAAAAATCCACAGAAAACCACGTCTCTAATGGCTCTTGTACAGATTCTACTCGTCATTTTATGTGTACACAGGACAAACTAGGCGCGGTATCCGAGGATGATCCAGTTGTCAGCGCGCGATCCCAGGCAGATCTGCGGCAACATGAAGCGCAGGACGGCACGCGATCCCGTGTAGATTTGCCCCTGGCGGTCGACAGCGACAGCGGCCCAGACGTGGGTCCAGGCGCGGACCTGGGCGCGCCACGCCAAGCCGACTAGGTGGGTCACACGGGTCCAGGTGCGGGCCCTGGCACGGGTCCAGGCACGTCACGCCAAGCCGATCGAGCGGGCCACAGCGGACCAGGTGCGGGCGTGGGCCCTGGCACAAATCCCGGCGCGTCACACCAATCCTCACCTACGCGATCCGAGGCGGCTGTCGAGCGCGGCGCGAGGGGGAGCGACTCCCCAGCTGCCACATCGTCTGGGGGCCCGCTAGTCGATCCGATGCGCCGCCAGGACGAGGAGCTGCGCGCATCTTCCTCGGATCAGGAGCCTCACCAACCTAGATCTTCTGTGGACGACGCCGAAGTTGCTGGATCTCCTGTGCCGCAGCCAACAGCAGCCGGTTTTGTGGCTCCTTCTCCCCCTCGTTGACACACCAGGTCTCGGTCAGGTATCGTCAAAGAAAAACAATATAGTGATGGTACAATAAAGTATAATCCGACTAAGCGTGCTTTCCTTGCCACTACTGGTGAACCTATCAATTTGCATGATGCACTTGCTAGCAAGATGGAAGGAAGCCATGGATAATGAGTATAATGCACTCATAAAAAATCAGACCTGGCATCTAGTACCATCGCAACGTGGTGCTAACATAATTGATTGTAAGTGGGTATACAAGATCAAAAGGAAATCTGATGGTAGTATAGACAAGTACAAGGCAAGGTTGGTTGCAAAACGTTTTAAGCAAAGGTTTAGAATTGATTATGATGATACCTTTAGTCCTGTGGTTAAAGCAACTACCATTCGCCTTGTTTTGTCCATTGCTATTTCCAGAGGATGGAGCTTACGATAGCTAGATGTTCAGAACGCGTTTCTTCATGGTGTTTTTGATGAAGAAGTGTTCATGTGGCAACCACCAGGTTATGAAAGTCATAGCACACCACATTATGTATGTAAGTTGGATAAAGCATTATATGGACTTAAGCAGGCTCCAAGAGCAAGATATTCTAGGTTGAGCATGCAGTTACAACATCTTGGGTTCACACCATCCAAAGCAGATACATCCTTGTTCTTTTATAGCAAAGGCAATATCACTGTTTTTGTGCTTGTTTATGTTGATGATATAATTGTTGCTAGTTCAAGTCAAGAGGCCACAACTTGTTTGCTTAAGGATTTAAAACTTGAATTTGCTCTCAAGGATCTAGGTGATCTTCACTATTTTCTTGGCATAGAAGTAAAGCAAGTCAGAGATGGCATACTTCTCTCACAAGAAAAATATACAGCTGATGTTCTAAAGAGGGTGGGATTAGAAAATTGCAAACCTGTCAGCACACCAATTTCCACCTCAGAAAAACTTACAGTTGATAGTGGAGAAGCTCTTGGTCCAGAAGATGCAACAAATTATAGAAGTGTTGTTGGTGCTTTGCAATATTTAACACTTACACGTCCAGATATTTCTTACTCGGTGAACAAGGTATGTCAATATTTCCATGCTCCTAGAACTACTCATTGGACAGCAGTTAAGAGAATCCTAAGGTATCTTCAGTATTCTCAAGGACTTGGACTTCAGATTGTCAAGTCCTCTTCCTTGCTTGTTACTGCATATTCTGATGCGGACTGGGCAGGGTGTGCTGATGATAGAAGATCCACTGGTGGTTTTGCTGTGTTTCTGGGATCTAACCTTGTGTCATGGAGTGCAAGGAAGCAAGCTACTGTCTCAAGGTCAAGTACAGAGGCTGAATAAAAGTTATTAGCAAATGCCATAGCTGAAGTAATGTGGATACAAACATTACTCTATGAGCTTGGAATTAAAGCTCCGAAGGCTGCACGATTATGGTGTGACAATATTGGTGCAACTTATCTGTCAGCAAATCCTGTCTTCCATGCACGAACAAAACATATTGAGGTGGACTTTCATTTTGTCAGAGAGAGAGTAGCTCGAAAGCTACTTGAGATACGGTTCATTCCTACAGGGGATCAACTTGCAGATGGGTTTACTAAACCCTTGACCGAGAGAAGACTGGATGAGTTCAAGTACAATCTCAACCTTAGCAAGGCTCGAGGTTTAGATTGAGGGGGAGTGTTAGAATTATTGTATAGGGATAGGAGAGGTGTGTTTAAACTTGTATCTATCTCTTCTTCTCTTTATCCCTTGTAACGACCTCTCCTGGTCGATCTCCTCGTTCTGGTCGATCTCCTCCTCTCTCGATCTTCTCTGTAACTTGTCAACCAAGGCTTTGCCTCAATATATACAACGCGGCCCGAGATCGATCTTCTCTGTAACTTGTCAACCAAGGCTTTGCCTCAATATATACAACGCGGCCCGAGACAAAGGGTTCTACGCTTCCCAAACTACTTTACAGCTCTCTCCCTATATATACACAGCATGAACGAACGAGCATGTATAGTCATGCGTGCAGGAGCTTGCATTCATCATATACTACTACTGTACTAGTATATGATATGTCCGGCTTGTTTATTCTTCTTCTGGAGCCAGAAGAAGTTAATTAAGCTGTCCGCGAAAGGTGTCGCATTATCATCATCATATCTTCAATACCCGCCCTTTGTCTCATAGGAGGTGTCGGGCTTCCAGCCCTCGGGGATGACGTTCTCGGCGACGGTCTTAGTGCCGCCCTCGGTGGTGTAGCGGATGGAGAAGGGGCCAATGAGCTTGTGGGGGGTGTCGATCCTCCACACGGCTCCCCACGACTCCTTGAGCTCGATCCACTTGTCCTCGCCCTTCTGCTTGATGTCCATGCCCACCACGTCGCCGTCGCCTTGGAAGAACTTGATCACCAGCGCCATGTAGTTGGGGTTGGAGGACTTCTCCACGTGGAAGTTCACCTTTGTGCTCGGCGGGTACTTGCACTTGACGCGCTGGAACTTGATCTCCACCTCGTTGGTGTCGCGCAGCTTCTGCTCCTCGCCCTTCTTGGCCATGGAGCCGAAGGCGTGGCCGGAGAGGTCGAAGTGGTAGGGGGCGATGGGCTCCTCGTTCTTGTCAGTGATGGTGACGGTGGTGGGCTCGCCGGAGCAGGCCTCGGGCTTGCCGGCGGGTGCATTGTTTCCTTCTTGAAAGCGTCGCTTTTGGAGAATTTGGACACCGGGTGCTGCCTTCCCGATGGTTTGTTTTGCAGCTACATGGTTTTGATCACCATAGCGGGATCTTTTGTTTTCTTCTTCTTCTTCTTCTTCTTCTTCTTCTTCTTCTTCTTCTTCTTCTTCTTCTTCTTTTTGTTGTAGGGTTGTGTGCATCCGTAATGTCTGTAGAACATTTTATTGTTGCAGAGTCTGGATGTAATCGGTATCTTTGCGATATTAATACATTCCCATTGGCCAAAATGAAGACCATCCAGCGACCTAATTAAGAGGGTGCTTGGATCCAAGGGACTATTTTTAGTCTGACTAAAAATAGTCTCTTTTAGAGGCTAAAGTTCCAAGCACCCCTGACTAAAGAGAGGCTAGGACTAGTCTTGAGGTTAAAACTTTTTAGTCATAGGAAACCTACTAAAATATGTATTAGCCCTCTCTCTCCTCATTTAATTCCTCTCCTTTAACACATGCGAGTTCTGGATTGAAGGGGTTGGAGGATAATAAATCCTCAATAACTTGATTTTACTCTCTTTAGTATTTGGATCCAAGCATGGGTGAGGCTAGCAAGTTTTAGTCCCACTACTTTTAGTCACGGGACTAAAACGTATTCAAGCACCCTCTAAGTGGTCTCCAAGTGAGCGATAGTGCTACCCTGTTGTTTAGGTGTGGCAATTCAGTTTTTGAGAAGAAGAGAAGAAGAAAAATAATGGGCTAGCTCAAGCCCGTTGTGACCATCTTTCATGGGATTTTTTAAAGAAAAGAAAACATAATTAATGTGTGCATATCAATTTCTGTTAATAAGACATGTTTAGAATCACTAGCAAAAGAGCCCGTGCGTTGCAACGGGAGAGAAAACATAACACACATTCTTAAATCAACAACCATCACTCAAGACCACAATAGGTCCATCTCCTTTATTTTTGTGAGGCATCATATTTGTGTTGCCGCTTATCCTCCTCATCCTCGCCGGCGATGGCCTCGGTGTTCACACAAAACAACAAAAAACGTGTGTTGAATATGGTTAATCCTAAGGTGTCTCTCTCTCCCTCTCTCCTCCCTCTCTCCCTCTCTCTCTCTCTCGCTCGCTTTCTCTCACTCTCGCGATGAGAAATCTGTTGTTTTCCTTGCGACATTTTTTAGAGGTACGCACGTGTACTTATCGATGTTTTCTTTTTCGTATATGGTTATAGTGGGGTGTTTATTTGCAATCAGGATCACCGACGGTATGAAAAAAACGGATCTTGCGCTATAAATTATAAGTTTGCTTCCATAAAAATATTTTAAAAATATTTAACAGGTAAGTTTAACATCATATTTAGATTCCACACATTTTTCTAATAAAATTTCATATATAATATGTTAAAATCGAAGTTACGGTTTAAAAGATCAGATAATTTAGAAATGGTTTGACTCAAATATATTCCAAAATAATATTTAAAAATACTTGACAGGTAAAAATAATCTCATATTCATATTCTACAAAAAATGTTACACGCCAGCTAAATAAATATGACTCAATACCTTAAATTATGAGCGTCATCTATTTTCACATGGTGGCTCACCATATTTCCACTTATCTTTTTTCCCACCCTCGTTGATGATGTACGCGATGTCCATGTGAACGCAATGCATTCGACGTGGTAAATCCCAAGGCAATGAGCTTGCCACTGCATGGCACACTTGTCATTGTATCGCGCAAGAGAATGTTTAAAACTTTAAAAACAAATTTCATGGACCACAAACTACTCCTAGCGCCTAGACATAAAAAGACTTTCCAAAAACTACCCAAATCCTAGACATGAAAGACTTTTGAATCGACGAACATTTTTTCTAATCCACGAATATTTTTTTAAAATTTTTGGGCATTTTTTAAATGCATGAACATTTGTTTTGTTCAGACGATTTTTTTTTAAAATGCATGAATAGTTTTCGATTTCATGAACATTTGTTTTTTCCAGACGAACATTTCTTCAATTGCATGCATAGTTTTTGAATTTGTGAACAGTTTTTGAGTTAGCAAACCTTTTTTGTATCAATGAACTATTTTTATAATTGGGGAACAAATTTTGAAAATTTGTGTTTTTTTTATAATTTGCGAACAGTTTTGTAAATCACCAAAAAAAATAAAACTGCGGAAAATTTATGATTTCTTGCACATTTTTTGAATTCATAAACATTCTATGGTTTCTCGAATATTTTTCTCAAAACTCGCAACCTTTTGTAATTGAAAATCTCAAATTAATTTAAAGAAGGAAAAACAAAACAGAAATATGAAAAGAAAAGAAAAAACAAAATGAAAAAAAATAGGGGCGTCACGCCCCACGGGCCGGCCCATGAAGGCGTATGTGGGAGGGAGAAGGTGCGTGTGAAAAAGGTGAGGAAAATAGGACGAACCTGGGGATCAAACCCGGGTCTCGGCTGTGGAGCAGAGAGGCCTCAACCACTGAGCTGCTAGTGCATCTGCGACATATGTGGGCTATTTGATTTATAAATGACCGTGCGCCACGATGAGTTTGAAAAGAAAAACGAATCGTTTTCTTGACTTATGAGTGGCATGGCGGGTAATTTATAGCAAGTTTGAGGGTATTTTTTTTACGGACGACCAGAAACTCTATTTGCTTTATTATTAGGTAGAGATGAGCAAGTTTAGCAAACACGAAATTATTAGTTGTCCACGCTCTTTCCCTATAGTAAATGAATGAATAAGTATACTCATGCTCTCATCGCATCATATGTATGATATATGTGCGGCTGGTTAATTCTTCTTCTGGAGCCAAAAGGAGTTAGTTAATTAATTAAGCTGGCTGCCGGAAGGTGTGGATCGCATCATCATCATCATCATCTTCAGTACCCGCCCTTGGCCTCGTAGGAGGTGTCGGCCTTCCAGCCCTTGGGGATGACGTCCTCGACGACGGTCTTGGTGCCGCCCTCGGTGGTGTAGCGGACGGAGAAGGGGCCGATGAGCTTATGGGGGGTGTCGATCCTCCACACGGCTCCCCACGACTCGTTGAGCTCGGTCCACTTGTCCTCGCCCTTCTGCTTGATGTCCACGCCCACCACGTCGCCGTCGCCTTGGAGGAACTTGATCACCAGGGCCAGGTAGTTTTCGTTGGAGGACTTCTCCACGTGGAAGTTGACCTTGGTGCCCGGCGGGTACTTGCACTTGACGCGCCGGAACTTGATCTCCACCTCGCCGGCGTCGCGCAGCTTCTGCTCCTCGCCCTTCTTGGCCATGGAGCCAAAGGCGTGGCCAGAGAGGTCGAAGTGGTAGGGGGCGATGGGCTCCTCGTTCTTGTCGGTGATGGTGACCATGGTGGGCTCGCCGGAGCAGGCCTCGGGCTTGGTGCACTTGAGCTCAAAGCAGGAGCCGCAGCCGCGGCCGTCCTTGAAGATGGGGATGTTGCCGCAGGAGGTCATGCCGTGAAAGGGGGCCTTGTCCACCTCCTTGTACCCGCAGGCGCCGCCGTTGTCCTTGGGCCCGGCGCCCGTCGGCTTGCCGTACCACGTGGTCTTGGCGTCCAGCCACTTGTTGCCGTAGCTCGCAGGAGACGCCGTGATGTTGGGGCCAGGGGGAACCTTGGGGATGCCGTGCGCGCCGCACACCACCGCGGCCAACACCGCCGCAACCAGCAGCACCGACGAGGAAGAAGAAGCCATCTTCTCTTCTCTTGAACTGTTCCTTGTTGCCGCTGTGCCTCTTCTTGCTTGCTGCCCTGCTTTTATAGGGCAGACCACAAGAGGGGGCAGCAAACGGGGGGAGGATGATCCGGCGATGTCGGTGGCGAGCTTGTCCGTGCATGCATATACGGGCTCGCCGTCATCGTCGGAGGTACATCCTCTTCCTGACCAAAGCCGTCGTCGGAGGTGCATCCTCTTGCTGACCAAAGCCGCCTATGTTTAGAATGTCTGAACTCTAAACATTTGTGCATGCAGGGTGCAAGTTATCAAAAGGACATAAAAATGCCAGCAAAATCACAAGCGCGAGAGGCTTGAGTGAAGCATTTGTCCTGTCACGAATGTTGTCATACACAAACATTTGGACATGTAGTAGTAGTAATAATAACACTTCTTCTTCAGTACAACCCCCCTAAAAACATCAACGGTCCAGATCGTCCTATACCCCTTCGCCTCAAAACTTAAAAAAGGGTAGGATGGTCTTTGCCCATGCCCCTCCCTCAGTCCCGCCCCCGCGACGTACCCGCGCGGCCGTCGACGTACGTACGTCTACGATTTTTTTTTACTGTGGCGACGTTCGTTTTTTTTCCCTCGGTGGTCAAGCGCGTCGGTGGTCAAACCGCGCGTCGCCCGGGGAAAGCGCGTCGTGGCGCGTGAACTGCGGCCCGCCGCCCCGTCCCGTCGCCTCGTCTGCCGCCCCGCCGCCCCATCCCGTCCGTCGCCTCGCCTGCCGCCCCGCCGCCCCGTCCCCTCGTCTGCCGCGCCGCCGCCCTCGACTGCCGTCGCATTGAAAGCCCAATGACCCGGCCGCCCGCTTCCCCGCGGTCTCCCTATAAAAACTCGCCCCGTCCGCCCGTCGCCACAAACACCGCTCCCGTCTGCACCTCCCGTCTCCACCTCCCAAAATCCCGCCGGCAGCATGTCGTTCCACCGCGGCAGCAGCTCCGGCACTGGCGGCGACGACGGACCCAGTGCGTGGCCGTCGAGCCTGAGCACGCCGGAGACGGAGGAGCTGCACCGGTTCGGGCTCCTCGTGCCGCCGGGTTGCCGTCTTCCGCACGACTAGAAGCTCGACAAGGACGGCTACCCGACGCGCGGGCCCGGCGCCACCGCGGAGGAGAAGCGGACCGGCGGCCGCAACAACATCGCCGGCCGTCACGCGTTCTGGGACGGCAAAGACTACGCCGCCGTCATCGGCGCGTACAGGCTGGCGGAGTCCGGCGTCACGCCTGACCTCGTCGGCGACCGTCGCCGCCTTCTTGTCCCGCGCCCCCGTCCAGCAGCGCGCGGCCGTCGGGCTCCTCCACCACCCGCGCCGGCGCCCGCCGATCCCCCGCCCCGCCGGAGGTGGAACTGCCGCCGGAGCAGGTGGTTCTTCGGGAGGACGGTGATCCCGACGATACGCCGGGTTACCTCGTCGCCCTGCGCGCGTCGGCGGCTGCAGCGGCGGCTGCAGAGGCGGCGACGGCTGCAAGGGAGGCCGCCGAGCAGGCGGCAGCGATCCTGGCGGCGGCGGCGATTCCGCCAGTGGTCCCGCAGGCGGAGGCGGAGGCGCCGGAGTCGTCGGACGACGACGACATCGACTGGGAGCGGTTGGCCCAGGTCAGCGACGACGACGACGAGGGCGGGGGTGACGGCGGTGACGGCGGTGACGTCGGGGAGGTCATCGATCAGTTCGCTAGCGACGAGGAGGACTAGTTTTTTTTTTAATTTTCTAAGTATGAACTATGTATTGTTTATGTTTGGAAAAACTCGTCTGATTTCGGTAATGTTGAATGGACTATGTAAAATATATCTATGTTCAATCTAGTTTGTTGGAGTCTTGTTTAAACTTGTCTTCAAAAATTGTTAAAAAAATTAGCTAAATATAGAACGCTTATTTTGAGAAAAATTCAAAATTTTCCGACCTATGCATAAAAATGTTCATAATATATTTAAAAAATTTGCATCGAATATACATAGGACAGAATAAGGTATACAATTATCAAAAATTTGTAGAATAAAAAAATCATGAAAACACATAAAATAAAAAATAAAAAGTGTATGTAAATGTTTATAAAGCATTTTAGAAATGTTCAGATTTTGTTTAAATATGTCCATATAGTATAGCCGGTGGATGAAAAAATTGAAATTTTGAAATACAAAATATAACAAATAAAGAAAAAAATTAAAAAGGTGATATATTTTAATTCACTAACATTTCCTGAAATATTATTAAATTTGTTAACATTTATGAATCAGAGAATATTTTTAAATTCATTAACATATATGAATGAATACAAGAATTTTTAAATTCATTTACATTTTCCGAAATATTTTTAAAGTACTTTGGGGGGAAAACTCTAGCTTCGAAAACCTGGAAAAGGCAGTCCCAACTGACCGAATCGAATGCTTTCTGAAAATCCAATTTTAGCGCGACAACCGGCACGTTGCGTCACGTCCGGGCAGTATTTTCAGGGTTTTCTGCCCGGAAAATGGTAGTAAATGCATACAGACTCGAAACGGGAATTTTTTTTGCATGCGTGCCCTGCTAGGGCACAGTATCACGTGGAAAAAAATTGGGCACGTTTGGCGGATGCGAAGCGGAGAGGTGCGACCGAGGGTCCCCTCCGGCCATACCGAAACCACCCCCTTCCACAGCAAGTACCTGACCGGTTTGACGGATTGCACCCAACTTTTGGGAGCGCGTGTGGGGCCCCACCCGGGCACCCCACGCCCGAAATGAACGAAATCCGACAACGAACGCACGTTGCGTCACGTCCGGGCAGTATTTTCAGGGTTTTCTGCCCGGAAAATGGTAGTAAATGCATACGGACTCGAAACGGGAAATTTTTTTGCATGCGTGCCCTGCTAGGGCACAGTATCACGTGGAAAAAAATTGGGCACGTTTGGCGGATGCGAAGCGGAGAGGTGCGACCGAGGGTCCCCTCCGGCCATACCGAAACCACCCCCTTCCACAGCAAGTACCTGACCGGTTTGACGGATTGCACCCAACTTCTCGGAGCGCCTGTGGGGCCCCACCCGGGCACCCCACGCCCGAAATGAACGAAATCCGACAACGAACGCACGTTGCGTCACGTCCGGGCAGTATTTTCAGGGTTTTTTGCCCGGAAAATGGTAGTAAATGCATACGGACTCGAAACGGGAATTTTTTTTGCATGCGTGCCCTGCTAGGGCACAGTATCACGTGTAAAAAAATTGGGCACGTTTGGCAGATGCGAAGCGGAGAGGTGCGACCGAGGGTCCCCTCCGGCCATACCGAAACCACCCCCTTCCACAGCAAGTACCTGACCGGTTTGACGGATTGCACCCAACTTCTGGGAGCGCGTGTGGAGCCCCACCCGGGCACCCCACGCCCGAAATGAACGAAATCCGACAACGAACGCACGTTGCGTCACGTCCGGGCAGTATTTTCAGGGTTTTCTGCCCGGAAAATGGTAGTAAATGCATACGGACTCGAAACGGGAAATGTTTTTGCATGCGTGCCCTGCTAGGGCACAGTATCACGTGGAAAAAAATTGGGCACGTTTGGCGGATGCGAAGCGGAGAGGTGCGACCGAGGGTCCCCTCCGGCCATACCGAAACCACCCCCTTCCACAGCAAGTACCTGACCGGTTTGACGGATTGCACCCAACTTCTGGGAGCGCGTGTGGGGCCCCACCCGGGCACCCCACGCCCGAAATGAACGAAATCCGACAACGAACGCACGTTGCGTCACGTCCGGGCAGTATTTTCAGGGTTTTCTGCCCGGAAAATGGTAGTAAATGCATACGGACTCGAAACGGGAAATTTTTTTTGCATGCGTGCCCTGCTAGGGCACAGTATCACGTGGAAAAAAATTGGGCACGTTTGGCGGATGCGAAGCGGAGAGGTGCGACCGAGGGTCCCCTCCGGCCATACCGAAACCACCCCCTTCCACAGCAAGTACCTGACCGGTTTGACGGATTGCACCCAACTTCTGGGAGCGCGTGTGGGGCCCCACCCGGGCACCCCACGCCCGAAATGAACGAAATCCGACAACGAACGCACGTTGCGTCACGTCCGGACAGTATTTTCAGGGTTTTCTGCCCGGAAAATGGTAGTAAATGCATACGGACTCGAAACGGGAATTTTTTTTGCATGCGTGCCCTGCTAGGGCACAATATCACGTGGAAAAAATTGGGCACGTTTGGCGGATGCGAAGCGGAGAGGTGCGACCGAGGGTCCCCTCCGGCCATACCGAAACCACCCCCTTCCACAGCAAGTACCTGACCGGTTTGACGGATTGCATCCAACTTCTGGGAGCGCGTGTGGGGCCTCACCCGGGCACCCCACGCCCGAAATGAACGAAATCTGACAACGAACGCACGTTGCATCACGTCCGGGCAGTATTTTCAGGGTTAAAAAAAATATGCCTATTTCAATTTGTAAAAAAAATGAGGCCCTGCAAAAAAAAAAAACGCCGGCCGTCTCTCTAACCGACGCGCATGCGTGCATGGGGCCGTCCCACTAACAATGACGCCGCAATCAGCGCTCGGGCGACGTCGTTAGCCGACGTACATGCAAAATTTCCTTCTACGTCCGCCCGTCTCGCCGCCGCCGCGATCTGCACCTGCTGCCATCGTACGCCGCCCGTCGCCCCACACTCCAATACGGCGCCGGTGCGGCCGCGCCGGCCTGCCCTGACCTAACCCGTCGCCGCTGCCTCTCCCGCCGTCGCCCCACCGTACATACTACGTCGGTGCGCCCGCGCCGTCTTGCGTCCCCTGACCCGTCGCCACTATACGCCGCCGGTGCCTTTCCCACAGTCGCCGTCGTGTAAGTTTTTTTCCACTTCTTTTATACAACGAGGCTCATAGCAGTATGATGGTATGTGACAGAAATCTATTTGATGCAGTATGAATATCGACGGTGTGATTCCATGTTCTGTTCAAAAGTGGGTTAGCCTAGTTGACAAATTGTCACCCAGTCAGAAATTCAGGTTTTATGAAACGGATATGCAGGGCATGTTTAGAATACCATCGATAAAGATGCGTGATTTTTTGCTTCACTTTTTACTCCAAGGTTACAATCCGAGTAGCAAAAAATTCATGGTTCAAGAAAGTTCTGGAAGTACTGCTGGATGTAAAGGTCTTATTTCGTTAAGGCCTGATGATGTGTACTCCATATTTGGTTGGAAAAACAATGGAGTGGATGTTTTTGGGTTTCTTAGTACTGAAGGAGAAAAAGCAACCAAAAAAATACCTGTTAGTTTTGTTAGCAAGAAAAATGGTAAGATCATGATTGATGATCTCATAGAAAAGATTGTGAAGGATAAGAGTACTGATGATGACTTTATTCGTATGACATTTCTAGTTCTCTTAGGAACTATAATTGCACCAGTGTCTCATGAATACGTTCTGAAAAAATACTATGCCTTAGTGCAAAATATTAAGTTTATAAGGAAGTTCAACTGGAATGCATTCACTTCACGATTCTGTTTATCGGAGATTGGTAAGCTTGTGCAGGACGGCCATGTCAGGCAGTGGCCCCAGGGGAACCTCGCCCTTTTGCAAGTACGTTGTATTTATTAATTTCAACACTTTTGTTATAAAATCTCACGGAAGAACATGTAATTTAATTAATTTATGTGTTTTGCAGTACCTATACTGGGAGAAGGTGCAACCAATCACCGGTCCAAAATATGATCCGTTGGCATTGTTGAGCCCGCTGATGAGGAACTGGACGGAAGATATGGCTGTGAGAAGAGACAAATACGACTATGAATATGGTCGTGGTGTTGGGATGGTAATCCTAGTAATCATTTTTTTACATTTATGAAGTAAAGTAAAGTGTGCATATGGTTTTTATGTATAATTATCTTGTTGCACTTGTAGATCGATGACAACATTACAGAGGAGTATAGGCTGAAAAAAATTGCGGAAGAAGAAGCTCAAAAAACCAAGAAAGCTAGTAGCAAAAAATCTAACGTTATTGGAACGAGGAAAGAGGGCAGTACCTCGGAGGCTTCGAGCCAGAAGCCTACTATGGACCGGATTTTGAGTGAGATGAATGAGCTTCGGAAGGAAATGCTTCGTTTGCCAGAGTTATGCGCACAGGTAACACTTGAGCACGTCTCTTTAATGTCCATCACTGAATTCAAGAACTAAGATGAAATGTTTTCTTGTAGAGGATGATTGAGAAATTGAACAAAACCGGCGTCTCCTACAAACCCAGTAACCTGGAAGAGGACGAAGAGAATCTGTACTAATGAGTCTTCAAACGATGGTGGATGTCCGCAAAAGGAGTTTGTATATCAAAAAGATGATTCAGACCGGTTCCGCACACCTTCCAAAATGAATTTGCAAAAGGATGATAACGGCGTTGATGTAACTTCTCGTGGAAACACACCTTTTTACTGCACACCTGAGTACTGGGATAGTTTCAAGGGTGATATGGATGATCCTGTCCAAGTACCAGAAGTATCAGATGAGAAAGCTGCCACATCTTTGGAGACGGACGAAATCGCATCGCATGCGTCGGTTGGTTCTCAAGGAGTACAAGAGGAAGTGGAGGAGGTTACTGGCAGGCGCAAGCGCAGAGGATCACAACATGTCAAGTCTCCTTATGTGGTCCCTAAACCAAACAAACGTGCAAAACGTTCTGCCAAAGGAAGTAAGTTTTCTGTGTTTCTAATTGTTATTGCGTAATAATTATTTATGTATTTGCGTTTATAAGTATTTGAGTGGTGCGTTACAGAATTGTTCCAAAATGATGATGTTAACAAATCTGGTGATGAGTATGATGTGGTGAAAGCGTCCATCAAGTACGTGCGTGCGCATGAGCATTCACAAAAACATGCCAAAACAGAAATTTTCAATAATGGCATGGAAGAAGGTCTCACTGTGCGGAGAGCTTGTCAGATTATTAACCATGAGTGGCTAAGTGGCGACGTAAGTTAATTTCATATATTGTTTTACAATTGATTCGAAAATGCCATTGTTAAATGTAACACATTATTTATAGGTAATTGATGCATACTCATCATTTTTGGTGGACAAAGTTAATGATGATCATTTCATGTTAACAACTTGGAGGGTACATTGGTTGCTTCACGTTAGACCCGGAAAAAAGACCGCCAGTAACGATTATGAAGCAGAGTCGCATAGTAATGGACCCGTGAACAGATGTGAGGACGAGTATTTCAAAAAATCAAAGGTAAGTTTGATTGTTAACACGGTACACACATACGATATTTGGTGATGATTGTGTTTTATGGTCCTTGTGATGCAGACTTACATTCCTCTAAACAAGCAAAATAATCACTGGATTACTGTCGTCATGCATAGTGGAAAAAGAGAGTTTCAGGTTCTTGACTCGTTGATGACCGGAAAACTTGACACTGTTACTAGAGAACTCGTTGAGGACCTGGTAGGTTTAACTTGCAAATGTGAATTTGCTAACATTCGTTTTCTTTAGTACACTGAATGACATGCTTTCCACCATGTTTATTATATCTTTAGAGAAAACAACTAGCAGAAGATATCCAAGAAGCAAATGCAACCGGAATTGTGAATTATCCGGATGTTTCCAAGTGGCCTATTCAAACGTATGACATGCCAAAACAACATGATGGGTGAGTTTTTACTTCGATAGAATGTTGGTCTTGTATGTACAGTACAAATTTAATCTTCGTAAATTGTAAGCACTAGGAATTCGTGTGGAATATTTCTCCTTCGATGCTTTCAATATTGGGATGGTGACAAATGGACAGGCTTATTTTCACAGGTACGCAAGTCATGTTTGGACTACGATGTACAATGAACGTTGTGCTAACACCATTTTTTTTGCAGACCTCTATTGATGATTCGAGAAAGTTAATGATTGCGCAACTTATCTTTTCGGAAAGAAACAAGCTTGATGAAGTGAAAAACAAAGTTATTCGGATATCAAAGAAGAAGAAATAGATGCGGCACGGAGGAGTTTTGCATGTGCTTTGAGTGGTACTGGAGGACTTTATTTTCCAAACGCTTTGCGCACTTGCTTATAAATTTTATGTAATAGACTCTGCTTCCGAATAGTTATATGTAATAGACTCGGCACTTTTCCAAAAGTTTTTTAATGTCCACATGATATTTCGTTTCATAAATATTATATAATAATTTTTTTTGTTTACATGATTTTTTTGTTGCCGAATAGTTATATGTAATCATGCCGTCGTTAAATTTTTGTGCACTAAACTATGGCAGCACACTGCATGTTACTGAAAAATTATTTGACATAAAAAAAATGCCCGCCCGTCTCCACGACATTTCTTAGTAAGCCCGTTGTTATCAAGCCCAAAGGGCGACTACAACGGGCGTTTCGGAGGACGCAGTGGAAATCAGGCCCAACAAGGGCAGAATCGACGCGGCACATCGATGGGGTAGTATTCAAAGGAGCTCAATGCAACGACGGGAGCTGAGTATATAAACAGGTCGTCGTCCCCTTCGGCCGGCGAGGTGGGACTAAACTTCCGTCGGCCGCGGGGCGACGTGGACACAGCCAGACGCGACGTGGGCCGGCCCAAAAAGGCACTGGACGGCGCGGTCTTCTCGACTACTCGACGCGCCGTGGGCCGGCCCAAAAAGGCAATTGACGGCGCGGTCTTCTCGACGGCTCGACGCGCCGTGGGCCGGCCCAGTTACCACCGCTGTGACGCCGCGCCAGTGAAACCGGCGCAAGTTTAGTCCCACCTCGACGGCCGAAGGCGACGACGACTAGTTTATATACTCAGCTCCCGTCGTTGTATTGAACTTCTTTGATTACTACCCCGTCGATGTGCCGCGTCGATGCTGCCCTGTTGGGCCTGGTTTCTCCACGACGTGCTCTGAAACGCTAGTTGTAGTCGCCTGTTGGGCTTGATAACGATGGGCTTACTAAGAGACGCTGTGGAGACGGGCGGGCATTTTTTTCCTTTTAAAAAAAAATAGTACACAGAGTACTTCTTCTATTTTGATATATTTGACAGCCGACGGGACTGTAGTAAATACATGCAGAATTCATACAATAAACAATGAATAGTGAATATTTATATCAACAACAATGTTGTCTCAACATAACAATTGTCACCACAGTAATTTTATTGTAGTTGACAGAAAATAACAAGTCTGAAATGACAACGGTCCGTACGCAATAATCATGTTTCACACATATAAAATACTCAACACGAACAAAAATTTAATAAATGTTCTTCATATAAATGGAAGAGGTAAAACACTCGCATCGTCTTCACTTGAGTCTTCAAGCCCAGTTGCTGCACACAAAAAAATATGAGAATCAATGCACCGTTAATGAAACAACAAAACTGACATAAATAAATAGTAGACATACTCTTCATTTTTGCTGCATGTGCTCCTGTTATGACCTGAGCCGCTGCATAAGCTACATTTTCGTCCAGATTTCTCGTCAAATGCTTTAGGCCTCTCATTTTTTGTCACATCTGGGCCACCCTTACCGCGACCTCTACTGTTCTGCTTAGGTGCGCCCTTGGTGGAAACCTTTACTGGATCACGAACAAGAATATGATCTCGGTTAGGCTCAAATGGATTACTGTTCACGAAACTTCGCTGAACATCATCTTCATTTCCCTGAATATCCTTATTCACTATAACATCATCCAGAGCTGCCATCAACTTGTCGAATAAGAAAGGATTACTGCATGCGACATGACAGGCTTCTGAAGATTTGATGGTCAACTCACTATATCTAGCTCTGTCCTCACCACTCGACCAACCCCACGCAAACAAATCGCTGGTGCGCTTCACTGGCAGTCCAGCTCGTGCTTTTTTTGAGAATCTTCGCAGGACACAACACTTGGGTATCACAGGTAAGTTCAGTGCATTCAAAACATGAATAATATGCTTGCAAGGAAGCCCTTTGCGAGTCATACTTCGGCAACTGCACTTTATAGTTTCTGCCGAGTTACCTGCCGTATAGTCCACATTAAATATATGATCCCTATTATTCTTCCACGCAACCACAAATCTCTGACTATCGGTCCCTGTCAGTCTATCAATTACCTCAAGCTCATGTACCTTCTTCATATCTTGTTGCAACATATAAAAGTTTGCCTGCGTGAATGCTTTCGCAGCATACGACTCAATGGCCTGACACTCAGTCACTGTTACTGGAAGAGTCTGTGAGGCCGTGTAGTCATCATAAGCTTCATTCTCACGGAGGCGAACAATACAATTCTCGTAGTGTACAATCATGTCAACGATCGTCATACCATAGTCAAGATGAAGGTGCAGGCTGGAGTTCAGACTCTCACTCCTCTGATTACTGCGCATACCAAGGAAAAACCCACCAGACAAATATGATGCAGCCCAAAGCGTCCTCTTCCTGTACATCCTATGGAGCCATGTTTTCGTTTTCTCTGTCTGCCATTTGCGCACAAACGCGGCCCATCTCTCCTCAAAAACCTTATGTGTAGTGGCATAGTACAATAATGCCCTAAACTCCTTCAATGACTTGTGATTGAGGTGTTTCTGCATATTCTTTTCAATATGCCATGAACATAGACGATGCCACACGTCAGAAAGCACCTTCCTAATAGCCCTTATCATCGCTGCATCTCCATCTGTAATAACAGATTTGGGCCTCTTCTGACAGTTAGCTTTCAAGAACGTGTTAAGCAACCAGACATATGTAGCCTCAGTCTCGTCTGAAACAATGGCGCAGGCGAATACAGTAGTGCAACGGTGGTTGTTCAGACCCACAAAAGGGATGAACGGCATTCCATACCTGTTCATCTTGTATGTGCTATCGAAGACAACAACATCACCATAGTCTAGATAATCCCGGCGTGACTGCGAATCACACCAGAAGAGGTTTTGGAGCCTGCCTTCAGCGTCAACCGTGTGCTCAAAGAAGAAGTCTGGATCTCTGTCCTTTCTGGTCAACATGATTCCTACGGCAGTATCAGCATCACCTTGTGCAAGAAATTTCATCTTCTCCCTATAGCACATGTTATACAGCTTTGTCCTCTGAAATGGTGACTTTGCATACGACCCATACCTGCTAACGATGTTGTCAAAGATGATATGTTTTCTTATCCCGGCTCCAGCCATAGCTAAGATCTCAGCTCTCTCAAATGCTTTGATCTGATTATGAGATCGGAGGAAAGGGACTTCGTCCGGTCGTGCAAGAGTGTGGCTGTGATCATCGGAGAAACTGCTGACATACCAAAGATTGAGCTTTTTATCAAGCTTAACTGTCAAATGGGCTTCGCATAAGAATCGACTCTCCGGTCTAAGCCTGCGGGTCCGGCCTTCCATGGTACAGAACTTGGCCTGTCGTTTTCCTGCGGCGGAACAGAGATACCTCCTCAAGCGCGGAGTCCTTGCGCGATCCTTCGAAAATTTAAGCGAGTCCTTCCTGATACTGAACCCACGTTCTCTCGCGTGCTTGTTGTAGAACGTGTAAACCTCGTCTAATGACCTGAATGTCTTTACCATCACTGCCCAATGCCTATCAAGTGACTCTTGCTGATATTCATCATAGCACATGTCAAGGTCAAACTGATCATCATCGCTGTGCTCATCATTCCCGCTAGGACCATCAACACCTCCCTGCAAAATATGACATATAACCTTGCATGTCAATCTCTTCTTATATTCTTACTAACCATAAATAATGTAAAGAACTTACTTGACTACCGCTCACACTACGAGATGCATGGACCTCGCTCTCGGCATTGTCATCATCTATATTATTACGCTCATTGTCACCATTAGCATTTATCTGTGCACATGTAAAGTAACATAAGTGGTCATACAATTTTAATGTCAATCATTTTTCTACAATTTTTTCAACATACCTGGCTCACACTATCTGCATAAAACTGTTCATCTATATCATATTCCTCATCGTCAGCATTGCCATGCACCTGTACAAATTTAAAAGGACATGTTAGTGTCAAATAACTAGTTTTTGTTCAATATGTTTTTCTCAACGTTGAAGGTACTTACATTACCACTGTACGATTCATCCTGACTCATATAGTTGTCTCCGGGATGTTGGTTCGCATTCAATGACGAGGATCCATTATCACTACCGGAATCATCACTGACGTATCCGGTTACTTGCTCCATCTATGCACATACAAATAAGGTGTGAGATCAATGCCAACATTCCACAAAAAATCATCGGGAATACAGTAAATTCGTCAACAGTGACATGACTATGTGGCATGCATACAAATTTGAACATACAAAATCATTATGACGTCACTAAGAGGTCACTACTCTCCTCTCTTATTTACCTAAGTAGGGAATCATTTTGCATTACAAAAATGCACAAAAATGCAATGGACAAATCAAAATCATAAAAAAAAAGAACAAAAAGAGACATCCTAACCTACTGTGCGCCGTCGAGGGGTCCTCGCCTGGGGTCGACGCCGATGTGTTGCTGCCACCGACGTCGTGGAGGGCGCGTACCAGGACAGAACGGCGAGCGAGCGCTGGGCGTTTCACTGGCGACACGGCGTGTGGTCACTACGGACGCCGTCGGTGCTAGCGACTAGGCGGGCACGTCGGGGTCGACGTCGTGACGGCGGTGGGACCACGGCGGCGTCGATGCCGCTAGGGTTTTCTAGGCGGGGATGGGGTGTCGGTTTCACGGCGCGTGGCTGACTACGGACGCCGCCCGACGTCGTGACGGCGATGGACCACGGCGGCGTTGATCCCGCTAGGGTTTCGTACGTGGAGATGGGGTGTCGGGGTGGGGCGTTTTTTTTCCCTTTCCCGATCGCAGTACCGAACCGCTAGCGTACGACGCGCGGGAGTACGGGCCGGGCGGCCGGCCCTACGACGGACGGCGGGTATAATGTACGTGTAATTTAGTATGGACAATACTACCCCTTATACGTTTATTGGGGGGGGGGGGGGGGGTGGTTGTACCGAAGTCCTTCTCTAATAATAATACTATGGCGGCCGTCACGTTTAGGGCTCATTCCGTTGTTGCAACAGAAGATAGTTGAACTAGATCACAGCCGTTAGACAGGTGTTGTAGCGACGCATGATTTTCCTGTATTTCAACGTCAGCAACAGCCACACACATTTTTGGTACCATCGGGAGGAAGCAACCAAGCAGACTTTGCATAAGTACCAACCAACGGAATTTCTTTCACAGCAGTGACGACATCATCATTTCTTACAGTTGCACACTCTGCTCTGTCCAGGAAAATTGCGACGACGGAAAAAACAGAGTCGACCCAGAATGAACAAACGCTATCCAAGAAATAACACGACCAGAAGAGGGGGCAGCAAACGGGGGGAGGATCATCCGGCGATGTCGGTGGCGAGCTTGTCCGTGCATGCATCTGCGGCTCGCCGTCATCGTCGGAGGTGCATCCTCTTCCTGACCAAAGCCACCTATGTTTAGAATGTCTCAACTCTAAACATTTGTGCATGCATGGTGAAGGTGCAAGTTATCAAAAGGACATGAAAATGCCAGCAAAATCACAAGCGCGAGAGGCATTTGTCCTGTCACGAATGTTGTCATACACCAACGTTTGGACATGAAAATGTAGTAATAATAATAATACTATGGCGGCCGTCACGTTACTCATTCCGTTGTTGCAACAGAAGATAGTTGAACTAGATCACAGCCGTTAGACAGGTGTTGTAGCGACGCCATGATTTTCCTGTATTTTAACAAGAATTCCAAACTAATAAAATTAGTAATGAGTAATGAGTATTTTTCTTGTTAATGGGACAATGCGGGAGTAGTGTGATGGTTCTAAGAAAAGTCAGCTGCAAGACCAATCTAATTTACGATGGCACATCTATTAGGCACTTCTGATTTGTCAACTAATGTTAACTACTCCCTCCGTCTGAAAATACTTGTCGGAGAAATGTATGTATCTAGACGTATTTTAGTTTAAAATAAATAAACTTGGTTACCATTTCAAGTTAAACCAATACCTACAATGCAAGCATGCAGCATGGAAACATTCTCCATCAGTCTTTCCTCATAACTGCATGTAACCAGCTGTCAACTTGACTGAGAGGTTCTGGAGGTGGGAAAGCTGGTAAGAATAAGAAAAAGAACAAGAGAAGGAAGGATCCTAAGAACCTCCCAAAGGCTGACCCATGGTGGCGACGGCGGCGACATGCCGGTGATTGGCTCTATGCCGTTCTTCTCCCCCTGATCCTGCTTCCCCTCTACTATCTATCTTCCCCACTCTCCTCAGGTCCCCTTCTCCCAGATCCCCTTTCCTTCTTGCTGGCCTGCTGCTTCCTTTTCCGATCCCTGCCCCTGTCGCCCTTCCCCTTTGGCCCTGCTTGCTGGTTCCAGTTGTGATTCCTCTCTCTCCGTCATTCTTCTCTCTCCAGATCCTTGCACTCCCTTTCTCAGGCCCTCCACAAGCCCCTTTTCGCCTCTGCTTCACCCCTTGTTCTCTGTTTCCTTAACGAACCCTCACATCCCCACCTTGCTCCTACCCTAGTGCAGATTGTTTGATTTGGGGGTAGATTGATCACGCGACTCATCGCTTGGAATTGTCGAGGAATGGGCCGAGGTCTCAGCAGTGAAAGAATGACGTTTCTTGCCAAGCTCATCCACTCCACAAAAGCTCATGTGACCTTTTCTGAAATTAAATCTTCTAAGGTAAAATCCCGTGTTCTCGTCAACCATTTTGATATGTGTGATAGTATTGTAGTTCCTTCTAGGGGATCTTCGGGTGGTTTGTGGCTTATGTGGAATGATGAGCTCAACGTTCATGTGCATACTGCTTCCTTTTACGTTATTCTAGCTACTGCAGTCCATGTAGCATCAGGTAGGGGTTTTGGGCTTGTTTGCATCTATGGTGATCCATATCATAGACAGACCGATATGATTTGGGATCAAGTAGCAAATTTTATGTATGATGATAACCCTGGTAAGCCTATGTTATGTATGGGTGATATGAATGAACTTCTGTATGATATGGACAAAAGCAATCCTAATGTCAATTACCATCGTTTATATGCTTTTCGTTCTCTCATAAAAAATTGTGGTTTTTTTGATTTGGGATTTAGTGGTCCTGCTTATACTTGGACTAAAAGAAAATTTTCTTCTTCCCCCACTTATGAGCGGCTTGACAGAGGCTTGGTGAACCCTGATTGGTGTGCAGTTTTTCCCAATACTAAAGTGCTTAATTTTCCTATAATCATTGGTCACCATGCCCCCATTTCATTACCACTGAAGGCCAATATAAAAAATCTCGACAAACTTTCAAATTTGACAACTGGTGGTTAAAAGAAAGTGATTTCCAAGATTTTGCTAGGAATGTTTGGAACACTTCAAAAAATAGAAGTTTTTCTGCTCGTTCTACTAACCTTGCAGGGGCCTTGAAGGTCTGGTGCAAAAAGAAGAAACCCCTACAACAGGAGCTTGACAATCTGCAGGATCAGATCAATCAAATTCAGATGAGACCTTTGGACCAGCAAGATCACACACTGGAAGCGTCTCTCAGGGCTAGGTATGAGCAGAACCGGTACCCTCGTGTCGCCCCGCGCGGGCGACTCGAGGGCGAACGCGAGCGCCGCTGCCGGGCCTCACACATCTTCGATCCCTCGCCGCCACTTGAGGCTGGCGCCGGCCAAGTCCGGGCCGCAGCCAAGGACGGCGGGGGAGGGGCTGTTTTTCCCTGGGAGAGGGTGCAATCTGGGCTTTGGCCCGCGGTGGTCTTCCCCGGCGCAGCGGCGCCTTCGGCAGCGAGGCGGCAGCTCGTCAACATCCCTCCGCCCTACGGTGGCTAGTCCAGCCGGCCATGGGGCTTCGAGGCGACGTCCGGCGAGCCTGGCCCCTGCAGGATCTAGATCTGGCATCTGCGGTCCTGTAGAGCCGATGGGCCTGGGCGGGCCTCGTCCGTCGTTGGTGTTGGCGTCAGCGGCGGCAGCAGGCGCGGTTCTCCTGGCGGTTCTCCATCTGGTCCACTTCCCGCCGGATCTCGCGTCGGTGATCTTCACCAGGCTAATGGTGGTTGGGCACGGTGGTGTGAGTCGGGTTCGGGAGAAATCCTTTGGTGGCTTGGCTATCAACATCGGTGACAACGCCTGCGGGCACTGCTTCCCTCCCTGGAGGCATCGGCGAGATCCTTGCTCCCCACCCCCTCTTCTCCGACCCAAGGTTAATTCCTGTTATCCCTTGCAGATGCGGTGGCGGCGGCGCTTGATGTCGTTAATTCCATGGGGGCGTCGTTTGGCTAGGAAAAGTTGGTGTGTGGTGCCATGTGGTTAATTCTGTCTCCTGACCCCCCCTCCTGAACGAAAGTCCAAAATCCGCGTGATTGGACGGCGGCGATGACTTGTGCGTCGTACCCTTCATGAAGGCGCCGTCTAGGGAGGCTTGGGTGTTCGGGAGAGGACTCAGGCAGAGGGGATTGGACCAGTGGCAGCAGGTGGTGTTCGCGAAGGAGGAGCGGTGTGGCATCTGGCACGTCGATAACGGCGGGTCTCAACGGCATGGAGCAGCGGGGTCTCGCTGGTGGGTGTGTGATGATTGACGAGCGCGGGATGGTGGCATTGTCTGGCGTCGTGGTGGCGTCGATGGTAGCTAGATCGGGTAAGGTAGATGCAACAGTACAACACTGAGGATGGATTGGTGGTAGGTGGTTGTGGCGGCCTCATACAAGGCAGGCGTCCTGGTTGAGGAGTGCACCGGACTTGTGGGTGCCCCATACCCGGCAGGTGTCCTGGTTGGGATCTCAGGTCTTAGATGATAGGTTTGGCTGCGAGGTCTATTTGGTATTAGGCCCAAACTATCAGCATCCCTTCATCAATTGGATAGGAGTAGCGATATGTTGCCTAGACGGTGCCTTTAGTCTTACTGTTGTATGACTTTGTAAGGTCTTGTGTGAATAATTAATAAAGTGGATGCATGCATCATCCAGATGCAGAGGCCCGAGGTCCTCCTCCTTTTCTAAAAAAAGGTACGAGCATAACCTAACCAAGATTACTGATTTTTACAGGCAGCGAGCAAAAAAGAATTGGGCCAAGGACGGAGACAGGAATACTGAGTTCTTCCATCATGCAGTACTTAAATGGAGGAAAAGAAACACTATTGTCTCCATCAAATATAAAAATGATAATATCTTGTTTAAGCCTCAAGCCATTGCCAATACTTTTGTTAATTACTTTCGATATATTTTTGCATCTCCTAATGTTCATGTTAGCAAACCATTCCTAGCTTCAACCCCACCCCAGAATTGTGATGACTACACCTACAGCATACCGGATAAGGAAGAAATCTTGCAAACTCCCAAGGATATGAAGCTCAATGCCTCCTCGGGACCAAATGGCTTTAATGTCGAGTTCTATTTAGCTAGATGGAGCTAGATTGCGGACGATGTCACTGCCATGGTAAGAAATTTCTACCTCACAGGTATCATGCCCTCTCATATTAGTCATACCCATATTGCTTTAATCCCTAAAAAGTTGGTTCCTCAAATACCTGCCGACTTTAGGCCCATTAGTCTTTGTAATGTCATTTACAAGATCATCTCTAAGACTCTTGCCAACAGACTCAAACCTCACTTGCCTGATTACATAGATCCTGCCCAGCAAGCCTTTATTGAGGGCAGATGCATTAGCAACAACATTATCATTGCTCACAAAATCACACATTCTTTTGCTCTTCGATCTTGGAAACATGAAGCTTTTCTATTGCAAATAGATCTTGCTAAAGCTTTTGATAGGTTTGAGTAGAACTTCATTGTCTCAACTCTCTCACGTAAAGGTTTTGTGAATTTGGTTTATTCATGCATTTCCTCCCCGGTGTTTTCTGTCTTAATCAATGGTCAACCTTTTGATAATTTCCACAGCAATAGAGGTATAAGACAAGGTTGTCCCTTATCTCCTTCTTGGCACTTCAGGATGCCATGTCTCACAATCACTTGAAAGGTATATCTCTCAGACCAAATTGCCCTCCCATCCATTCCATGTTGTTTGCTGATGACTTACTTGTTTGTGGGGAAGCTACTGTCAATGAAGCCAGCAGAATGGCACAACTTATCCAACACTTTTGCCATTCCTCAGGTCAAACTCCAAATTGGGCCAAGTCCTCAATTATGTTTAGCGCTAATGTCTGCTAGGCCCTTGTTGATCAAATCAGGCACATTTTTCAAGTTCCCCTTACAGACCATACATCTACTCACTTAGGGCATCCTCTTGTTCTCCCTGCCAAGGATCGGGCTTCTGCTTACAAGTTTGTCTATGATAAGTTCAAGAACAAGCTCTCTTCCTACAAAGCTGACAAGCTATCTCATGCCGCCAGGCTTGAGCTTATTAATTCTGTTTTTGCCTCCATTCCTGTTTATTACATGTCCAATATCCTTTTCACTAAGAAATTCCTAGCAAAGCTCACTGCCATCATCAGGAATTTTTGGTGGGTCGGAGTGAGAGAGGAAGCTGGTACTCGTGCTTTATGTCTCCGAGCTTGCAAGGACATTTGCACCCCTAAGAAGGAGGGTGGACTTGGGATAAAAAATATGTTGGCCTTGAACCAAGGCCTACTCCTTGCGGCTGCTTGGAGACTTGCGGAGAATCCTGGTAGTCACATCTACCAAGTGATCAAAGCCAAATATTTTCCTGACTCTTCCATTTGGAGAGCTTCTGCTAATACTCCCAAATCTGCCTTTTTGGGCATCCATTCTGAGAGTTATGCCTCTGCTCAAAGATCATTCTTTTTACCAAATTACTCAAGGCAATATTTCCATTTGGAGTTCTCCATGGTACGCTGGAAAACATGTATGATCACCTTATTATTCAACATAGTAATTTTTTCTACCCTGCCAAAGTTTCTGACCTATGGCTTCCTGAACAAAAGGCCTGGAATGTGCATCTCATCTCTATCCTTTTTTAAGAACCTATTCTAGTGCTATTATTGCTACTCCTATTGTCATTGATAACTGCAGGGACATCCTTTGTTGGGACCTCACTCCTTTAGGAAAATGCAACTCAAAAAGCACTTATAAGCTCTATTTGCAGCAGATCCACTCGGTGCAAAACAACCAACCAAGACAGGTACCTCCAAACATCACCAATTTATTGCAGCAAGTTTGGAAGCAAAAGCACATGGTGCCTCGTGTTCAAACATTTGCTTGGAGGCTTCTTTGACATGCCCTCCCTACTGGAGCAAGCGCTGGTAAGTACTCGGTCCATATTGGCACTACATGTACCATATACAACTTGGAGGAGGATGAAATCCACATTTTATTTATCTATTCTTTTGCTCGAGCAGCTTGGTTTGCAAGTCCTTGGCATATTCGATCTGATATGTTGGTTGCCCAATACTCTACAATGCTAGACATTATTTTTGCTCTATGTAATTTGCATCATCCGAATGCTTCTATCCCTAATGTCTTCACTTTCTTATGGTGTTTGTGGAAAGCTAGGAACGAAGTTCTCTTTTGTAGGAAAGACTCTCTTCCTCACCATGTGCATCTTGCTTCTAATGCTATATCTTCAGCACAGGCTATACTGGACCCCCAAATCATCTCCATCCTCTGCCCAACAAGTTGCAGCACCATCAAGCTCTCAAATCCAAGGTGCGGAACAAAATTTGCAGGGATCCACAATCAAATCTGATTTACTCATTGCAGGAACTAAAGTCTATTCTGATGCTGCTTGGTGAAAGAAAAATATCACTGGCAAGGGACCGGAGGGTGCCACTGGGATTGGTGTTTTTGTCCATATTACCGATCAAGGAATTGATAGGAAAATAATGGTATAGGCGTCTGCGGATGATGCTCATTCTCCTCTATGTGCAAAAGCTTTGGCGATTAGGCTAGCAGCTGCGGTGGCGGCCTCTCTTCACCTTAATCAGGTTTCTTTCCTCACCAACAATCTTTCCTTGGCAAAGATGGTGGCATCCAGAAATATAAACAATGTCTTGATCACATGGATGTCGCAGCCCTCTCAGCAGGTTTATCCAGGACACATCCTCCCTAAATGCTTTTGTTTATCATATCCCCAGGAACATCAATGGGGTAGCTCATGATTGTGCTCATCAGGTTCTCAACTCAAGAGTAGAATATGTCTTTAGTTGTACCCATTCCTCTCAAGGCAATGGTTCTTGCCCTCTTTTACTTTCTCTTCAAAATCATCAGGTGGAAGGGTATGTAATTCACGTTGTACTTTGCTTCTGAGATGAACGGAAATTTGGCGCTTGTTGGCGCCTACTTGTGTTAAAAAACATGTAAATAAGGTTATATATTGTAACCCTAATTTTTCAGTGTATGCTATGTGAATAATATTTTATTTCTTACATCTTTCTATCTATTGAGTTCAGGAGGAAGGTGCCTGTGCGGTACCATGCAATGCGGGTGATGTTAATAATATTTCTAGAGCTCCTTGCCCAAGTTCAGATGTGCAAGATGCTAATGAGTACCCCTTTGAAGATGGTGATCTTGATGATGGACTTGATCCTGCAATGCAGGAAGAGCTTGATAGGTAAGGAAACTATCTCTCTCTTTTGTACATCTATTCAGGCCCTTAGCTTAGTTTCTGATTTTGTACTATGTTGACACATTTTTTTGCTAATGGGTTGAATGTTGGGGAACGTTGCATGGGAAACAAAAAATTTCCTACGCTCACCAAGATCAATCTAGGAGATGAACATCTACGAGAGGAGAGATTGCATCTACATACCCTTGTAGATCACTAAGCGGAAGCGTTAAGAAATGCGGTTGATGTAGTCGAATGTCTTCGTGAACCAATCACGATCCATCTCGCGAACTCTCGATCCAACTGCCGAACGAATGACACCTCCGCGTTCAACACACATACGGCTTGATGACGCCTTCACCTCCTCTATCTATCTAGCGATGATGAAGTAGTAGCTCGAGTCCTCCGGCAGCACGACGGCGTGGTGGCGGTGGTAGTGGCGGAATCTCAGCACAGCTTCGCTAAGCACTACGAAGAGGAAGAGGGATGGGAGGGAGAGGAGAGGCAACGCCGTGTCATGGAGATGTTCTCAAGGGTGCGACTTCCCTCTCTCTACCTCTCTATATATAGGGGAAGGGAGGAGGGGGTGGCACCCCAAGGAGGGCGGCGGCCAGGGCAGATGGGATCTCCCCTAGGGTGACTTGCCCCCCAAGGTGGGTGGAGGGAACCCTAGAGGGGCGCCCCCAACCCTCCTGGTTATGTGAGATGGGGTGAGGGGGGCGCTCAGCCCCTTAATTAGTGGGCTGGTTTGCCCCTTCCCTTGGCCCATGGGGCCCCCCAACACTTGCCCCCCCCCCACCCCGAAACCCCTTTCGGTGACGCTGGTCATCACCCGGTACCCCCAGAAAAATTCCGGACTCCAATACCCTTTGTCCAATATATCAATCTTCACCTCTGGACCATTCCGGAGTTCCCCATCACGCCCTGGATCTCATTCAGGACTCAGAACAACCTTCGGTAACCACCATAATGACTCAGCTATAGTTATATCGTCACCAAACGTTAAGTGTGTAGACCCTGCGGTTCGAGAACTATGCATACATGACCGAGACACCTTTACGGTCAATAAACAATAGCGGGACCTGGATGCCCATATTGGTTCCCACATATTCTACAAAGATCTTATTGGCCGAACCTCAATGTCAAGGATTCAACTAATCCCTTATGTAGTTCCCTTTGTCTATCGGTATGTTACTTGCCCGAGATTCGATCGTCGGTATCTCTATACCTAGTTCAATCTCGTTACCGGCAAGTCTCTTTACTCGTTTCGTAATACAAGATCCTGTGGCTAACTCATTAGTCACATTGATTGCAAGCTTCTTGTCATGTTGTATTACCAAGAGGGCCTAGAGATACCTCTCTGTCATATGGAGTGACAAATCCCAGTCTTGATCCATTCCAACTCAATAGACACCCTCGGAGATACCTGTAGAGCACCTTTATAGTCACCCAGTTATGTTGCAATGTTTGGTACACACAAGGTACTCTTCCGGTGTCAGTGAATTGCATGATCTCACGGTCATAGGAACATATACTTAACACATGCAGAAAACGATAGCAATAAACTTGACACGATCATACGCTACATTCATAGTTTGGGTCTTGTCCATCGCATCATTCTCCTAATGATGTGATCCCGTTATCAAATGACAACTCATGTGTATGACTAGGAAACCATAGCCATCTTTGATCAACGAGCTAGTCTGGTAGAGGCTTACTAGGACATGTTGTTGTCTATGTACCCACACATGTATTTGAGTTTCGAATCAATACAATTATAGCATGGATAATAAACAATTATCATGAACAGGGAAATATGATAATAACTAATTTATTATTGCCTCTAGGGCATATTTCGAACAGTATCCCACTTGCATTAGAGACAATAATCTAGTTCACATCACCATGTGATTAACACCCAATTAGTTCTCAGGTTTGTTCATGTTTTGCTTGTGAGAGAGGTTTTAGTCAATGGGTCTGCAACATTCAGATCCGGGTGTACTTCACAAATCTCTGTGTCATATTATGGATGCTGCTACCACGCTCCACTTGGAGCTATTCCAAATGGCTGCTCCACTATATGTATCCGATTTGCTACTCAGAGTCATCCTGATTGGTGTTAAAGCTTGCATCAATGTAACCCTTTACGCCAAACTCTTTATCACCTCCATAACTGAGAAACTCTACTGAGAGTCATCCAGGTTGGTGTTTAAAGCTTGCATCAATGTAACCCTTTATGCCGAACTCTTTATCACCTCCATAACCGAGAAACATTTCCTTATTCTTCTAAGGATAATTTTGACCATTGTCCAGTGATCCACTCCTGGATCACTCTTGTACCCCCTTGTCAGACATGTGGCAAGGCAAACATCAGGTGCGGTACACAGCATGGCATATCATATAGAGCCTATGGCTAAGGCACAGGGGACGACCTTCGTCCTTTCTCTTTCTTCTGTCGTGGTCGAGCTTTGAGTCTTACTCAACTTCACACCTTACAACTCAGGAAAGAACTCCTTCTTTGATTGATCCATTTTGAACTCCTTCAAAATCATGTCAAGGTATGTGCTCTGTGAAAGTCTTATCAGGCGTCTTGATCTATCTCTATAGATCTTGTTGCCCAATATGTAAGCAGCTTTACCCAGGTCTTCCTTTGAAAAACTCCTTTCAAACAACCCTTTATGCTTTCCAGAAATTCTACATCATTTCGGATCAACAATATGTCATCCACATATACTTATCAGAAATGGTGTAGGCTCCCACTCACTTTCTTGTAAATACAAGTTTCTTGCAAACTTTGTATAAACCCAAAAGCTTTGATCAGATCATCAAAGCGTATGTTCCAACTCCGAGATGCTTGCTCTAGTACATAGAAGGATCACTGCAGCTTGCATACCTTTTAGCATCCTTAGGATCGGCAAAACCTTCTGGTTGTATCACATACAACCTTTCCTGAGGGAATCTGTCAAGGAAATTTTGTTCTGACATCCATCTGCTAGATTTCGTAATTGAAAATGCAGCAACTGCAAACATAATTCCAACAGGCTTTAGCATTGCTATGAGTGAGAAAGTCTCATCATAGTCAACTCCTTGAACTTGTGAGAAATTTCTTTGTGACAAGTCGAGCTTCAAAAATGGTGACATTACCATCAGCGCCTGTCTTATTCTTAAAGATCCATTTATTCTCAATGGCTTACTGATCATCATGCAAGTCCACCAAAGTCCATACTTTGTTCTCATATATGGATCATATCTCGTATTTCAGGGCTCCTAGCCATTTGTTGGAATCTGGGCCCACCATCGCTTCTCCATAACTCGTAGGTCCATCATTGTCCAACAACATGACCTCCAAGACAGAGTTACTGTACCACTCAAAAGTTGTACGTACCCTTGTCGACCTACGTGGTTCGAGAGTAACTTGATCCGAAGCTTCATGATTATTATCATTAGCTTCCTCTTCAACTGACGTAGGTGCCACGGAAACATCTTTCTGTGTTGCGCTACTCTCTGGTTGAAGTAAAGGTTCAACAACCTCATCAAGTTCTATCTTCCTCACACTCAATTCTTTTGAGAGAAACTCTTTCTCGAGAAGGGACCCGTTCTTAGCGACAAACACTTTGCCCTCAGATTTGAGATAGAAGGTATACCCAACCGTCTCTTTTGGGTATCCTATGAAGACGCACTTGTCCGCTTTGGGTTCGACCTTATCAGGCTGAAGCCTTTTCACATAAGCGTCGCAACCCCAATCCTTAAGAAACGACAACTTAGGATTCTTGCCAAACCACAGTTCATACGATGTCATCTCCACAGACTTAGATGGTGCCCTATTTAAAGTGAATGTAGTTGTCTCTAATGCATAACCCCAAAATGATAGTGGTAGATCGGCAAGAGATATCATAGAATGCACCACATCCAATAAGGTACGATTACGAAGTTCGGACACACCATTACACTGTGGTGTTCTAGGTGGCGTCAACTATGAAACAATTCCACACTTTCTTAAGTGATTGCCAAACTCATAACTCAGATATTCTCCCCCTCGATCGGATCGTAGGAATTTAATCTTCTTGTTACAATGATTCTCAACTTCACTCTGAAATTGCTTGAACTTTTCAAACATTTCAGACTTATGCTTTATTAAGTAAATATACCCATATCTACTAAAGTCATTGGTGCAGATGAGGAAATAACGATATCCACCGTGCTCGTCAACACTCATCGGACCGCACACATTAGTATGTATGATTTCCAACAAGTCACTTGCCCGTTCCATTGTACTGAAAACGGGGTTTTGGGCCCACAAGGCATGGTTCACATGTGTCAAGTGATTCAAAATCAAGTGACTCCAAAAGTCCACCAGCATGGAGTTTCTTCATGCGCTTTACACCAATATGACTTAAGCAGTAGTGCCACAAGTATGTGGTACTATCATTATTAACTTCACATCTTTTGGCATTGATGTTTGCTTGAACTACGTCGGTATTTTCCCAAAGAGGATGGGATGATGCAGCACAGCAACAGTAGGTATTTCCCTCAGTGGTGGTTATCGAACCAGTAGGAGAACCACGAAACACCACATAAACAGCTCCTGCACACAAAGAACAAATACTTGCAACCCGACGTAACAGAGGGGTTGTCAATCCCTCACGGGTAAAAAGATAGGTAAAATTGTAGTAGATTGGATAAATAGATCTCGCGGGAACGCGAGATAAAATAAATTACTAAAAATTGCAGCAAGGTATTTTTGTATTTTTGGTTTAACAGATCTGAAAATAAGAGCAAATAAAAATAGATCGCGAAGGCAAATATATTAAAGAAAAGACCCGGGGGCCGTAGGTTTCACTAGTGGCTTCTCTTGAGAAAAATAGCAAACGATGGGAAAACAAATTTCTGTTGGGCAATTGATAGAACTTCAAATAATCATGATGATATCCAGGCAATGATCATTATATAGGCATCACGTCCAAGATTAGTAGACCGACTCCTGCCTGCATCTACTACTATTACTCCACACATCGACCGCTATCTAATATGCATCTCGTGTATTAAGTTCACGGAAAAACGGAGTAATGCAATAAGAACGATGACATGAGGTAGACAAGATCTATTTATGTAGAAATATACCCCATCTTTTTATCCTTAATAGCAATGATACATACGTGTTGGTTCCCCTTCTGTCACTGGGATCAAGCACTGTAAGATCGAACCCATCACAAAGCACCTCTTCCCATTGCAAGATAAATAGATCAAATTGGCCAAACAAAACCCAAATATCAGAGAAGAAATACGAGGCTATAAGCAATCATGCATATAAGAGATCAAAGAAGACTCAAACAACTTTCATGGATAAAAACATAGATCTGATCATAAACTCAAAGTTCATCGGATCCCAACAAACACACCGCAAAAAGAGTTACATCATCTGGATCTCCAAGAGACCATTGTATTGAGAATCAAGAGAGAGAGAAAGAGGAAGCCATCTAGCTACTAACTATGGACCCGTAGGTCTACAATGAACTACCCACGCATCATCAGAGAGGCACCAATGAGGATGATGAACCCCTCCGTGATGGTGTTTAGATTGGATCTAGTGGTTCTGGAACTTGCGGCAGATGGAATTGATTTTCATTGACCCCCCTAGGGTTTCTGGAATATTGGGGTATTTATAGAGCAAAGAGGTGGTGCGGGAGGCCACCGAGGTGGGCATAACCCACCTGGGCGAGCATGGGCCCCCCAGATGCACCCTGGTGGGTTGTGCCCCCCTCGGGGCACCCCTCTGGTACTTCTTCGGCCCATCTTGTGTCTTCTAGTCCAGAAAAAATCCACAAAAAGTTTCACTGTGTTTGGACTTTGTTTGGTATTGATTTCCTGCGATGTAAAAAACAAGCGGAAAACAACAACTGGCACTGGGCACTATGGCAATAGATTAGTACCAAAAAATGATATAAAGATTGTAAAACATCCAAGAATTATAATATAACAGCATGGAACAATCAACAATTATAGATACGTTGGAGACATATCAGCATCCCCAAGCTTAATTCCTGCTTGTCCTCGAGTAGGTAAATGATAAAAATAGAATTTTTGATGTGGAATGCTGCCTAACATGTTCATCACATATTCTTTTCTTTGTAGCATGGGCATTTGGACTTTTATATGGTTCAAGGCAATAGTCTAGTTTTGACATGAAGACTTTAATACTCAAGCAAATCAACAAGCAACCATGTCTTTCAGAATATCAACGCTAAAGCAAGTTATCCAAGCCCATTATGCTCAATCATTGATCCATTCATGAAACACACTCGAACTAGTTATACCAAATGCTCAAGTACGATCATAGTGCCCCTTAGTTGGTGCTTTATAAGAGAAGATGGAGACTCAAGTAAAAATAAAAATGGCATAAAGTAAAAGAAAGGCCCTTCGCAGAGGAAAGTAGTGATTTGTAGAGGTGCTAGAGCTCGAAGCGAAAATTGAGAGATAAAAACATTTTGGGAGGCATACTTTTCCCACCAACGAAAACGACTTAGAGTCCAACACTTTCCATGCTAGATACGGTTCCCGAACAGAAAATAAAGTTTATTCCCTTTTCCACCATAATTTCACTTTCCGTGGCTAACCGTATCCACGGGTGCCCTCCATACCAAGACTTCCAAGGAATTTATTATTTGACAACGTAAAGAAAATTCATTTTTCATTTAGGGACTAGGCATCCCTAATACCTTTGCCATACTCTCGTGCAATGACAAGTGAATAAACACTCGTCGTGAGAATAGCACATCTAGCATGGAAAATATCGGCCACCCCTCACCGCCTGGCGAGCGGTACGAGCACACAAAAGAGTAATTTATTTTGAAAATTAGACATGGCACATACAAATTTGCTTAGAAAGGCACGGAAATACCGCATATAGGTAGGTATAGTGGACTCATATGGTAAAACTGGTTTAAAAGATTTTGGATGCACAAGTTGTGATCATACTTAGTGCAAATGAAGGCTAGCAAAAATATTGAGAAGCGGCCAACTAAGAAACCAAAAATCTCATAAGCGAGCATTAAGCATAACTAACACCGAATAATGCACCACAAGTAGGATGTAATTTTATTGCATAACTATTGACTTTCGTGCTTGCATAGGGAATAACAAACCTTAACAGTAATATTCTTACTAAAGCATAATTACTCATCAATCATGACTCACATATCATATCGTCATATCTCAAAACCATTACAAAGAACCAAGTTTATTTTGTCCAATGATCTTCATGGAAGTTTTTATTATATCCTCCTTGGATATATATCACTTTGGGACTAGTTTCATATGTTGCTTTTAATAAGCTCAAACAAATATAAGTGAAGAACATGAGCATAGTATTTCTTTCTCTCGAAATAATTTAAGTGAAGCAAGAGAGAATTTCTTAAAAAATTTACTACTCCCAAATAAATCTAAGTGAAGCATGAGAGCATTTCTTCAAAAATAACGAAGCACACCGTGCTAAAAAATATATAAGTGAAGCACTAGAGCAATTCCATGGCTCTAAAATTTTAAGTGAAGCATAGGAGCAATCATTCATAATTTTTGGCTCTCTCAAATAGGTGTGCCTAGCAAGGATTCAAGACTTAAAATAAAAAGTAAAACAAGCAAAGACTCAAAATCATATAAGACGCTCCAAGCAAAACTCGTAATATGTGACGAATAATTATATAGCTCCAAGTAAAATACCGATGGTCATTAGAAGAAAAAGGGGATGCCACTCGGGGGCATCCCCAAGCTTAGTTGCTTGATACTTCTTGAATATTATCTTGGGGTGCCTCGGGCATCCCCAAGCTTAGCCTTTTGCTAATCATTATTCCTTCAATCATCGTAATATCACCCAAAACTTGAAAACTTCAATCACACAAAAGTCAACAAAACCTTCGTGAGATCCGTTAGTATAAGAAAGCAAACCACTAATATAAGTACTGTTGCAAACCCATTCATATTTTATTTTTGCATTATATCTACTGTATTCCAACTTTTCTATGTCAAAAATTCTTCAAAGAAAACCATAGAACCATCAAAACAAGCACACAACACAAACAAAATAGAATCTGTAAAAAACAGAACAGTCTGTAGCAATCTGGATATTTCGAATACTTCTGTAACTCCAAAAATTCTGAAAAATTAGGACAATGTGGTATTAATCTTCTGCAAAAAGAATCAACTCAAAAGCACTCTTCTGTTAAAAATGGGAATTATTTTGGTGAGCGCAAAAGTTTCTGTTTTTCAGCAAGATCAAATCAACTCTCACCCAAATCATCCCAAAGGCTTTGCTTGGCACAAACACTAATTTAAACCAAAATTGGGTATTTTATTGAAAACATCAAGAAAACCAAAAAGCAAACAGATACAAGTTAGGTTGCCTCCCAACGAGTGCTATCGTTTTACACCCCTAGCTAGGCATAATGCAAAGGATCTAGGTGTTGTCATCTTTGTTCTCCAACTCTTCAATCAAACACTTAGAAAGTTTCAAGGATTTAGCATATAAATTATCAACGACAATACTTCTAGGCATGAGATTGAAAAATTCATACTTGCAAATAGGGTCTCTTATCACTTCAATAAAATTGGGATGTATACTAATCACCTTAAGATCTCCTTTATCATTACTAGAAGTTGCACCCTTGTGTTTAGTAACTTGAATAGTCTTGCCGATTTTTACGGGAGTTTTGGCGGAAGCAAAAGCCGTACTTAAACCAGTAAAGATTTCTTCCAGTTTATCAATCCTAGACGGGCTTTCTTCAAATCTTTCATGAATTACAGTCCCGTTTTGCTTTAACAACTTAAAAACTTCTTCCTCTTTTGAACTAATTTTAGTAGCAAAATTTTGCATCTTTTTATCCAAGTTTTCAATATGTTCTTCGGTAAGCATTTTCTTTTCAATAGCATCTAGTGTTTCCATAACATGCTAAAGAGTCAAAGTTGTTTCATTAATCATAAGGGTGGTGAACCAACTAAATTTCCCATAGTGTTAAAAGCATCAAGAGAGGGACACATCAAGAAATTTCCATCGGTAATCGTATCAATGACGAATCTATACCAAGTGGTGATGCCCACCTAAAAATTGCGAAGAAGAACAACAATAGGTTACTTATGCATTGATCTATTATGAGCATTGCAAATCCTATACCAAGCATCTGTTAAATTCTCCCCTCCCCTTTGTTTAAATTTAAGAACCTCATTCTCAGGGGTATACGAAATAGAGGAAGAACTATCCATAACGACAAAAAGTGGTCAACAAGATTGCACACAAAAGCAGATCTGACGAGAAAACGGTGAACGAAAAAGAGGGCGAATAAAACGGCAAATTTTTGTGAAGTGGGGGAGAGGAAAACGAGAGGCAAATGGAAAATAATGTAAATTGCAAGGAGATGAGATTTGTGATTAGGAACCTGGTTGATGTTGATGATGTCTCCCCGGCAATGCGCCAGAAATTCCTTTTGATGTTTGCTTGAACTATGTCGGTATTTCACCAAAGACGAAGGGATGATGCAGCACAACAATGGTAGATATTTCCCTCAGTGACAAGAACAAGGTTATCGAACCAGTCGGAGAACCACGTAACACCACATAAGCAGCTCCTGCACAACAAAGAACCAATACTTTCAACCCAACGTAAGAGAGGGGTTGTCAATCCCTCACAGGTAAAATTGTAGTAGATTTGATAAATAGATCTTGCGGGAACGCGAGATAAAATAAATTACTCAAAATTGCAGCAAGGTATTTTTGTATTTTTGGTTTAATAGATCCAAAAATAAAAGGAAATAAAAATAGATCGCGACGGAAAATATATTAAAGAAAAGACCTGGGGGGCCGTAGGTTTCACTAGTGGCTTCTCTCGAGAAAAATAGCAAACGGTGGGAAAACAAACTACTGTTGGGCAATTGATAGAACTTCAAATAATCATGACGATATCCAGGCAATGATCATTATATAGGTATCACATCCAAGATTATTAGACCGACTTCTGCCTGCATCTACTACTATTACTCCACACATCGACCGCTATCTAGCAAGCATCTAGTGTATTAAGTTCATGGAAAAACAGAGTAATGCAATAAGAACGATGACATGAGTAGACAAGATCTGTTTATGTAGAAATAGACCCCATCTTGTTATCCTTAATAGCAACGATACATACGTGTCGGTTCCCCTTCTGTCATTGGGATCAAGCACCGTAAGATCGAACCCATCACAAAGCACCTCTTCCCATTGCAAGATAAATAGATCAAGTTGGCCAAACAAAATCCAAATATCAGAGAAGAAATACGAGGCTATAAGCAATCATGCATATAAGAGATCAAAGAAGACTCAAATAACTTTCATGGATAAAAACATAGATCTGATCATAAACTCAAAGTTCATCGGATCCCAACAAACACACCGCAAAAAGAATTACATCATATGGATCTCCGAGAGACCATTGTATTGAGAATCAAGAGAGATACAAAGAGGAAGCCATCTAGCTACTAACTACGGACCCGTGATACGTCTCCAACGTATCTATAATTTTTGATTGTTCCATGCTATTATATTACCTATTTTGGATGTTTATGGGCTTTAGTTTACACTTTTATATCATTTTTGGGACTAACCTACTAACCGGAGGCCCAGCCCGTATTGCTGTTTTTTGTGCCTATTTCAGTATATCGAAGAAATGAATATCAAACAGAGTCCAAACGGAATGAAAAACTTTGGGAGCGTGATTTTTGGAACGAACGTGATCCAGAGGACTTGGAGTGCAAGTCAAGAAGCTCCCGAGGCGGCCACGAGGGTGGAGGGCGCCCCCCCTATAGGGCGCGCCCCCTGTCTCGTGGGCCCCTCGGGCATCCACCGACGTACTTCTTCCTCCTGTATACACCCATGTACCCCGAAACCATCAGGGGAGCCACCGAAGAAATATTTTCGCCACCGTAACTTTCTGTATCCGCGAGAACCCATCTTGGAGCCGTCGCCAGCGCTCCACCGGAGGGGGGATCGACCATGGAGGGTTTCTACATCAACACCATAGCCTCTCCGATGAGTTGTGAGTAGTTTAACACAGACTTTCGGGTCCATAGTTATTACCTAGATGGCTTCTTCTCTCTTTTTGGATCTCAATACCATGTTCTCCTTCCTCTTCTTGGAGATCTATTCGATGTAACTCTTTTTGCGGTGTGTTTGTCGAGATCCGATGAATTGTGGGTTTATGATCAAGTTTATATATGAGAGATATTTGATTCTATTCTGAATTCTTTTATGTATGATTGAGTTATCTTTGCAAGTCTCTTCGAATTATCGGTTTGGTTTGGCCTACTAGATTGATCTTTCTTGCCATGGGAGAAGTGCTTAGCTTTGGGTTCAATCTTGCGGTGTCCTTTCCCAGTGACAGCAAGGACAACAAGGCACGTATTGTATTGTTGCCATTGAGGATAAAAAGATGGGGTTTATATCATATTGCATGAGTTTATCCCTCTACACCATGTCATCTTTCTTAAAGCATTACTCTGTTCTTATGAACTTAATACTTTCTTAAAGCATGCTCGATAGCGGTCGATGTGTGGAGTAATAGTAGTATATGCAGGCAGGAGTCGGTCTACTTGTCACTGACGTGATGCCTATATACATGATCATGCCTAGATAATCTCATAATTATTCGCTTTTCTATCAATTGCTCGACAGTAATTTGTTCACCCACCGTAATACTTATGCTATCTTGAGAGAAGCCTCTAGTGAAACCTATGGCCCTTGGGTCTAACTTTTATCATATAAGCTTACAATCTACTTTTATTTGCATCTTTACTTTTCCAATCTATATCATAAAATACTAAAAATATATTTATCTTATCATATTATATCTATCAGATCTCACTTTAGCAAGTGGTCGTGAAGGGATTGACAACCCCTTTATCGCGTTCGTTGTGAGTTCTTTGTTTTTTTGTGTAGGTTTGTGGGACTTGTCAGGAGCCTCCTACTGGATTGATACCTTGGTTCTCAAAAACCGAGGGAAATACTTATGCTACTATTGCTGCATCACCATTTCCTCTTCAAGGAAAACCAACGCAAGCTCAAGACGTAGCAAGAAGGATTTCTGGCGCCGTCGCCGGGTAGGTCTTCGCTCAAGTCAAGACATACCAAGTACCCATCACAAACTAATCTCCCTCGCATTTACATTATTTGCCATTTGCCTCTCATTTTCCTCTCCCCCACTTCACCCTTGTCGTTTTATTCGCGCTCTCTTTCCCAATCTCCTCTCTTTTCCGCTTGCCCTCTTTTTCTCTCTCTCTTTCGCTTGCCTTTTTTGGTTTGCTTGTGTGTTAGATTACTTGTCGCCATGGCGCAAGATAATACCAAATTGTGTGATTTCTCTAATACCAATAATAATGATTTCCTTAGTACTCCAATTGCTCCTCTTAATGATGTTGAGTCTTGTGAAATCAATGCTGCTTTGCTGAATGTTGTTATGAAAGATCAATTCTCCGGCCTTCCTAGTGAAGATGCCGCTACCCATCTAAACAACTTTGTTGATTTGTGTGAGATGCAAAAGAAAAAAGATACAGATAATGATGTTGTTAAATTGAATTTATTTCCGTTTTCACTTAGAGATCGTGCTAAAGTTTAGTTTTCGTCTTTGCCCAAAAATAGTATTCATTCTTGGAACAAGTGCAAAGATGCTTTTATCTCTAAGTATTTTCCTCCCGCTAAGATCATCACTCTTAAGAACGATATTATGAATTTTAAACAACTTGATCATGAGCATGTTGCCCAATCTTGGTAAAGAATGAAATTGATGATTCGCAATTGCCCTACTCATGGTTTGAATTTATGGATGATCATACAAAAAATTTATGCCGGATTGAATTTTGCTTCTAGAAATCTTTTAGATTCGGCCGCGGGAGTCACGTTTATGGAAATCACCTTAGGAGAAGCTACAAAACTCCTTGATAATATCATGGCTAATTATTCTCAATGGCACACCGAACGATCTACTAGTAAAAAAGTGCATGCTATAGAAGAAATTAATGTTTTGAGTGGAAAGATGGACGAGCTTATGAAATTGTTTGAGTGCTCCTATTGATCCCAATGATATGCCTTTGTCTACTTTGATTGAGAATAATAATGAATCTATGGATGTGAATTTTGTTGGTAGGAATAATTTTGGTAACAATGCTTATAGAGGAAACTTTAATTCTAGACCGTTCCCTAGTAATTCCTCTAATAATTATGGAAATTCCTACAATAATTCTTATGGTAATTTTAATAAGATGCCCTCTGATTTTGAAAATAGTGTGAAAGAATTTATGATCTCTCAAAAGAATTTTAATGCCTTGCTTGAAGTAAAATTACTTAAAATAGATGATTTGGCTAGGAACATTGATAGACTTTCTCTTGAAGTTGATTCTTTGAAACTTAGATCTACTCCTCCTAAGCATGATATCAATGAGTCTCTCAAAGCTATGATAAGTTCCATTGACGAGTGCAAAAAAAGAACCGCTAGATTGTGTGCTAAGAAAGATTGCTTTGTTAAAGTGTGTTCTTCTAGTTTTCATGAAAATAATGATGAAGATATTAAAGTTATTGATGTGTCCCCTATTAAATATTTGTTTTGCAATATGAATCTTAATAATGATGGGACTGGAGATGAGTCAACTTTAGTTAAAAGGCGTCCCAATAATTCGGAGTTTTTAGATCTTGATGCTAAATTTGGTAAAAGTGGGATTGGAGAGGTCAAGACTTTAAATAGCATTGAACCCAATATCTTGGATTTCATGGAATTTAATTATGATAATTGTTCTTTAGAAAGTTGTATTTCCTTGTTGCAATCCGTTGCGAATTCTCCTCATGCTTATAGTCAAAATAAAGCCTTTATCAAACATATTGTTGATTCCTTGATGCAATCTTTTGATGAAAAACTTAATTTGGAAGTTTCTATACCTAGAAAACATAATGATTAGTGGGAACCTACTATAAAGATTAAAATTAAAGATTATGGGTGTTTTGCTTTATGTGATTTGGGTGCTAGTGTTTCCACGATTCCGAAAACTTTATGTGATATTCTAGGCTTCCATGATCTTGATGTTTGCTCTTTAAATTTGCACCTTGCGGATTCCACCATTAAAAAGCCAATGGGAAGGATCAATGATGTTTTAATTGTTGCAAATAGAAATTTGGTGCCCGTAGATTTTATCGTTCTTAATATAGATTGCAATCTTTCTTGTCCTATTATTCTTGGTAGACCTTTCCTTAGAACGATTGGCG
Organism: Triticum timopheevii; assembly: GCA_963921465.1. Classification (NCBI taxonomy): domain Eukaryota; kingdom Viridiplantae; phylum Streptophyta; class Magnoliopsida; order Poales; family Poaceae; genus Triticum; species Triticum timopheevii. Next base: position 614,802,101 of record OY997268.1, on the reverse strand, counting down.
TGATTATTGATATGAAGGAAGGGAATATTAGATTCCAATTTCCACGAAGGAAAGGCATGGAGCACTTTCCAAGAAATAAAATCAAGTTACCTTATGAATCTATCATGCAAGCTACTTATGAATCAAGTGCCAAAGATGGCACTAGTTAGATCTATCCTTGCTTTTATGCCTAGCTTGGGGCATTAAACAATAGCGCTAGTTGGGGGGCAACCCAATTTTATTTGTGTTATTTGTTTTTGTTCCTTGTTAGTAATAAATTTTGCATCTACTTTCTTTTTAGATGTGTTTTCTTATTTTATTTAGTGTTTGTGCCAAGTAGAACCTATAGGATAACCTATGATATGAGTTAATATGATTCTGCTGAAAAACAGAAACTTTGCGCTCGCGAGAACAAATTCAATAAATCACAGAAACGTGTTTTTGCATTGATTCTTTTTGATGTAGATCAATAGACAAAGTTTTTAGGACGTCCTATTTTGGTAGGATTTTTGGAGTTCCAGAAGTAACCGAAAGTTACAGATTTCTACAGACTGTTCTGTTTTTGACAGATTCTGCCTTTCGTGTGTTGTTTGCTTATTTTGATGCATCTATGGCTAGTATGTAAGGGTATGAACCATAGAGAACTTGGAATACAGTAGGTTTAACACCAATGTAAATAAAGAATGAGTTCATTACAGTACCTTATGTGGTGGTTTTTCTTTCTTTCACTAACGGAGCTTATGAGATTTCCTGTTGAGTTTTGTGTTGTGAAGTTTTCAAGTTTTGGATAAAGATTTGATGGAGTATGGAATAAGGAGTCGCAAAAGCCTAAGCTTGGGGATGCCCATGGCACCCCAAGATATTCAAGAATAGCCAAAAGCCTAAGCTTGGGGATGCCCCCGGAAGGCATCCCCTCTTTCGTCTTCGTTCATTGGTAACTTTACTTGGAGCTATATTTTTATTCGCCACATGATATGTGTTTTTCTTGGAGCGTCTTGTAAGATATTAGTCTTTGCTTGTTAGCTTACCACAATCATCCTTGCTGTAACACACCTTTTGGGAGAAGCCCACTTGATTGGAATTTATTAGAATACTCTATGTGCTTCACTTATATCTTTTGAGCTAGATAATTTTGCTCTATGTGCTTCACTTATATTTTCTAGAGCATGGTGGTGGCTTTATTTTGAAGAGATTGTTGATCTCTCATGCTTCACTTTTATTATTTTGAGAGTCTTTTAGAACAGCATGGTATTTTCTATGGTTATAAATTTGGTCTTAGAATGATGAGCATCCAAGTTAGGTATAATAAAAACTATCATAGAAAGTGCATTAAAAGCTATGATCAATTTGATGCTAGATAATTGTTTTGAGATACGAAGGTGGTAATATTAGAGTCATGCTGATTGGGTAATTATGAAATTGAGAAATACTTGTGTTGAAGTTGGCAAGTCCTGTAGCATGCACGTATGGTAAAAGTTATGTGACAAATTTGTTGCATGGGATGCTCTTTTAATTGCTTTCCTTATGAGTGGAGGTTGGGATCGTGCGATGGTTAACTCCTACCAACCCTTCCCCTAGGAGCATGCGTAGTAGTACTTTGCTTCGAGGGCAAGTAGGCTTTTGCAATAAGTATATGAGTTCTTTATGACTAATGTGAGTCCGTGGACATACGCACACTTACCCTTCCACTTTGCTAGCCTCTATTATGTCGCGCAACTTTCACCGGTATTATAAACCCATTATTTACCTTCCTCAGAACAGCCACCATACCTACCTATTATGGCATTTCCATAGCCATTCCGAGATATATTGCCATGCAACTTTCCACTGTTCCGTTATTATGACACGCTCCATCATTGTGATATTGCTCTTTGCATGATCATGTAGTTGACATAGTATTTGTAGCAAGGCCACCTTCATAATTTTTCATACATGTCACTCTTGATTCATTGCATATCCCGGTACACCGCCGGAGGCATTCACATAGAGTCATATTTTGTTCTAAGTATTGAGTTGTAATTCTTGAGATTGTAAATCAATAAAAGTGTGATGATCTTCATTATTAGAGCATTGTCCCAAGTGAGGAAAGGATGATGAAGACTATGATTCCCCCACAAGTCGGGATGAGACTTCGGACTTTATAAAAAAGAGGCCAAAGAAGCCCATAAAAAGAAGAGGCCAAAGAATCCCACCAAAAAGAAAAAAATATAAAGAAAAAATAAAATAAAATAATGAGAAAAAAGAGAAGAAAAATGATGAGAGAAAAAGAGAGAAGGGACAATGCTACTATCTCTTTTTCCACACTTGTGCTTCAAAGTAGCACCATGGTCTTCATGATAGAGAGTCTCTTATGTTGTCACTTTCATATACTAGTGGGAATTTTTCATTATAGAACTTGGCTTGTATATTTCGATGATGGGCTTCCTCAAAACGCCCTAGGTCTTCGTGAGCAAGAAAGTTGGATGCAAACCCACTTACTTTATTTTGTTGAGCTTTCATATATTTATAAGCTCTAGTGCATCCATTGCATGGCAATCCCTACTCACTCACATTGATATCTATTAGTGGGCATCTCCATAGCCCGTTGATACGCCTAGTTGATGTGAGACTATCTTCTCCCTCTTGTCCTCACAACCACCACCATATGCCACATAAAGTGCTATGTCCATGGCTTGCGCTCATGTATTGCGTAAGAGTTGAAAAAGTTGAAGCGCGTTAAAAAGTATGAACCAATTGCTTGGATGAAACCGGGGTTGTGCATGATGGGAGTATTTTGTGTAATAAAGATGAAGCATGGCCTAACTATATGATTTTGTAGGGATGAGTTTTCTTTGGCTATGCTATTTTGATAAGACATGATTATTTGTTAGTATGCTTCGAAATATTATTATTTTTATGTTTTATAAGCTTCTATCTTGAATCATTTGGATCTGAACAAATCATGCCACAATAAAGAGAAATACATTCAGAATTATGCTAGGTAGCATTCCACATAAAACATTCTGTTTTTATCATTTACCTACTCGAGGACAAGAAGGAATTAAGCTTGGGGATGCTTGATACGTCTCCAACGTATCTATAATTTTTGATTGTTCCATGCTATTATATTACCTGTTTTGGATGTTTATGGGCTTTAATTTACACTTTTATATCATTTCTGGGACTAACCTACTAACCAGAGGCCCAGCCCGTATTGCTGTTTTTTTGCCTATTTCAGTATATCGAAGAAAAGGAATATCAAACGGAGTCCAGACGGAATGAAACCTTCAGGAGCGTGATTTTTGGAACGAACGTGATCCAGAGGACTTGGAGTGCAAGTCAAGAAGCTCCCGAGGCGGCCACGAGGGTGGAGGGTGCGCCCCCCTATAGGGCGCGCCCCCTATCTCGTGTGCCGCTCGGGCATCCACCACATACTTCTTCCTCCTATATATACCCTTGTACCTCGAAACCATCAGGGGAGCCACCGAATAAATATTTCCGCCATCGTAACTTTCTGTATCCGCGAGATCCCATCTTGGAACCGTCGGCGGCGCTCCGCCGGAGGGAGGATCGACCACGAAGGGATTCTACATCAACACCATAGCCTCTCCGATGAGTTGTGAGTAGTTTACCATAGACCTTCGGGTCCATAGTTATTAGCTAGATGGCTTCTTCTCTCTTTTTGGATCTTAATACCATGTTCTCCTTCCTCTTCTTGGAGATCTATTCGATGTAACTCTTTTTGCGGTGTGTTTGTCGAGATCCGATGAATTGTGGGTTTATGATCAAGTTTATCTATGAGAAATATTTGAATCTATTATGAATTCTTTTATGTATGATTGAGTTATCTTTGCAAGTCTCTTCGAATTATCAGCTTGGTTTGGCCTACTAGATTGATCTTTCTTACCATGGGAGAAGTGCTTAGCTTTGGGTTCAATCTTGCGGTGTCCTTTCCCAGTGACAGGAGGGGCAGCAAGGCATGTATTGTATTGTTGCCATCGAGGTTAAAAAGATGGGGTTTATATCATATTGCATGAGTTTATCCCTCTACATCATGCCATCTTTCTTAAAGCGTTACTCTGTTCTTATGAACTTAATACTCTAGTTGCATGCTGGATAGCGGTCGATGTATGGAGTAATAGTAGTAGATGCAAGCAGGAGTCAGTCTACTTGTCACGGACGTGATGGCTATATACATGATCATGCCTAGATAATCTCATAATTATTCGCTTTTCTATCAACTGCTCGACAGTAATTTGTTCACCCACCGTAATACTTCTGCTATCTTGAGAGAAGCCTCTAGTGAAACCTATGGCCCCCGGGTCTATCTTTTATTATATAAGCTTTCAATCTACTTTTATTTGCATCTTTACTTTTCCAATCTATATCATAAAATACCAAAAATATATTTATCTTATCATATTATCTCTATCAGATCTCACTTTCGCAAGTGGCCATGAAGGGATTGACAACCCCTTTATCGCGTTGGCTGCGAGTTCTTTTTTTGTTTGTGTAGGTTCGTGGGACTTGTGAGGATCCTCCTACTGGATTTATACCTTGGTTCTCAAAAACTGAGGGAAATACTTACGCTACTATTGTTGCATCACCCTTTCCTCTTCAAGGAAAACCAACGCAAGCTCAAGACGTAGCAACCTATAGGTATACAATGAATTACTCACGCATCATCAGAGAGACACCAATGGGGATGATGAACCCCTCCGTGATGGTGTTTAGATTGGATCTGGTGGTTCTGGAACTTGCGGCGGCTGGAATTGATTTTCATCGACTCCCCTAGGGTTTCTGGAATGTTGGGGTATTTATAGAGCAAAGAGGAGGTGCGGGAGGCCACTGAGGTGGGCATAACCCAACTGGGCACGCCTGGGTTGTGGCCCCCTCGGGGCACCCCTCTGGTACTTCTTCGGCCCATCTTATGTCTTCTGGTCTAGAAAAAATCAACGAAAAGTTTTGCTGCGTTTGGACTCCGTTTGGTATTGATTTCCTGCGATGTAAAAAATAAGCAGAAAACAAAACTAGCACTGGGCACTATGTCAATAGTACCAAAAAATGATATAAAATGATTGTAAAACATCCAAGAATGATAATATAACAGCATGGAACAATAAAAAATTATAGATACATTGGAGACGTATTAGCATCAATATTATGAACATGTGTATCACTACGATCTAGATTCAATAAATCGTTCACATTGGGTGCATGACCATAGAAGGTATTATTCATGTAAATAGAATAACCATTACTCTCTGACTTAAATAAATAAGCGCATTACAATAAACATGATCTCATCATGTTCATGCTCAACACAGACACTAAATAACATTTATCTAGGTTTAACACTAATCCCGAAGGTAGAGGGAGCATGCGATGGTGATCACATCAACCTTGGAAACACTTCCAACACACATCGTAACCTCGCCCTTAGCTAGTCTCCGTTTATTCGGCAAATTTTGTTTTGAGTTACCAATATTAGCAACTGAACCGGTATCTAATACCCAGGTGCTACTAGGAGTACTAGTAAGGTACACATCAATAACACGTATATCAAATATACTTTTGTTGAAGTTGCCAACCTACTTATCTAGCAAGTATTTGGGGCAGTTCCGCTACCAGTGACCGTTACCCTTACAATATAAGCACTTAGTCTCGGGTTTGGGTTCAACCTTGGGCTTTCTTCACTGGAGTGGCAACTGGCTTGCCATTCATGAAGTTTCCCTTCTTTCCCTTGCCCTTCTTGAAACCAGTGGTCTTGTTAACCATCAACACTTGATGCTCCTTCTTGATTTCTACCTTTGCGGCCTTAAGAACTGGGAACTACTCCAGGATCATCTCCATCTCTTGCATGTTATAGTTCATCACGAAGCTCTAGTAGCTTGGTGATAGTGACTGGAGAACTCTATCAATCACTATCTTATCTGGAAGATTAACTCCCACTTGATTCAAGCGATTGTACTACCCAGACATTCTGAGCACATGCTCACTGGCTAAGCTATTCTCCCCCATCTTGTAGGCAAAGAACTTGTTAGAGGTCTCATACCTCCCAACACGGGCATGAGCCTGAAATACCAATTTCAGCTCTTGGAACATCTCATATGTTTCATGGCGTTCAAAACGCATTTGCAGCCCCGATTCTAAGCCGTAAAGCTTGGCGCACTAAACTATCAAGTAGTCATCAGAACGTGTCTGCCAGATGTTCACAACATTCATAGACGATGCTAGACGGGTTGGCACACTGGGCGGTGCATCAAGGACATAAGCCTTCTATGCAGCAGTGAGGACAATCCTCAGACTACGGCCCTAGTCCGCAGAATTGCTTACAATATCATTCAACTTAGTCTTTCTCTACGAACGTATTAAAACGTGGAGCTACAACGCGGGCTATTGATCTACAACATAATTTGCAAAGAAAATTTAGAATATGTTCGTGATAATGAGTTCAATTAATCATATTACCTAAGAACTCCCACTCAAATTGACATCCCTCTAGTCGTTTGAATGTAACACAATCCAAATTCACCAACCCAAGTCCGATCATCATGTGAGATGAGGTGGTTTCAATGGTGAACATCTCCATGTTGATCATATCTACTATATGACTCGTGTTTGACCTTTTGGTCTTTTGTGTTACGAGGCCATGTATCTACATGCTAGGCTCATCAAGTTTTACCCAAGTGTTCCGCATGTGCAAAACTGGCTTGCACCCGTTGTATGTGAACGTAGAGTCTATCACACCTGATCATCACGTGGTGCTTCGAAACAACGAACTTTCGCAATGGTGCACACTTGGGGAGAACACAATTTTATCTTGAATTTTAGTGAGGGATTACCTTATAATGCTACCATCGTCCTAAGCAAAATAAGATGCATAAAAGGATTAACATCACATGAAAATCACAAGTGGCATGATATGGACATCAACTTGTGCTTTTGATCTCCATGTCCATAGCACCGACATGATCTCCATCGTCACCGGCATGACACAATGATCTCCATCATCGTGTCATCATCGGAGTTGTCATGCCAACCATGCTTCTACTACTATTGCTACAGCTTAGCGATAAAGTAAAGCATTACATAGCGCTTAAAGATTGACATGCGGGTCATACAATAATTAAAGACAACCTTATGGCTCCTGCCGGTTGCCGTATGCATCAACATACAAGTCGATATAAACTATTATAAACATGGTCATCTCATACATCAAATATATTTCATCATGTCTTTGGCCATATCATATCACAACATACCCTGCAAAAACAAGTTAGACGTCCTCCAATTGTTGTTGCATGTTTTACGTGGCTGCTATGGGTATCTAGCAAGAATGATTCTTACCTACGCAAAGCCTGATATGTAAGTTGCTATTTAATCTTCTACAAGGACCGCCTTTGTCAAATCTGATTCAACTAAGGTGGGAGAGACAGACACCCGCCAGCCATCTTTATGCAAAAAAGTCACATGTTTGTAGATGGAACTGGTCTCATGTACGTGGACATGTAAGGTTGGTCTGGCCGCCTCATCCCACAATACTGCTGAGTCAAGAAAAGACCATGGAAGGAAGCAATCTGAATATCAATGTCCACAAACTCCTTTGTGTTCTACTCGTGATGTCATCTACGCATAGAGCTAGCTCATGATGCCACTGTTGGGGAACGTTGCATGGGAAACAAAAAAATTCCTACGCTCACCAAGATCAATCTAGGAGATGACCATCTACGAGAGGAGAGATTGCATCTACATACCCTTGTAGATCGTTAAGAGGAAGTGTTAAGAAACACAGTTGATGTAGTCGAACGTCTTCGTGATCCAATCACGATCCGTCCCATGAACTCCCGATCCAAGTGTCGAACGGACGACACCTCCACGTTCAATACATGTACAGCATGAGGACGCCTTCACCTCCTCGATCCAGCGAGCGAAGATGAAGTAGTAGCTCGAGTCCTCTGGCAGCATGACGACGTGGTGGCGGTGGTGGTGGCGGAATCTCAGCATAGCTTCGCTAAGTACTACGGAGAGGAAGAGGGATGCAAGGGAGAGGAGTGAAAGCACAAGTGCTCCCTAGGTGGTTTTGGTAATTAATGACAACATATCTCTTGTTGGACTAACACTTTTATCTAGTATGTTTCAGATAAGTTCAACAATAGAGTGGCATGGACTAAAGGATGTGGGAACTCCTTCAAGATGCTAAGGACAAAGGATTGGCTAAAGCTTCAAGCTCAAGACTCTTCATTTTACATTTTAGTGATCCAAGATCACATTGAGTCTATAGGAATAGCCAATACTATCAAGAAGGGATGAGGTGTTGCTTAATGAGTTTCTTGCTCCACAGTTCTTAGTGATATGCTCCAAAAGCCTCAACTACTTTCCCACTTCCACTCATATGACCTAAACCTAAAGCCAAAATCGGTCACACCGATTCTTTCTATCCGGCGCCACCGAGTTCAAATGTCATAGCCACTGCCACAAACCCTAGGCAAGTCGGTCTCACCGATAGGGATCTCGGTCTCACTGAGATGGGATTGTAATCTCTCTGTGTATGTCCATTATTAAAATCGGTCTCACCGAGTTTGTTTAATCGGTACTACCGAGATTTCAATGCAAACTCTCTGGTTAACTTATTACCAAGATCAGTCTCACCGAGTTTGAGTAATCGGTCCCACCGAGTTTGCCTGACCAACTCTCTGGTTAGCTAATTACCAAAATCGGTCTCACCGAGTTTGTGTAATCGGTCTCACCGAGATTACGTTATGCCCTAACCCTAACCATATCGGTCCTACCGAGTTGCATTTCGGTCCCACCGAAAATCCTAACGGTCACTAGGTTTACTAAATCGGTCTGACCGAGTTTGTTGATTCGGTCCCACCGAGATTGGTAAATTGTGTGTAACGGTTAGATTTTGTGTGGAGGCTATATATACCCCTCTACCTCCTCTTCATTCGTGGAGAGAGCCATCAGAACGAAACTACACTTCCAGTATCCTATTTCTGAGAGAGAACTACCTACTCATGTATTGAGGCCAAGATATTCCATTCCTACCATATGAATCTTGATCTCTAGCCTTCCCCAAGTTGCTTTCCACTCAAATCTTCTTTCCACCAGATCCAAATCCTATGAGAGAGAGTTGAGTGTTGGGGAGACTATCATTTGAAGCACAAGAGCAAGGAGTTCATCATCAACGCACCATTTGTTACTTCTTGCAGAGTGGTGTCTCCTAGATTGGCTAGGTGTCACTTGGGAGCCTCCGACAAGATTGTGGAGTTGAACCAAGGAGTTTGTAAGGGCAAGGAGATCGCCTACTTCGTGAAGATCTACCGCTAGTGAGGCAAGTCCTTCGTGGGCGACGGCCATGGTGGGATAGACAAGGTTGCTTCTTCGTGGACCCTTCTTGGATGGAGCCCTCCGTGGACTCGCGCAACCGTTACCCTTCATGGGTTGAAGTCTCCATCAACATGGATGTACGATAGCACCACCTATCGGAACCACGCCAAAAACATCCGTGTCTCCAATTGCGTTTGAATCCTCCAAAACCCTTCCCTTTACATTCTTGCAAGTTGCATGCTTTACTTTCCGCTGCTCATGTACTCTTTGCATGCTTGCTTGCTATATGTTGTGAATGTTAAATTTGTGCCTAAACTCCACTTAAACTTAAAGAAGTTAAAAACTACAACTTTGGTACTAAGTGTCTAATCACCCCCCTCTAGACACCTATTCTCAAGGTCCTACAAGGAGAGGCAGCGCCGTGGCATGGAGATGTGCTCAAGGGTGCGGCTACCCTCTCTCTACCTCTCTCTATATAGGGGAAGGGCGAGGGGGTGGCGCCCCTAGGGTTTCTCCTAGGGGGGGCGACGGCCAAGGCAGATGGTATCTCCCCTAGGGTGACTTGCCCCCCAAGGTGGGTGGAGGGAACCCTAGAGGGGTGCCCCCAACCCTCCTGGTTATGTGAGATGGGGTGAGGGGGGGTGCTCAGCCCCTTAATTAGTCGGCTGGTTTGCCCCTGCCCTTGGCCCATGCCCCCCCCCCAACACTTGCCGGGGCCCCCCAAAACCTGTTTCGGTGACGCTGGTCATCACCCGGTACCCCCAAAACAATTCCGGACTCCAATACCCTTTGTCCAATATATCAATCTTCACATCCGGACCATTCCGGAGTTCCCCGTCACATCCGGGATCTCATCCGAGACTCCGAACAACCTTCGGTAACCACCATAATGACTCAACTATACTTATATTGTCACCAAAAGTTAAGTGTGTAGACCCTGCAGTTCGAGAACTATGCAGACATGACCGAGACACCTTTACGGTCAATAACCAATAGCGGGACCTGGATGCCCATATTGGTTCCCACATATTCTACAAAGATCTTATCGGTCGAACCTCGATGTCAAGGATTCAGCTAATCCCTTATGTAGTTCCCTTTGTCTATCAGTATGTTACTTGCCTGAGATTCGATCGTCGATATCTCCATACCTAGTTCAATCTCGTTACCGGAAAGTCTCTTTACTCATTCCGTAATACAAGATCTCGTGGCTAACTCATTAGTCACATTGCTTGCAAGCTTCTTGTGATGTTGTATTACCGAGAGGGCCCAGAGATACCTCTCCGTCATATGGAGTGACAAATCCTAGTCTTGATCCATGCCAACTCAATAGACACCCTCGTAGATACCTGTAGAGCACCTTTATAGTCACCCAGTAACGTTGCGATGTTTGGTACACACAAGGTACTCCTCCGGTGTCAGTGACTTGCATGATCTCATGGTCATAAGAACATATCACTAGTGCAGAACCGGGCTTTAGTGCCGGTTCATAACGGCCTTTAGTGCCGGTTTGCCAACCGGCACTAAAGAGTGGGGACTAAAGGCCCCCCCCCCTTTAGTACCGGTTCATCACGAACCGGCGCTAAAGTGCCACCACGTGGCACGAGCCAGGCCCGGGGTGCGCGTAGGGCATTAGTACCGGTTGGTAACACCAACCGGTACTAAATATTGGGGGGGGTTGATTTATTTTCCATTCAATTTTTTTTGTTTGCTGGTATTTCACGATACTACAAATTGTACACGTTATGCATATATATAAATAGATTTTCTCGTACGTAGAACCGCATATATATATATATACATATATATATATCATCGAATGTCTCACAAACCAACACCATTAATTATTCACACATACACATGTATATACATATACAATTTCTCCTACATATGTTGCCTTTGGTGCCTCCGGAGCATGATGACAAGTGGTTCACGGGGGCGGTAGCGGGTAATAGTATTCTCCTTTGGGATCTATGACCTGGTCGAGCAAAAATCCGGCTATTTCCTCTTGAAGTGCTAGTATGCGGTCCGATGGTAGGAGCTTATCCCGCACCGATCTAAACTGTTAAGAAGGAGATCAATATGCATGTGTGTTAGTTGTGTGACTATATATCGATAATGGTGTGAATAGTATTCTGACAAACGTACCCAGTCCTGTCTATCAGATCTGCTCCTTTCGCACGTCATCATGCGAATGTTCTCGCAAACGTAGAATGCACACAGATTATTCCCCGGCGCCTGCTTCAGGGCCTTTATGAGAATGGAATTGAATCAGATAATGATTAATCAAGCATGATAATTAATTAATGATATTGAAACAAGAATTAAAGAGATGGTAGCTAGCTAGTACTACTTAATTACTTACCTTGGGTCGATGCCAAAACAATTTTTTTGCCCACTTGCCTGGAGTCACCTTGATGAACTTTGCCCATGCCCTGCCCGCCGGCAAAGAAAATTAATAAAGGGGTTATTAAATAGTTCATATCAGGAAATGACGAACTAATAATTAATAGGCCGAGATATAGTTAATAATGATTGAAATTACCTGTTGACTATCCCCTTCACGATGGTGTAGTCTCTATCTTCTTTAGTTAGTGAGTCCAGTAATTCAACTTTTCCTTCCTCAATTTTAATGTCTAACAAGACCCAGTGCCAACTGCATACGCACACGTTTGCATGTCTTAATTAAGCGGGCATGTGCATAAAATTAATCAACTACCGTAAACCGTATACACCTAATTATTAACATCTAGCTAGCTAGTAAGCAAAAAAACAGAATTTGTAGTACAAGACAGTGTGACTCACGGGAAGTTGTAAGGAAGTAGTATATCTTCATTGCTATTGAGGCGCTTCAAGAACTCTAGCATGCTTTGCTCTACAGCATCTTGACAATATTCAATTTGCCATATGTCCTCATTAATGGTATTTGGGTTAATGAACCCAACGCCATAGCGTCCAGCTTTTTTCATTTCATACATCTTCATCCTGCATATAATACCACATAAAAAGAATATAGTGAGGATAATTACATGTAATGATTGCTCAAAATTATCACTACATAACTAGCTTGAGACTTAAATTACAGAAAGAAATCAATTACAAACAATAGCAACTGACGATAGACTTGTCGAGTGCGTCTTGATTGTATAACTGAAATAGTTCTGGATACTCAATGGCCAGAGCTTTCTCATGGTAATAATGCTCATGCTTGACATTCACCATGAGGGACTCTCGATTGAAAATCTTGGTAATGTTCATGTACCATTGATGCAATTGATACATTCTCGTTGGGAGGTCCTTGACCTTGTCTGGATGGACCAAAGGTTGGCCCCGGACATATTTCCATGCTATTTCTGATTCTCTAAGCGTAGGCATGGGCTCGATTTTGAGGAGTTGTCCAACAGAGATATTGAGCATTTGAGCCTGCATTATATGATCCTCCGTTATTACCACATCGCCATGCTGGGGAACGCTAACGGTTTGCCCACAATAATATTTGGCGCGCGTACTACTCCTCTCATGTTTTGTTGGCACAACAAGCGGGGGGATCGCTTGCGCCGCCTGTTCTCCCAACTGGGGAACGGTTTTCCCGCATTTTTTGCCAGCTGCTTGTTGGCTCGAGCTCGAGCTCGCTTCCTTCTTTAGCCGTTCTCGATGTAGTTTCCTGATTTGGCGCTCATAGTCCGAGTCAACAGGCTTGGGAGCTGGTTCTCTAGCCATACGAATGAAGTGGTCAATTACTTTCTCAGGCACTTTCTCCTTTGGCGGCGGTGCCGGTTTCGGTCCAAAATGGGCGTCCACTTGGGCTTGCACTATGGCTGCGTTTTGCTCCTTAGTCATGTCGTAAGGCCTCTGAGGAAGAGGAGCGAGGCTTGGACCATATTTATATCGCTTGTCTCCGCCTGTACTTCCTGAACTACCTCGACTCGTACCGCTACGCACCAAAGCTGCGGCATGTCTCTTCTGTGATTGCTGAGACGGCGGAGACGGCTGACGTGGAGTTGGACCAGGAGAAGTGTCATGACGATGTGCCGGACTTGAAGCAGGAGGTGTGGCCTGACACGGTGCCGGACTTGAAACCGGAGAAGTGGCATGACGTTGTGCTGGACTTGAAACCGGAGGAGTCAGCCCACGCGTTCGGGAACTTGGAGGAGGTGGCGGACTTCGAGGAGGAGTCGTCTCACGCGTTCGTGGACTTGGAGGAGCGGGAGTCTGCTGACTCGGTGGCGGACTTCTAGGAGGAGTCGGCAGACGACGCGGTGTCGGTGGACTTCGAAAGATGATGCAATCCTTTCTCCATAGGATGATACGATGTATGGCCTCTCCCAGTGTGCGCTCGTCTTCACCTCCAGGAATGTCAAGCGTTAGCCCCGAATATGGGTGCACCACTTCATCAACCATGACACGAGCATAGCCCTATGGAATCGGGATGCAATGGTAGGTTGCTTCGGGGGTAACTGGAAAAGCAATGCCGTCCACCACCTTCATGGATATGTTCTTCATTTTGGAGTGTAGCTCACAGTTAGTGTTCTCTATGATGTCATCCACAGGGTATGTATCCAGCAGTGTGTCGCCCGGGGCAGAACCAACACTGCTTCTCGGCATGGATGGGACGGTGCTATCCAATGCTGGACGATCATCCGCTTCCTGCTGCCGCTGCTGAGACCCCCTTTCCTGGCTAAGTGAGTCGATCTGCTGCTACTGCTGCTGCTGGAATTTGAGTGCCAGGTCCGCGTGCCTTGCTTCTAGGCCTTGAAGGCGTTCTGCGTCCTGCTTCCTCTGCTCCTCCTCCAGCTTCCTCTTCTTCTCCTCCTCCATCTTCTTTCTTGCACGGGACCTGTAGTCATCATTCCAGTCCGAAAATCCCTCATACCAGGGAATAACGCCCATGCCTCGTGTTCTTCCCGGGTGTTCAGGATTTCCCAGGGCACGCGTAAGCTCGTCGTTCTCTATGTTGGGCGTGAACACCCCCGCTCGAGCTTCTTCTATTGCGTCAAGTATCTTTTGTTCGGCTCCTTTTAGACTTGCCTTCTTCGAAACCAGGCCTGTCTTCGGGTCCAACGCCCCCCCCCCCCATGTGCATAGAACCAGTTCTGCACCTGGGGGGCCAGCTCCTAGTAATCGGAGTGGACCCTCCATCTCTTGCTCAGACTTATCCCACTTAGGCATTCCCACCGCGTAGCCACCTGGACCCAGCCTATGGAATTGCGCCTTTCTTGCGGCATTTGCCTTGTTTTTCACCGACCGTTCCTTAGATAATTCTGAATCCTTGAAGGTCACGAAATCATCCCAGTGTTCTCTTTGCTTCTCCAGTGTTCCCTTGAAATCTGGAGTCTTCCTTTCATTAGCGAGGTAGTTGGCCCATACAGTTTTCTTGTGGGTGTTGAATGCAATTGCCATCTTCTTAAGAGCAGCGGCCTTGACTTTCTCCACATCTGCTTTAGTGAAATGATCTGGTAGGGTGAAATGTTCCATCAAAGATTTCACCAGGTCTTTTTTGGCTCTGTCGTCGACCCAAGTAACACCTGGACGTTTAGTCTTTGGCTCTTTCCATTCTTGAATGGAGATCGGGAGTTTGTCCTTCACAAGAACTCCGCACTGACGAGTCCACTTGTCCGCAACGTTCTTAGGCGTGAGGGGTTCGCCACTAATTTGGTGGATTCAATGTGGTACTTTACACCATCCTTCAACAATCTGCCTGGGCCTCGCTTTGTCTTGCTGTCTATAGAAGCAGATTTGCTCGATCCGGAGGGCTGAAAGAAGAAAGATTGATTCGTTAATATATCTTTAATAAAAAAACATGTGATGATCACCAGGATGCATGCTTATATAAATATACCTCGCCGGTAGTCTTTGTTATTTGAAGATCAGCATTGTCTGTGTCATCACAAACATTGTCTGTGTCATCATAATCATAGTTCATGACTTCATCAGCTCGGTCGTCGAGATCGAATATCTTTTCATCACCCTCTCCGGTATTGTTCAGATATTGGGAGCCGTCATCTGCTTCATTCAGATCATCTAGCCTGTGAGGGCTGCGTATGATGTCGAACAATTCCTCTTCTCTCTCTGCCGGTATTGTCCGCTATAGCTTTTATTTTACTAATACAGAAGAAATATAAAACAATTTAGTATTCAAATTACAATGCATGGATGCAATTAATCAATAAGGAAAAACTGAATCTCGAATACATCGTCTCGAATATATAATCTCAAATACATCATCGTCTTAATATATATAATCTCGAATACATCGTCTCGAATATTATATATTGAATACATCACTGGCTAGGTACCTAATAAAGATCGAGTACTACAAAAGAATCTAGGGCGCCACTCGCGGTTCCTGGGGCGCGGGCGGTGCACACCCAAAGAGAAGGAACCATCACAGGATCATATCTCCGGTCATCTGCCCAAAGAACCCGCCAAGTAGTGGAGAACCTGACATCGTCCATAGCAGCCATGTAGCGATGGACGTGCTCATCTTCCTCCCTGACACGGTGACGCACCACCTCCGGCGGGGCCGGCTGCCTCTGCACCGAATGTGGCCCACGCGAACGCCACCAAAGAAGATCAGGGTCGACGACGGGACCCGAGGTCGGGTTCCTCACCAAGCGGCGCGCCCCTCCAGGTAGCACATCCCAGTGCCAGCCCGGCGGAGCCCAGTCCCGGACATGGGTCCCCTGAAGCAGGACGTCGTCGCGAACGGGTCGACGACGAGGATGCGGGCCGGGCATATCATCGAGAACAAATACTATATGCCCGCAAAAAGTAACATTTTTTAAATGATTGGATTGTGATAACTAAAATTCTATATATATGCAAATTCTAACAATTTGACATTAATCTAATTCATCTAACTAAAACTAATTCTAAAATTTCCAGATTATATAACTAACATTTCTATAACAATTCTAATATTTATATAACTAAAAAACAGAAAAATTGCTAACATTTCTATAAATATTTCTATAACTAAAAAACAGAAAACATTTATAACATTTCTATATAACTAACATTTCTAATATTTATATAACTAAAAAACAGAATAATTTCTAACATTTCTATAACTAAAAAACAGAAAATTTTATAACAAACAAACTAATGTGTGTGTGTGTAGTGTGTGTGTGTGTGTAGTGTGTGTGTGTGTGTGTGTGTAGTGTGTGTGTGTGTGTGTGTGTGTGTGTGGACATGGCGGCCGGGGCGAGCTCACCGGCGAGGCGACGACGGGGCGACGGGACGGGGCGGCGACAACGGGGCGACGGGACGGGGCGGCGACGACGGGGCGGGGCGGCCGGGGCGACGGGACGGGGCGGGGTGCGGCGACGGGGACGACGGGGACGACGGGGACGGGGACGGCCGGGGTGGCGACAAGGGGCGGGGACGGCCGGGGTCGGCGACGAGGGGCGGGGCGGCGACGTCGACGGGGACGGCGTCGATCGGGGCAGGGCGGCGCGACGGAGGGAGGAAACAGAGGGAAGAAACTGAGGGAAACTGAATTTTTTTTAAGTGTTGTATATATAGGATGGACCTTTAGTACCGGTTGGAGCCACCAACCGGTACTAAAGGTCTGTTTTGGCTAGGCCAAGCGGCGGGAAGCGCCCTCCCTTTAGTACCGGGCCGTGGCTCCAACCGGTACTAAAGGCCCCCCTTTAGTATCGGTTGGAGCCACGGCCCGGTACTAAAGGGGGTGTGCTGGCTCCAGGCGGTGCGCAAGTTTAGTCCCACCTTGCTAGCCGAGGGGCTACCGCACTGGTTTATAAGCCCCAGTGCGATAGCTCTCTCGAGCTCCTCTCCTAAGCAGGCCTACTGGGCCTACCTGTCCTCTTCCGCCCAGTGGGCCTACTGGGCCTTTGCGGGCCTGCATCCTGGCCCAACAAAAGGTGTTCGTAGTCGTATGCAGGCCGCTTTGGCCCAGTAGGCGGGCTTTTTATTTCCTTAATTTTTTCGCTTTATTTATTTTTGTTTTATTTATTTTTGAGTTATTTTTTGCTGTATTTAGAGTTTCTTTGTGAATAATTTTGCTTTAGGTACAAAAAATTACAAACTTTCTGTTAGTGCCGGTAGTTTTCAAATTTGAATAGTTTAAATTTTGAATTATTTGAAATTTGTGTGAATCACTAGTTTGTGAATAACTTAACTTTCAAAAAGTTTTTTCAGTGATTCTTTTTTCTTATGTTTAATATTAGTGTGTTTTATCATTATATTCAATTTGGTAATGCTTAGGTTATTTAAAAAATGAAATGCCTTTGTAACAGTTCAGTTTTCGTCGGAAACCCTGATACTTCGAAAGAGATTGTCCATTTTGTACACGAAGTGCATCCAGTTTTTGCCATAACCCTCTCTACTTTTTTGCACATGCTATTTGTATGAAATTATGATACCATGCCAAGTTTCAACCTTTTCTGAGTTCATTTGAAATGATTTTCAATTTCAGGGTCTTTTAGCTGGAAAAAATCAATAAATGCATGAAAAGAATTTGTTTGCACATAAAATTTCTTCGCGTTTCAAATGCCAAAACACATAACTACCCTAACTATTACAGACATTCCCTCCTGGGTGTGAAACACAGAATAAAGTGATGATAGTGAAGCCGATCACATCCCAGATCTTTGGTGTGAAACTTTTTCTTCCCGTGTGTCCCTTTGCGCCGTAGCCATGGAAAATCTTCATCATTTAACTGGATGCTCGGGTCAATATTCACTGTGAATGGAGCAATTTCATCAAACTTTTCATAATCTTCTGACATGTCTGTTTTGTCATCCACTCCCACGATGTTTCTTTTTTCCTGAAAGAACTATGTGGCGCTTTGGCTCGTCGTATGATCCATTCGCTTCCTTATCTTTTCTTTTTCTCGGCCTGGTAGACATGTCTTTCACATAAAAAACCTACACCACATCATTGGATAGGACGAATGGTTTGTCTTCATACGCAAGATTGTTGAGATTCACTGTTGTCATTCCGTACTGCGGGTCTTCCGTTACCCCGCCTCGTGTCATATTGACCCATTTGCACCGAAACAAAGGGACCTTCAAATCACCTGATCCATAGTTAAGTTCCCATATGTCCTCTATGTAACCATAATATGTTTCCTTTCCCGTGTTGGTTGTTGCATCAAAGAGGACACCACTGTTTTGGTTGGTGCTCTTCTTATCTTGGGCGATCGTGTAAAATGTATTCCCATTTATCTGGTACCCTTTGAAAGTCATTATATTCAAAGATGGTAACTGGGACAGCGAGTACATGTCATTTTGAATATCGCCATCATTCAGGGCACGTTTCTGCAACCAACCGGCGAAAGTCCTCGTTTGTTCGCGTGTAATCCCGTCGTCAGACTTCTCCGGGTGTTTGGACTGTAGAAAATTCTTGTGTTCCTCCATATACGGAGCCACCAAGGCGGAATTCTGTAGAACTATGTAGTGTGCTTCAGTGAGAGCATGCCCGTCCATACATATTATTTGATGCCCTCCTAGCGTGCCTTTTCCTTCCAGTCTGCCCTTATGCCGCGATTCAGGAACACCCATCGGCTTAAGGTCAGGAATAAAGTCAATACAAAACTCAATGACCTCCTCATTTTCATGGCCCTTCGAGATGCTTCCTTCTGGCCTAGCACGGTTATGAACATATTTCTTCAAGACTCCCATGAACCTTTCAAAGGGGAACATATTGTGTAGAAATACAGGACCCAAAACGTTAATCTCTTTGCAAAGGTGAACTAGGACGTGCGTCATGATGTTGAAGAAGGATGGTGGGAACACCAACTCGAAACTGACAAGACATTGCACCAAATCATTCTGTAACCTTGGTATGATTTCTGGATTGATTACCTTCTGAGAGATTGCATTGAGGAATGCACATAGCTTCACAATGGCTAATCGAACGTTTTCCGGTAGAAGCCCCCCCCCCCCCCCCCAATGCAACCGGAAGGAGTTGCGTCATAATCACGTGGCAGTCATGAGACTTTAGGTTTTGGAACTTTTTCTCTGCCATATTTATTATTCCCTTTATATTCGACGAGAAGCCAGACGATACCTTCATGCTGAGCAGGCATTCGAAGAAGATTTCCTTCTCTTCTTTGGTAAGAGCATAGCTGGCCTGACCCTGATGTATGCCGTCTTTTCCGTGCATACGTTGCTGGTCCTCCCGTGCCTCTGGTGTATCTTTTATCTTCCCATACACGCCCAAAAAGCCAAGCAGGGTCACGCAAAGATTCTTCGTCACGTGCATCACGTCGATTGCGGAGCGGACCTCTAGGTCTTTCCAATATGGCAGGTCCCAAAATATAGATTTCTTCTTCCACATGGGTGCGCGTCCGTCAGCGTCCTTCGGAACAGGTTGTCCGCCAGGACCCTTTCCAAAGATTACCTTCAAATCCTTGACCATATCATGTACATCAGCACCAGTACGGTGGCGAGGCTTCGTCCGGTGATCCGCCTCACCTTTGAAATGCTTGCCTTTCTTTCTTACGGGATGCCTTGTCGGAAGAAATCGACGATGTCCTAGGTACACATTCTTCCTACAACTATCTAAATATATACTGTCGGTATCATCCAAACAGTGCGTGCATCCGCGGTATCCCTTGTTTGTCTGTCCTGAAAGGTTACTGAGAGCAGGCCAATCATTGATGGTCACGAACAGCAACGCCTTTAGGTCAAATTCTTCCTGTCCGTGCTCATCCCACGCACGTACACCTGTTCCATTCCACAGCCGTAATAGTTCTTCAACTAATGGCCTTAGGTACACATCAACGTTGTCGCCGGGTTGCTTAGGGCCTTAGATGAGCACTGGCATCATAATGAACTTCCGCTTCATGCACAACCAAGGAGGAAGGTTATACAAACATAGAGTCACAGGCCACGTGCTATGGTTGTTGCTCTGCACCCCAAAAGGATTAATGCCATCTACGCTTAGACCAAACCATACGTTCCTTGGGTCACCTGCAAACTCCTCCCAGTACTTTCTCTCGATTTTTCTCCACTACGAACCGTCAGCAGGTACTCTCAACTTTCCGTCTTTCTTACGGTCTTCTGCGTGCCACCGCATCGCCTTCGCATGCTCTTTGTTTTGGAACAAACGTTTCAACCGTGGTATTATAGGAGCATACCACATCACATTGGCAGGAATCTTCTTCCTAGGGTGCTCACCCTCGACATCACCAAGGTCATCGCGACTGATCTTATAACGCAATGCACCGCATACCGGGCAAGCGTTCAAATCCTCGTACTCACCGCGGTAGAGGATGCAGTCATTAGGGCATGCATGTATCTTTTGCACCTCTAACCCTAGAGGGCAGATAGCCTTCTTTGCTTCATACGTACTCTCGGGCAATTCGTTGTCCTTTGGAAGCATATTCTTTATCATTACCAGCAACTTTCCAAATCCCTTGTCAGATACACCATTCTCTGCCTTCCATTGCAGCAATTCAAGTGTGGTGCCCAACTTTTTTTTGTCAGCTTCGCAATTCAGGTACAACAATTTCTTGTGATCCTCTAACATGCGCTGCAACTTCGTCCTCTCCAGATCACTTGCGTAGTTTCTCTTTGCTTCGGCAATGGCCCGACCTAGATCATCAGCGGGCTCATCTGATGCCTCTTCTTCAGCTTCTTCCTGCATTGCCGGCTCAGCTTCTTCCCCCATTGTTGTATCATCGTATTCAGGGAACCCATGGCCAGGATAGCCGTCGTCGTCCTCTTCTTCTTCATTGTCTTCCATCAAAACCCCTATTTCTTCGTGCTTGGTCCAAACATTATAGTGGGGCATGAAACCGGACTCAAATAGATGGACGTGAATGGTTCTTGACGTAGAGTAACTGTGACCATTCTTACAGCCAGCACATGGACAAGGCATAAAACCATCCGCCCGCTTGTTTGCCTCAGCGGCAAGCAGAAAAGTATGCACGCCATTAATGAACTCGGGAGAGCATCGATCATCATACATCCATTGTCGGCTCATCTTCATTACACAACAACTGAATAGACCAAATTAATACAAGTTCATACATAAAGTTCGTATACAATACTTAATTAAATGCAACATACAAATAACTCTCTAGCTAAAGAATTTAAATGCAACAACAAATGCGATGAAGATCGCAACTAAGGCAACAACAAATGCGTATAGGAGAGGAACGCCGTGATGCTTGGGTGGACTCGCCACCAGACTTTATTTTAGATGTAATTTTGGATCAGATTCCAAACTTTGTTTAAGTAAAGCGGTAAAGTTTCCCCTAAAAAAAAGAACATAACCCAGTCACACTTTTATAGTAGCACGATAATATTATTGTGCAGAGTGAGTATTTACTAGTGGTTGGGGCGCACCCTTGGTGCGCCGCCTGGACGGAAGCTTTGTGGTGCCAGATAGGTCGCGCCCATTTTAGTTTCTTTTTTGCATTGTGTTTGGCACATTAGTAGCCTCCAACAGAATTGATGAGCTTAACCATAACCAGTAGCAACCTAATAATAGTTTCTAATGTGCTGTTATCTTAAATTAAAATAAAGGAAGAATTTGCAGGATCAGTTCTAGGAAAACATGAATTTACAGGGTCAATTTTCAAGAAAACAGAGCTGTAGAGCATGATGATTACATTGCCCACATAATATGCTCTCAGCAGGAAGAAACCGATAGGAACATGATTCAAAACAAGACAATAATCTTGCAACTCTCCAGGATACCTTATCAATGATAGCCTCAAACTCCCTGTCCGCAAAATTCTGTTCTGTCAAAGATCCTGACACTTTGTTCTTTTCAAAAATTTCAACGTATTAATATCATCGTAATATCAACGGTTGTCATCAGAGTACTTATAGATGAGCTACCCAAAGTGTAAATAAAACTGATTAGTAGAAAGCAAGCCTGCAACTATTCTGCCATCTATTCTTCTAAGTACAGACAAATGAAGTTAATTCTAATTCCTTTTCTAAATAGGCTGCCAGGTGGAGCGCCGAACGATGCATCACACATCATTTATCAATAATATATTCTCTTCCAGAGACCATTACATAAACCCAAATCATGAATACTCTGAACGAACTTCGAAAGAACAGGAGAATGGTGTCCCACGCTATGGTATAAACGATGTGTTCTCTGGCATGTACCCCCAGCCATAGTAGTGTAGGTGGTAATAAATGAGCAGATAGTTGTGTGGAAGCACAAACAATGTATTTGCATTTTGACTATCTACCACATTACGAGTAGTAGGAGGAGGTTATATAGTACTCCCCCCGTCCCATAATATAATAACGTTTTTGAACGTTTTTGACACTAGAGTAATATAGATACACTGAAGAAGCCAACATTTGCATTTCTAACTAAGTAATTGGTCTGATTTATAAACTGCACAGCTTTATGTAACATCACTGTAATCTATGAGAAATTCCGAAATCTTCTTTGTTCATACTCCCATATAGCAACTCCATAGTATTAAATCTGCTAAAAGAACCAAATGCATTGTGCATAATGGAGAATATTTCTCAGTAAATAAAACTCGAATTAGTACCAAATAGTCGAGACCCAGTAATGGCTCTGCATCATCAGCTTGCTACTGATCCTAAAATTGCAAGCAATCAAAGGTTAGTGATAGCTACAAAATCAGACAGATAAATTCAGGTGGAATTGATGAACTGTTGGCATCATCAAGTGAGAATTTTAAAAACCAATTTGCTTAGGTAATAATCATTGAAACTGTACCAGGCACACTATGGTAAATATTACATGAGAAACTGAAGTAAGGCATAAGTATATATACAACCTTTTTTAAAACACAAATGGAGTATATGACAACGGAATCAGACACTTACAACAAAGTTTGGATTTAATAACCCTCCTTGCACAAAGTTTGAAGCATTCAATATAGACGATGCCTAGGAGTATCATAACGCCCACCAGAGAAATCACGACCTTCGACAAAAACAATTATTTTCCTTCTATAATTGCCTGCATCAACATCACAATAATTGTTTTCGTATATAACACAACAGCGTAATATATTAAAAATCCTTATGGACCACTATCCATAATCTGACACTATCCATCATACGTAACCTGGAAACAGAGAACGATCACTTGTACATAGCATTATATATTAAAAATCCATATGGACCACTTACATACAGAGAACAATTCATATAGAGCTTGAGCAAAAGAAAGGAAGGAAAACACCTGATTGGCAGTAACACATGGATACATTATTTTTAGAACAGATTGCTCCATGCCAACTTGTTCTGCAATTGGGACAATTTCATAAATATGATTCACTTTAATGTTATAGTTAGAACAAACATTAACAAAAGGAGAAGAATCAACACTATTTTTGTACTTGATTGTTTCGATTTCAGAGAAAGAGCATAACTACTATGAAACAGAGTAGTACAAACGCTGAATTTTCTTGGATCCTTCAAATAGGAGTATCAATGTGTGACAATGCAGAAAAGGCATCTTGGTTTAATAGGATTAATAAAATAGCAAGTAAAATTCAGTACATACTGAATAAGGGTGCACCCTAACAGTTCCTAGACCTCATCTGAGGTGGTTGAGGAGATTAAGCACACACCCGGCCCCTACAACCAGGTCACTATCATGTTCCCAATTAGTGAATTTGAAAAAGAAAAGTATTTTTTTTCTTTTGCATATATGTAATTGATACGTAGAATCAGTTTAGGTGTACAATTACCTCGGCAGCTTAACACCTTGTCACAAATAAGACTTGGCTACCAATCCAGTATAATATTCTCTAAGCAACCAACTATGCAAAGAACCGCTGGTAGAGCAAACAAACGTACTGGCTTTTGTAGGAAATTGTTGGAACATGATAATCCATTGGGAGGAAAAACACTACGCATAGTGATCAAATTTGTAGGCTATTGCTTCTAGTACATGGAATTAGCAAACTCCAATAAAATAGTTTAGAGCATGTAACAGAATGAGTTGTCGTGTTGATTCTTGTTGCCAGTAATCGGAACATGGCTTTGTGATTTAGTAGTAGAAAATTAGGCAGCACATGGATCATCTCAAGATTGCAGTAGATGGCAAATGCTTGCAAGCACAGCAGGCAGGCAAAACATACCAGCAATGTCGCACGGGAGGTCATCCGAAACCAAATAAACATGGTGTAGCGTTGGGGTGACCAAGGCAAACCAGCTAAACCTCCATTAGAGAAATAGTTACTGAATTATCATGTCAAATTTAGATCCTTGAGAAGTAACAGGGTTCCACTTACACGCATACCAAGATCATGGATGGGGGTTGTGAAGATGACATCAAGCATGCGATGACTCTCCTTGGCCAACGAGAAGTCGCCTCCCGATGTACCAGCTGTTCAATGGAGGGCCTCCTTCAAACCTTCAGGTATCACGTAACGAGATCAACGGACTGGTTTTAATTTCCCGGGTCGGGACGTGCAATTTAAAGTTCATATTCAGAAATCTAGCTCCTAAGAGAAGGAAATATTAGAAGTTATTAAAAGATTGATGAGCTGCACATCTCTGCGTCGCCTAGGAACAACTCATCAATTTCTTGAGCAGTGCCAATCCAGTTTTCCTGAAATAATCTGCTCTTCTCTTAATGAACATTACAGAAAATAGATCTAGTCTATGGTGCCAAAAGATAGAGATTGCTTACACTTTTGATCAAAACTGGAATGGAACATTCGATGCCATTCACGTATTTGTCATTGTCAATGATAAAGGCAACCTTGCCAGCCGATTTAACAATACCATATGGATCCAGACCAATCAAGAGTTGCGCCTAGGAAGATGATCGAGGCAATCATATAATTGACATTACAAAATTATCTGAAGCAAACTCAAGCCAATAGTTACATCATATTTATTTTTTCAGAAAA
Organism: Triticum timopheevii; assembly: GCA_963921465.1. Taxonomy (NCBI): domain Eukaryota; kingdom Viridiplantae; phylum Streptophyta; class Magnoliopsida; order Poales; family Poaceae; genus Triticum; species Triticum timopheevii. The sequence goes on along the minus strand of OY997268.1, from coordinate 614,776,975 downwards.
CAGCAACAACTCCATTTTGATGAACTTACTATGCTGCATGTTTAATCGATTTTACAGGAAACAAATGCACAAATGATGATTTAGAGAGACAAAAGTTAGGGAGCCTGAATAAAAGGGTTAACTAGGTTACAAAGAGCTGGCATATCAAGTTTCTGAAAGTTGTGCTAACCTTCTCTTGCATGAAAGAAGGTTCTCTGCTTTCGATTTTCCGGCACCCGATGTCTGCAGCCAGTGTGCCCTCTTCAATTACATCAGCATCAATGAAAGCAAAATTAATCTATACGTCAGTGAGCATGGTTGCAGCCAAAATGCTCTTATTTCTTGCATTTAAGATTTTACAATGGTGACAACAAAATAGAGCGTACTTGGGTGCCTTCCTTGTGGTTGCCGACTTTTGTCCCTGCTTTCTCTGCCTCACTTGCAAAGATCACATAAATGGGAGCTTGGCACATCACTGAGGACGCAGACGATGTGCGAAGTCAAATCAACCTGCAACGCAAGAGAAAGAGAAGCCTCAATGACAGACCTAGGTGCTGCCCGGACACCAAATAATTCTGATTTTAGTTGCAGTGACTCCGCATTGACGACCTCAAAACAATAGCTTCTTGCAGCGCCCGCCACGTAGCCATATGCCTCATGCTGCTTCTCCTCGCTGTCAGACTGCGAGAAGCCTCCGTCGGTCCGGCCGGCCATAGATGTGAAGAAGGCGATCATCGGTAAGTGCATGCTGCTTCTGCTCACCATGCCGCCGAGGGGCGTGGTGACGCCGTGCGGCTCGAGCGGCGGCACGAATGAGGCCGGGAACTGAGTAAGCAAGCACGATAATGTCAGGTACACACATCCCATCCAAATTGGCCACCGTCGAACTCAAGTGTTTAGTATCATGAGATGTGGCATCTAACTCGGTCGTTTCAAGTCATGTTGTTACTTACTCTATGTCGTCGCTTTATTTTGGACACTGTCATGCCACCTAATTCTTGTCACATAGCTTTTGACACCTGATAATATGATGCCAAGGTTAATCTGTCCAGCTAGTGCAACTAAATATCTACGTATATACCACGGTTAATTAATTTTCACCCTACGAAAAACTAAGTTGCACAGAACAACAGGGTAAATCGAACCACACTCGGAAAAAAATATATGGTAAATCAAACCAATCATTATTGTTGTTTCTGAAGTTGTACATGTTTCTGAGATACAGTTTCATCAGTTCGTGAAACAAAAGGGCTGTGAACATTCCCAAGCTATCATGTCCTATTACAGAAGCAGCATCATGCCATTCACTAGTTTCCATTTACAGTCAGGCACCTTATTTAGATAAGTATCCAGTAGGCATCTCAGTGGGGAGAGAGCACCAATCAGTGGGTTTATGTCATGCCGAGTGTTCCCAGCGTACAGCAAAAAGAAGGGATGAGAGAGAGAGAGAGAGAGAGAGAGAGGCCGGACCTGCAGGTCGCCGTTGAGGTCCTGTTGGAGGCAGACGCCATCGAGGTCCAATCCCAACACATCGGGCCGACTCCGCAGGCGTGGAGGCGGAGCTTGGCCTGCCATCGACGAACAACGGCCGGGGTTGGTGTGGCGGAGCTCGAGCCAGCACCGTCGTGGCCAACCTTTTCCACTGTGCGTGACGAAGAGGATGGGCTGGCCTCCGCCGCACGCGACCATGGATGGAGTCGCTGGGTTCTCCAGTAGCACTCTCCCGTATGCGGCAGCGTTGAGGAGCCCTCCGCAGCAGCGGCGACGCAGTGGGGGGGCTCAGCGGTGGAACTCGTCCAGTTGGGCGCCAAAGAGGAAGAAGGGACGGAGCGCAGGCATTGGATGGGGGAGGTGATGGCGGCGACTGCATCGGAGGTTGGCGACGAAGATGGAAGGGCAGAAGCCACCATTGGGCAGAGGATGGGGTGTATGGGCGAGGAGGAAGGACGGAGGCAGCGGCGGTGGCTGGAGAAGCAGAGAATAGGAGAGAGGCGGCGGCGGTGGCTGGAGAAGCAGAGAATAGGAGAGAGGCGGCGGCGGCAACGAAGAGAGGGAGTGGGGGAGACCCGGGTTAGGTTAGGATTTCTACGCTCTGGCCAATCCTGTGTGCGTGAGCGAGACGACTTGACCAATCTCTCATCGTGTTTGTTTTGTCTCGTAGTTGATCCTACGTGGACAGCGTGAGGGGGCGCCCTTTGTGCGCACGTTAATGCTTTTAATCTGCAAACCAGATGTTGTACCGATTGATGTCCCCCTCCACGGACGATGCTTCGGTGCCTTAAGGCACCTACCTTTGTGTCTATGACGTGTGGGCCCAATAGGTGGCTGGCCCACATGTCAGTGACCCAAAGGCAGGTGCCTTTAAGGCACCGAAGCTGTGTCCCCCCACCCACGCCCTCCTCACACACACAAAAAAAGAAAAATGCACAATCAAGTTACTACATATTTCACTATCCTAAGCAAATATAGTTTTTTTAGAAGCAGAGTACAAATGCATATGCTTACCCACACAGGGACACACTAGCCCATATCAACACACACTCCCTAACCCTAGCACCGACACAGTTACATACATACATAAACAACCGGTCAAGAGTGGCGTCGAAACTTTTTCTATTATTCATACATGACATCTCTCTAAAAAACTATCAAAACCCAGGGAAAACCGATTGAACATACTTTTGCGGATCTACGTCGACGGAAGGACGCGCTACCCTTGAGGTGTATAGGTGGTGCCGATGGTGTAGTTGTCGGGGATGACGTTGTCGCAGACGTTCTTCAAGCCTTTCTTAGTGAAGTAGCGGAAGTTGAAGGGGCCCACGAGCGGATCGGCGCTCTCGAAGGTCCACAGGCCGCCCTCGCCCTTGGTCATGGCCACCCAGTCGTCGGCGTCTTGCTGCATGATCTCCAGCTCCGACATGGTGTCGCCTGGCATGTCGTAACTCACCAGCATCGCCAGCTTCTTCTTGCCCGACCCCTTCTCCACCGTGAATGTCACCGGGGCCGCGCACCACGCGCCCGCGACCAGCATCGCCAGCAAAGCCACCGCCAGCAACCTTCTCGAGGATGCCATCTTGAAGCCTAAATAGATTATCGGTAGAAGCTGAACTGCGCACGTGTAGCTGTGAGCCGTGTGTGTGGATGATGATCTATGTTTGTGGAATTTATATATGGGCGCTCGCGGTGGCCATGCTTGTCCGTTGGCGCGTATGTGGCTCGCCTTGGTCACCGGAGCTGCTCGTGCTCATGTGTGGCCTGGCCGCTTGTTTTGGCATGCATGATTGGATATCATGGGCATCGTGCCATATATAGCTAGGCGCGTACAGGCGTACGTACACACACCTACATGGTACTACGCGCTGCAATTTTAGACCAGCTAAAACAATTCCAATCTTCGTCACCTAGAGAAGAAGGGGAGTGGCTTCCGATCAGTCGAATGAAACTTTGAAGTGGCCAGTCAATTTCATTCCAACCGTCAGATCAAGATCCAACGTCCAGGCATCATCTTCCACCTCTTTCTCTTCTTCCTCCCCCAAATCTCTCCTCAGCCGCCGCCACAGACCACTGGCCGGACCGCCGGCCCCCGCCGCCCGCGACGCCTCGCCGCCCCGCCCTCCCCAGAACCACCCCCCACCGCCAGTCTCCCACCGTCCCGGCCATCTCTCTAGGCCCCGCCGCACCGACTTGTTTCTCCGGCGAATCCACACACCACCGCCGCACCACCGCCCACCATCACCGCCGTCCACCACCGCCCCACCCTGAACCCTAAGATAGACACCGGGGTAGCCTGCCGAACGAGCTTCTTCCTCCCCTTCGGCGAGTTTCTTCCTCCTCTTCGGCTATTTCTTCCTTCGGTCAAAATCGACTGACCGAACTACGAAAATTCAGTCGACTGAAATGCAGCTATTTCGGAGAAGAAGCGCATGTGAGCGTGTTCGTCGTCACATACATGAACCAATGGTTTCTTTCAAACTCCAACACCCGTATGATCGAAAAAATTGGTAGTGCATTACCACCAGGAGGGCCATTGTGCTCCAACAAGAAGCTCAGCAGCTTTACCTTTTCAGCGTGTCGCATCAAGTTATTGGTGTAGAGGTAAACATGATATAGCCTATGAGACATATGCTCGCATCCACCATCAAATTCTGTCATTTTTTTTCGAAAAGGGGGAAAACCCCGGCCTGTACATCAGAACGATGCATACGGCCCTTTTATTAACTAAATAAAGTAGTGCCAACATGGTTCGAAAGGTCGTAGAAAAGCAGAAAAAGCTCACACAGAGCCAAAAAAGGCTAGAAACAACAACTAGCCAAATCAAGATGCCACAACCGGCTGGGTAAACTAGATAGGAATACTAAATGCTTATCCTATTACATGACCGTCATCCAAACCGGTTGAAGATATCCCGAGCTACCATCTCCCAGCGGACAGACCCAGTAACCAAATGCTCTCTGGCCTCCGTCTGGGTGAGTGGCGACCACGAACGGATCAGTGCCGTAGTCCGGAATAAAACCTGCAAAAAATGTATACATGATATTCTGTTAAAGACCAAATCATTTCTGCAATTCCAGATAGTCCACAGCAAAGCACAAGCCCCAACCCGAATATGTCTCGCTAAGTTAGGCTCAATCCCATTAAGCCATGTCCCAAATAACGCATAAACAGAATTCGGGGGTTTGATATTGAAAGCAATGTGGACCGTCTGCCAAAGTACCTTGGCCAGCGGGCAATCAAAAAAGAGGTGTTTAATAGTCTCATCCCGATCGCAGAAACTACACCTAGTAGGTCCTGTCCAATTACGCTTCATCAAGTTATCCTTAGTTAAAATTACTTGTTTATGGACAAACCACATAAACACTTTTATTTTCAAAGGAACTTTGACATCCCAAACATGTTTGGACGTAGGAATGGAGTTCGAATTAATAACATCAATATACATTGATTTAACCGTGAATGTTCCAGACTTAGTCAACTTCCAGCGTAATTCATCGGGTTGTTGAGAAAGCTGGATTTCCATCAGTCTCCTAACTAGACGGAGCCATTCTTCCCAACGATTGCCCGCTAGCACTCGTCTGAACTGTATATTAAGGGGGATAGATTGAAAGACCGATGCAACGAACACCTCACGTCGTTGAACAATGCGGTATAAAGAGGGATATTGGATGGCTAAGGGTGTGTCACCGAGCCAAGTATCTTCCCAGAAACGTGTACTCGTGCCGTTTCCAACAACAAACTTTGTACTATTAAACAATGCCTGCTTTACCTTCATGAGACCCTTCCAGAAGGGCGAGTCGGTCGGCCTTACTGTGACCTGTGACAAAGTTTTTGACTGGAGGTACTTGCCGCGAAGGATCTGAGCCCACATAGCATCATTCTCCGACAAAAGCTTCCACAGTCACTTGCTAAGAAGGCATTTATTCTTAATTTCGAGATTCTCAATACCTAGACCCCCTTGGTCTTTCGATCTACAGATGATATCCCACTTAGCAAGCCTATATTTTCTTTTAAGCTCATCACCCTACCAAAAGAACCGCGATCTATAGAAGTCCAGTCTCTTCCTAACACCAACTGGTACCTCAAAGAACGAAAGAAGAAACATCGGCATACTTGTGAGCATCGAATTGATTAGGATTAATCGGCCTCCATATGACATGAGCTTGCCCTTCCAGCAGCTCATTTTCTTCTCAAATCGGTCCTCGATGCACTTCCATTCTCTGTTCCTTAGCCTACGATGGTGGATAGGAATCCCCAAGTATGAGAATGGTAGCTCTCCCAACTCACATCCAAACAATTGCCTATAAGCATCCTGTTCATCTTTGGCCCTACCAAAACAGAACAGCTCGCTCTTATGAAAGTTTATCTTTAACCTGGTCAATTGTTCAAATAGGCATAACACCAGCTTCATATTTCTTGCCTTAGCCAAGTCATGCTCCATAAAGATGATTGTATCATCAGCGTATTGTAGGATAGAGACACCTCCATCAATAAGATGAGGCACCAATCCACCTACTTGACCATTTTCCTTAGCCCTTCCTATCAAGACTGCCAACATATCCACCACAATGTTAAACAAGATAGGGGACATCGGGTCTCCTTGTCTTAGGCCTTTATGTGTCTGGAAGTAGTGACCTATGTCATCATTAACTCTAATTCCCACACTACCTTTTTGCGTAAATGATTGAACCTGTCTGCGCCAGGCTTCATCAAAACCTTTCATACGCAAAGACTGTTGGAGAAATGACCATTTGACCTTATCATACGCTTTCTCGAAATCCACTTTAAAAATCTCTCCATCTAATTTTTTGGAGTGGATTTCATGGAGCGTTTCATGCAGGACTACCACCCCATCAAATTCTGCCATGTTAGAAACGGCAATTTCTAAGCTTCCCAAGGCATCATCTGACTTTAGGCGCATGGCCTTGTTATCCTTCTTGGTTTTTGTTCGAGAACGCTTGAAAGGAATGGCTAAATACAAGCTATTGCTAGATGAGTCCACACGATGCTAACCATGTCAAACCATGCACTGTTTGGGAGGGTTTGATACCTCAAGGTGTGAATATTAATATGAAATCACAACTATTCCACAGTTTAGTAGTAATCTTCCGGAGGACATTATGGCCCATAATCTTGGAAACAAGCTGCTGGCCAGCTGCGACGAGGAACTGGCCTATGGCCTTCTTTTCTCAGACCAGCTGTTCCCAAACTCAGTTGTCCGCGCGCGCACCCTCAACTGCGGTCTGGAACGTTCCCGCGCCGCAGCCGCTCCTCCACCTGCCTTCTACCGCCAGCGATTTCACCTTGGTCGTCTGCCACCGCCGTCTGCCCGTCCACCAGACCCTGTTGCGACTGGCCGCCGTCCATCCCCACCGCCAGCCGCACACCTGGAGGCCTCGCCAACGGGCCGATTTGAATCCGCAGCCGCGTGGTGCTTTTCGGTGCATTCAGGCTATGATGGCTCCCGTAACTCGTAGTCGTTGCCCGGGGTAAGAGTACTGGCTGCCAGAGTAACACCGGGCTGCCACGCGTCCACCGCGACCGAGCCGAGCCGCCGTTCGATCGGCATCGCCGCAGTTGCGTCGACACAATTAGGCTCAGCCAGCTGCCGACAACCGCCAAGAAGGCGTAGGAGACCCAACCGTGCAATCCCACCAACATGCAACTGGCCGGATTGTTCCTCGTCGCACACAAGGTGTTCGATAAAATTTCCCCAAGGTACTTTTTTGTTTAACTTGTCGGTTTTTTATTGTGCGCATGGATGTAGTTTGATGCAGATTATCGTATTATAGATGAGCTCATGCGACTTCTCTGTTTGGGACAATTCCTCATAGGATGAGGAATTCGACTTGACCAAGGATGATGACACTGCTTTGCTCATAGCGATGCACAAGAGGAAGAGGCCGAAGCATGGCGGTTCCGTGTTTGGCCGTGACTACATACAGAAAGAATGAGTAGTTGCACGAAAGATTGATGCACAATTACTTTGGTAGTCCACTACTTTTTATGGAGAGGTACTTTTGTCGCCGTTTCAGAATGTCCAAGGATTTGTTTATTCATACTTGCAATTTTGTGAAGCAACATGACCAAACCTTTGAGCAGAGGAGGAATTGCGCTGGTTTGCTCAGACATAGGACTGAGCAGAAGGGCACTTCGCATTGCGCATGATGGCCTATGGTGTTCCAATAGACTACATGGATGACACTTTAGTAATGGCAGAGAGCACTTATATCTCTTATGTCAAACAGTTTACAAAGACTATGGTAGAAGTGTTTGGTCCAGAATACTTGAGAGCACTCAGAGGCTTTTGGAGATGAAAAAAGCCCATGGGTTGTCCTGTATGCTTGGGTCTATGGATTGCACGCACAAGTGGAAGAATTGTACTACAACATGGCATGGACAATTCAAAGGATGCAACAAGGATGCCATCATCATTCTTGAGGCCATGGCTGATAGGGAGACATGAATTTGGCATGCATATTTTGGGATGTCTGGATCACGCAATGGTATCAATGTGCTCAATCGATCACCTCTTTTTGCAAAGTTAGCCAATGAAGAAGATCGATCGGTGACCGTCCAAGTAAACGGTTGCACATACAACTATATATGAGTACTACCTTTCGGATGGGATATGTACGTAGTGGGGTACATTCATGAAGCTAATCTCAAGCCCCCAAGGTAAGAAAGAACTTTATTTTCAGAATGCTCAAGCGGCGGCTAGAAAAGATATGTAGAGGGCTTTGGGATTCCGCGATCTCAATTTGCTATTTTGCGAGGACCGGTTAGACTTTGGGATCAGGAGAACCTTTGGTATATGATGACTACTTGTGTGATCATGCACAACATGATCATTGAAAATGAGCGTGGACCAAATTTGAATTGCACATTCTATGACCTCATGGAAATATGCGTTTGGCCAAGTAGAAGGGAAAACTGAATCAGACGCTTCATGGAGGTGCGCCATGACATTAGAGAGTCTGATACACATAGTGATCTTTAAAAAGATATCATGGAGGAGTGGTGGATATGGCATGGGGAACAAGCCTCCTAGTTTCATCTCTATGTTTGCTGTAATGTGCAAGAATTTGTTGCATTTGTGTTGCATTTAATGTTGTGGATTTGATGAACTATGTAATAATTTAATATTGTGGATTGATGAAATTCTTGTTAAGTTTGTTTATGAATTAATTTGGGATGATTTTGGTTCAAACATATGCGGTTGATAGCTGCTGTTGGCTGCTGTTGTGCTGCTATCACGCGGCTGGCGGCCTATTTTTATATCATCTATTGGAGCGGCTGTAATGTGGCTGCCCTATTTTACATCCTCTGTTGGAGTTCGACGTTTTTGGTGATGTAAAAAGCACTTTTGGTGATATATATTTTACTCCAATCATTTTGTAATGATGTAAAATACATTATCTATTGGAGATACTCTTAAGATGTGGAAATGAAATTCACATGGGGGAAATCATTTATATTACTATGCAATTCTTGATTTATTTTTCAATGTTTGTTTTATAGAAGCATGAGCTCAAGGATCCCAGTTACATTTTATGAAGTATCTATTCATTGACTATTTGACAAGAGAATATAAAGATGGCAGTATAGAGGATGGACCATTTCAAGTGCTCCGCTGATAACTCCGCTCAACACATTGCAATACTGAAGGCCTTTGCAAGTATCCGGCAGCTCAACAAAATCTACAAGTGGGTTCTCCTCCAATACAAAGGTGCGAGTTGTACCCTCAGCATCCCAATTAGTTACAGTTGCAGGCACACTACTGTTTTATGAAGTATTTTGAATCCAAGTTGTTTTCACAACCAACAATGGAAAACGGTCAGACCATGAAGCCATAGGAAGGACAAATAGAGGGGGAACCAGATAGCCCACGAGTTTGATTGTTCCAGTTAGAAAAGGAAAGTCTAGGACAACTTTGCAAAATGGTATTGGTTCCTGGACCCTCAGTTACTCAGTTAGTGAACACTATATCATCAGTTTTTTATTATTAATTGAGTTGCAGCCTTATATATTGTACACTATATCATCAGTTGGAACTGAACCATAGCACGTCATGCGTTCTGCTTGCACAGATCGTGTATATATAGGAGGGCTAATAAAACTGGAACTGGAGGTGGCGTGGGACGTGGACGCAGACGTCTGATGGTGCCGCTGGGTCGTCATCGATCAGTCACTGGATGGAACAAGCGTTGGGGTTCTCATCGTTGAATGTGGTGGGCGCGTAGTTGGGCACGTAGTAAGGCCCGCCGCGCGACTGGTCGTAGTTGTAGTAGTTGTCGAGCGGCGGGTAGCCGTACCCGCCGTCCGACTGCCGGGGTGGCGGCGCGTAGTAGGAGTAGTAGCCGCCCGGCGGGTAGTCGCTGGAGCTGCTGGCCGGCGGAGGGGAGTACGTCGGCGTGTAGTAGCTGGAGCTGGAGCGGCTGGACGGCGGGGGTGGCGGAGGGTAGTTTGGGGGAGACGACGGCGTGTATCTTGTGGTTGGCGGCGGTGGCGGCGGGTAGTTGGGAGGAGACGTCCGCGCGCGGCGGGCTGCTGGAGCAGGGCTGGACGGCGTCTGTTCCTCGTCTGAGCCACCGTAGGAGACGATGGTGACGGGCTTGTACTTCATCTTGCGACTGAGGCGCAACTGCAGCAGCACCGCCATCTGGTAGGACGCCTGCTCGCCATCCACCTCCACATTCACCAGCCCCGTCTCGTACGACGCCGACACGCTCTCCACCCCTGCAACCAACCAAAAACATGCACATGGATTATATACATCGATCAATGTGGACTCACCCACGAACGCACCCGTAGGTAAGGCATATAAGTAGGAACGTACAATCAAATTTCTTGAGGGCCTTGCAGATGTCCTCGGCGCAGCCATTGCAGTGCACGTCCATGGACAGGACTATGGGCGCCATTGTGCTCGATGGCGGCCTTGCTGTGATGTTCACGGTTCCACGTCGTAGCCGCTGTATTTCCTGGTATTTGTATGCCTTGTTTAGGAAAGGATCAGGCGGTCAATGGAAATAATCTCGGTCAATTCTGATAATGCTTCCTTTTTACAGAAAAATAATCGCGGTTCCATTAAGATTTATACATGCTTCCTTTTTTTCGCTCTTAGAAATGCTTATGACCATATATTAAGATTCTTACCTTTTACAGAAATTTTAAAAATACATTCGATTTTTTTTGAAGGTGTCTGAAGTTTTTTTTGGGGGGGGGGGGGGGGGGGGGAGGGGAGGGGGGGGGTACCAATTTTGCCCTGGCTCGCCTCTTATTTCTCCTATAAACCTCGCTAGCCTACCCGCTATTCTAGAGGCATCCCACGAGCACTGCATTTTTGACCGCCAATTTACCATAGTGATTTTTTGGCTGCTGGCGGCTGGTCAACTGTCCATTGTTTTCCACATTCATAGCCGCTTTCGGAGAGGATGACTGGTGCGGACACGAGGCTGTGGGGGCCGGGGAGCAGAGCGTGGGTTTCTTTGGAGGCAACGTGAACGATTGGCTGAGGTGGGCTGTTCTCGATTGGCTGAGAGCGGCATGAGTAGGCGGATTCTCGCCGGTGTACTCGGGCAATCTTTACCCTGCTGCATCGGTGGTCCCGATTGCAGTTTGAGCCCACATTTCAGTGTATTGGGTACACTGGCTGGACCAGAGGAGTGGCGACGAGAGCCAGGACCAATCCTGGAGGACAGCCGAATTTCAGCACAAATTGACATTCGTGGAAGCCATGAAACAAAAATCAGTACTCCAAAAATGCTAGTTTTCACGAATTATTTCCACGAATGTCATTTTGTGCTCAAATTTGGCAGGCATACAAAACATTTGTCAAAGTTTACAAAAAAAATCAGTGTTTTTTACTTTGTTTACTTTTTTCCGATTTTACTATTCACAAGAGTGCATTTAAGCTCGGGGTCATAATAGGACTTTCATTCCTAAACTTCCATGGTTGCTAGTGTATAAAATGAACAAAAATCATACATAACATATATGGTAATAAATTATCCTATTTATTTTTCATATACATTAGGCTTAATTAATATAATTATATTGTACCAAACTATCAAACTAAAATCAAGTGATTTAGTGTTGCCTCAAGATCAGTTTGTTTCTCGACCGAGCTACTCAGTTTATTTATTTTCGAGTTGGGCGAAAAGACAACCCGGTCTCAAGCGACTCACAGCCTCGAGCCTTTCTTGAAGCCCTCACTAGTGCAGAACCGGGCAATAGCACCGGTTTGTAAGGCCCTTTAGTGTCGGTTACATAACCGGCACTAAATTGTGGTCACTAAAGCCCCCCCCCCCTCCCCTTTAGTACCGGTTCAGCACGAACCGGTGCTAAAGGCAACCACGTGGCACGAGCCAGCTCCGGGGGCCTGGAGCCCTTTAGTACCGGTTGGTAAGACCAACCGGTACTATAAGGTTTGGGGTGTTTTTAGTTTTATGATTTTTTTTCATTTAATTTTGTGTTTTCATTTTAATTCTTTTTCGTTTGCTGGTATTTTACGATACTACATATATATATATGTTTAGCAAGCCTTAACTAGTTCTGTGGCAAGCTATGATAGACACTGTTTTACCTATATATATATATATATAGAATTTCTAGTCGAACCAATCATCGAGTTCAACATGATTGTCATGATATTATAAGCGTTCATATATAACACCACAAAAGCAAATCACTTAAGTTCAGAACGAAGAACACGGACATGAAAGGACAAGTACTAATTAAGAGCAGCATGAAGAACTAGCTAAATCACTCCTGCTAGCTACTCTCTCTCTGGTAAAATAGCATAGAACATGTATAGCTCTCCTGATTGATCATACTGGAGCATGCCGATGAATCTGTCTCCTAATCGTGGGCTTCTCATTGCTGCCCCCTAGTACTTCTCTGCGATCATTAACAATTTTCCTTCAATCTTTCACTATTAAGCATTCATCGCTTCTAGAAATCCTGAATGCATTCATGTGCAATGCCGGATATCTTGGCCGTAAGCTAACAATTGACATCTGACCTTTAGTCTCGATCCCCTGAGGCACAACTATCATCGGGAGTCCCTGTTGAAGAACATCGTATAGTACTTAATTAATATACTTAGCAATGAAAGTTTAGCAAAAAAAATATGTATGCAAAATATGCACTAAGGACAAATAGTAAATATCTTACCATCATTCCTAAATAGATGTGACCGTAGTTTAATACCATCACTATTGGTCACACGTTTTGAGTACTAAAATTTCTAAGTGCAGGAAGAAAATTTGTCTTGACAGTATGAAGATCCTCAAGCCATGAAACATAATGACTTATCTCCTCGCAGTTTAGTTCAGCTCCGGGACAGTAGTAGGTCCTGTCTACCAAGCGCCGGACATGTTTGGTTGAATGGAAATAAGCTGTCAATAGAAATTAGTTGTCAGTTATTTTTGAATAAGGAATATCAAAGACAAAAATATAGTTGAGAAGAATTCACATAATGGTAGAACTGGAGGCGTCTGCACATCGACCCATATGTCTCTATTACCTTCAATATCATCTTCCAGACGAATATCAAAGGTGATAACCATACCAGGCTCAAATGCATAAGCCTTGCA